>OV884027.1:2737097-3987097 GCA_930367265.1 Catocala fraxini
TTGCCCGACGTTTCGACCGACTTGCGTCGATCGTGTTCACGGGTTGACTGATGTGAGCTCAGCGGCGCCTCCGTGAAGTGCTGGTTTCAGCAACTACCCTTACTTGGTCACTTTTATTTATATTCGCATTGTCCTTATTTCAACACACAACACTAACGACGTCTACACACTGGCGACCTAAGTCACTACAGCGACGTTTACATTTGCTGATGACTGGATTCCAAGATGTAGACAAACGGTATCCATCCTCTCGGTTGTAATTGCAATATTTCTTAATTTCAACCGCTTCACGTACTATCCTGGAGTAATAGTGACGATCGGTAGATAAAACCTTCGGTTTATGTAACTCAATCCAGTGGTTTGGTCCAGACTCCAACAAATGCTCGGCTATAGCAGACTTGTTTACTAACCGGTTCTTGACAGCTATGATATTTTCCTTGACCCTTTCAGCGATTGTACGTGATTGTACTATTACTGTAATTTTGCATTTAAAAACACTAATGCGGCAGATACCAATTTCAAAATTTTTCCTCAGAAGTACTAGTACAGCGGCCGTCTTTACTAAACTCAGTATAGCAATGACTTCGAGGATCACATAAATCAATGTCTCGTGTAGTGATCGAGCCCACAACGTTTTGCCATCACTTAAACAATGTGTGTGACATATGCGCAGTCGAGCGTTCTGTTCATCACTCTCCTATCCTTCCAGATATGAAGTCGACGCAGTTACTTTAGTGATAAAGTTACTCTAGCAATTGCTACGAATGTAATGCTTTGATATAGTTACATGTTTTGAGGCATTCTAACACCGCAATGTACATTAATCATCGAAATCTTTCTATTTTCTATATTGGCTAATTAATAGAGATTAATTATAAAAGCTTATGGAATCTCAATTACACAGGCTTATATAATTAATTATTTATTTGTAAACGTAAATGAAATGATTTTCATCTTTCTCTTTTATATTTAATAATAATATGATAATAATTAACAATTTTTATTTATTTAAAGATAACAGCGTGATATATTGACTACATTTTGTTAGATTTGCTTAAGAGGAAATACGGGCATGAAAACAATAAAAAAAACATTATTTACAAATCTATTGCCGTCGCGCTGGGCCCGAACGAAATATCAATGTGCAAAAGAGATAACTACTGCTAGAACTAATTATACCTCTGAAGCAATCGTCTTCGTATTTTTCTGTTTCTTTTTTCAAAACTAGACATTCTTGATTAGATTTTAATATAGATATTTTTCGTAACTAAAAAAGAAGACCATTAACTTTCTATTATTTTTTGTATTATTGATGTTTTGCCTATCTGGATGTCTGGAAACAACAGTATACAAATTTCATAATTTATAAATGTTGTGCTTATATGTAAATTGTTATAAGTGCTTATTATAATAAAATTATGAAAAGAAGGATAAAGTTTCACCCTATATTGTATTGCTCTAGTGTCATTACTTCATTAGTCAGAGAGAAAACACGGGCATACGTTTGTATGAACTAAACGCGTTTTCAACTTTTCACGTTTCATCCACTTTGCTAAGTACGTTTAGTTTTACGCTGCCATCCTAATCAATAATATAATTATAAATGATTGTGAAAGCTCCTTTATTAATCTCTTTCCAAAGTATTTCATCTTAATATTTTATCTACTACTCTAATAAACTCATTCCATATCTAAATTATCTAATCCATGCTTGTCACATCACACATCCACCTCGCATTTCCACTATTTCTAATCATAAAAATAGAGATGCGAGGCGTATTTACTTGGATATTAATGCAAACGAACACATTTATTGTTTCTAAATCCAAATTGTATTAAAGTATCTGTACTTTTACATTTGCGTTACCATATTGTGTATGCCAGTTTCTAATTGCCACTGACCAGTTAATATTATAATTAGTGTTTGCTACTACGCTCTGATCTAAATACAAAATGTATTATAATTTTACTTAGCTGCTAATTTTGAAAACTAGAAGCCCTAAAGAATATAAAACCTCGGGAAATATCTAGAATTCACATAGTTATAACAGTATTTTAAAATTTTATCTAATTTTAAATCTTGTTTTATATTTTATTATTTACTTAATGGTTGACTTTAATTTCTGATTTATTTTATAGCGCAGTTGTATCTATCATAAAGGTTATTTATGTATCCAAGTTTGTTAGAGTCGGGGCCTAAAATCATTATCACTTTTTATATTATAGGTATTTACGGCTAAGTATAACAAAATATACTATCCATATACCTACTATGAGACCAAATCGTCAAAAACCAACATGTCTACAAGAGCTGCCATCGTGATATAATTATCACATCAACGAACAAAATAATAAAATTTTACTGAAGGCCTCATCTTCCAGTAATTTCGAGCAATATCTGGAAATAATAACATACAATAAAACTCTTTGGGCATACACCCTACATAAAGGGCTGAACAAAAGGACGGTAGCTTAATTAAATACAACGGCGGAACATTTTCACCGGCCATTTTAATGTTATTAAATTGTTCGACGGGTGCTTAACCTGCTATTTTACGATGTGCTCGAATACCAACGAGATTTAATTTACCCGTATAATCAAACGTGTAAATTTGATTTGCACCCGCCAAATATAAATTTTCGATTAACATTTCACCTTAGATTATTTTAGTCAAAATATAAGACATGATTTTAAACGTGAAGGTTTAATGGAATAATTTTATTTATTGTAGATGTATACTACACAATATCTATCCATCCCCTAATTAGACATTAATTTTAAATAAAATTAAGCTTTCTTGATGTATCTTGTAAAGATTATTTTGGATTCAGATTACTAAAATCCCTTTACGTTTACCAGATAACTTATATATTTTGTTGTTCACTTCACTGGTATCTTAATTCTGCTTTAGTAATCATTATAAAATGTATAATCTAATTCAATTTAAACTAGTTAATGAAAAGAAAGATTAGGATTCTAGTAACGTATTAATTATGTTCAGAATCTGTACATAATTAAGTCTATATCTGACTATCGTATATTCAAGCAATACATTTATATGCTTTATAAAACTTACTGTAACTTTCTATGTTTATGACATAACGACACAACAAGAAGCTACATCCAACAATTTATAGGATACACGAAAAATACGCCCCACACATCCGTGGAACATGTGTTGAAACATAAAGAATGTTGCAGGACACGAAAAATAAAATACAATTTGTACCGAAACACGTGACGGCAACTCCACATACACAATGTCCCGATAAGAACGTAACGACGCGATGTCAGCGGCCTTTAACTACGCTTCGTACATACCTACCACCACCTAGCGGAGCTCGGACATAGCTGAAAGTTTATTTCCCAGTGTAAGACATGATGATATCAATCTCAGTCATTGTGAATAGGCTTACTATAAGTATCAGATATGTTTATGAATTATCAGGTAACTCTTTTACACTGCTTTGATCAATATTTCGGTTTATAAGACATGTTTGCCGCAGTGTGCATATAACGCATTATCTTTCATTGCAAGCGGATGGCTAGTATAAGGGACGCTTACTCGCAAAATAAATACCCATTAACTTTTATATTCTTCACCTAGACGAAGTAATAACAAAATGAACCGTCTAGGTAGATATTTTCATACATCATATTGCATAGGTATGCAATATAATATATCTTCGTAAGAATATCCATACCATAAAATTTGATATTGCCAATATCAGCAAATTTAAGATTAGAGCGCCATAAATTCAGACGTCATGAATAGAGCTAGTTGGTAATACTTCGTATATTTTATGAGTCCTCTAGACGTGTCTATCTGAATAGTAATAAAATGCAGGGAGCGACCCGCCACGGTAACTGTAATATCAAGTAAAATAGTAATACTATCACATCCAGTCCGGGTGAGGCGACTCTAAATTTAACGGTTATAATACAGAAGGTACAACCACTGGCACTCTTAGTTTATACATTTGAATTGTTTACGGGTCAGAAGTGCTAGCATCTGTATTGTCACTGTAATTTTCATGCAGTCGCCAGTGTTATTGTGTTATTTTGCTTCAATCACTTTGTCGTTGTAATTTAACCCTTAAATGGGCAGGACAAAAAATTCAACTATTCATGATTTAACTGTAAATTCTTGTGTCATGTTAGGTAGTAGTGTAAATAAAATAAAGTATAAATTACTGAAACCAAAAATAAAAGGTTTTCCCATGTGGGAAATTATTGCCCTTTGCCCACACAACCTCGTAATCTAAGAAATAAAAACACACTTGCTCTACCGAAATCAAACCTATCCATATTTCATTCTGGACCATATGTAATGTGCGTCAAAATATATAACAAAATACCAAAACAATTAAAAGACACAGCAAGTTTCAATATATTTAAAAATAAATTAAAAAAATACTTGTCTCAAAAATGCTTTTATAGTCTAAAAGAGTTTTTCGAGGACAGAACTGCAACCTAATATAAAATATGAATACAATATTAACAATGATATTTATAACAATTAACTAAATAATATAAGTAATTTTTATTTTATAATTAATAAAATAATAATATTATGTTGCTGCGCCCTAACAGGGTATCATGTATGAGCCTATAATTAATGTAACATCCTATATACTCATGATTGCAATAAAGATTTGATTTGATTTGATTTGAATTACGTTTATAAATTTGATTACATTTCTTTACATTTTTTTATAACTTTAGTGCATTGTATGTCATAACAACGTTACACAGAATATAATAAATTAGTCAATAACGAATCAAATACCTACTCACTAGAATATTTTCTGGAAAAACTTTAGAATTAAGTCTGCACTACTCGAATAACGCGGATTATTTTCAAACGTGACGTTAATCTGGGTCTGACGTTGACATTTGACATTTGAATGGGTTAGGTTGTCAATAAAATTAATCAGTAATTATCAAAGATTATATTAGGGTAAAAATAGAATCTAGAGAGTTGTCGTTTTAAAAATATTCATGTAGTTAGCTAGATAGACGGGGTGGGAAAATAGTTCCCTGTGCCCGATTAAGGGTATGTGTACTTTGATAACGTCATTTAGATGCGATTTAGATTGATGCAGTATGTTAATGCAGCGATAGCTCAGTGGGGAGACGAACAGACTGCAATGCAGAGGGTCTCAAATTGGAACCCACGTCGCGCACGTCTGATTTTCGGAAGTTATATGACTTTTCGAAATTATGTGCGTATTGATTGACAATTATCGCCTGCTCCGTGCCTCGGAGAGTACGTTTAGCCGTCGGTCCCGGCTGCCATGAACATCTATGGCAGTCGTTATTGGGAAGTCACTACCCTATAATATCCTGACACTGGTCTAGCCTTAGGGTATCGTTAGCCTTCGGGTTGCGGAGGTCAGGTGGCAGCCGCTCCGTGTAAAAACTGATAACCAGTCAAACCCGGTTAGACCAGAAAAAGCCGACCCCAAGTGACTTGGGAATATTAAAGGCTAGGGAGAAGAAGTATGGAAATGCAACCAAAAAATTGAGTGGTTTGTTTGTTAAATTTAAGAAATATTAATATAAAGGAATTTATTAATTTGAAAGAAAATATACTTTTGTATAAACAAATGCAATTGTAAACAAACGATTGAGAAGAACCCTCTCAATAGTATAGTAGTGAATGAGCTATCGGTCGGTACCAATCTGTTGTGAGGATGCCTCGCGTAGAAGCGAAACAAATATCGAAGCATTTTGTTTATTTTCAAAGCAAAGTACTGCAAGTCGGGAAGCACTTGCGGACCCTTGACGTTCAAATCCATCATCCTTTGTCAATTGCACTATTGAAATTTGCGTTGCAAGGGCAAATTCTATTTAATACACAGCAAATGTAGCAGTCTTAGTTCTTATGATAAACACTTAATGCAGCGTATGATTAATAATAAGTTTAAGTTTTTTTTAATTTATAAAAAAGATACAAGTTACACAAAAGTACACGTGACACTGAATCCCACACTAGGATACCCTGTGTTGCGATATCCAGTCTCTTTCGACTGATATTCTTACAGTAATTGCATCAGATAGAAACAATTATTATATTAATGCTACTTATACAAATATATTAAGCTACAATATTAAATAAAATCCTAAGACTATATATGTAGATGATGATAATTATGTGTTCTGTATGCTAGTACATATTAGCAAATGTATTTGTGTTTGTGAGTGTATGTGTGTGGATGAATGTTTGTGTCTGAAGGTGTGTATGAGTGTAGGTGTGTTGGTTTGGGTGAGAGCGTGAGCTTATGTGAGTGTGTGATAGACTGTGTATATTAAAGAGCGCGTGTTAGTGTTTCAATTCAGAGTAATAAAGTTTTCTGTCTCATGGTAACTTTTACCCAATAGCCAGTCATACATATATTTTTTACAAACAGATTTCGTTATCAAGATTATGTTTTAATGTTTATTCAGTTTGTCATACAGTGTTGGTCCCATATAACTAAAAGATTTATTACCAAATTTTAATTTGCACCGAATTTTGTTCCCTTTTGGTCTTCTGCGCGTACGCTCGTCGATCACTGTAGTGGTAATTGCATTTTTATGGAATTTAAGAATAACTGAGATAATATAAAGTTGGCGAACCGTTAGCACTTTAGTCTGCGGTAAAGTAGATTTGTTGGATGTCGAATTCCTAGCTTATGTGAGACATTTAATATTGCTCCCTGGGCACGTTCCACGGCTATAATAGAGGATTTACCAACCTAAAATACAGTAACATAAGATTTCTTAAAATGATGGGATAAGAGATGTCACCGACCCTAGGGAAAAATAATTAAAGATTGAATTCAATAATAATAGAATGAGGGCAGAGAGGTATGTATGCGACCCTCTGAAACTTAAGTATCAGAAACCCGCGGTTACATTGTTATTACTCTTACGCAGATCTTCCGTCGCGTTACCCGGACGAGTTATTATTGGCATTGTCACCAAACAATTGGTTTTGGAAAGATCTTCCCACTCGACATTGTGTGTTGTGTGTAACTCCTCTATATTGAGACTTAGTAATTTACCTAACATTATTCTCTTTTGGTAACATTTCGATCTTAAATCGAGTCATAATATGTTACATGCCAAAATACTCGTACAAATAATACATTATATAAAAACGCGAAATAATATTTGGTGGGCCGAATGTTCTTTTCAAAATAGGCTTCATTATTTTAGAAATTATATTTAGCGATATATTTAAACACAATAGCTATTGTGTCTAAATATAACGCTGGATACAACGTATACAAAATGTTTCAAATAAAGTCCTATATCTATATCCTAGTTAATAGACTCGATCAATCCGAAGCCTCAACTGTGGCCTTGCTATTACTCTACCAAACAATATGTAGCGCACGTTCTAACTTTTACAATATGATATACATCTTATTCGGGAAGAATATTCGTAATCCATCCACTACTTCAGTACACGTGTTAGCAGCTTAATCGATACAGATACATGCGAAACATCCAGTGGGATGCAGTGTTGTAAACGTCTTCAATACATATCGAAATCGGCTCGTTCTATTTCAGTCCTTAGGGACAATGATGTAATCATGAACCGATTTTCCGTTGAGATACTTATCTTCTTCTGTTCATATTGAGGCATCAATAGGAGAAACGTCACGTTGATGTTTGTATCAAAGATTTAATAATTTGACAGGAAGATGGTACTCCCATTCCATTGAAGGGAGTAGCTTGAATGACGTGACCCGAATGCTAGATAAAAGGCGTATTGTTTACTAGGTAAGCGATGTGCTATTTACTTCTTATGTTACAATGTTGACTGTTATGGTTCCGGCGAATGCTTTTGTTGCGTACATCTCCTTAATAGCTCAACTTAAGATATAAAGCGAGCAACTTTTTCTTGTGATAAAATCTTACATAGTGAATTTACTTTTTTTATTTTATGATAAAAACCGAATAATAGTCTTTAAAATCTAATATTTTGCGTTCTACTAGCGATCGGCCGCGACTTTGCATAGATATAACTAAGAGTATAGAGCCAGATGACATCTTCTTCTCTCTTAGCTTTTATTATTCCCAAGTCACTTGGAGTCGGCTTTTTTTTTCTGGTCTAACCGGTTTTTGACTGGATATCAGTTTTTACACGGAGCGGCTGCCACCTGACCTCCGCAACCCGAAAGCTAACGATACCGAAAGTCAGAGGTGCGCGACGTGGGTTCGAACCTGAGACCCTCTGCATTGCAGTCTGTTGGTCTCCCCACTGAGCTATCGCTGCTATTATATGCTGCTATAGAGCCAGATGACATAATGGTATAAAATTTTATAAAATCTTTATACTTTACGTGTGCTGTAAGCTCACCCAAATTCCACATATGTCTGCATTAGAAATAATTCGTATGGTAAACGAAAATCGAATTTAATTTAAAAAGATTTGTACTTATTACCAAACGATTTACTTAACCTGAAGTTTGTGTGCGCGTATTTTAAACTACTTTTTTGTTATTTATAGTTAATCGTTATCCAATATCACAACAGAAACAAACAAACTACTGTTGTCCGATAAAACTAACAGAGAATTTACCGCTGTGATCACTCGCACGTTATTGATTATTTTATCAATGCAATAGCAATACATTTGTATATACCAATCTCGTTTAAAACCAGATTGGTATGAACTCAATAGGCTGTTAGGCTTACAGGTGAGATAGGGAGATTGCTCTGTATAGACGCTCTCAAGGACGTTGAATAGGATCGGTAAAATTAATATGGGTCGGCACTGACTAACCGAGGAGGGTGGCAACTTTAGCTAGCAGCAGAATAGGAGCGTTCTTCCAGGACGAAGACAAGGGTATTGAATATAAGGTGTATTGTAATATTGAGAAAGCGCCCTGGACAGAAAAAGTTACTAACACAGAAATATTGACAAGAGTAAATGAAAAACGCGAAATTTTGAAACACATAGAGAACAGAAGGGATAAAATCATAGTCATAATCATCATACATTAATTCGACATGATAATTTTATCGAACCGAAGGGTATATAGAAGCAAGTAGGAAGAGGGGAAGACTAAGAAGAAGGTACACCGATCAACTGAAAGAAGTTGTGAAAGTTAAAACTTATAAGGAACTGAAAGAGATTGGAAAGAGAAAGATGGACATTGCTACACCGACAAGTGCAAAGCACTTAAGTTTTGGATGGATAGACAAATATGAACTATTCTGCTATTTCTAAAATGCTTCATTATTTAGCTGTTAACAATGTTTGCAAGATCTTTATTTACGCAGTGTTATATAGTAGAAATCCAAACTTCACAATTATTTGTTTTATACGGCAAAATCTATAAATTAATACGTGAAGCAAAAACTTTGTACCCCTTTTTACGAAAATTGCGCGGACGGAGGAGTATGAAATTTGGCACAGTTAAATTTTATATGGAGAAGGAGGGGCGAATCATAATATTTATTTAAAATATGCATTCGAAATACATTAACTTAATGAGAAAACACTACACGCACACAACCATGCATTTGTCACACGCAGTCGCACTATTCTTCGTAACTATGGTTATATATATCAATATAATAATTTGTTCGACAGAGATAGGTAAATTAACCTGTATAGCTCGAAATCTAAATGAAATGTAATTATAAAGGTATAGTTCTAGACAAAAAACCTTAATAACTATCAAACTTAAAATTTAAATGAATTATGGTCGAATTTCGATCACTAGGCGACCGCTAGTTAGATAATTGTGTGAACTGTCAATGTGCATCCAAGCATTCGTGTCTGTTGACGTGGTAAAATATTGACGCCGTAGCTCCGTAGAAAGCATGTTATTGTTCATTTTAATATTTTTATTATGAGACTATTCTTTCATATAAAAAGTAAATACATTGCACTCTAGAGAAAAGACTTAACACGGATTTTCATTTATTTTCCAACAAGTTATGGCAATATTTTCACAGCATATATTTTCACAAACACTGACGGGTATCTATCGGTTATAAAAACCACATACGACATTTTATTCATATTCATCGTTCAAATGCACGCATTTTATTTATAAATTTTAATGCAACGTGTTTCATATTTCGAGTTACTTAGTTGATTGCATTTATATAGTCTTCAGCTCTATTTACGTGTTGCACTGAGCTGAGATAAAAACTTTAAGCGAACGAGAGAAAATCGCTTACACAATATTGCCAAAAGTTTTGTAGTTTAAATAAGACTCTGCAAGTTGGATAGCTCTGCGACAAGCGCCAAGTCAATAAGATCTCGTTAAAAGTTAGTCCTTGTACTGTGTCCAAAACCTGATATACAAACTAAGACGAAGGTAACCTTTCTTGAATGTAAGACTAGCAATATTTGAAAGGGCTGTGCAACCTACACCCCTGGAACAACGGAGTCTAAACTTACGCCGCTAGGAAGCTTTTCCACCTGACAGAAGACAACCACTTTTCTGTAGAGCTTTTAAGAGAATGGTACTCAGCAGATAAACCGGTAGATATTATCTTGCGTTCTTAGAATGCAATAACCAATTTGTATTACTATTCCGACTGGTTTTGAGTGCGGCACCTGACGTCGACGCGCCAGAATGTTTCGCTCATGGTTAAAATCATCCCTAATGTAGTGTAGTATTTATAAATCTATAAAAAAATTTTTGATATAAATCTATACAGTCTATAGTTACTGTGTATGCAATCAGAATTTTCTATTGTACATATTCGTAGAATTATTCATACACATCTTGTAACAAAGAACTTTATTATTCTGAAACGGTATTTATCAACTATTTTGATTTAAATGATTCTCAATTGTCTACTTGTAGAGCTAATATTCCTAATAATTTTAGTAAAATATACTCGCTAAAAGCAATATCTGAGGACTGTACTTGTACTTTTACAATGGTCGTTTAAAAGTTAGACATAATTTCGATTTCGAGTAAGCGATGTGCGCATATCTCTTCTACTGTCTTCGCGCTTATCAATAAAAACCGAATCAACCGAATCATTCGAAACATTAATATTTTCCATTAATTGATTGTTTAGTTACATATAGTATACGAATATATAAATGCAACATACCATCAGGTTATTTTTCAGACCGCCTGAATAACCAGGGGCGTACAAATATTGAAGATTTAATAAAACAACGCAAAACATGGTCATCACCGTTATTCGCTCCATACGAGAACATCGTCAGAACGATCGACCACGACTTGTCAATCATGTCAATTTGATAGCGAATTAATCAAAATGCCGATATGGAATTATATTATTTTCAAAACTAATTTATATTTCGAAACAATTACAATACATATTATCTAATAGGATATTTTATTGTAAGTATACGAGCCGTCATCCTCCGGTTACCGACAGTGGCCGCTCATAGGCATGAGTGGTTACTAGGCATCACAGAAGCGCTGCCTGCGCTGCGCTGCATACCGCAAACCACATACATATGTATGTAGGTATCAAATAAGCAATCAATAAGTAGGTTTACTTGAGGGTTACCACTTTTAACCTGTGTGCGCTTGCAACACTTAGTGCATCACTTAATATCATCTTCGATGATGGGCATATCCTGCTCACCTTCCCCTTAATCTAAACTTGTCATCAAAAATTGTATTGAGTGATGGTAAGTAAGCGAGGACGAAGAGCACTGCGGGGATGATAAGACTTCCGGCAGGCGCCGTCACTTTTTTTTTTTACCCCGCAATGTCCTTTATTGATATCCTCTCCCCCGGGGAGTAAGAGTGTTTATGTGAGACTCTCCGCCCCTAAAGGGGGTCGGTATACACACTAAAAACCTGGGGTGAGCAGTCCCTCCGCCGACGGGGTGGGGCGGGATGGGGTCGCGTTAGCAATCACCATCCCGCCCCGGCGGTTGGCCCGGCTGATGGTGACCGGGTCTCAGCACCTGTGGAGGGGTGGCATTGCTCACCAAGGCCATCCCCCAGACTTGTGGGGCAAGCCGGTAGAGAGTCCCCCGACTCTGTACCAGTGACCCCACTACATAGGAGCGAGAAGGCGGGCAAATCGCCTCCTCCTCGCTCCCGTCCGTCTGCGCCGGAGAGGATCAGTGTGGAGATTGTTCTCCCTGACCCTTTCCGCGGTCTCCTTCTGCGCCATGACAGCCTTACTGACGCAAAAAAAAACAAGTTAAAAAGAAGAAAAAACTTATACAACAGCTTTGTCCGTCCGTCCGTCTGTTAAACAACTTTTAACTCAAGAACCGTAAGAGCTAGAGACTCGCGGTCAACGCTATTCGACTCAGCATAATTGATATACCACCGAAATGACTATGACCTTTGACTTCTGACCTGAAGGTCACGTGATACCATCTTTCAACTCAAGAACCGTAAGAGCCAGAGACTCGCGGTCAATGCCATTCGACTCAGCATAGTCGATATAACCCCGAAATTACTATGACCTTTGACCTCTGACCTCAACGTCACGTGATACCATTTTTTTGAACTGTAAGATTTACGGCAATCTATGGCCGTTTCTCACTTGTTTTACTGTGGCACTTAACACTTTACCCTACGTTTACCTAGCAAATGTTCAACAAAACTTATATTTAGCTACAGTCTATTGTAAACTTTCAGTGCAAGAAGGGAACAGGAACAAATGGGATCAACTTGAAAAATGTGTAACAATAACAAAATGGGAAAACTTGAAAGTGACATCGGACCATTAGGCAGGCATCGCGAAGTTGACGCGACGCGCCGAGCGCTGACGATAATGAATCAAAAGTTTTCTGCGACGCAAATGGAATACTCTGAAAACTTTTGGATTCAGAATAGTCATCAGTAACAGGTCCTCGTTTTGTTTTCTAAATAACTTAAGGCTCTGACGCGCCGGTAATGTTTACGTAAAACAAAACAAAGTTTAGAGTGAATTTCGTGCTTTTCTTATAGATCGAGTTATTTAAAACCAATTTCAAACCGGGAGGTTTTAGTTATGTATATCTTTATATGATTATTTAGTAGCAGCGATAGTTCAGTGGGGAGACCAACAGACTGCAATGCAGAGGGTCTCGGGTTCGTACCCACGATGCGCACCTATCACTTTCGGAAGTTATATGACTTTTCGAAATTATGTGCGTATTGATTGACAATTATCGCCTGCTCCGTGCCTCGGAGAGCACGTTAAGCCGTCGGTCCCGGCTGCCATGAACATCTATGGCAGTCGTTATTGGGAAGTCAGTACCCTATAATATCCTGACACTGGTCTAGCCTTAGGGTATCGTTAACCTTCGGGTTTCGGAGGTCAGATGGCAGCTGCTCCGTGTAAAAACTGATATCCAGTCAAATCCGGTTAGACCAGAAAAGCCGATCCCAAGTGACTTGGGAATAATAAAGGCTAAGGGAGAAGGAATACAACTTGTTCATGTGTGCGTGTATGACGCAATAGCAATCATATGCTTTTAGGTAAATGATTGAGATGAAGGTAAATACTAAACTGGTGAGCATAATTAAAAAATTTTAATAGTAAAACTCACTGCCTCGATGGCTGCAATAATGAACATGACTACAGCCTATGAGGTCTCGGGTTAAATTCGCTAATCGGTCAGCGATTCAGTCGGTTTATTTCTTGCCGAAACCTCGCTGTATCGTTATGACTATAACATGTTTGTACACAGGCGATATTTAAGAAAACATATGTGAAATGTCTTTATAGGAGCTATAGAAGCTAAAAAAATCTGTCTGCATATTTGTACGCACATCATGCAAAAACTACTGCACTAAATTTATTGCTGTTTTCATAGTTATATTGCTAAACTTTTAGCTTGAAATATGGTAAATGTTTCACCGCCTAGTAGATGTAACAACAAGAAATACTTGGAGGGTCGCACACGTACACATAGCTACACATCAAGTTAGACACCGTATATACGCATAACTACGCTGCATATAAAATAGAGAATCGTCGGAAAGGGACAGTGCATAGTGGTGTCGATGAAATGGTAAGGATAGAGCGTAACAACAATATAACGCACTCTCTTGCACGATTCGCAGCGTTCAACTTCTAATAGTTCAAAGTCCGAACAGTCTAGGTTGATGTGTCGCTGTGTGTACGAAGTAGCGCATAATTCTTTTTTTATTTTTTATTCTTCAAAATGTCCACACTCCTCCTGATGGTAAGCAGTCGTGTAGTCTAAGAGCAATGGCCTCCACACCGTCCTCATAGCAGCCGAGACGATGTTGAGGTCTCTACTTTGACGGCCTGAGAAGGTGCTTTTTCACGACCCGCTTAAAATACCCAGGATTGAAGAAAGAAGGAAACCTCTGCCTTGGCAGAGAATTCCATGCCTTGATCGATCGGCAGAGGTATGAGGACCCAAACTTGTTGGTATGCGCTCTAGTCGGCTCTACTGTGTAAAAAATAAATTAATATTGAAATTAAGTAATCGATTGATTGACTGTACAGATTGTGCGCTAGTTCAAATGATCGAATAACCAAAGCTAGTACTCTAGTTAGTGTGGAACAAAATTAGTGAACTCTACGTATAATTGAATCAAGTCTGGGTATTCTTTGTGTCTGTTGAAACCATGGCGCCTGTGACACAGCGATTAACCCTAAAGGAGGAATTATGTCGGCCTCAATAGCGTAGTGGTTAGTGTAACCGACTGCCACGCCTGTGGTCGCGGGTTCGACTCCCGCACAATAAACATTTGTGTGTATGATCATGGATGTTTGACTTGGTCTGGGTATTTCTAAGTATAAATTATGAATGTATTTACAAAAAAAAATAGTATGTATATGTTTATCCATTGTCTAGTACCTATCTTATCTTATCTTATCTTAGGGCCAGTCAGTGCAGACCAGCGACACTTCGACTCAGTAGGAATTTTTGTGTCGACACTCTCCCAATAACGACTGCCATAGATTTTCATGGCAGCCGGGACCGACGGCTTAACGTGCTCTCTGAGGCACGGAGCAGGCGATAATTGTCAATCAATACGCACATAATTTCGAAAAATCATATAACTTCCGAAAGTCAGAGGTGCGCGACGTGGGTTCGAACCCGAGACCCTCTGCATTGCAGTCTGTTGGTCTCCCCACTATCTATCTAACGCTGGTCTTGTACCCATAGTACAAGCTCTGCTTAGTTTGGGCTAGATGGTGTTGTGTATATGTGATAAAATATTATTATTATTATATTATGAAATATTATTCCCAGTATCAACAAAATTACTAAGTTCCTATTCAAGTATAAGGTTTCTACCCTGAATTGATTTGTTGTTTTGTATATTGAAACTTCTAGTGCTTCAGATGTCTTTGACCCACGCCTCGACGTTACGCTGACGCAACGCTACACAAATTCTCGATTGAACTTAATTTTATAATATTATAAGTGACAAGTATTTTATACCATAATCGATCAAAATATTCCGATTTTTCAATGTTTTATTTATATTACCATAATAGATCAATTATTAGTAGTTATTAATACTTTCGAAGATATGTGAAGTCTGCCAACCTGCACTGCGCTTGCGTGATTTACATAGCCCACCGTATTTTTAACTTGGGGCACGTTCGCATTGACTCACACCTCTCCGCGGAAAAGGGGAGCGGAGAGGTTATGTCGGGCTCACTCGGGAGAAGATGGAACGTCCCGGGTACTACCGACTAAACCAACCATGGTGTGCCCACTCGCTGCCTTGAATGATGGGTGGGTCGCTGGACCTGAAACAACATCAGCGACTGACATAGTCCACCTATCCTAACCCTTCTCATACTCACCCTCTTCATATGTTCTGTAGGGACATTCCTAACGTTAGGCGTAAGTATGCGATAGCGCCGCGCGGCAGTCTCCCCGCAACATCTCATAGTTCAATATATTTAATTGTTCTTGTAATTGGTATCATTCAATATATATTTATCTGTATTTTACTATGAAGCATTTCATTCAACCATCCACTGCATCACACAACGTGTTATCCCTACATTTTGGGAGCACTGCGCGCTTACTTTACAGCCGTATGACATTATTCTCGGATTGATTAAACTTATAACTTTTTCTCGTTTCTTTACTACCCTGTAAATAGCTCAATTTTGTTCAGATCCATATCATATCATATGATATCTATTCTTGAAGTATAAATAGATATCAGCAATAACAGACGATAACAAAGGAACGCTACCGTTTGATAAGAGAGTTTCATAATGTTCTATTATCCTTTATTATTTGTTATATTTATAGCGAAACTACCAAGAACCCTACAGTTCTATAAATTCCATCTTGCGGTCTGCGGTTGACACTCGAATATATAAGTTATTAACCAACTTCGCTTTGCACGAGTAGTACAAAACCTTAACAAATTATACACCTAAACCATTATCATGAATCACTCTGTCTATTGGTAAAAACCGCAAGAAAATCGGTTCAGTACTTTTGAGTTTATCGCGGACAGACTGAAAGATGTAGCAGTGATTTAAAGACACTGATACTAGCCAGGCAGAGGACAATATAACAATAGACATGGGGTCAATGGCCCCAAAAATCACTTTAGTGTTTAACGCATCAAACACAAAATGCGTGGTAAGGGAAACTAATCATCAAATAAGCTAACAATAAATATGGGCCTATCATTGTAAATGAGATAGGACTGGAACAGCCTACTTACTGTTTTTAGATATCACATTGATGGCCTGACGGTAAAAGCATTTTGAGGCTAGTAGTCTCATAGAGAGGTAGCGAGTTTCTTTTCGAGGATATCATGTGACTTATTTTAGATCCATTGGTGTTTTCGTCCTATAATTAAATACAGTGCCAGCCTTCTCGAAAATACTATATGATACATACAGAGAACTCAGAATGCTTGTACCTAATCGCTTCTGTTAAAGTCTTAAGAAGTTGCCACATTTTAATTATTTCATTCTATCATAAATAAAAAGGGATTACTTAAGATAATATCGCATTGACATCAGCATTTCATATTTAGTATTAAGTATTACAACTTAACAAATACTGATGGCTCTGAAATTGTACATTAGTACAGGTAAACATCCATCATAGACATCATACCTACATGATAAATTATGTTGGTAACTTAAATACATTTACATGTTGTAAAGTGGTTTCAATGCTAGGGATACCGAAACACAGAATAAAGGGATATAAAGTTACTTTTAAATATGCATCAAAAGTATGGAGCCATATACCTGGCACCCGCGTACCAAATACTTTGAAAACAGTAAATTTAGAAATAAATGCAAACAAATTTGTCCTTGTATGCTAAAAGCCTAGTACTAGTAAACTATACTTCTCATTAGATCTGATACTAAAATAGTTGACAAACCATAATATAGCCACGTCTGTCTATTAAACCATATCAAATATGTTGAAATTTTTTAATATACTTTTAATACATTATCATGCCGCAAAAAGTTCTTCTGTCAATCATTACTAATTTTGTAAATGCAAATTTGAGTATATTTGTTACGCTTTCACACCATTACTACTTGACCGATCATCATGTTGTCAGGGTACAGAATCCAGAAAAAGTACTGTTACCGAGGTAACATTACTTTTTCTGGATTCTGTACTGTTACCGGGGATTCTGTTATGATAGAAATTTTATTGACAAATATAGATTAACACGAGAATCGAAGAACGTATAGATTCTGCGGGTAAAATCTAGTAATATATAGGTATACAATATACATTTTGTATAGTAAACGGCAGGTAAGTGCTTAAACTGGAAATCAGCGCTAGGCAACCCTTTTGAGGCCCTAAGCTTTAAGCGCAGTACGCTTGAACCTTTTACTTTCGGTATCACAACAGTTTTGTATACTATTTATTGATTACTGTTTTACTAAACACAATACCCCTCTATTCTATTCTAAATAATACACAATATCGTTAGTGTTTGTATAAAATATTGAATCAACCCCGATACAATGTTGTATGGAACTTAGCTGAAGTCTGGAGAATATACATAATATAGGCCTATACGTCTATTACAGGCGATTCGTGGCGTGTGACGGTCTGTAAAACAGCTCTTTTCGTGGCTGTACAAACCGATGCGAGAGCGACATAACCTACCGCAGGCTCGACAAGAGAAATCGGTGGTGGTTGGTGCTAAGCCATCTAGATGACGTTTCTGCCTCTTGTCGGCAAGTGCTTGAAACCAACCTTGTTTTGCGTACGTTGTCCAGGTCTCAGCTCCGTACAGGAGAATGCTTAATATGGAAGCCTGAAAGACTATCATTTTGGTGTTTGTAGTGAGATATCTGTTGTACCATACTCTTGTACTAAGCTTCCCGAACATGGTCGCCGCTTTGCCATACGTGTGTCAATCTCCTCTACAAGCGAGAGATTGTTTGACAAGGTAGACCCTAAGTAGCAAAACCTATCAACAACATCTAAAAGGGTGGCATTTAAAAAAAAATAAGTAGCTTCGTACGTCGTCTAATTCGTTCTGAACATCCAGTTTAGGCATGCTCCGCATTGCTTCTGGCTGTAGGTACACGGGACGTGAGTAGAGACCAGTGTAATGCTCCACCCAGCGGTCGAGGTTTTTATGGCTGTCTGTTACAACAGTGCCATCCGCATCCATTAAGAGGTGCTGTCTTTTTTTTTAACAGGTCCAAGGGCCCGTTTGATACCTTCCTGACTCCACTGATGTCCCCCTTGTCTGCACAAGTTCGAATGGTGTGGCCAAGATCCGACCAGTACAAGTTGGCAAAATACCGTGCACGTTGAAGGACTGCCTTTTCGGCTCGGAGCGTTTTGTCGGTGTCCGTAGAGGGAGTCATGCGGTGCCTAAGGGCAGCGTTATGCTTTGAGTTCAGCAATGGTTGAAGATATTCTATATTGTCAGCGAACCAGTCCTGAGCTTTTGTTTCCAGATGACCGAAAACCTCGCCGACGCTCAAAATCAGTAGTTTTTTGACGTTGTGACGTATATTTATATTTACCTATACATAAAATAACATGATCTAAGTAAGAAAGTATTTGACCTACATAATTATACTAGAATATAGAACAAACCTCTCAGATGACAATTCAATTTCAAGCAATGTTAGTTACAATAGAAATCTAATGCCGTCTATCCACAAAGTTTATAATAATAGTTAATGGCTACCATAGGTAATAACAGTACTTTATGTATGTATACTGGTCGCAATTGAGTTTATACATGTCTATAACGTGTTACCGAGCCAGGGTATGAATACGAGCACAAGCATTGTTCCAACAGTTTTATTCTATTACACGACTAAAACTTTAAAGAGGGCCCTCTCCCGACTGGGACAGCTATAAGCACTAAATCAAAACTTTCCCGTTAGAGGGTGCTCCTCCACTAGTTCGAGTGAATACGTTCGGGGATGGGTGAGCTTACCGAATTGTCCGTTTTCCATACAAACTCTTTGAAGAACAAGCGACGATGGGAATTGCTTCCGTGGAAGTTTGAGGCAATATTTTACCGTTATTACTATTTGTATACATAATGCGAAGTATGGAAGTACGAAGCCAATTACTCTTTAATTACTTCCTATTGTCGTTTAGATGTTTGACAAACGATGGAACTGTCGAAGCATGATGGATGTGTGTAAAAACTTGGCAGTATAAGTTATAGAACGCTTATTGAGTATGGCTAATATATGTGAGCCGCTCGATTAAGCTTTTGAAACAGTTTTAATACTCGACTAAATATCAACAGCTATACAGTCAAATATTGATACAATTCCATTTATAAATAGTAACAGAAACAAGGACAATATGTTGGTTTGTGGCGAACACAAGCTCGCTATTAATAAATGTCACACACATAACGATCCGTCGTCAATTAATAGATGTGTCTGAGCCAGGATTCGTTCGTGGTCATGCGTCATTACACCATGACATTTAGAGGTAACTCTCAACCCTCTTTCTTACCTGTCAGATATATGGCTAGCTAAATAATGATGATGGTTTTGATTTATCTATTTGAAGTTCTATTCCGTTCTACGTATCTTATGTACCGAATAAAGAGTAAATTGGTGACCTTATGAATGTCTAACGATAACCAAAACGAACTATATAACACAAATATGGTCAATTAATAATATGCTATCGCTTGCGTGTTTAAAATAACGTAATTATGTCCTTTTTCGAAGCAAGCGCGTATTATATTAAAGTCATTTTAGCTGTTTCCCTTATAAGGTAATAAACAGCAAATTACTTTCACATTATAATATTAAAATGGATAAGTAACAAAATTAAAACGCTTTCAGTATTTATTATTTGAGTATATATCCTAATCAGACCAACAGACTACAATGCAGAGGGTCTCGGGTTCGAACCCACGTCGCGCACCTACGACTTTCAGAAGTTATATGACTTTTCGAAATTATGTGCGTATTGATTGACAATTATCGCCTGCTTCGTGCCTCGGAGAGCACGTTAAGCCGTCGGTCCCGGCTGCCATGAACATCTATGGCAGTCGTTATTGGGAGAGTGTCGACACAAAAGATCCCACTGGGTCGAAGTGTCGGCGGTCTGCACTGACTGGCCCCCACATAAGATACATACATATATCCTAATCTATATCTATTCAAATATTATAAAGTGCAAAGATTTGATTTGTTTGTTTATAAATAAATAAATAAATAAATTCTTTATTGCAATAAAAAGTATATACATTTACAGTGTCAGCCCTGATTCCCAAACTAGCGTGAGCTGTATGTTGGGAAACAGTTCTTCCCAAAAACAAATTATACAAAATTGTTACAACAATATAAGCAAGATACACAGAATAGAGCTAACTTAAAAACTATAATAAAAATAAGTAATTTTTATATAGTTTTTTTGTTTATTTGTAACGTTTTCATTAAAAACAACTCAAAAAAAAAGCAGAAAAATTATTTTATCTTTTAATAATAATAATAATAATAATAATAATATTCTACCACATACACACAACACCATCTAGCCCAAACTAAGCAGAGCTTGAGATAGATATATTATCACCGCGGAACATAGATAATATTTTATTTTTAGAAAACGTACTGTTACTAACATTACCGAAGGTAACCTCTACTACTTTTACGTGAGCAAAGCCGCGAAATAAAGTTAGTCACCATCCTCTTGCCCTGGTCCCAATTTATTTGGAGTCGGAGCAGTATGCCCTTCTCTTCCATACTTCTCTGTCACCCGTCATCTGATCATTTACCCCTTTTCCTTTCATATCCATCCTCACACAGTCCATCCATCTTTTCCTCGGCCTTCCTCTCCCTTTTCGTCCAACACCCACTTGTTTCTGTTACAATAACAATTTAATGATAGATTGTATGTAGCATATACTAGGAATAGATACTGACCCAGAATTACTCTGGTAATTATAGGGTGTAATGAAAACGTATTTCAAAGATAAGCGGCGCTAATTAGTTGTTGATGACACGTTCATTAAAGTCAATCTATTTACGCACCATACTGTGTTTTCACTTTCAACTTAGTTTCAAGCTATTGGAGATTTAATGAAGTGAAAACTTCTTTAGGCGCGTTGAGCACTTTTTGGGTGAACTAAAATCATGGAACTCGCGTCATCGTCACCGAACGCATTCAAAATTCAAAAATAATAATCTAATAGCTCGTCGATACAATTCACAAGTTACTTAGTTTTCATTTCTATCGGCAGTCCCCAAAGATCCGCATGTATTTTTTTATTTATTAGGATCTCCAACAAGAAATTCATATCTATTTCAATTAAAAGCTAAGTACAGTTGTAGGTCTTATGTTTTCTTACTTACAAGACATTACAGCACGCGACAAAGTAGTACATAAATGCAATCAAATTAGAAGTAAAAATATTATAATAATAGTAGTATTACAAAAATAGTAACTATGCAATTAAAATTGGTACAAAATTATAAAGAAAAAAGATCGATGCGATCTGCGAACCATTCGGCAAATGAGCTGCAACAGTATTACAGGTTACACTAGACTTAGTCTCCCCGTGACCATGGCTAGCAAGCGAAACGTCGGGGAAAGTGTAAACTTAAATATAAATAGTTTTAATAGTTTTAATAATTTAATGAGCTTAAAAATTTGAAAAGTTTAATAGTAATAGTAGTGTAACAGTTTCTAAATTATGTAATAAAGTGTCAAATAAACAACGCGATAAAATCCGTATACAGTAGTTTAATTTCAATGAATAACATTCGCGTAAACAGAAGACAATATTATGTATAACAAGGTTAGAGACACAGACTACAACAAATTGTTTATTTTTTAAATACATCGGAACAGTAAGATTCTTAGTAATCTATTCTCTATACCATTAGTCCCAAAGTGGGGAGACTCGACGGGGGTCTACGTGGCGTGAAAAACAAACAAAAAATGGGGATCCATAATTCGTAAGCGGGGGTCCACGAAAATTTATCTGCTTTCGATACTGAAGAAGTAAAATGTTGGCTTGACTGTAGGCAAATAATATTTTAAGAAGCACAGCGACTGTTACTTGCTTGCATATTCCATATTGGTCTCAACCCTACCGATAATTCGGTAGAAAATATGTAAAAAAGAAAGATTTTTCACCAATATAAATACGGATGCCAAGGAATATGATAAAAATGTAGCTGCAGAGGGTCTTTAGAAAGTGGTCTATTAGAAAAAAGTCTAGGTACCTCTGATCTATACTAATATTATAAAGAGGAAAGATTAGATTTTTTGTTTATAAGGATTAATTTGTAAGGATTTAACTCAAAAACTACTTAAACGATTTTAAAAATTATTTCATCATTAGAAAGCTATATTTTTACTGAGTAACATAGGCTATATTTTATTTAAAAACATAAAAGTTATGTTACTAACAAAACATAACCTAACCTACATTTACGTGAGTGAAGCCGCGGGCAAAAGCTAGTGTATCTATAAATCTATTCCTATTTCTTGACAATGCGCAATCTTCGATCAAATCCGACCTTGTACCCTACTAGTAATATTCTAAACTAGCTGACCCGCGCAACTTCGTCTGCTTCATATAAAATAATTTCCTCTATTTCTGCAACATTTTTCATTGCTGCTCCGCTCCTATTGGTCGTAGCGTGATATTATATGCCTATAGCCTTTCTCGATAAATGGGCTATCTAACACTGAAAGCATGTTTCAATTCGAACCAGTAGTTCTTGAGATTAGGGCGTTCAAACAAACAAACTCCTCAGCTTTATAATATTAGAATAGAAGTGGAAGTTTGTGAAGATGCTTGAATGTTTGTTACTGAATGACACGTAGTCCACGGATTTGGCTGAAACTTGGCACACGGAAAGACAATGTCCCGGTAATCCATAGTTGTTGATACATATAAGATACATTCTATTCTGGTATCCGTTCCTGTGCGGTATATGCGGGCGACGCCATGGGCTAATACTAGTTTAATATACATTGTTTAGTTAAAAATATATATATTTCATTAAATGTAGATTTGTTATTTTTAACCTAACTCCGAGAAATTTCGTAAAATCCTGGACATGGTTATTAGTAGCAGCTTACATTTCAAATTTGAAGTCTCTAGTAATAATACAACATAATGTAAAAGGAAGACATCTTTAAAAATGCTTTTTATGCCCATGGGAAATTTGAAAATGCCGGCCATATTCCTCATTTCTCTAACGTCATAAGCGGAACAAGATGCAAAATTTCAGCTTTTTAGGTCCAAAGGTACGGGCTGGGCATTATTAAGTTAGTCTGTGACTAAGTCAAACTTCTCTAGTTATAGTTATACATAGTTATAGGTATTTATATATTACAGACAAAACTACTTCTAACTCAAAAGATTACTCGATGAAGCTCGAACGGGGTCCTATTTCTGGTTGGTTATAAATAAAATAACCACGAAGGCTAAGGCGGGAGTGAAGCGACGTCGAGTTCCCGTCTTAGCCTTGACTTAAAAGTAGTTTTGACTTCAAAATATTTGACGGAACATTTCTATTGATTGATAACTTTACCTAGTTGATAAGTTTGCGCTTAAATTTGCCTGAGGCTTTGTGGTTACGAGTTTGATCCCCGGTTCGTTTCTAGTGTCCGTATCTACAGGGAGTCGGGAAAGGTGTCCGGTGTTCGGCTAAAGGCCTGCCCTCTGATGGATTTAACGATATTATATGAAACCTTTTTACGCGGCACCTATTAGAACTATAAAGACAATATTTAGAAGGTTATTTATTAACCTCTATACAATAGTTTTGAGAAATTACAATAAACATTAAGATCTAAATGTTTAAAAAAGTAACCGCCAGGCGGCTGCGCCACCGCACAACCACATCCATTTTCTAGAGGTTTCAGCTAGCAAGCTATAGCCTTCTAGGTATAGCCTGCAGTAGCAAGCAAGTTAAGATGTAAATCATAACAAACCTAATCTTAAAACGAATCAGACCAACTAGAAAAATGTCTACACTCCACAGAAGATACCAGCCAAATAAAAGAATATTTGGCTACGATCTTCTCTGCAGTGTTGTTTGTTCTTACGGTAGGTAATTCCTAGAGACGGAGCAACAAATCTTTTATAGTGTATTCTTCGGCTACAGTAACTGCTATCAGGCGGCTATGTGGTTATTTGTCATAAAAATGGAATACCATCGATCAAGCTGCTGAATTTAATCAATAATTAATTAATGAACGGATATGTATGTCTTCTATGCGACTTCCAATGCGTCAAGTTCTGCGGTCGAAAAGTTTGTGGAACCATTGTGCTTTATTATAGTTGGGATAAACATTATATAACTTCTTAACTATGACCATACCTAGAGAATTAATAATTTGGACTGCTTGTAAACGTTCTCATGAAACAAGTGTTTGAAATTGCTTCAAGTTTGATGTATTTGCGCCCGCTCCTCTAGAGATAAATTTGTTCGAAAACTTGCTGAATGTGAAAAGTTTGAAGCTCACTTCAATCCATTACACGAGTGAAATATTTCTTTGTTTTCTGACTTCACCGTGGGCGGACGCGACCTTACAAATCAGAAGTTTCCCATTAGCGACGCGGATCGGGGTAACCGCAGATCTCTGAATACGCTTTAACGCCCTAACACATTTATCATTTTAATTGTAATGGATTTTATAACGTTTGATTGATGACAACAGAAGATTTTACTCAAAACAGTCCTGGCTGTTTAATTTCTTGCGTAAAATGTTATCCTGGTTGGCAGTTGTCAAGGTCAGAGTTTTGTTCGACCGGGGCTCGATCAATCTTCGCTGTAGTAGGAAACGATATGTTTGAAATGTAATATCGGTACGGTTTATTTAATATACTGTCGATCAATCACGGACAGATGGTGTGTATCTGGTTCGTCGGTGACAGATCGTCGCGCAACATGTGATATGAGCCTGCCCGACCTGTCTTCACGCCACTATACGACTGGTATTAAATGGCAACATTGCTGCGTCAGTATTTTATATTAAACGTGTATATCATCAAACTATTTCATATAAAGTATTTCAACCTTTAATAGATACTATATCGATATAGATATATGATCTACTTTTATGCTTTGTAGCAAGCTTTGTATTATTTTCACAGACAATAAACGGGCTACAGCGTGTTAATACCACGTTTACACTTATTTAACTATTATACGTGTTACATATAGACCCATTTCTTTCTATTTATAAGTACAATTATACAATTATTATTATATATTATATACAATTTGCGGCTGCACTAATAAAAAGTAATCCTTGTTACGTTTTGTTTGCAAATATAGAAAAACAGGTAAATTTTTTATAACGCGTGGTTATCGAAACCTCCACCCTAAACGGGACATTGTGGTCATTTAAGTCATTAAGCTTTTCGTACCGACAATTTCAGGAGAAATCCTAATCTTCTTATATAATACTAGCTGTCCCGACAGACGTTGCCCAGTACACACAAAAAAAAACCCAAATCTAAACCAACCTCGAATCTACATGAAAACACACAATTTTTTATAAAAATCGGTCCAGCCGTTTAGGAGGAGTTCAGTGACATACACACGTACAGTAGAATTATATATATAATGTTGTAAATGCGAACGTGAGCTTGTTGGTTACGCTTTTACTACTCAACCGATCATTATGAAATTTCACATACACGTTGTCAGGAGTACAGAAAACGACATGTGGTAACTTTTAGTCAAAAAAGTACTGTGCCTAATGGATAGCTACGTTTCTATAAAATTAATATAAAGTTACTTAAAACGTAATTATTGACACTTGTCACCACAAAATAGAAGAAAAATAAAAGAGTAGGTATAGTAACTGGAAGGTACTAAGCGGCACAATGTTAAAGTGAACACGAACTGTGCATAAGTAGAACGGATTGAGTTGAATCAATGTAAAAGTTGTGCAGACGTCTGTTGAATTCTACAGATCTGTTCACAACTTTCGAGACCAAAGAAATATATCTTGCATAGTTAAACAAAGCACGAAACGTATTTCAAAGAACTTCCAGACACTGTTAGAATGTACACATAAATATGTTAGCGACAAGATTCTTCAGATATTTTCTCTAGAAGATTTTTTCACTTATACCGAGAATCTTTGTTCTCGGTACGAGTTAAATGTGTTTTCTGATAAGATTTTGTTGAAAATCTGGATGAAGAATATAATATGTTTGTCCTTACTAATATTGTATATGCGAATGTGAGTTTGTTTGTTTGTTACGCTTTCACGCCTTAACTACTTGACTGATCATCATGAAATTCCGCATACACGCTGACAGAGGTGCAGAAAGGGATATAGCGTAGGTAGATAAGTAACTTTTTTGTCACACAAAAATCAACTACCCAAAATATTTTTCGTGGAACTTAATTCCACGCTATAGAGGGCTCGCCTATTGTCGTCAATCAGACATACCGAAATTCAAATGTAAGTGAATTTTGTGGCTTGGGAATTGAACTCGCTACCTCACGGTTGACGGATATGTCGTTAGCAGATTTGTATAATCTGGTTAAATAGTTTACCATATTACTGCTGCACGCCGCACGAAGAAAACCGATCAAAATGTGGTTAAAAAATAAATTCCATTAAACAAAGGAAAATTGTCCTATTAGCTTTTGCGTGTTAAACAACAGTTAGTGTTGCTATTAATTGGGTGCCTGGCTGATTTATAACACCCCGGTCACTCTAAGACCATAACAAACCGGTTCTCAGTGATGTCATTAACTACCCCGGGTGGAACAAAGTTCAAAGAACTTTAAAAACGTAGTTCGGGTCACATTCAATACAATAATATGAAAAGTTCAGTATGTGTCAAGTAAACATATTTGCTAGTGTTATTTTGTGATCTTGTTATTTGCTCGACTGCTCTGCATGAGGTCTCTGTTCGGGAACAAGAAGTTATTGGGATGTAGTCGTAGTAGGATTGGGTTATAGTCAAGATATACAGAATATCAGAAATCAGATGATAGCGGTGTTACACATCCCCGTGTCTCGTCAAGCATGTGCTGCCATTGGTCGTGCGTCTGGTCGCTCTACGGTCTTATTGGATTGCCGTCTCATTGGACTATAAGAGTCATGGAATGGAAAGTGCAATTACTATGTTTTCATTAACACTTTTGCGCTCTAATGTCTCCTGCGCAGATGCCCAGTCTTTGTTAAAGAAATGCGATAACCACTGTGATTGAAATTAGATCTGCAGTACATTGTGTAATGTGACGTACTTAAATTGGAGCAATACTGTTAGGTAGTAACTTACAGAATACCTCAGTCACCGATTTTATGTTATACCTACTCCTGGGGTGAGTAGGCTTTCAAAAGCCTTTAAAGAGGCAGTGCTGTTAGCAACTTAAATTATCTTTGACCCGGGCCGAAGTTTTAGCATATTAACGATTAATATATATGATATATCTTGTGTTTCAAACATCCATAGGTTACAAGAACTTAACCGAGAAAATAACAAACAATAATTTGGACCTCTAACTTTGTCATAACCTAAGCATTTACAACATCGATTTAGTACATACATACATACATACATACATAGATTTACGCCTGTTTCCCAGAGGGGTAGGCAGAGACTACGGATTTCCATTTGCTACGATCCTGACACACTTCTCTGGCTTCATTCACTTTTATCACATTCCTCATACACGCCCGTCGGTTCAAGGTGCTCTTAACCTGGCCTTTGTCCAGAACGCCTCCGATCTGATCAAGAAACGTTCGCCTAGGTCTTCCTCTTGCGACTGTTCCATTTAAACTAGCCTTATAAACTTTCTTAGTCAGTCTTTCCTCGCCCATTCGTTCTACATGCCCAAACCAGCTTAACATACCATTTTTTATTCTTGTCACTATATCCACTTTCATGCCGCATCTCTCTCTAATCACACTATTCCTTATTCTATCTTTCAGAGTCACACCACATATATTTCTCAGCGCTCTCATTTCTACAGCATTTAGTAAAGTAAGTAAATAGAAATATTTATAAACATATGTGTGTACCATACATATCTACCATATATTTTCTTCTTTTATATCCATGAGTATAAATTATGTAGAAGGGTCTGTAATTATTATATCAACCTCTAGACTTTTAAACGATTCTGTATATTATAATTACCTGTTGCCGCCATTTTAAGAGTAGGCGTTATGATAATATGAATATTTTATTTGTATACTTATAAATTAAATTGAAGTGAAGTGTATCATCTCAATGATACGAACGAATACCTATTGTTAAGTTCATATAGTTATTAGATAGCAACAAAACAATAAACAACTTTTGTTATGATTTGTTCGTATATTGTATATTATGGGTTGATATTTGGTATGACTGAACCGAACGTAGTGAGATTTTGCAGAGCCATCCACCAGACATATTGCCAGATTCCGTGCTAATACTAAGAACTTGGGAACATAACATCCGAGAAAGATGGTAGAGCCTAAAAAGAAATGAATTAATGAACATAGAATATACGCAACGAAAATGAGAGCATTGAAAAGTATAAAGTGTTATACATGTGGCGTGTTTTAAAAAAAATTACATGGTATGAAAAGAAAGCTCTGGCGGGCAAAGAGCCTCGCTAATTTCAGCATGAATGGGCCAGCTCGACCAGGGAAGGACTACCCTCACACAGAACATTGACGTGAAATACCAGTATTCCTACTGTTGTGTTTCGTTTGATGAGTGAGAGTGCCGGAGGCCCAGTCACCCTCTTTCCCGCTCCTTCTCCTTCCCACTTCCCTTTACTCCTAAAGGGTTGGCAACGCGCAAGTGATGCCTCTGGTGTTGCAAAGGCTACGGTGACCATTTACCATCAGGTGGGCCGTATGCTTGCTTGCCAACGTAGGAGTATAAAAAAAAATGCAGACATAGCAACATTGAGGAATGCTTGTATTAATTGCGTGTGTCCCTCCGAACCGAATTTGAGTCGCGGCCGCCAGTCTTAACAGAGACTAGCTACCTGCACAAGAGATAGGTATCACGGCACTCCCTCTATTTTCTCCCTTATGGTCCAATGGATTAACAATCCCACTTTATGTGCTTCCTAAGGCACGTGGGTGCGCAACACCGCCAACGTCCAAAATGACTAACAGTAAAACTTTTTATTGACTTGACTCAGAGTCGGATATGATACTACATTGATTCATGCATAGCAATCGTATTTACTACTGCTACACCAGCGAAGGAGTCAGTGTAAAGTGTACGTAATACGATGGTTTGGGTCAGTAGAAAAGTTGAGCAATGCTGTTCAATCGAGATTTCACGGGATCGTAGCAAATGCAAATTGTAGTTTTTACGCTCCCTTTCGAGAACTGACGTGAGTCTATATAATTATGTATTATATATTACTTTAAAACTTATAGAATAGTCTGAAAATGTAATAATTCTAAACAATGTTCAATAAATCGATACGACATGCGGCTTCATAGTTTGTGATGTAGCATATAATTATTGACCTAAGAGTGCCTAAAAGGGAAATATTGAGCGGGTATTACAATACGTTTACATAGCAGAAAATAACGTACTTTTTAGGCAGGTTGGCCATGGAATCGCCGGCGAGGCTGCGTGCAACGTAAATTATAATATACTAGTTTTTTCCCGCGGCTTCGCTCGCTCGGAAACATTACTTTTTTCTAGTTTAAAGGTACCGTATTATGTACCATTTTGTATTCCTGATAACATGTGTGCCAAATTGAAGTTAAGGCTTGTAAGCGTAACAAACAAATAAACAAACTCACATTCGCATTTATAATATTGGTTAAGATGTATTTACATCATTGTACATGTGACATGTGCGCTTCGTTCTTGCAAAGTAAGTATCAATGCGCACAATTATTGTATTCAATTCGAATACGACTACATCACTAATTTAAATAAATATGGGTTTCCGAAGATGCCTTACAAGCTTAATAATCAAACAACAATGAAATAGGTTCTCAGAACTAATAACTGAAATATTGGATAAATATAAAAGAACTGTGTGCCTTTATAATAAAATGACCTAATCCTCTGTACGTAGGATGTAACATTTTCCAACAACTTTATAATTATGTGTTGAATAAAATATTTGATTAAAGCTACTTACACAATACCGTTTTATTTCTTTAAGAGTAAATTAAGACCAAACAGAATAAATTATTCTTTTTCTCAAGATTAAATAGTAATGTATTCTGTAAGTTATTTAAAAAGGAATATCATAATTGTATTGTACGATTTCATTTATTTTTATCTTGTGGGCTGGGATTAGTAAGTATAATAATATCAGCCCTGTATTGAACTGTGCCACTGCTGGGCACGGGCCTCGAGTAGTTAACTACTCAACTAATCACCATGAAACTTCGCATACACGCTGTCAGGGGTCCAAAAAAGGACATGGGGTACCTTTTATCCAGGAAAAGAACTGCTAAACAAATATTGATAAAATGTACATTAATGCAAGACTCAAAACCATGCACATCCTAGTTTAAATAAAATTGTAACTAATAACTAATAAAAAAAAAATAACTGCCTCGTTGGTCCAGTGGTAGTGTATACGACTGCGGATCATGAGGTCTCGGGTTCGATTCACGGGTCGGGCTTGGAAAACGTTACTAAGATTTTTCGTCAAGAATTTCTTAGTAGCAATTTATTAAGAATTTCTGTCCAAAAGTTCTTAATAATTAGCCCGGAGTTAGGAAGTTGGCGGTGTTTCACCCCCGTGCGTCGGAAAACACGTTAAACGGTGGGTCCCGGCTGTCATGAACTTCTATGGCAGTCGTTATTGGGAAGTCAGCGCCCTCAAATATCCTGACGACTGGTTTTACCATAGAATGATGTTATCCTTCTGGGTTACGGAGGTCAGATGGCAGTCGCTCCGTGTAAAAACTGATATGCAGCTAAATCTCGTTAGACCAGAAATAAGTGGACCCTGGCATAAGCTGGGATTAATCATCGCTAGGAAGAAGTGTTTAAATAAAATTCTAAATCGTTATCTACAACAAACTTTTATGGTTTTATAGCTGAAACGACGCATTTATAATGTATTCAGTTAAATTGACTTAGTGTAGCCAGGTCAAATAAAATATAAGTCACATAACTTTCCGAACAATAAAGTCGAAGAAGTGAAGTCGGGATAGTTTGTTTTAATGGCAAAGTTTTGATTTATCGAATATCTGCTGCGTTAGGTGTAACGTTACTTTGGTACCTAGTCGAATTAGCACAGATCTATTTATAGCATATAATATAATATTATGGTAGGGCCACGCTGGTTACAGCATCAATGGACCAGCTCGACTGGGGAGGTACCACCCTCTCACAGAAGATCGACGTAAAATAACAGTATCTGTTATGTTTCGTTCGTTGAGTGAGAGCGCCGGAGGTCCAATCACTCTTCCCTTCCCAAACCTCATCCTGCTCCATTCCCCTTTTTCTTCCGGTAGGCAGCGACTTGGTTTTGTTTTGTGACATTACTTCTGTAATGCTAAGAAAACACAGCCATGTGTATGAGCCTCGGTTCTCGCTTACTATCAGGTGGCCCGCTGGCTCGTCTGTCACCGATGAAAGCAATATAAAAAAAAAAGTTACAAATAATACAGAACAGGTTTCAAAAATTAAAAATTTGTCAACATTTCTTCAAAATTTTCTAAATCAATTAAATTATTATAATATATCACTACATATCATAAAACAAAGTCCCCCGCCGCTCTGTCTGTCTGTTCCCGATAAACTCAAAAACTACTGAACGGATTTTCAAGCGGTTTTCATCAATAGACAAAGTGATTAATGAGGAAGGTTTAGGTGTATCATTTGTAAAGGTTATTTACCATCCGTGCGATGCCGGAGCGGATCGCTAGTAGAATATACATTTTAGGAGCATGATATATGAATATTTCGTACTTATTTGTACTACAGAAACTAGGAAGCAGCGATAGCCTAGTGATGGATACAGATATTAGATTACCACGCAAGGATCTCAAGTTCAATCCCAAGGCATGCATCTCTGACTCTTCAAAGATATGTGCATATTAAATAGTTAATTATGGTTGGCTTTCATGGAGAAGAAAAACATTGTGAGGAAACCTGAATATCTCAGAGTTCTCCATAATGTTGTCGAAGATATGTGAAGTCTGCCAACCCGCACTGGCATAGCGTGGTGGACTATGGCCTAGCTTTTCTCACACTGAGAAGAAACCCGTTCCTAGCAGTGGAATAGTTTGTACTTGTCCTAGTACTGCGCGCCCGCAAGGTAGTCGCATCAAAAATAATGTGAGACGAAAATACCATATCTAAACTTATCTGTTCAATCAACATTCTGACCAAGGAAAATATGTTTATACCGAATAATAATTCTAGCTTTTGGTTTATTTTTTTATGTCGGCCTCGATGGCGTAGTGGTTAGTGTAACTGACTGCCACGCCTTAGGTCGCGGGTTCGATTCCCGCGCAAGTCAAACATTTGTGTGCATGAACATGGATGTTTGTCTTGGTCTGGGTGTTTCTATGTATAATATGTATGTATTTACAAAAAAAAAAAAAAAAGTATCTATGTATGTTTATCCATTGTCTAGAACCCATAGTACAAGCTCTGCTTAGTTTGGGCTAGATGGTGTTGTGTGTATGTGGTAGAATATTATTATTATTATTATTATTGTTTTAGTTCGTTGTTCTTTTGTGTCCTGTGTTTGTTATTTTTGAGTGAGAGCACAAAGCCATTAATTATGATACTCTTATTTATTTAATTAAAATTGAACTATTATTAATATTAACAGGAAAACAAGGGATATTAATTTATATGATATATAAAAATAATTTTAATATAATTGTATACCTACATTTTTATTAAAAAAGTAGCAGCGATAGCTCACTGGGGAGACCAACAGACTGCAATGCAGAGGGTCTCAGGTTCGAACCCACGTCGCGCACCTCTGACTTTCGGAAGTTATATGACTTTTCGGAATTATGTGCGTATTGATTGAAAATTATCGCCTGCTCCGTGCCACGGAGAGCACGTGAAGTCGTCGGTCCTGGCTGCCATGGACATCTATGGCAGTCGTTATTGGGAGAGTCAGTACCCTCTTATATCCTGACACTGGTCTAGCCTTAGGGTATCGTTAGCCTTCGGGTTGAGGAGGTCAGGTGGCAGCCGCTCCGTGTAAAAACTGATATCCATTCAAATCCGGTTATACTAGAAAAGCCGACCCCAAGTGACTTGGGAATAATAAAGGCTAAGAGAGAAGAAGACCTACATTTTTATTAAATTGAAGACTTCTCTTCGATTTTTCGAACTAGCAGTAAATCTTGTGTCATGGCCTCACGGGGGTCTTTACAAGCATTCAAACAACGGACATAAGAAACACTCATAAGACATAAGAAGAGGTTATCTTCGGTTTCAACTGCACTATCTTTGCAAACATAATGTGGCGTTTTCAACAGTTAGAGACATATCGCATCGAAACATACAGGAGACTGTTACCAGATGAATTAATTAAATGAAATAGTGTAATTGATTAAGCCCTTAAAATCACCAGATTCAACAGCGCCTGATAAATCTTTAACAGAATATCTCTCTTTCTTATAATAGGAAGTGCTATAAACAGAGCCTATTTTTGTTATACTTACTGTAAGAAGTTGCCTTTTGTCAAACATTATATTCCACACAAACGTACAAGGATTTTTTTTTTTTTTATGTAAAATTAGTCTTAATATAAAATTGTATTACATTGTTGGCCAGTCTGTATTCAAAAGTTTATTTTATATACGTTAACTCATAAAACCCTTATTATTTCTGAAAGAATTTTTTTTTTTTAGTCCGACAACTTCTGAAAAACGGACAACACCCATTATATAGTAAGAAATTTATAGTCATATTTGCCAATGACATACTAAAAATATTAATATTATCCATAGAAAAAGCCAATGACTGTAAGGTGCCCGTTTTTTTGTAAAGGAGTGTATATGTGCCAAGGTTTATTCAAGTAAACCGATCAAAGGTTACAAAATTAGGTACCAAGCACCCAAGCAAAGGTAGGATTGTGTATAGGTAAGTATTATAAATGTTAAAGTTTGGCAAGACCCAATCTTTAACAATTATACCTAATACTAGTAGGATTGGCGTAAAATAATCAATCTTAACACCTCTCTATACACCAACAATATAATTCAGCACAAATAAAAGTCATAGACACACCAAAGTTACTGACCAAATCACACAGAATGTACACACGTGTAGGTAACATTGAACGAATGCAGGCAACAAAAGCACCTGAGCGCTATTGCATTCGACACGAGTCCTGTTTATTTGGTGCTTACACGATTCTTCATCAATCACAGAAGGGTCGGATCAGTTTCGGGACCAAATCTCCCGCAGGAAACGAGCTGCAATTGACATCCCTTAACGTACTGGCCCTAAAAACTTGTGTGAGCCCATCCTCCATTGGGATATAAATTAAAGTTTACCCGGTATTTTTACTCCGACTTCTGACCGTTGTATTCCTTTACGTGTTTTGTTTTGTTTTATACAATCTACTGAGTATGCGTTGCATCAGCAACTTAGTAAACTCACTAACCTATATATTTTGACGTGCATTAGTGTTACTTTTTGAACTATATGAATAAATGATTTTTGTCGTATGTAAATAGTAGGTAAATAAATACAAACAAAAACAAAGATTTTTATGAACATGATGTACTAGTACCCTGTTTCTATATTCAAAACAAGGGAGAAACAGCAATGAATTGCCGTAAATCTTAGAATACGAAAAAATGGTATCACGTGACCTTGAGGTCAGAAATCAAAGGTCATAGTAATTTGGGGGGTATATCGACTATGCTGAGTCGAATGGACTTTTGACCGCGAGTCTCTAGCTCTTACGGTTCTTGAGTTGAAAGTTGTATAACAGACGGACAAAGCTATTGTATAAGAGTTTTTCCGAACTCTAAAGCGATTTGTTTTATATACGGACTGATAATTTTGACACATTTTCTATGAGAAATATGTCTGAATTTTTATCAGAACTGTCCGTAACTAAAACGATTCGTTTCTCGAAATAGGAACCAGGCTTTAATCACACGGTTTCTGAAAAGCAGATCTTCGCAAAAAGTTATTACAGCCGGTCAAAACAGATAACGGATGACCAAGTGGTTTAAGTGGTCGCCTCGCCGCTGCCACTGCGCGAAGTGTGAGTTCGAACCTATACAGGTCAAAAAAATTTCGATTCACTGATTGTTGTTCCGAGTCTGGGTGTTCTTTGTGTCCGTTGTTTGAATGTTTGTAAAGTGCCCCGCGACTCAGGAATTATTCCTAAACCAAGAGATGACTTTTAAAAAAATTGCTGAGATTGACTAACTGTTAGAGCAACAGCCAATCAATCGACTAAGCTTGAAAATGATTGCTACTCTTAATTCATTTTCATTTGATGAAATGATGTGTTTTTTCACAGTGATTTCACCTGTTAAATTTCACAGTTAATGATTTTTAATTCCAGTCTTGCAAAATTGCAAATTCACAAATGCTGCTTTTTGCTACTAAAAATCATATATGGAAATGAATGACTAGAAAACTAAGTTCGCAATTGACGATGACAATTTTTTTAAAACAGTATAAATACCTTTGCACCTAAACACGATCAATCGCAATTCGCAAGTAAAATTTAATCATTATATTTTTTTTTATAACTATAAATAATATCAAGGAGATTGAAACCTTACGTCCCTTAATTTAAAAAGCATTTCTTGAGTTCAAAGTTCACCAGTGAATTATAAATACGTCACAACAACGCGAGCCGGCCGCGCGGCCGGCAAATCGGCGATGCACAATTTACCGATGAATCAACAAAATATAGCTATCTCTCTTTGGCACGCCTGGATCTAAATACGCTACTTTGCGGCTTCGCGCGATTTCATTCTCGCTAGCTGTGTCTGTGATTTCGGTTCCCGTGACAACTTGATTGCATATGATACGATTTGAGCAGCCATTGTGAACAAAAGTAGCATGTGCTACGTATAAAAAATCATTTCATATGATTTTTCACATGCTTCTAATGAAATGTTCCATGCCTACAATTAACATGTGTTTGATGTTGACACGTTATTGATTAGCCTTTTATATATGGAACTCAAATCCAAAACATTGTCCGCGTGAACTAGTTTGGCCAAAACGTGACGCGGATCGCACCGTAATACCAACGACTACTCGGAATTTGTTGACACGTGGCTTAGATTTTAAGTTTAACCACCAAACTGTTTAAACCACATCAACATCCGTTCAGAGGTTTCATGTGAAGCCTAAACAAACATACATGAACAAAACAAACTTAGTTGTGGATACAAAAACCCTTAGGTAATTAGTTAATAATAATAATAATATAATAATATTCTCTCACATACACACAACACCATCTAGCCCAAACTAAGCAGAGCTTGTGCTATGGGTACTAGACAATGGATAAACATACACATATACTTTTTTTTTTGCAAATACATACATATTATACATATAAACACCCAGACCAAGACAAACATCCATGTTCATGCACACAAATGTTTGACTTGTGCGGGAATCGAACCCGCGACCTCAGGCGCGGCAGTCGGTTACACTAACCACTACGCCATCGAGGTATATGATTATGTTTTTAAAATATTTTAACTAGATTTTGCCCACGGCTCGCGTTGATCTAGATGTTATCAATAAATTTATATACATTGGAAACAGTATTTTTTTCAGGAAGAAAGGTAAGTAGGTACTCAATATCCTTTTCTGTACCCTGATATGTTATCGGTTGTTTGCGAAATTTTATTATAATCGATCGAGTAGTTAAGATGTGAACAGATACAGATTCTATATCGCTTAAAAGTATTAATTCTCTGTCCGATGTTATAGTAGTACAAATATAAATACGATGATTTCTACTTACTCGTATCACTGTAATAATTCTCGAAGCATTTTTGTCCAAGGTTTCTAAGCAGTTTACTACTACTACAAGTATACCATAAATAGTGCGTTTCAAATACGACGTCCCATTTGACAGATGATCGTTGAACAGCGATAGTGAAGAGACCATTTCAATCGACTAATCACGAAATCGATTACCGATTAACTTTTCAAACAAACAGTAATTGTGGGTTTAGAATCGAAACATAAATGATAGAAACTGAAAAACAAAAAAGAGTCCATCTAAGTTTGACACATCGAAAGAATAGTTACATCAAAGGTATTTAAAAAGAGTTTAAATAAAAAAAAAACTGTGCTTGATTAATTTCTAGTATCACATACTTACTCCATACTTATTATAAGGGTAAAATAATTGTGGTATAACAGATTTTGATTCAAGACAACTATTTTTTAAAAACCATATCTACCTGTCATATCCGTCCAATATCGCATCTTCAAATCCATTTTTTGATAAAGAAAATATATTGAGGGTTTGCATAACGTGATTTAAGGTACATTGCAACGTACTAATAGTTAATAACACATACAAATTTATAAAATTATTACTCGGACAATGGTTTTTACCTCGAATTAGTTCGATTTTATCGGATTCATATTGTCACGTCACTATGTCTAAAAGTTAAAAAAAAATACCTTAGTGCGTAACCGTGGTATTGTAGTAAAATGTTATTTTATTTTAATGTTTAAATTTAAGAAGACCATGGCTGCTGAAAAGCAACCGAAACGTCGGGGAAAGTGTAAAATTAAATTAAATCTAAATAGTTTTAATAATAATTTAATTAGCTTAAAAATTTGTAAAGTTTAATAGTAGTAGTAGTGTAACAATTTTCAAAATTATGTAATAAAGTGTCAAATAAACAAAGCGATAAAATCTGTATATAGTTGTTTAATTTCAATGAATAATATTCGCGTAAACAGAAGACAATATTATTAGTTGATTATGTTTGTGAAACAATTACATCATGTTTTGTATAGATTCTAATTATTTTTAAATAGTCTTTAGTACTATAAGAAATCATTGTTTATTTTAGCAATTTATAAGAAATGTGCAGAGTTACGTGCTATGAAGTGTCGAAAGGGACTTCGTACTTGAAACAGACATTAGGTGTAGGACCTACCAAACATTGGAACAATATAAAAAACACCTAGATTCCCATACATCTATTTGTGTGTTATACAATTGATTGCCCCGTTTGAACAGTCGTATCTATGCATATGACTACTGAGTTACTACTACACTTTAATATTACTGAACACACACAAAAAATTTCATCAAAATCGGTCCAGCCCTTTAGGAGAAGTTTAATTACAAACACACGCACAGAAGACTTATATATATGTATATAAAGATGAGAATATGAGTTTGATTGTTACGCTTTCACGCCTAAACAACTTGACCGATCGTCGTAAAATTATAACGGTTCCCGAGTGCTAAAAAGTTATTGACGTAATCTAGATTCACGCGAGTGAAGCCGCGAGAAATATCTAGTATATTATAATCTTTTTTAACTCAAGGCACTTGGCGGGGTGCAGTGAAGAAACAAAAACATTTAAACCACTTCACTAACTGTTCAGCTTCTAAACGGTATAATTCTAACAGCCATTACATTAGGTACTAATTGTCAGACAGTAACGTGTAAAAAGTAATCCGGATTTAATAATTATCTATCTAATTACTCCGTTGAACTTATTCAGGTCGTGTCCTGGCCGGAAGCGTCGCAACATTAACAAAACATTACCCTTAAAGTTCACCTCTTTTAAAAGAGACCAAAATTAATTGCTTACCCTTTTCAGGCACACCTTTGTAATATTGCAGTGTAATATTAACCCATTATCTTATTACAATCTGACAATAATATTGTGGCAACAATTTGTAAGTGAGTGTCTGTTGCAGGGTGGAATTATTGAATCAGGTCATAATAAATTAGGAAATAGCCACTTATTATACACAAAAGACCTTTGCCTGTATTTCACTGGAAGGGTAGGTTTATTATACTAATATTTCAGTACTAGTTTCCGCCCAAGGCTTCGCTTACATAAATGTAGGTAAGGTTAGATTAATAACAGAACTTTTTCTAGAAGAAAGGTACCTTATGTCATTTATGTTAAATTATATACATTTATACATGCAAAAATTAATGAATTATTATATTTAACTATTTAGAATAAATGCACCTTAGTAATTGTATAATATAACATCATACAATATAAATAGTACCTAGTCAAATACTTTACAGTTTGATTAGCTATAAAAGACGTAGCAACACTGCTGTCTATCACTTCTTGTTGTGAGCTGTAAGTGAACGGACATATAAAACTTCCTCGTGTCAACGTATAAAATAAATTGCTAAAGTATTTGTACAGTGTGTTATTTAATCCATAACCTCTAATAATTTACTGTTCACATGTTTTTTTTTGTTTATCGGTGACAGACGAGCCAGCGGCCCACCTGATAGTAAGCGAGAACCGTGGCTCATACACATGGCTGTGTTTTCTTAGCATTACAGAAGCAATGTCAAAAAACCACAACCCGGTTGCTGCCTACCGGAAGGAAAAGGAAAATGAAGGGTGGGTTTGGGAAGGGAAGGATGATTGGGATTATGCGAAATCTCCTGATTTCACATCGTGATCGGTTGAGTACTTCATGCTTGAAAACGTAATAAACAAACTTACATTCTTATACGTCTGATAAAATAAGAAGCCAGGGTTTTTGCCTTTAACCGGGTACATTTCTAAACACCGTGACTTTGTTGTAACCGGTATCCGAACCCGAATGTTTACGATGGGTTGTGAGTGTATCGTGTTGTCACTTGAATTCCTGTCAACAGCTTTAATTTATCGATAAAGTCCAAGATATAAGTCTTAAAGGGATGTAAATACTTTCTATATTTGTTTAAAAAGTGCTGAACTATTTGATGATTTATTACTATCTATCCAAAGCAATGTATATCGCACAGAGACACGACTTGTATAAAGTTAATCTAAGATAAACATCGTGTCCTCAATTTTCGTTCGAGAACGTCTTTCATCCGCATTCGTGTACTGTTGTGCCAGAGTTTCTAAGCTATGTATGTCAACTACCTTGGTTCTACACGTTCACCGTTTCGCGTTCGATCGAACAACAACTTTAAGCAGAGCTTCTCAACATCTGACTGAACAAATTTTTACTTCCCGAGTACCTACCACCGGGAGAGTCCGTTTACTTTAATATGGCGGCACAAGAACGATTCATGTGACACCGCGTAGACAATTTAAATTTTATGGACCTATTTTATTAAATATTCCCTGAGTTTATGTACGTTTACAAAGCAAATAATATTCATTTTAAAATCTTGTGTTTAACGTTTCTTGTACACGCGTGCTTCTATTCAGTAGAAACAGCAGTATTTCTGCCGTCCGGCACACGTCAATATATGTATTTATAAGTTTTCTTTAAGGATTACTATTTGGTACTTGATATATTCAGCAAATGACGCGAATATTCAGCTGAATCACTAAATATTTGGCAAGGTGATCAGCTCAAAGTTTTCACTGGATTGAGCAGTGGTGATCAGATCATATGTTTAGGTTTATATCAATTAAGCGGCCATAGCCTGGTGGGCAAATGTTGGACTGTCTCGAGTTCGAACCCAAGGCGCGCATTTCTGACTTTTCTAAGTTATGTGCGTATTAAATATGTACTTAATTATTGCTTTCTTTAACGGTGAAAGAAAACATCGTGAAGAAATCTGCATGTCTAAGAGTTCACCAATAGAGCCTCGCTGATTTCAGCATGAATGGGCCGGCTCAACCGGGAATGTACAACCCTCTCACAGAATATCTACGTGAAATAGTAGTGTTCCTACTGTTGTGTTTCGTTCGTTGAGTGAGAGTGCCGGAGGCCCAATCACCCTCTTTCTCTCCTTCCCGTTCCTTCTCCTTCCCACTTCCTTTCCTAAAGGGTTGGCAACGCGCAAGTGATACCTCTGGTGTTGCAGGCGTCCATAGACTACGGTGACCACTTACCATCAGGTGGGCCGTATGCTTGTTTGCCAAATTAGTAGTATTAAAAAAGAAACTGTTCTCGAAAATATACGAAGTCTGCCAACCTGCACTGGACGTGGTGGACTATAGCCTAAACCTTCTCACACTGAGAAGTGCCCACGTGTCCAGCAGTGGAACAGTTTAATGCAGGGCTGATATTATAAACGGCCACAAAACCCTGCTTGCTTATCTTACTAAACTGCTAGATCAAGAATGTACAATAATTTGTAATATTCAGTGTGCTCAACTAAGCTTATTCACGATATACAATTGAAATTGAAGTAGATATAAAGAGCGAAAATAGATTTAACATCATTTATTATTAATTAAACATATATCGGGCTTGCCTTGTTTAGAAAACCGGGGCACGCTACTGGTAATGAGCTGTGTATGATTAAGCATAATGAATTAATGTAATGTATTTATGAGATATAAGTAAATAAGAGTGTAGCTTTGTGCTTTTGTGACACTATACCTATATTTATAATAAAGAGGATAAAAAATTATATTTATAAATATATTAAAAAAATTACTGCTGGACACGGGGCTGGGCATTTTCTCCGTATTAAGAAGGCTTAAGTTATAGTCCACCACATTGCTCCAGTATGGCTTGACAGACTTTATACATCTTCACGAATATTATACAGAACTCTCAGACATACAGGTTGCCACGATGTTTTTTTCTACACCAATAAAACTGCGCCGAGCGTAAGACGCGGTTGGACTGAATGACAGAGCTCGATATTCAAATCGGCGCACGGCCGCCATAGTAAAATTGTATGGAGGATTTGAAGTGCTTTTTTTGATAAATATATATCTTTATTGTCAACCTTCATCTCTCTTAGCCTTTATTATTCCCAAGTCACTTGGGGTCGGCTTTTCTGGTCTAACCGGATTTGACTGAATATCAGTTTTTACACGGAGCGGCTGCCACCTGACCTCCGCAACCCGAAGGCTAACGATACCCTAAGGCTAGGTACTGACTTTCCCAATAACGACTGCCATAGATGTTCATGGCAGCCGGGACCAACGGCTTAACGTGCTCTCCGAGGCACGAAGCAGGCGATAATTGTCAATTCATTCATTTCATTCAATTCGTGCACATTTACGTAATATTGTAGGCGTAAATATGAATTACTTTAAGTTTTTTATACGGATTAATTGTAAAAACATTCATTGTTATGGTAAATGTATATTTTATATTTGTATTAAACAAAAACTGTTGATTTTATTCACTTACCTGTGACCGCCTGTTTCGGCACATTTCACTCGGCGCAGTCTTAATAAAGCAAGCGATAATTAACTATTTAATTTAAAAAGTCAGAGGTTGGCTTTGATCGGATCAAACAAGAGACCTCTGCGTAGCAGTTGAACGGTTGCCCAATAGACTATAGCTGTGTTGGAAATAAAGCAGTTTTAACGTTTTAATTAATATTGAATATAGAAACATTACATAAATATAATACAACATTTCAGTAGATTTCAATAATATAATTTGCCTTGGTATAGCGATATAGATCTACATTATTTTCAACTTAAACATAAACAGTAATAATAAACGTGGTACGTTTTATCATTAAACTTATTTAAAATCAATCCGTAATACTTATTTAGTTATGAGAATCGAGGCCGAATATACGAAATTAGTAAAACCCATCTACTTTTTGTTCAACAAATAAAAATTCGGCCATGCTGATTGCAAACAGTTTCCTATGGCTAACCTATGGCTAGTCTATGAGCACTTGCATTGTCATCACATTGTCGTAGTGTCACTAAACAGGCAACAGCAACAAGGAATTAAAGATTAGATGTAAGGGTTGAGAGAAACATACTTATGCTTATGAAATGTAAGCCTCCAGGACACTTATTTACGGTCTGAAATTTAGTAACAGTATTTCTACTAACGCCAATTTCCTGTATGAAAGTGCTTCACGGTTATTTACGGAAACAAGATAAAATGTTATTTCACGATGTTTAAAAACATCACAGCACCAAACAACACACGCATCTTTCAATATTATGAAATAATTAATATTCTGGAAAATAACATACTTCTAAGTAATTGCGTGCCAAATTTTTTTTTAATATACCTTCAACTTTATATCATTGCTGTCTACTGGTTTACGGTTTGTCGATGAGTTACTAGTAAAAGCTTAAACCAATACCAAGTGGTTCTAAGCGAATTCCGTAAGTTTTTGCGCATTTTGGTTAGTCAAAGCCGATACCAATTGGCTTGGATGAACCAAAAAAAGTTGTTCTAATACAACGGCAATGGATCACTATAATCACCAATCATACGATATCCGATCGACGCTTCCCCTGACCAGAGGGCTGGTCTTTGTTATACGGAAAGAATAAGCATTGCCATTCAACGTCTTCTGGGCACACTACCAGACTGTGATGCGAAGGAATTCTATAACGTCTATTACATAATTTTAGTTTTAGTTTTTCCGTTTTATATCTGTTTTATACTGATAATGTTCATAAAATAAAATAGTTATAATATATTATAAATAATACATATTATTAATAAAATATTAAGTCCATTCTCGAAATATTAATGAAATTTAAATTTCGTTAAGTACAGAATCCATGTAATTTCAAGGCAATTTCACAGTTAAGGACCTAGTATAATTCTCTCTCGTCGGATTGCTGTCCCATCGGATCATGAAAATTAGGGAACAGTGAGTGCACTTGTGTTTGCGCACGCACTTGTGCACAATAATATCTCCTGCGCAGATGGCCAGTCTCTGTTAAGACTGGCTGCCGTGGCCGAAATTCGGTCTGGAGGACATTATTATTTTTTATTATAATTCTAATTTTGGAATAATCGATACAGAAATAGGTGTCTAAAGGTCGGTGTTTACAACTCAGGAGCGAGAGCAGTGGAGATGTTGAATATAGCCGGTACGAGAATAGTGATCTCGTGTTTAATCTAAAGGCACGCAAATCTGACGTATTAAATAGTTAATTACCTCTTACTTTAACGATAAAGTGATACTTCGTGAGAAAACCTGCACTATCTGAGAATTCTACATAATATTCTAAAAGTGTTCTGAAATTTACCATCCCTTCAGGCTAGCGTGGTGGACTGGCGTCTAACCCCTATAATTCCCAGAAAAATGGCCGGTGCCCAGGAGTGTTATAGTTAATTCTTTCAATTAAAAAAAAGGTAATTATTGCGAAACTTATATGATGAGAATTCTTCTTCAGAATCTTGCAAAATGGTACCATAACCGCTTTCATAATCAATGCCCGTACCCGTCTAAGGTGAAAACTTTGAACAATTTCATTTAATGATATTTAATACTTTGCAAACCACATTGTATAACGATGAAATGTCAATATTTTACATTAGCCAGCTTTGTTTTAAAGTATTGTAAGTATTACCAACAATACTCTAGTTTGTGAAAACATTTATGATGCCCGTAATTTTAATTAAAATGGATATTGAAGAACACTGTTCAAGAAGCTAATAAAGCTTCCAAAAAGAAAGTTACTTAATTAAAAAATAACTATTGGGAGGAGGGGGTAAGGTAACTCTCCTAAGTAAACCAACATGTCTACGCGTAAATAATACGCACAAGTTAAGGCAATATCGAGCAGCGTTAGCTCAGTGGGGAGACCAACAGGCTGCAATGCAGAGTGTCTCGGGTTCGAACCCACGTCGCGCACCTCTGACTTTCGGAAGATATATGAGTTTTCGAAATTATGTGCGTATTGATTGACAATTATCGCCTGCTCCGTGCCTCGGAGAGCACGTTAAGCCGTCGGTCCCGGCTGTCATGAATATCTATGGCAGTCGTTATCGGGAGAGTATCGACACAAAAGATCCCACTGGGTCGAAGTGTCGCGGTCTGCACTGACTGGCCCCCACATAAGATAAGATAAGGCAATATCGGGATTTACATAAACCAAAAGCCGATAGTAGTTTTATTTAAATGTGAAACGATAGATTATATTATAAACTAGTCTTTGTCCGCGTAAAATACAATATGGCCGTGACATTATTTATGAGAATCACAATATGGATCTTACATCTCAATTTACTAAGTAAAATGACATAAAACGTAACTTAGCTTTTAATATTCATAATATGAGACCTGTGTATGAACTTTCCTTCTGCTGGGCACGGTCCGTGAGGAAGGAAAGTCTTTTCAGTGTGAGAAGAATTAGGCCATAGTCTAACACGCTGGCCCAGTGCGGGTCGGCAGACGTCACATATCTTCTAGAACATTATGGACAACTCTGTGACACGCACATTTATTCACGATGTTCTCCTGTTTTCCTTCACCGTTAAAGCGAGCGATAATTAACTATTGAATACGCACATAACTTCGTGAAATCAAAGAAGCGCGCCTTACGTTGCATTCCAATCGTTTTCTATTAAGTTATCGCTGTTTATTTTTATTTGAACTCTGATTTATCAAATTGTGAAAATCCCATCAAAATTCGTTTATCGATTTTTATGTGATATCAGAACAATCAAACAGACAGATATAATTTAAACCATTGTTTTAACTTCAAAATATTTTATAAGCCAATCCCAGTACCGCAATTGACTAACAAATGCCGCAATACCGTGAAACAATATTTGAAATATTAACCGTTCGTTATCGTTGCAGTAGGCGCATGGCTAGACTCGAGACTAAGTGAGTTAGAGAGCGAACCCGACTGTATACGATTATATATATAGGTGTATATATATATTTAGAAGGCTGCCGATGGATATGATGATTTAGTTCCTAAATAATAACTAAGATCGTAAGGTCTATAAATATATGTGTATGATATATATACCTATATATCCGAAGCGTAGCTAATATTATAAATGCGAATGTGAGTTTGTTTATTTCTTTAACGCCTGAACTACTCGACCGATCATCATGAAAGATTTTGCCCGTGACATCGCTCATGTAAATATATGTTAAGTTCGTAACAGTACTTTTTTTCTGGGTGAAAGGTACCCTACATCCTTTTCTGTTCCCCTGACAAAGTGTATGCAAAATTTCACCATCGGTTGAGTAGTTAAGGAGTAAAATGTAACAAACAAGCAAACAATCAAACTCATTTCACATTTATAATATTAGTTAAATGTTAGGATTAGGATATAGGATAAGCAGTATATATGATTTCATAAACATCATAGCTACGATCACATAGTGAGCGCAACGGGTCGGCAGCGAGACGACAGCGGGGTGTGGACGTGTCCTCACTGTGTTGTAATGCACTGATCTCTATTGTATACAGCAAAATCCCACTGGACGTGTAGGGGACTCGACCTCAGACGTCGACACCACTTTAGTTGAAAAGCAAACGCCGGGGACGTGGTGAAAGAAGTGCGGGCATTGTATGACATTGAAATATTGGCTCACAGGCAGCAAAGGGAACTGTCCATTATTGGCTTAGCGTGAACAGAATTCATACATAAAAACAATTATACTGCATGGTGGGGTAGGTTACTGCACCCATATAATGATAAATCTTTGGTTTTTGAGTTGGGCAAGATATCAAAACAATTTAAATCCACCAGCCCAGTTCCTAGATAACATTTTAGTAACGTATGAATCAGAATAATAAAAAAAAAAATAACATTAAAACAATGATTTTTATTTCAAATACCTTTATATAAACCACCACAACAAACGAATTAGGAACAACTGGATACATAATTTTGTTATTTTTCTAATTCCTTCTGATTAATGCTTCTAAATGAATATATAATTATTATTCTCAGTGCCTGTCCATTCCAAGCCAAAACCTCTATACAAAGTGGACAGTTCCCTTTAAGTCGCTTGGAATGCATTTTTTTACAACCAAGACAACATTAGAAGTATATTAAGTACTTTACAAATGTTTAAATGTTTGTAAAGCACCCCGCCACAAATACAAAGAAAACCCAGATTCAGAACTGCTATTTGTGGATCATACAAATTTTTGTTCTGTGTGGGGATCGAACACATAACACTCTGAGCAGTGGTACTGTTGAGGAGATGACGTAAACCGTTACGCCATTCGTGCAATAAAAAATGAGCGTAGAGATATAATATCTTTTATCCGCTGATGACCCGTTTTGTCCTGCGCGCGTCTGTATGTAACATGTACGCCGCATTCTCATCCTGGCTACCACTAACGGCCCCAATATAACATGCACGACGAAACAATACCCCTCTGTCGCTTACCGTACGCGCATACATTGTCACACACTTATAACAATCTCATGAGGCCGCGGCCAATCTCAAAGGAGACTGGCGCAGGAGATGTTATAGTGCACAAGTATGTACGCAAACATAGTTAGTGCGCACATACTTGTGCACTATAACATAACCTTGGGGGAGGCCTATGTCCAGCAGTGGACGTCTTTCGGCTGAGATGATGATAACATCTCCTGCGCCAGTATGAGAGTGCAGTTGCACTCTCTGTTCCCTAAATCTGATGATACTATAGGACGGCAATGCGTCACGACCGCGAGAGATCAGGTGTAAGGCCAACGGTTTTACGAGCTTTACGAGGCACGGGGTTGTATAACACCGCCAACTTACTAACTCCGGCTGGTATTGAGATTTTATATCAGGAAAATACAATAACTTTTTGTTAGCCCAACCCGGGATTCGAACCCGAGACCTCATGCACAGCAGTTGCATTCACTACCATGGGAGCTTGGGGTTGGGAGAGCTCACCCATACTCCGCGTAAAGTTGTTAAGACCATCTGAGGTCAAAAACTAACTCACAAAAAAGGCTATTATTATATCTGACCTTGAGTGCTCATCATAATGTCACATCGTTTGCGTGTACACCATTATTTTATAGATACATAATAGAAAAAAAAAACAATCACAATCATTATACTGACAAATTATGCCGCATAATAAGTTAATATTGTGATATAAGTCCTATCTTCCATTCGTTTAGAACTATTGATACCTATAATACGACCAAATTTAAAATGTTTGTTTTATTGATTTCTTAAAGACTAAAAACTAAAAACTTCCTCACTATTCCATTTTTGCGGGGTGTTTTACAACCATCCGACCAGCGGACACAAAAACACCCCGACTCAGCACAACTATTTATGGATCACTACAACTTATTTTCCGGTGTGGGAATCAAACACACAACACTGGTGCAGTCGCAGTGGCGAGAAGAGAGTTAAACCACTAAGCCACCCGTGCAGTGACCTCATCAGTAAATTTTGCATGCCACATAAAGGTAGAAACACCTGAAACAAGTATTTTAAATTAACAACACCATTGTAACAATGCTTTCTGCAAAATAATAAATGATTTGATTTGTTTTAAAAATTTATAATACCTTGTTATTGAAACGTTGGTATGGGAATTGGTTGGTATAGCTCAGGGATAGATCTCGGTGCTGACACAAAAGATCCCACTGGGTCGAAGTGTCGCCGGTCTACACTGACTGGCCCCCGAAATAAGATAAGATACATGTGTGAATAAATGGTCGCAGTAACTTAATGGTAGTTAAAGAAGCACAGCATGTATGCTGGGCGTATGCTCAGCGACCCACACGCTTGATAAATACTAGTGTAAAAATGACGTTGGTCGCATCTGTGCTGACTCAACCCTCGATGAATGCATATGCTCGATAAATGCCAAAGTAAAGGGCGCATTAATCCTTATAACGCAGGGGACTCTACAAATATTGAAGAAAGCAAATAATACTCGGACAAATATCGCACATTTATATAATGTGCTAAGATTGCATCATCAGCTTAAGACTGCGCCGAGCGTAAGACAGATAATGACAGAGCTCGTGAGGCGCTTATTCAAATCGGCGCGCGGCCGCTATAGTAAAATTGTATAGAGGATTTGAAGTGCTTTTTTGATAAATATGTATCTTTATTGTCAACCAATAACTTAAACATTTGGGACGGAAAAATTGTAATATAACTATTTATGTTTCGTTTAAGCTGTAAAATAGGATAGATTTCTACTGTTATAATTTAAAAATCACGTAAATAAAATCAATACTTTTTGTTTAATATTTGTATTAAACAAAAAGTATTGATTTTATTTACTTAACTGTGACCGCCTGTTTTAGCACATTTCGCTCGGCGCAGTCTTAAATTGATAGTTCACAATCACTAAATAAAAGGTACTCCGACATTCCCCTTTTAAAAGTTGTCAGTCACAATAACACGTTTAATTTGGCTCGGGGCTAATAAGCTCACGTGTCTCGCTATATTCGCCCTTCCACGCCATCATTTCTATTTAAAACACCGTTGCAGCATAATAAAGCAAAAATCTCTTGATAAATTCAATTTATCACGGCCAACAAATTTTCTTTCACTCTGACACTCGTTCAAAATCGTATTCAATTTTCCGTATTACACAATTGAAGTTGCCATTTTAATCTTGTCGCGCAAGGTTACTTAACAATTTCAAAAACTCTCGCAACAATACTTGTATAGAAAGTTCTAGTCCCTTAAACTCCCCTTCAATAATGCTTTTAAGAAAATAATTAACATTTGATTGAACGAAACTCCTCAGCGGTGGAGCACAAAGGGTCTAAAGGTCCAGTGAATCGCTACCGTAATTGAAAAATCTTCAACTACGGGAAGTGGACATTGTTTACTAAAGTTATAACCTAACATACCTGGTGAAGTTTTAGTCATAATATATTCGATTAATGGGAAAATGTGGGCGACTATGCTTCTGCCTATACGTATTAATAAATGTATTTATTAATACGAAAGGCGATGATGAAATTTCCTGTGATAATGTACAGCTTTCATTTCTTATCTACGTAGTGTTTTGTACCAAAAGGACATATTTAAAATAATTGTACTATCGACTCAAAAAGAAGAAGTTTTATATCTGTATATTAATAGGTGAAGCAAAAACTTGGTACCCCTTTTTACGAAAATTGCGCGGACGTAGCCGTATGAAATTTGGCACAGTTAAAGTTTATATGGAGAAGGAGGGACGAATCCTAATATTTATATAAAATATGCATTAGAATCACATTAAATTAATGAAAAAACACTACACGCACACAACCATGCATTTGACACACGCAGTTGAAGCGCGTTACTATGGCTACATATATCAATATACAATGACATATATCAGCAATATCTTACAGGCAAACTTTGGTCGAATATCGAGCACAAGGCGACCGCTAATCTTATTAAAAAATGGAAAATTACTCTCACAATTGTAGGACTCTCAGAGCCTCGGTGGTGTGGTAGTGCTTACAGCTGCTATGTATGAGGTTTGAGGTACCTGTACCTTCCAGAGCCCGAAAGCACCTTCAGGGACCAGTTATAGACAAGTCTTGTCCCCAAATCCTAAGACCCGGTTCTCCTAAGCGAGCTACCTCGTACCCAAATGGCACTATCTATTGTCCAGATAGGTACCAGAGCAATAAAGCCGCTCACCACTCGCGAACTCGGAGAGTTGCTAACGATATCCTTGCTGAGGCCGACGGAGAAGCCGCCTCCCATATCTCCACTATGGTAACGGAGCTGTAAGGCACGCTCACTTCCCGACGTACATCCATACATCTACCCTTTCAAGTCTACAAGCCGGGTATTGCCCGAGTCACCCAGCTATGACTCTTACTTGCTGGGCAGGCAACCGTCCGAGATGCGTTGTGGCAGCGAAACCACGTTACCACTTCGCTAAAGGCAACTCCGTGCCTCGCGCGACCGACTGGTTCGCATTAGCCGCGCGTGAGAACGACGCTCGAACGCCACATGCTTGCCGAGCAACGAACATGTCGTTCTCTGCGGCTAACCACATACCCCTGTGAGTCCAACACCAATGTCAGGCACCGCGCACTCTAATCAGCGGTCGATAGAACACACCTTTCGAGGCGCAGTGGGCTTCCTGACCCCGCAGTACCCTGGTCCAAAGGGGGAGACCCGTAGTTTTCGCCCCGAAACCCTATCTACTCGGGTCCTGAAGATAGGGAATGACAAATCGGGCAGTGTTGTTGGGGTTTTCTGTTATGAAATTCTCAGTGACACCCCATGGTGGGAACAAACCCAGACTCCATAGTCTGGGTTTGTTCCCAGCGGACTACAATAAGCTCGTCGCCCCATTACGTAGGGCCAAAATCATGGTGAAATGTTTAAGTGTTTCACCTTTGATTACCCCTTCAGTACATACATATATGTATATTTTATAGGTATGGTTTGCCGTTTATATTGTAAGTACAAACGTTCATACATACATTATAGTTCACGAAACCATCGAACTTATATTAAAACGAAAAGATCGATCATAAAGAAGAAAACCTATTAAGCAGACATATTGAACATTAACTGTATTTATGATTATACTATGAGTACGACCTGCAGTTTTAGCTATCGGAACTACGTTGTTGAGATTTGAGGTGAAGAGTATTGAAGGTGTACTCTTTTTAGAGTTACGTACCTAAGGAGTGCCAACGGCTTCTGCCGTACGCCTGTATGTATGGCGTTTAAAGCGGTCTGTGTGTGTCTGAAATGTTTACAAAATATCTGTGACTATGGCGGATTTCCCAGAAAATAATGAAAGTCCTAAAAAAAATGTGCGTGCCCGCTACAAGAAACTGGTATTCCAAATTTTCTAATTACAGTATAAATCAGCCTTGTGTGAGCCGTTTTTGCGACATAAATACCTAAAGTATAAAATAAATAATTACCTATGCAATTATAGAAGTAACATTCAAAATCTACCAAATATAGTCTGAAATAATTATTTATTTAATCACTTTCTAATTTGGATTGGCAAGTAATGTCCTTCTTTCTTTAATGTCCTGTTTGAAAATATTTTTTATTAATTCTTGGCGGCACGGTCGTCAAACACAATTAATTTTAATTACGTCTGGTATTCTAAGACCTGACAGATTAATCATATTAAGGTGCTGATAGACTTGCGTATATTCACTTGTAACAGAACATCGAGCGTTCGCCGTTTTTAAATTGTCTAACTGAACAACGAACAGCATAGAGCCAATCATCGATAATTTTAGCGAACGCTCTAGCCATGCTAGTCAGCAAAATATTCTTTACGAACAATGACAGAATGGCTCGACTCGGCAAAAAGTAAATTCACTGTACTTTCGCTAGAATGCTCGCTTAAACGCCACTGCTTATATTTCTGTTATCTAACATTCATTAGAATGCTCATTACAAGTGAATACTCAAGTCTATCAGCGCCTTCAATCAAATTTACAGATACGTAATAAGGTTTACATAATAATGTCTTTTGTTATTCATTGAAATTAAACTACTATATACGGATTTTATCGCGTTGTTTATTTAACACTTTTTTACATAATTTAGAAACTACTACTATTAAACTTTACTAATTGTTAAGCTAATAAAATTATTACAACTATTAAAACTATTTATATTTAAGTTTACACTTTCCCCGACGTTTCGGTTGCTTTTCAGCAGCCATGGTCACGGGGAGACTAAGATGATAGTTGTCTCAATGTTCCAGTGTAGTTATTTCAAAGTACCCGAACATAATTTAATCATTAGTGTTTCTATTTACGCAGAACGAGATAAAGTTTAATTATTATTTTAAACAGAAGGTAATTGTGAAACCTGTTTAAAAAGAAATAAGATAGAAGAAGCCTTTTAAATGTGATAGGAGTAATTGTAACACACGCACAAAATAGTGCCATATTGTGCCGTTGTAGACGCGTACTTAATTAAAGGCGTGAGAGGGAAATGGCGTGTAGCACCAATACGTCCCCAATTCTGCGCATACTCAAAATTAAAATATTTATTGCGCCGTCATATTGCAACCAATTTTGATGCGGTTTTCGCGAAAATAATTATTTTGATAATTTGTATACACATTATGTTGTATAACGTGCAATATGAAATTTATTTATTTTTCTATCCCATACATCCAACACCATCTAGCCCTAACTAAGCAGAGCTTGTACTATGGGTACTAGACAATGGATAAACATACATATCTAAAAAAAGTATATTATTATGTATGTTTATCCATTGTCTAGTACCCATAGTACAAGCTCTGCTTAGTTTGTCTGTTAGTTTGAACGTGGCAGTAAATGTAAATTCGCAGAACAAATAGTGTAACTTTGACATTCATAAGTGTTACCTTGTAACCTAATTTGAATAAATTTATTTTGAATTTTGATTTTTTTTTGGGCTTGATGGTGTTATGTGTATGTGGTAGAATATTAATATATATATGTTTTTTTTTCGTAAATACATACATATTATACATAGAATCGCCCAGACCAAGACAAACATCCATGTTTATGCACACAAATGTTTGACTTGTGCGGGAATCGAACCCGCGACCTCAGGCGTGGCAGTCGGTTACACTAACCACTACGCCATCGAGGCCGACTATATAAGTAAATATCGTATTTAGAGCTAACATTTGGACCGAGATGGCGATATTATTCATGGAAATAATTTAGCTATGATGACAGCTTATTTCAGCAGCAATTACAATTTCTATATCAGTGGGTCATTAATCGCATTTTGAAGATACTAAAACAAACGCAAAATCATTATTTCTTGCGTATTTTTTCTAACCAATAATCTGATAATTTATAGCCCTAGAAAGATAATCCTAATCCAGAATAATATCATAAATGCGAATGTGAGTTTGTTTGTTTATTACACTTTTACGCCTTAACTACGCCACCGAACATCGTGAAATTTTGCAAATATGTAGTTAGGGGAGAACAAAAGGACATAGTTTACCTTTTTTCAGAAAAAGTACTGCTATTTACCCAACCTATATTTACATTTATGCGAGCGAAACCGTGGGCAAAATATAGTAAGGTATAAATATGACGAGTTCCACCATTATCTATGTATGAAATCCTCAATGTGCGAATCGCACTTTTGACCAGCCTAATAGTTCGTCCTCTAGCACTATACACCAGACAAACCCTTTTAATGTGATACTGTTTCACCAGTTTTCCTGTAAAAGGGGTACTACCCTCTCATAGACAAACCGACTCATTCGTACCGACATCAGATAATTGGCAGCGGCGAGCCTTTGCACTCTACAATAACACCGTTAAATATTCACTCGTTTATTTTCATAGGCTTATAGTAAACTAGTGGATTAAAATATAAAGTGTCTCTTCTGGCATACTCGCGATTGCTGATAGCGAGATCCTGGCTTAGATTACGGCGCCAGAAATACTGATTTGGTTTTGCTATCAGCGCGAGTTTGAAGAAGATAGGTATCGTCTTTTGCATAAACTTGATTGGCCATGAAGCTAACTAATATTATAAATGTTCAGTTTGTTTTTTGTTACGCTTTTACGCCTTAACTACTCGACCCATCATCATGAAATTTCGTATGCACGTTGTAAGGAGTACAAAAAATAACATACAGTACCTTAATCTAGCAAAGAGTGAGTACGCTTTTCTCTACTATACTATGAGTATAGTACATTAGAAAAAAAGCGATAGCTCAGTGGGGAGACCAACAGACTGCAATGCAGAGGGTCTCGGGTTCGAACCCACGTCGCGCACTTCTGACTTTCCGAAGTTATATGACTTATCGAAATTATGTGCGTATTGATTGACAATTATCGCCTGCTCCGTTCCTCGGACAGCACGTTAAGCCGTCGGTCCCGACTGCCATGAACATCTATGACAGTTGTTATTGGGAATTCAGTGCCCTATAATATCCTGACACTGGTCTAGCCTTAGGGTATCGTTAGCCTTCGGGTTGCGGAGGCAGCCGCTCCGTGTAAATTTTGATACCCAGTCAAATCCGGTTAGACTAGAAAAGCCGACCCCAAGTGACGTGGGAATAATAAAGGTTAGGGAGAAGAATCTAGAAAAAAGTACTGTTTACGATGTATATAAATTTATTGACAAAATCTATTCTAACGTAAGCGAAGCTGCAGGCAAAGTCTAGTATATTTATATAATAATCCCATTTTATTATCTCGGCCATTTTGCCAACAACGCTATCTTAATACTTTTCAGGTCGTCACTATATCGCGACATACCTATTGTATAATATGCTATGTATTGGAGATCGCTGTACCTTAAAAGTTACAACTTTTACATTTTATGTGCTACAGCACATAATAACAGATACGGGGTTTTATTATGTATATACCCAGACTACAGACTCGTAAATAAAAACTAAACATATCAAACATTGATTTTTCGCCTCGATGGCGTAGTGGTTAGTGTAACCGACTGCCACGCCTGAGGTCGCGGGTCCGATTCCCGCACAAGTCAAACATTTGTGTGCATGAACATGGATCTTTGTCTTGGTCTGGGTGTTTCTATGTATAATAGTCTTTGTAAATACATACAGTATTTACAAAAATAAAAGTATATATGTATGATTATCCATTGTCTATTACCCATAGTACAAGCTCTGCTTAGTTTGGACTAGATGGTGTTGTGTGTATGTGGTAGAATATTATTTTTATTATTTTGAATACCAAAGCTTATATGAATAAAGGTTTTGAGAGAGAGAGAGAGTTCAGAGCCACGTGGGGAGTCTGTTGAAATATACTTGTTGGGCTATCTAATGATCGAGTAAGTAGTCTTAAGGAAGACAGAACACAGCGTGGTATTCACAACAAAAAGAACCAGGAAAAGCTAGACTGCGGAAGTATAGCACCCCATAGAACACCAATTTGTGAATCACACAATTTTTTATCCTGTGTAGGATTTGAACCCACAACACTCGGCGGTAGTGACAGTAGCGAGCCGACCACTTAAACCACTAGGCCAGTCGAGGAGTCAATAAACTACCAGCACTGTAGGTTGTTAATTTATTGGCTTTAAATGCCCCCCTGGCAATGTACTGACGAAAGATAGCCACAGAACTTATTACCGTTAACTTTACTACCAAACAAGTGAGAAACGGCCATAAATTGCCATAAATCTTAGAGTTCGAAAAAATGGTATCACGTGACCTTGATGTCAGAGGTCAAAGGTCATAGTCATTTCGGGGTATATCAACTATGCTGAGTCCAATGGCGTTGACCGCGAGTCTCTAGCTCTTACGGTTCTTGAGTTGAAATTTGTATAACAGACAGACAGACGGACGGACGGGCGGACAAAGCTGTTGTATAAGGGTTTTTTAGACTCTAAAAAAGCACTCACTTTGGTGATGGAAACATATTAATTTAGGCATCGTAAGTGACATTATTAAGCTTTTTATTTAACAAAATCGACATACTGGCAGTCGCGCATCCAGCCAGCAGTGTGAGTGAATATGTACACATATAAATAACACGTTACTGCGCTATAAAAGGGCAGAGGGTAAAGGTTCTCACACACCGCCGCCTCGTAACATTTTGTTGTGACATCATAAACAACTGTAAGTAACGCACAGTAACAAACCACCTGAAGACGTCAACGTAGGGAGCTCTAAATATAGGAAACTGTATACAGGTCGCTCTACCTGAAATACAGACAAAATTGACGATATAAAAATAAAACTAGGTACCTACTCTATAAATATTCTCGTGAAAATTTTAATATATTCTATTCTATATAATATTCTATATTCTACCACATACACACAACACCATCTAGTCCAAACTAAGCAGAGCTTGTACTATGGGTACTAGACAATGGATAAACGCACATATATACTTTATTTTTTGTAAATACTTTCTTATTTTACATAGAAACACCCAGACCAAGACAAACATCCATGTTCACACAAATGTTTGACTTGTGCGGAAATCCAACCCGCGTCCTCAGGCGTGGCAGTCGGTTACACTAACCACTACGCCATCGAGGCGAAAAATCAATGTTTGATATGTTTAGTTTTTATTTACGAGTCTGTAGTCTGTGTATATACATAATAAAACCCCGTATCTGTTATTATGTGCTACAACTTTTAAGGTATAGCGATCTCCAATACATAGCATACACAATAGGTATGTCGCGATATAGTGACGACCTCAAAAGTGTTAAGATAGCGTTGTTGGCAAAATGGCCGAGATAATAAAATGGGATTATTATATAAATATACTAGACTTTGCCTGCAGCTTCACTAACGTTAGAATAGATTTTGTCAATAAAGTTATATCCATCGGACACAGTACTTTTTCCTAGATTCTTCTCCCTAGCCTTTATTATTCCCAAGTCACTTGGGGTCACAAAAAGAAATTTGAATATTATTTAACAATATGTTTAAGTATATAAAGATCTTTATTATTACTCAAAGAACATTACAGAACCACTTAATGATCGAAACATAGCATTAAAATTAAAGTACATAACAAACTAACTATAGTGCGATCGTAGTACATTATATTAAACAAATGACTCCAAAAATATGATTTAAATTCCTAAACCAATCAAAGTTGCAATAATGTTAAGTACATTAGATAGCACTCAAATCATAATTAGATTTTTTTAACATGGCCTAATGATGATGATTTAATTATTTGTAGATATAATTCTGAATAGATCTTGATAAGTATATGGTATATGAGAATTGTATTCCAATGTATCACGACATTATACCTACATAAGGGCACACGGTGCGTCCTTAACCGTAAAAAGTACGTACTTATGAGTTGCATTCGTATGTAAGTCGGTTAAAATTAAGGGCATCAAATTTGATTATATACATATATCATCTAATTTTATTATCGAACTAAACGTTCTCGTGTCGACAGATTAAAATAACTGAAAACTGCAAATAAAAATAATATACTACCACATACACACAACACCATCTAGCCCAAATAAGCAGAGCTTGTACTATGGGTACTAGACAATGGATAAACATACATATATATACAAAAAAAATTAATACCTACATATTTAACATATAAACACCCAGACCAAGACAAACATCCATGTACATGCACACAAATGTTTGACTTGTGCGGAAATCGAACCCGCGACCTCAGGCGTGGCAGTCGGTTACACTAACCACTACGCCATCGAAGCCGACAAATAACAAATAATGTTAGATATTAAATTTGAATTCATTTAAATAATAAGATGTATCTTTTTGTGCATATGAATGACGTTAACGCAAGAATGTGTCATAAATATAAGGAATAACGATCCTAGTGACTTATGTTAAAAATATAGTATATTTTGTGACTATTTGTAACTTAAGTGCATGAGACCAAACAAATAAATGAATATGAGGGAGTGGAATCGAGTCTATGGCTCCAAGCACTCCCATCATCCAACATAGGCACTATTTTCTGGGAAAGACTAGTTCTCTGAGCCGCATCAATGTCGGTGTGTTGAAGCCGTCACCGCAAATACAAAAACCTGGTAAGAGATGATGTTTTTGAGCCGTTTGGGGTCGAAACGCTAAGGTCATGAGGTCCCATTGCCCGTGCTCTATTTAAAGATATAACGAAATGGTTAATCGACGCTTCCCGTGACCAGAGGGCTGGTCTTTATTTCGCGGTAATAATAAGCATTGCCATTCAACGTGGACTGGCAATGCTGCCAGTCTTCTGGGCAGACTACCAGTCAACTATAATGCGGAGGAATTATATGACGCCTATTACAGGGTTCTAGAATTAGGTATTCCTTTTTTAATTTCTATTATATAAGAAGTTTTAAAGAATTGTTAAATAAACTAATGATATTACAAAAGGCCAACAAATGCTACTAAAAAAATTATCATGCATCATCATAATGTACGTAGTTAGTAATTTATTTAGTAATAGAGATTTGATGATATCTGTATGCGGGACTGCGCCAGCTCGACTGGTCAACTAATACACTAATATAATGTAAATTACCAATATACGTGCCCACTGTTGCGTTTCGTTCTAAAAATGAGAGCGCCGAAGGCTCAATCACCAATTCGGTGCGTTCATTCCCTTACGTCTCTTACTCTCTCCTCCCATCACCTTCACATAGCCTAAGGTGTCTGCTTATCAACAGTTACCAGACTATGTGTTTGTTTGACACCCATGTGTTTACGGTAGTCAAACGCTTGATTGTATTTCCATTAAATTGCGTCTGTGATGCCAAGAAAACACAGTAACGTTCATAGCCAATTTATGTCCTTGAGCGACGGCTACCGGTTACCATCGGGTGAGTAGGCCTGCAGTAATAAAAACAACATTTATTGATCCTCCACGCTATCTATTAGACGCTGTATCCAATTATGCGTGCGATTAATATGCAAATCCGTTTTATTGTTCATTTTTTTGATCATTAATAAAAGTAGAGTCGGGTAACAGATCCGTGTTCACGACCTTTGCTATGACCAGAAACCATAAATAGGGGGTCTATAATATCTATGTCTAATTTCTACAAAGCCCAGGTTCTCATTAACCTAAAATGAGAATTCCGGTTTTGACCTCTTCGAGAAACAGAATAAAATATTTCAAGTTTTGTATTCGCAGAGACAAAAGTTTAAAGATATTTACAAAGACACGATATTATTTGATTAGGTTACCTAGCTTCTATCGTATCACATTATAATGTAACGTGCAGCTTTTCAAGTTCTATTGTCATGTATGGTTGACTGTAAATTAATGGTCTACAACCTATTGCATAAATTATCGTCCAAACACAACCATTGTATTATTGTGGGTAAATATTGTTGTAAGTTGAACATGACAACTTGTGTAGTAGGGTGCCCTGCCCCTTATACCGCCCCATTTACCTTTTTTCTTTTATCTTCTTCTTTTCGTGTGGCAACCTGTTGTCAAGAGTTGTTCAAGCCGCCCGTAGGCCTCTGACATGGCTTAACAACTGCTGTCAACAACCGGGACCGACTTTTTACGTGCTCTCCGAAGCACAGAGACGCTAAGATGAAATACCACTAAGCGGTCACCCATCTATAGACTGACCGCACCCAACGTTGCTTAACCTCGCTAATCGCTTAACGATCAGTGAGTGCGTATTGTTAAAAAATTCTTAACTATATGCCAGGTTTAGCAAGACTGGCATGAATCTGTCAGCGTCAGTAGCTAATCGGAACATGAATTTTTCTTGGTAGGGTTTGATCTCACAAAGGAAAGGTATATTTTGCATAATTTTATATTAACACTTCTTTATTGGGGTTATTATGTTAATAGATATACTAATACATTACATCGGTGCATAGTTTTGATCTGCGGCAATTTTGAGGTGCCTCTGAAGTGTATTTAATACAGTTTCCGCTTGGCCTACCCGACAAAAATGTATTTGCATCTTGTAATTATCACACTTATAACATTTGCCTGCACGAGACTTACTGTAACAGATATTCCTAAATATAGAACTATTCTACATTTTATGGCAAATGTATTGTCACAGTGTCACAAATAAAAATCACGCACCACAACAGTTCTTTAAAAAAACCACAGCTAATTTCACTTAATCTATTGTGTCGCAGCGACACACCGATGACCAGACACAATGGGTTTTTAAATAATGTCTGGCATTCCAACCAGGGAAGTTGCGGATGCAGATTTTTCGACATCCTCGGATGCGGATACGGATTCTTGAAGACCTATATCCGCAGATGCGGATACGGATGCGTATGTCCAAATCGATGCGGAAGCTCCGCAATTACGGATGCAGGTGTTGATGAAAATTGTTCATCTTATTTAATAAAAAGTATCTAACATCAACGCCTTCGTAGGTTCAAGCCTGTTTTGCAAAGGTTCATAAATTAAACACGTACTACTGAACAACTGATTTTTTTCTTATTGTAACCTATGTTATATCTAGATCCACATTAACATCTGCGATGATTATTGCGGATGCGGATGCGGATGCAGACGGCCAAATCGATGCAGAAGCGCCGCAATTGCGAATGCGGATGCGAATAATCGCAACATCCCTGATTCCAACTAGTGACAGATTAACCGGATTTGTAGTTTATCTTGTCCCATCAATAAATAACTATTTTAATACTTAACTATCTGGTAAATACCTGCCTACGTGGCGTAGCGGTAGTGAATGTGACTGCCGTGCATGAGGTCTCTGGTTCGAATCCCGGGTTGGGCCAACAAAAAGTTATTGGGTTTTTATGTTAATAAATCTCAATACGAGCCCGGAGTTAGGAAGTTGACGGTGTTAGACACCGCCGTGAATCGGAAAGCACGTATAGCCGTTGGTCCTGCGCCTGATCTCTCTCTGGTCGTGTCGGATTATTCGTCCCATCGGATCATGAGAGTTAGGGAACAGAGAGTGCACTTGTGTTTGCGCACACACTTGTGCACTGTAGTATCACCTGCGCCGATGGCCAGTCTCCGTTAAGATTGGCCGCCGTGACCGAAATTAGGTCAGGTCATTATCAGTAAAATGTCGAGTTAATGCAACGCACTTAACATTCCTAATAGCAAATCATCTTCTGTATCCATGAACCATGAAGTGTTTCCTTTTAACTCAGCCTATGTTGTTTATAACGTCACGAAATTCATGCAGATCAAGAGGTTGAAAAAGTACGCAATTTAGATTCAAGCCCGAACAAGCAAATGGGAGTTCTGCGTTTTGGTCAGCCGACCCTAGAATTTATAAAATTTGTCACGGATATTTAAGACAGTAAAACAAACAAGACATTTTATCTTCATTACTATTAAGTACAGTAAGGTAATCTATACTAATATTATAAAGCTGAAGAGTTTGTTTGTTTGTTTGCTTGAACGCGCTAATCTCAGAAACTACTGGTCCGAATTGAAAAATCTTTTTAGTGTTGGATGCATATTTAGTAGGTCTGAGAATCGGCTACTATCAATTTATATACCCCTTAGTGATAAAGTAAACATAAAAAAAAAGAAAAATTATATTGTGTTCTGTTTACGCGAATATTATTCATTGAAATTAAACTACTATATACGGATTTTATCGCGTTGTTTATTTGACACTTTATTACATAATTTTGAAAACTGTTACACTACTTTTACTTTTAAATTTACAAATTTTTAAGCTAAATAGATTATTATTAAAACTATTAAAACTATTTAGATTTAATTTAATTTTACACTTTCCCCGACGTTTCGGTTGCTTTTCAGCAGCCATGGTCACGGGGAGACTAAGATGGTAGTTGTCTCAATGTTCCAGTGTAGTTATTTCAAAGTACCCGAACATAATTTAATCATTGGTGTTTCTATTTACGCAGAATAATAAGAATAAAAATGAAAAATTACTTTTGACAGAACGAAGTCTGTCCGGGCAGCTAGTAATAATATATATTACTGCTCATTTTTAATTTTTTAGGACAACAACAAAATCTGGTTTTAAATCTTGTGTCGCGGAGAGACTTTTACTACAAACATTCAAAATAACGGTCATAGAGAACACCCAGACTTAGAACATTTAGGTATTTGTGGAAAACACACATTTTGTCTCGTTTGGGGATCGAACCTACAATCGGCAGCGACAGTGGCAAGGCGACCACGTACACCAATAAATAATTTATTTAAATATAAATTTTAATTTATATTTTAATAAATACAAATAACATACAATTCAATAAATATAAATAACAAAAATGAGGTAGCAGCGATAGCTCAGTGGGGAGACCAACAGACTGCAATGCAGAGGGTCTCGGGTTCGAACCCACGTCGCGCACCTCTGACTTTCGGAAGTTATATGACTTTTCGAAATTATGTGCGTATTGATGCTCCGTGCCTCGGAGAGCACGTTAAGGCGTCGGTCCCGGCTGCCATGAACATCTATGGCAGTCGTTATTGGGAAAGTCAGTACCCTCTAATATCCTGACACTGGTCTAGCCTTCGGGTTTCGGAGGTCAGATGGCAGCCGCTTCGTGTAAAAACTGATATCCAGTCAAATCCGGTTAGACCAGAAAAGCCGACCCCAAGTGACTTGGGAATAATAAAGGCTAAGAGAGAAGAAGATAAATAAAAAAATAGAACAGTTATATTTCCACGATCCCCACACTTAAAGACTGTTTCCTGCTTCCAATATAAAATTGGTACATTGATTTATAGCAAAAACATTCAGTTACTTTTTTATAAAAGTCGCAGAGATTGCCAAACTTTACTCCTAAAGCAAACACTGCGACACAAAAAACCTTTTATTTATTATTAATACTTGCACTTCATCATTCAGTAAGGTTGATTTGGCCGAATGAAATAAAACTGGTTAGGCCACTTTAAATTGTTCGCCTTAGCCATATCCATTTAGAAGAAACATATATAAAAGAAATCTGTATTTATATATTAAGAACTGTAATAGACGTTGAGAATATTTAAGAAAATTCGGAGCGTTCGCTAGCTGATATTAGAAATTTCCATTTCGAAAAATTGGTAATAGAACGGTGCGTATCCCGATAGCTGAGCGCTCTCATCTCAGGTTCCCGAACCCGACCAAATGTCGTCATCAACATTTACTCCGACCTCGCCTCCGCCCCCTCGCTACCTCTCGAGCATGCGCCCATGCTGTAATATAATCAAATTGGGATTATAACTATTACCTATAAGCTGTCATTTTAATAACTTCACGCTGACTTCACTTTTTTAGCGCATACAATATTTTGCAAAATACATGACATACGAATCTAACGTCAATGTTTACTTTTATATTTTAGTTCGTTCAAACGTCACTCAATGTCAAATATACAACCGGTAAGTATGTATATCTAACTTAAATTAACATGTTTATAGTTAATAACGATGATACCTAATAAATAAACATTGTTACACTAACACAAAGTAAATATGTATGTACTTCTGGATACATCTCTAACAAAATAATATTTTGCCGCCAGCCCGTCTTTTAGGGGCGCATGCGCCATTTCAAAACGACCCGCAGTAAAACGACGGGTCACGTGACTTGACGCGGCATTCGCTCGTCGCTCTTCGGCAGTCATCGGCGATTCTGCCCTGTGAGCAAACGTGTCCGCGCGCGTCGTCTCGAAACTATCACATAAGTGTCAAATGAAATAATTTCGAAAAAACATAGTGACATGTGCTTTATTATAACCTAAACATTCTTTGTGACATTACATTTTTACTGTTAGGTAGTGTTAATCGATGTGTTAGGCGTTTTTAGTTTCAGATTTTGTGTAGCAAAATTTATTATCCCGGTTCTATTGGTGTTTGTGGTTATGCTTGATAGTAAAACGTATCTGGTTGTTTTGGTTTAACTTTTCACATATTATTGCATTCATAACATACTGATTATATTGTGTTTCGTGTTAAAAAGAGAGTAATAAAAGTTTGCAGATGTGATAAATTATGAACCGCGTCAGTGGCGTGTGCAGGTTCGGAGCAGTGATGTCGACCGTAAGAACCAGAACTGGTCGTGGTAAACGACGTCTCGCAGTACAGCGTCAAGTACCGACGGAGGAGCCGGACAATCCGTGTCGTGGTCTAGGCGCCGTTTTAGTGCTCGTCTGCATTCTAGTCTATCACAACTGTTTATATTGCGGCTTCGTTTTTGATGACATAAGTGCCATAAAAGAAAACAGAGACTTGAGACCACAAACACCTATCTCCAATATTTTCTTCAATGACTTCTGGGGAACCCCTATACATAAGGTAAGCAAACATCAAGGATGGATAAGCTGTTGTCAATAAAGCATAATAGGTACCTACGGTGACTATGTTAGTCTAATATTTATTGTTATTGCCAAGTGCTTTTTCATAGAAGTTATAGTTTATTTGTTACGATTAAGCATAAAGGTACTGGGAATTCGATCGTTTTAGTACCATGATGTGACATTATGCATAATTTACAATAAAGTACCTATATCATCAATAATTTTCATTCATCATTTTAATGTAATCATCATACGTATTTCAATTTTGTTACCTATAAATGTTATCGGTAGTGTATCATTTTGTGAATGCTTATGCACAAAGTTGTTTGTTGATAATATGACTATAAACCATTTACCTACGTATATCCATATATTTACGTATATAATATACATGATACCTATCGCCAAAAATGATTTGGCAATAAATCACTTGTTACATTTTTCATAAATGATCCTTCGAATAAATTTGCGCATACAAAACATAACTGAACAACTGTACCTCTACATTGCTTTTCTATATATCTATCAAAGTACCATTATCTCACCTTACTGCAGCTTATTAATTTCATTCTCAAATGTACCTATACAAATTGTACTTCAGCCATTTGCATCAATCACAAAAAGTGAGAGTTCATAAAAACATAAAAACACTTCGATGGAGTCCAGATGATCTCGTTATTTCGACTGGTGTCTGTCATTAATCTCAATGTATTTGCACGAAACGAATATAATACTGCGACACATAACTCCTCTGCGAGTGGAATAAATCACCTATTTGCGCGCAGAGCAACCCAACATAATTATGAATGTAATCATCGTGAATGTTTCAACCAGATCTATTATACGTAACCCAATTTACTGTCAACTATAAGGGTCCGACTGTGAAGCGTTACTTTTTATACAAAGGTGGCAAATAGGTACACAGTACGACGCTACGCCACCCGGTAAGCGGTTATCAAAGCCTATGCTCGTTTGCGATACGGGGAACATTATCGACCCTAGGAAAAAGAATAAAGGAAAGTAATGTAAGAGGCAGGTTTGTGACTCGCGGAAACTTTTACTCACCGGGCGTAATGCAGTAACAGTGTTCCTACTCTAACGCCAGTTTTCTTTAAGATGGTGCTTCTTTCACGGGCGAGTCGACTCGCACTTTCTTTCTAATTAGTCTCACCTATCACAATGATATGGTTGTACAGTTATTATTACAGATTAGGATGTTTGTCTAACATTTGTAGACAAAACACAGTACAATACAGCAAACGGTGTCGCTATGAATTGTGTGTGCGCTGTGAATACTTAATAATAAGTAATGTGCATACAAAACAAAATACAACACTCGCTACATAGCTTCTTTTCTTTGTTCATAAAAATGATGGATGTGTAGAGGTTTTTATCTCATTGCAGCACCAATAAAAGCACGAAAAATTGAAAATGAGAATGAATTAATCTCACAGCAACATAGTTATTAAGTAATGTTTCCTGTTTTTTCAATATCTTAATGTTTTTACGATAACAATGAAGACGTGGTTTGGCTGGGGTATTGTAAACGGAAAGTATAATCAAAGTAATCGCTCCTTCTGCCGGATTGAATATATTCTGCGTGAAGCGTTGAATGGAATGGAATGTCTGGGGAGGGGACGAAGACTACACAAATGACTGCGGGCTTTATACAACAGATTCTGTGATTTGTAAAAACAAGTAATCGCTATATAATAAAGTTGTACGATTTCAATCGAGTAATCAAAGTGTAATCAATGTAATCGCTTCGTCTTCCGACTAAATATATTCTGCGTGAAGTATTGATGGAATGGAATGTCTGGGGAGGGGACGAATACTACAAATGACTGCAAGATATATACAACACACTTTGATTTGTAAAGACAAGAATTAGGTCTATTTGTCCCATTCGTCATTATTTTGTGTACTAGTCTCGTCTATTATTTACTTGTACTGGATACTTATATTATGGTCTAAGAATAAATGTATACGAAATAGATATTCAATGTTGGCTAAGTGGACACGTTACAACAAAAAAATGTTTATCTTTTGATGTAGTAGTCAATATATACTTATTTATAGATTTATTCTATTTATTCTTAAACCGTGTTTTTATAAAGTAGTTAATATCCTTTATCAGTGAAATTAAACTACTATATACGGATATTATCGCGTTATTTCTTGTTTTTTTTTTTACTTCAATAGCATCGCGAAGCATCCTTGGTAGGAATCGGTGTTCTTTAGCGAGATCTGTGTTTTGTCAAATCTCAGCTAGTGGTTGGTCCCCTGTTGCACATGTTCACACACAGTTAATAGTATCTAGAAGTAGTATAAAAGTTTCAAAATTTAGTAATAAAGTGTAAAATAAATAACGCGATAAAATCCGTATATAGTAGTTTAATTTCAATGAATAACATTCGCGTAAACAGAAGACAATATTATGTAAATCCTTTATCAGCTTAGTTTATCTCCGTCTCCATACATTTCATATTTTATCAATATTGACTCGGCGATTAAGCAATTAAAAAGAGACAATTTCCTTTAAGTTTATGAAAATTATAGTAAACACATAATACATCATACATCGTTTAATAAAAATTGATAACGGTAGATTGCGTTTACAACGTAATACGTAGAATCATGTCTGAAGCAGACGTTCATCTCTAAACGGGTAGGGAAAGTCGTATTATAAACATCCATAACTCGCCAAGCTATGTTTAAGATCCCATATAAGAATGGCGAACCAGATTACACGCTGTTAGTAACAATTTCCTAAGAAAAAGCTTATCACACTGTCATCACGATACCGGTAACATAAGCACAAACTTATAACATGCGGTCAACGATGCACTCGACTTAATATTTGATAATAACTGACCAGTAATAAACGAACCTCAATCTACGAGGCGTCGAAACAATATCATAGACACGTGATTTTAAGAAAAATGTAGTATAAGAATCATTGAGACACTTTCCTCTCAATTATCGAGCTTCTAAATGAAGGGAACTAAAGCTGCAAAGGTAAATTATGAAATCAGTTTGATAATCGAGAGAGAGCCTGGAGATCTGTCATACAGGTCTTGAACCTAGTTCAGACTCCAGCTCTCACAAAGGTACCTATATTTAAAGCTGTAATGTTAAGTGTTACCACTGTTACTGTATTACCTTTATGAGAGAAATAAACGATATATTATTATTATTATTATTATAATCTAGATACGGTAAAGAATAAACCTATATAATAAAAAATAGCAATGTGTTTATACTGTGTGTATTTGACAGAGTATATATTTTTTTTATTTTAAACTTGAGTGGAATGTCAGATCAGCAATATGAATTCGTACGTAAGCTGAGAAAGATTCAATAGCAGATAAAGCAAACTTTTTTCTTTATGCAGCCTCGGCACAACAGCTAGTAATTGAATTTTAAAATTAATAAATATACATCGTCTATTACTTACTATTACAATAAGATGCAGCCATATTTTAATAAATTTTCTGAATTAGGTACCTTTAAAAATTGTACGGAAAATAATAGATTTATTAAAATTATTAATAATATCCTCCAGATAGAATTCGATCAGATGGCCAATGCGGCGACTGGCCATCTGCGTAGAAGATAGTATAGTGCACTTTTTTTTTTCTTTGTTTATTTTGGGATTTTTATCCATAAGGATATGTCAATCCCATTGTACCTTATAGCTAGATACACACATTAAAATTAAAAGTACACTGTTAGATATAACTAGAGATATAACAATAGATTAGAACTAAGGATAACTATAGTGCACTTGTATGTGTGTAAACACAAGTGCACTCTCTGCACGGCAATCCAACGCGACTCAGGAGAGATAAGGGCAGCACCAACGGCTTTACATGCTTTTGACGCACGGGCTGTACAACACCGGCAACTTCCTAAGAAGTAAAATTCCAATAAGCTTTTCTGTTGTCCCAACCTAGGATTATATTCCGGCACCTCATGCCACTGTGTATGTTACATTTACTAATACTATTGACTTAAAAAGATTCCAATACATCCAATTTCTCATCAAATGGCTAAACTCTTTTAACTCAACTCTAGGTAGTAATACTCAAAGGTGCTGCTGGCATGTCCGGAAATTACCGAGGGAAAATTAAAAAAAAAGCTAAATCACAGATATAGCCATGCAAACATAACTCACGATACTTATTCATCGTCAACATTTTATGACCCCAAAATGTGACCTCTCCTTAATATTATACTCTGTATATGACTACTATATTACCTACACGGAGATGACATTACCATAATATATGTGGGAAGGACTAGTTCCTTGTATAAAGCTTATTACTTATTATCTTCTTATTTATAGCTTATAACGTTATTAGTTCTACTTTTGATTTAACACGGAACAATTCTATCACGTCATATTATAACCATGTAAGAAGTGTGTAGTAGATGAAATGATGAGTTAAATTTAGAAGAAATCACTGTTTTCTTACAGCTAATTCACATACGTAGGTATACATGGACAGTAAATATTGGGTATTTACTGTCATTCTGGATGTCAAAATTCGACTCCAATTGTTAAGCTTGCTAGCTAGTATGTTTTCTTTTTTCTTTATTACATATAAATAAGGTATAGGTAACCATAGTTACAAAGAATTGTACGTCAGACGAACAGTGCCGAAACACTACGAACGCGATTCGACTGCGTGTGTTAAATGCATGGTTGTGTGCGTGTAGTATTTTTTAATTAATTTAATGTATTTCTAATGCATATTTTATAAAAATATTAGGATTCGCCCCTCCTTCTCCATATAAACTTTAACTGTGCCAAATTTAATACTCCTCTGACCGCGCAATTTTCGTAAATAGGGGTACAAAGTTTTTGCTTGACGTATTAATATATAGATATGACCACTTTTTTTTGACTGATGATTTTTGACCATAGAAAAAAAGGGGATTAAATATAATGACCAACAAAAATACTAATTGCACAGCAAAATATACTTACTAAAATATATCATATCGAGCACCTATACGCCTCAAATCACTGAGCTCTGTCTCGAAAGGGTTAGGTTATGTTAGGTTCCTTCTTAAACCTACCCAAAAATAGGAGCCCCGCGGGGCGGGGCTCCGTCGATTTAGTTTGATCTTTTTTAAATATTTTAGTAAGCATATTTTGGTGTGCAATTAGTATTTTTGGTGGAACAAAGTCAAAAAATTGAGGAACAGTTAAATACTACCCGAAAGAAAGGGCTGGCGTAGTATAACTCCGCCAGAATAATTTGCCAAAAATAACTAATATCAGAAGGGCAAAATAAAATCAAATATCATTGCGATTAGTTTCTCCCTGATATTTCATTCAGCGTAGGTAGCGCTCAAAGAGAATAGCTTCCAATGAATAATTTTTGAATAATACTAATCAAAGGACTGTTTATATAGATATTTACACATGTATAAAAAAGACAAATAATTATTATAAAGGTAATATTTACGTAACGCTGTAGAATTTATCATCATCACTGTCAACGCTCTCACAAGGCTCGCGGCATTTACCTTGTTGAATAGCAATGCTGATTCTTTGGGGCAATTAAAGATCAGCCTTATGATCACGCTAAGTGTTGATCAGGCGTTTTGCGACCTCTCGAATTACATTAATATCACCATTAATGTCCCGTTTTTTAAACTGTATCACTTCACCGCTGCACCTTTATAAAAATAATGGAATACTTAACCTGTAGTCTAGAATACCTTTAATAGTCATAAAAAACTGAGTAGAAACACGCGTTTATTCGTAAATATACCGAATACCAGTAACAACAAGCATTTAATTTTTGTTTAAAAATATGTTTGAGGAACGCATATATACACAATAGCGTTTCGATCTCTGAATGCTTTATGCGAATTAATGATTGACTACCTATTAGAAATATAGAAAGTAATGCATCAGTCAAAAGCCGAGCAAAACATTATCAATCTCATCAGGTACGTGCATGAGCAGCGCAGCGTTAAATTCGAATGACAACTCAAAAAAGAGCGTTCAATACGATCCAGTGCAACAAGACAAAATGTGTCATCAAATCGTGCACCGAATATTCGATTGTTACTTCACTTATTTGAGTAGCTACTCGACATTCCAGTGCGGGATCATACAGTTTCGATTCAATCGATGTTTTTAGTAACGGTCGTACATCTCTACTATGATCGGATTGACGTATCTCGCAGACATAGTAGTTTCCTCGCAATATTTTTACGCCTAATATTATAAGGGTTTTGTAAAATTATTACAGCACGCACCTGCATGTCTAACAGTTCTCCGTAATGTTCTCGAAGATATGTGAAGTCTTCCAACCCGCACTGGGCTAGAATGGTGGAGATATTGAGAAGAGGCCCGTGCCTAGCAGTGGGACAGTTTAATACAGGGCTGATATTATTATTAAATGGTATTCTCATATTTTTAAAACGTAAACTCTAATTGGAATTCAGTTTACATTTAACGTTTATCAAACTAGATTGGTACTCAATATGAAATAGTTTTATCGAGAATTGACCCTCCGATTTAGTGAAACTAAGTTGATGCGGTCAATGCTACGAATGCGTGTCGGGCATACTTAAAGCGAGATTAAAAGTTAATCAGGTCGTTGTCATGTCAATTTTAAATAAGTTGTCATGACAGTTTAAAAGCTCAAGCTGCTAGCTATTCTATTAATGAGGGACTACTTAAAAAAAAAAGCCAGCTTCAAAAGATTTCTTCCCACACAGTACTAGTATTTCTTTGACTAGATTTCTTTTAGTATTTGGGTCACTGAGCTGTAGTTTAATTAAAACGTTTAACGACAACTCGAAGTGTCTTTAAATAGGTAATTGAATGTCAGATATGGCAGTCTTCTAAAAGAATATATGAAACAAGTACCAAAAAAGTCTTTACATTAGATTATTGCGAAGTGAGTTAGCGAAGTAACAGGTTAATTGAGTTTGCAACAAATTAAGTTGGTTTTAGCATAATATAAACGGCTGTAAAAGTCATGAATGAGACTACTATGCTATACCATGCGTCTAGTTTTCTCCGAAATGCGAATATATTATCGTTAGTGTCTTGAAAATTCACAAATGTGTTATAAAATTCAAATTCGAATTTGAAGTAAATTTATTCAATTTAGGTTACAAGGTAACACTTATAAATGTCAAAGTTACACAAACATTTTTCTGTGAATTTACATTTAGGCACTGCCACGTTCAGCAAAGCAAGGGTGTAGGGCTCATGAAAAGAACGGGCAAGAAACTCATGGCCACTCTTTTTAATCGCCAAGTTTTCCCCATTTCCCCATGAATTACTACTGAATATACTTAAGCATTTCATAAAATTTTATGGTAGCCTCTAAAGCAGCAGTATGGTAAATAGGATCCACTTACATATACATAAATAATCAAGACAAGGCATGATTAGCCTACCTAGTATATTTTCGGCAACATTACTTAATGTGGACTTGGTGTTTGCTGGGCATTTAGAAGTATTAGCCTTCAATAATATAAGAAAACTTTGACCATAGTTACCCACGTTGGTAAAGTAAGGGGCGTCAATCGTTTGAAACAAAAAACAAAACCTTTGTCTGTCGGCTGCACCCACCCACAAGAAACACTCTCTTATTAGGCATGGTTTATTTCACTAACAATCACAATATAATGCTTGCCAAGAGAGTGGTATTTAAATATTTATTACCCTAATGGGGCATAGGTCTCTAATTCAAAGCACACTTTGATATGGCATTTTAGCGATGTCTCTACCACGCGATTGCCACATTTTCTAGCCAAATAGTTAAAAAATGTACGACGTGAATGATCGCTACGGCATTTAATTGTTTATAACCGATATACAAAAAAACCTTAACGTTTTATAATCTCCTAATACATATGTGCGTAAAATCGAAACACCCACGTTCCGTATATAATATGATAAAACCCAAGAGGTTGTATATTATTATTCTCAGTTCTCGTCTCTAATTTAGTCCAACATATTTGGTAAAATATTGCTTCATTATCTTGGTAGTTTCATTTTATTACAGTGAACATATTATTATATTATATTTCATATCGTTAATAAATCACGAAACTTACATAAAATGTATATATATAATAAGCATGGGCTTCAGATTACCGAAAAGAGGAAAATAATGTTCGATCTAATGCGAGCGACTCCTAAACCGTCACGCTCGATTTTTTCGTAACTTGTAATTGCCGTTCAATATTACATCTCTTTCAACTTAAATCCTTTACAATCGACTTATAACAATGGACGGGGTATTAGTAACTATTTAAATAACAGATTAACGCTATTTTACATGGCAGCTTGTCTAAACCTAAGTTATATTTATTAACACCCCTAATGTAAATAAGTTACGAAGAAAAAGGTCGCATGTATTTATTTAAAATAAAATTAATCAAGATTATTCATTAACTTTTTAACAGCAGTTGCCCGCTAACGGTCGGATACAATTGTTTTTTTTTAAATGGCTGTCATTACAGTTATTGATAAATCTTTAAACTTATTGCCATTTGCCAAGAGGGTAGTTGTAGTCACATTCTTTTATTACTTAGGTCAATACATACATTGCCTAAAGTCTAAAACACACAGATAAGTGGAAATATAATAAAAAAAATCGTTTCAAAAACGTTTCAAATCTGGTAATAAGGGTAATTGTCTAATTACTGAAAAAGAATGCACGTTATAAACTGTTACGTAACCGCTATCTAAATGCAGCTTTCCGAGAGAGATAGCGACATACCTTTACAAAGCGCCCACATTTTTATAAATCCAAATTTAAAATATTAATTAGTACCTCATTTTGCAACCAATTTTGATACAATTTGTTCTTGTTTATAAAATAATGTAGGCACAAAATCTAAGTCAAAGGCAGCTATTGACAAACAGTTGATTGTTTTCAATATGCTATTGACAATGGACATACAGTATATTTAACAGTTAGTAGTGTTAAATATATGTTTATTTGTCCGTGTTATCTAAAGTACGATACCGAACAAAAATAAATATAGACATTTGGTACAACAGGCATTACTACCGACCGGTATTAGGGCTTCGCCGTCACATCCATCAAAGTCATCAAAATAAGTTTTTGTTTGGTTCCGTCGTCGACCGTCGCGTCGCGTCGCCGCGTAGCTCGATGTTTTGTTTACAATATTTCAGCCTGTATCACTTTAAATATTCTTAAGGTTTGATTAATACAGCAAGTTTCGCTGAACTAACGTACAAGTAATGAATTATAATAACCTTTGCTATTATCTGCAGCATTATTCATTATGTCAACTATCTTTGTATTTCTTGTTTTAAATTCGAATTTCTCCAGTTTTCATTTTACAGTATTCTTATTAGTAAAGCTACAGTTTTTGTAATATATACGTTTAAAAATAAAACCTATATAAAATTAACTACCTTAAAAAAAAATGCGCGGGTCAACTAATTAAGAGTTTCTTAGCCAGAATCTATGCTAAGATTCATACGTTACGTAAAAACGTGACGTACTTACGCCATTAGCCCTTTTCATCTAATTTCATTTATTAAAAACAAAGCTTGTGTTGTCCGCGTAAATTATATTGGGACAGATTATACTAAACGCGGGCGAATTCGCGGACATAATCAAGTTTCATATCAAAATACATAATTGTTCTATTGAGAGAAATCCGTTATGTACAAAATAGAATTACGATACACAAACGCACCCGAACAACTCGCGTTCTAGGAATAACAGTAGATACAATTTAAAATCTACATATTTGATCTCATGATTTATCCAATAACTGGAATTTTTGTTCATTTCTGTCATAGTATCATTTTATTTAATAAAGTTGCAATTTTCCTAGATTTATCTGATATGTTAATTTGAATGTATCTATTACTGGATTTTATCGGCGGCTTCGTAATTTAATGTAGAGTATGTCAATCAATTTGCATCCCTCGGGCATAACAGGTACTTTTTCTTGGATGAAAGGTACCGTGTGTCCTTTTCTGTGCCACTAACAACGTATATGCGATCTTTCAGGATGATCGGTCGAGAGGTTAAGGCGTGAGAGCGTAACAAACAAACAAACTTCCTTTCGCATTCGCGGGTTAGGTAATATATTATAAGAAACAACAGTACAGTTTTTTTAAATTAAGCAAAATATTCCATTTTTAACCAAATGACTTATCCTAAACTGGTTACGCAATCAGAAGCAACGTAATTGTGAAACACGTGTAATTGTTTGATCGAACACCTGGTGAACAAAGTTAGGTTTCGATGTCGACAAGGGTGACAATCGAGAATAAATTATTCACCAGAACAGAATAACATTTTATATTGCTTATGCATGGAATACCAGGGATCGAGTCGTTCAATACGAGCGCTTTGTCACTCGATTATTTTATTCCACGCCCGCCGATGCCGATTTATGAGAGGTCCACTTCCATTGATCTCTCAGTTTTTTCATGCAATTGCCGTTTTTCATGTTCTTGTCCGTAGTTTGTTAATTATGTTTGTTAACGGGCACTTCGCTAGTTTGTTAAAAACGAGACAGACTGGCATAAAAAGGTTTTGTGCACAAATAAATACTACCTATATTTTTCTGAGATAATCCTCTCAGGCGCCTTCATGTTGCCAGATAAATGTATATTGCATTTTTTTTCTAATCTGTTACAGCTGCCTTAGTTTTGTGAGAAATTAAAAAAGCTAGAACTTAGCATCCATTAATCCTAACTTTAACAAAGCGTAATGGAGTTCATAATTGAATCAAAACCAAATGTTTTGAAGACAAAATATTTTCATTCTTTTTCTTTATTTAAAGATTTTAAGATTGCCTGCGGATTATGTATTTATCCCTCCCATCCTTTTCTTTCATCCTATCTTTAATTTCTTGTTCTTGTCTTCGGAAACGCGCGAGCGCTCACCATGTGGAGGCATATATACTTATATTCTACGTTAGCAGTCATAAAAACTTGGTAATATTGTACTTGAAAAGAAGGTCATATCTGTTTTCATTCGTAGCATTCAAGTTTTCAGCCCCATCACTCATGGGCGTTGCCGAGTAATGTAGACAGCAATTGTTAAAAAGCCGAACAGTAAAATTCAAGCTAGTTATAACCCGAGTTAAATAATACAACAGGTAAATATGAACAAAGAGTTTGGTGCTTGCGTGACCGGACACTGACGTGAACTTCTAATTTCTACGACCTTTTCAAGAAATTCATTTATAAGTAAGGTATTCGAGTAATTTATGAGATCGCGTGGACGTCGTTATACGATGCGATAAAACGTTTCAAATTGTTTATTAAAATAACATTATACGTAACATGGTAATGTTATCAATCACGTTGTTGTCACTTTAATTGTATGGCAAACTTGGTGTTTTGTTGTTCTAATGAAGTATGTAATTTAACGAGTATTTTCTTATAACGTGTTAGACCTGGACGAATACACACGAAAGCAGGCGTACCCTAATAAAAGGGCTGACAGAATATATAATAGTTTATGTATAGTATATAGTACTAGTAAGTACTTCTTCTTTATCGTTCCCTCACTAATGAGGATCGTGACCATATACTCACACACGCGTGCACACACACACACACACACACACACACACACACACACACACACACACACACACACACACACACGCACACACACACACACACACACACGCACACGCAGGCGCACGCGCACACGCACACGCACACGCACACGCACACCACGCACACGCACACGCACACATACACTAATATAATATGTTTGTTTTATCTTTTACTTGTATTTTTAGTACATATTGTAATGTAACATTCCTCAAACTCTTGCTGTATGCTTCTGTCACTAAGGAGAGAGCCTGGAGATTTGTCACACAGGTTTGGAACCTACTACAAACTCCAGCTCTCACTAAGATGTAACTCATCCTGTACTCATTATAGTGACAAACCAATGTACCTATATACCTTTTTGACAGAAATAAACAATATTATGATTATTATACTATCCGTTTCCATTTGCCTCTGTCCTGCGCCAGTTCAATAGATCGATGTAAAGTTTCTCCTGTTGCCTCTACAATACTTTTGCACCATCGTGTTGGAATTCGGCCCCTGGAGCGCTTACCCTGCAATTGTTCCACGATCAACTGCTTGCTGCTTGCTGCTGCTCATATTCGCATTTATAATATTAGTTAGGATTAGGAAGTTAGGATAACACTATCTTGCCACAACATGAAAGTGGCACTGGAGAAAGAACAAGTTGGGTTTACATCATGTACAGCTAAAGAGCTAAAATGGGTTGCCGTATTTTGGAACCATAAGCACACTACTGATGTTTCTATGATAATACAACTGTGTGTATCCATTAGCAAATTAATACTATGAAGCACTTGAACAATATTATGCTTATATTTGTAACCGCGATCCTATTCCATTGTCGCGCTAGCGGTTGACGATTATCACAGGCACACAGGCACATTTGATCAGATAAAATAATTAATTAATATAATTCCAGCAGATTTAGTCTAAACATAGACCGTACATACAGTTATTGGGTATTGTTGAGTTGCCCGATGATAATGTAGATCGTCCGATAGTCGTCAATGAAAGTCAGTCCTGTGCTTTTAAAAAGGGTGATGTAGATATATAAATCTCCATTATGAGCGCTTAAAAACACAATGTAATAAGCTTTTCTTTTTTACATACACTGTACATTTTTGGTACTATTCACATTTGTGAGAATCGAAGTAAGTTAAAGCAGAGTACCTATACTTAAAAAAGAAGAGAATAAAATTAATATATTCGTCCTCGATGGCGTAGTGGTAGTTGCATGCGACTGCAGTGTGTGAGATCTTGATTTGGTCTCTCTCCGTACAAGTAAAGTATTATTACATTTCTCTTTCAAGAAATATTTAGTAGCCACACAAAATCTGAAACCATGTCCCGTAAACGCCAAAAGACTTGTGGTGACTCCGCACAGACAAAGTAGTTCCGCCTGCATCTTACAGATGACGCTACATACAACAAGCGCTCAAATGACGTCATACTATTCTGCATCGCACAAGTGGAGTTTACACAGCGACTAAGTATATATACTAGGTCCGGACATCAACCGTCGGGCCGCGGCCTGCCAGGCACGATCAACCAGCCTGGTCAGAGGATCCTCCCTTTGTGTTGGAGGGATATCACACCCTGTTCCTCCACAGACTCGCATTAATGCCTTGAACCTAAAATTTATAATACACCCCCCTGTCTACCGTTTCGATGATGTATGCATGACCCACGAAAATTATATACATACATACAGACAATTGTTTGTGTATAATTTATAACCTACGAATATTATGAATATGCAATTTATAATATTATAAAAGCAAATTGTATTTCCATCTGTGCAAGGGACCATTTAAATATTTTTCTTATCAAAATAATCATTATGCCGTTGAAATGAATTCGAACAGTTAACGTGCACATTGTGATAATGTTTACTTTGAAAATATTGGGCTGAAGCATTTAAAATGCTTGCCGGTTATTTACGGAGACCCTGAATGTAACCACAATTTATGAGGCTTAACGAGACTATATACCAATTTAAGCTGAACATCACTCGCGGTGATTTACATACATTTATTAACCTTTGAGTTTTCTTCGAAGAGGTTAATGAAAACACTTTGTGGGTTTAAAGTCTAAGTCTAAGAATTAAGTCTGTGTGCCTGTCTGTTAGTGACAGGCATAGCTCCGACACCACTGGACCGATTGACTTGTAACTTGGTGTGCTGTCTGCACACAAATGCAAAAACGTAAGCTCGTGTTACGTGATTTTTAGATTATAACGGTAGAAATCTATCCTATTTTACAGTTTAAACGAAACATATATATCTATATATTACAATTTGTCCGTCCCAAATATCTAAGTTATTGGTTGACAATAAAGATACATATTTATCAAAATAACACTTTAAATCCTCCCTACAATTTTACAATGGCGGCCATGCGCCGATTTGAATATGCGCCGCACGAGCTTTGTCATTATCTGTCTTACGCTCGGCGCAGTCTTAAGTTGATGATGCAATCTTAGCACGGGATATAAATGTGCGATATTTGTCCGAGTATTATTTGCTTTCTTCAATATTTGTAGAGTCCCCTATGTTATAACTTATGAGGATTAATGCGCCCTTTACTTTAGCATTTGTCGAGCATATGCGTTCATCGAGGGTTGAGTCAGCGCAGATGCGACCAACGTCATATTTATCAAGCGTGTTGGTCGCTGAGCATACGCCCAGCATACATGCTGTGCTTCTATAACTACCATTAGGTTACTGCGACCATTTATTCACACATGTATCTTATCTTATTTCGGGGGCCAGTCAGTGTAAACCGGCGACACTTCGACCCAGTGGGATCTTTTGTGTCGGCCCCGAGATCTATCCCTGAGCTATCTCCCTATGAATGTACTACATCAGTCGTAGCGTACACTTCAGAGGGAGAAGCCTGAAGTCTTCAGGGTTCGGATATGCCAATCCGATCAGACCGATCCTTAGTCTGCCAACGCGTCACATTCACACAGTAGGTGTGATATGGACTCGTCCTGTTCACCACAGGCTCTGCAGATCAAATTGTTTGCCAAATTCAATCTGCACAGGAAGTCATTGGTGCCAAAATGACCAGTGAACGCTCCTATGAGCAGGCGTATTTGGCCCTTGTTGTACCCGCAGAACTTCCGGGTGAAGCCTGTGGCTCTGTTTGCAATGAATTTCTTGGAGTGTTCTAGATCCCTAAGGGCCATCCACTGTGATGCACACATGTAAGTAAGCATGCTTGGCGGTATGATCCAGATATACGCATGCAGGCGCCAATGATAACAAAGCCTAACTCAGTGAAAGCAAATAAAACATGGAAGCAGTACTTTCTTACTAACTACAGTTCATTATTGACACATCTACTTACTCAACTCTACTAACCAAAAAATTACTTTATTGTTAATAGGTCAAGATAGATATTAGCTGTTCTGTTTCACAACTGATTTACTTGCTGTCAATGTCATGAAATCAAATCCTTTGATATCTACGTTAAACTTATTGAGTCGCAGCGGCACACCGGCGGCCAGACGATAGCTTACCAATTATTTCTGGCATTCTAACAATTAAAAGGTTAATATAATTATACGTTTTTATAGCGGCATTGCTTAGATTTGTATAGCTCCGCCTACTTTGTTTAGTTTATGTGCTGCCATTTTTTGTGGTGAGAATAACACAACCCTAGTGGATAGGACTTGTCTTTTATTAACAAAATATTAATAATTTTCTGTGAAAATGCATGCACGTATGTTGTCAGGCATTATGCATTGATTTCAGCATAAACGGGTCGGCTCGACCAGGTAAGAACTACCCTCTCACAGAATATCGACGTGAAATAGCAGTATTCCTACTGTTGTTTCGTTCGGTGAGTGAGAGTGTCGGCGGCCCAATCACCCTCTTTCACCCTTCCCGCTCCTTCTCCTTCCCACTTCCTTTCCTAAAGGGTCGGCAACGCGCAAGTGATGCCTCTGGTGTTGCAGACGTCTAAAGGCTACGGTGATCAGTTACCATCAATCGTAAGCTTGATTGCCACCACAGTCGCAAAAAATAAAAAAATTGGAATTCTTAACTGCTCGTAACAAATACACTTCACGTTTTCCGCTTAAAATAAACGTGCAGCAAGCGATGTCACACGCTCAATTGTACGTGAAGTAAATTACTTGTGCAACCCTAAAGAAAATCAAAGCCGAGGTAACGTTGGTTAACCTAAATGTATAATGCCTTCAAGCGAATTTTAGATTACACACTATGGACACGATATTGTGCGACTCATGAATGGTTCTGATTGTGCATTAATAATTCAATATTATCTATAGTAGCAGCGATAGCTCAGTGGGGAGACCAACAGACTGCAATGCAGAGGGTCTCGGGTTCGAACCCACGTCGCGCACCTCTGACTTTCGGAAGTTATATGACTTTTCGAAATTATGTGCGTATTGATTGACAATTATCGCCTGCTCCGTGCCTCGGAGAACACGTTAAGCCGTTGGTCCCGGCTGCCATGAACATCTATAGCAGTCGTTATTGGGAAAGTCAGTACCCTCTAATATTCTGACACTGGTCTAGCCTTAGGGTATCGTTAGCCTTCGGGTTGCGGAGGTCAGGTGGCAGCCGCTCCATGTAAAAACTGATATCCAGTCAAATCTGGTTAGACCAGAAAAGCCGACCCCAAGTGACTTGGGAATAATAAAGGCTAAGAGAGAAGATGAATTCAATATTATCTATACTAATATCATAAAGAGGAAAGATTTGATATTTGTTTGTTCGGAAGGATTTAACTCAAAAACGAATTATCCAATTTTAGACATGCTTTCACCATTAGAAAGCTAAATTATGGTGGCATTAGAAAAGAGTACTGTTACGACACAAATTTTTTTTCTACCTGGGGTAATACATTGATGCGTACCCCTCCGCGGGGGCGGGCGGAGGGGTTATGTCGGACTCACCGGGGTAAAAGAAAGATGTTGAAATGATAATGGACCTCCCGGAATACCGACTAAACCTACCACGGTGTTCCTCGATAAAACCACTATCGACGGAGCCGCGCGAATCACTTGCACATGCAGTGGCGACCCCGCCGAGGTTTTGGCCCGCCGTATGAAACGGCAGGCCACTACACGATAAGAACTACCCTATGGTCACTTCTCACTTATTCTGAGACGGACTCGACAAAGAGGCGCGCGTGGGAACACGCACGCCGCCTCTCGGACCTGGTGCTGAACGGGTGGTGGGCAGGCCAACGACACTGTTACTAACATAACCCAACCTAACCTACATTTACGGAAGGAGAGAAGCTAGTTTGTCATAATTAAAACTATTAGCATTGTATACCATTGGAGAGTACGGAGGTTTTCCATAGAAACAAGTAAAATTAATATATTTTACTTGTTCCGTTTCCATTCAGTTTTTCCTTAATTAAATAATAGAACACGAAGCCAACATTTTATAAAGTACATTTATATAATTGAACGAAGTTGTGTGTGTTATTCATCTTTCGATCGACGATAGTAACCAATTACGCACATCGAAGTGAAGTCAAATGCGTGGTGAGTCTGACTGTAGGTGAATATTTTGTTACACATTAAAAGGTCATGACTATACTCTATACTGTGAAATAAATAGCATAATGGACCCTGTAGACAGTACTCTTTACCGGAGACCGAAATCAGCTAGCGAATATAGATAGACTTACGCTTAATACCTCTCTGCTTATCTGCCTTCGGGTATATACAGCTGTGAGCTTACATATATAAACTCCAACTGGTCTACAGGCGTCAGCAAATAGAGGCACATTAAAATTTATTACAGTCTCACTATTTGTGTAGCAAGTCATTGTAAACAATTTGGTTGCAAAATATATAAACACAGAGAAATACCGCTGACTGAACAAGATAAAACAATTTTAAGATACGTCCACACTCATGACAAATGAACAATGACATCTGAGCTCGTCAAACTTGTGTGCCATATTCAAAGCTATCCATGCAGAATTCTCCTGAACACAATAAATATTTCACCGTGTCGCGTGAATGGCGTAATATGTCAAGGCATAGTCACTGACTGTTTGTAATATAAGTGTGGACTGAGCTTTGTACTGTCACAGCCCCATGTCCAAACCGCTGGCTATTGGATTTAGAAATAAATTTTAAATCGAGAATAATTTAGAATTATTACGATGCTAAATTATCTTCTTCTCTCTTAGCCTTTATTATTCCCAAGTCACTTAAGGTCGGCTTTTCTAGTCTAACCGGATTTGACTGGATATCAGTTTTTACACGGAGCGGCTGCCACCTGACCTCCGCAACCCGAAGGCTAACGATACCCTAAGGCTAGACCAGTGTCAGGATATTAGAGGGTACTGACTTTCCCAATAACGACTGTCATTGATGTTCATGGCAGCCGGGACCGACGGCTTAACGTGCTCTCCAAGGCACGGCGATAATTGTCAATCAATACGCTCATAATTCCGAAAAGTCATATAACTTCCGATAATCAGAGGTGTGCGACGTGGGTCGAACCCGAGACTCTTTGCATTGCAGTCTGTTGGTGTCCCCACTGAGCTATCGCTGCTAAATTCTCTATATAAAAATTTATATTCTAGCAAACATTAGTAAATATATACGATTTAGAAGTGATTTTGTTTAAATATACACAAGTCTGTATAAAACGACATCTCCTCAAGAAACTCCAATGCGACATAATTCCATTAAAATTTGATTCTATCGTTTATTTGGCAACACTTGAAATTTACGCTTTGGTACCTAATGTTTAATGTCATTATTCTAACGTTTGTGTTTCAGTGTAATTTACCTGTAAACGTAATGTTAGGACACACTTTGACACTATTAAGGCTACTGGAATTGCAACCTTGATCCAGGAATGCTACAGTCAAAAGCTTAATGTTGGGGCATTCGCGGCGAGCTATTCAAAATGTTTAGAACCGGTACCATGGGAAGGATAGTGTCGTTTAGTTGTCGTGGATCTGAAGTGTTCGGGTTTGAACAGCTCAAGCTGCTCAAGAAGATAATATCTTCTTGATATTATCAGGCTATCAGTCTAGTCAATCATCATTCAATCACTTGAAGAGAGTGAATGTCTACTGGACTTACCATACAAATACGTTACGGCAAGTTATTCGATATATACAACCAAACCGTGCGGAATCAAGTTTGTGAAGAGCTGAAATATTAGGATCACGGTTTTTCGCATCTAGTTAACGTCAGCTTATTTTGCAAATCCTTCTAGATTTGCAAGGCAAATACCAGGATTGGAGTATTCAGATCTGAGCTGCATTGATTTTATGTGATAAATGTTTGGTATTTTTTCGAATGATGATCAACACGTGTTCTTTCTACTGTATGAAGAACATCTAAAGAATGGTTCATGCATTCACAAAATACTACTAATTAGAAATAATTAAGACTAGCTGTAGTGTTGGTTAGCAAGAAAATTGCGCCTGAAAACGATTAAGAATTGGTAGGTTCTGTTTTTGCTCGTCTAAATGACCACACTCCGTCTGATGGTAGGCGAGCATGGTCCAAGAGCAATGGCCTCCACACATTCCTCATAGCAGCTGATGCAATGTTGAGGTCCCTACTTTGACGGCCTGAGAAAGTGCTTTCTCACGCCCCGCTTAAAGGACCCAGGATTAAAGGAAGAAGGAAACACGTGCCTTGGCAGAGAATTCCATGCCTTTAAGTGAAATAAACGTGAATTGTAATATCATTTCTGGAGTGTTATGCCTATTAACATGCAGCAGGATCTCATAGATGGCAATATCTTCTGGAAGTGGATTCCAACAGACAATCAACGCCTCTTATTTAAAATGTATCTTCCAGATTAAAAATATTTTTTAAGATGTCTTGAAATATTAATTGTCTCACTGTGACTAATAATGTGTTAGGAAAGGATACTTTCCATATTTTTTAATTTTCCAATTGAGTATGACTTATTATTTAATTATTTATTAACATAACTGGGTTTTTAATATGTTTTGAGTAGTATATTATGACATATTATAACGTATGGTATTCTAAATAAACTTTCTTAAGAAACGATTCCAAAGGCAGTTTCTAGAAAAGCAAGATGCCTTCGTGGGGACAAACACAGCACATTCATTCACATTCATGACTTCTTTAAAGACGTGCTGAACGTAAATATACTGAGTTTCAGTATCCAATATTCATAGTGAATAAGTCATTATGTTTTAATGAGTATTAATAACTGGCAATAAATGTGGAATACATTCACCTACGCGACCTAAATCAGGGCGGGCTTTAAGGCAGTGGGTGGCGAATTATACAACTTCATTATCTTATCAGAATATCTCGAGTGCCTCGTTGGTCCCGTGGCACGTGTTTGCGATTATGTTAACCCGAGTTTGCACAACGGGTTTGATTCCAGGATTAAGCAATGTATTATTGTGTTTCTCTGTTAGGCATTTGTCGGTTTAATATACAGGCGGTAGTATTCCTGGAATATCAGCGATGAAACATGAAAAGTGAATGCTGCATATTTTCAGCTTGCTTTTGTACATAGCATTTAGTAGATTAGATCGTACATACCAGACAAATAAATATCTAACTGTCTAACTAAACTAAATAACTGTCGAAATAGTTTATATATTACGGACAGTCACTTACATTATATTTAATATTATTTTGTTCTGTTTTACAGAATGAAGATTTTTCTATTATTATTTGAAATCATTAAATTAATGGCATGACAATGACAATAGGCAACATAATAAGAAACTGTCTAACAACCCTTATTTCTCTGTTGCTTATACTCAATAAAGAAATGACGTGTGAAAAAAAAATCAAATCGAAGATGTGTTCCTTCGTTACTGTTCTTTATTCTTTATTTTTTCCATCTCCAAACATCTTTTACTTAGCTAAAGAGACCAATTTGTCATTTCACCAATATAAATTGCCCAAATATAAATATATAGCCACCCCCCAAAATGTGTTTCATTGTATCAACAAACTTCAAGTCATCTCTTACCAGCAAATTTTGCTTCCGACTTTCCATTATAGGGGAGCATAGAATTGCGAACTTTATGACGTTTACTTAAAGCTCATTATAGTATCCTTGAGATACGAAATAATCAACTGCGCATATAAGGTAGGATAGTCCCCCAGACGAATTAGCAAACGCTCCCCGTACCCCGTATATGCGTAAACAGCAATTTCGTCCAGTAATTTGTAGTATGCATTAGAGGCGTCTTATCTTAGCCGGTATTCCGGGATGAACCGGGACTTGGGAGCTGGCTGTCTCCGGGACAAACAAACGGAGACATAAATCAACGTCAGCAAACCAAGTTTATCGCGCCTTCGAGCCTCGCCCGAGGACGTGGACGCCATCCTTTAATGTGTTTGTTCTGCTGAGGAAAAAGTTCCCCTTCCAACTTCTATGCAGATAACACCAGAACTTCGTTATTTAAAAGCTAATAAAGTTGGCGGAGGCTGTCTCTAGTGGGGCGTCTAATAACGCTGTAACTTGTTTAGTTTTGATAAGCGGCAGAGCGAATCACAGCGTTATTTCAAAATTAATTCGTTTACCTTTTAGCATGGCTATTTGATGTCTACATACCTACACATTAGTTGTAAATTGCTATAATTCCACTGAGAATTAGAAATTACTTAGTAGAATTAAAGCAATTTAGAAAGTAAGAGTTCAAACGTTACCGATTAATGGTTGTTACTAACCTATTTATCCAATTATATACACGTTATATAAAACTATATTCAATTTGTTGATTCTATATCCACTGTGGTGTACAATTAAATATCGAATGCCTTATTCTCATACACGAACGACCGTATTCTCAGACCAGAACGAATGGTACGTGCCTGTCTGAAAATTATTACGAGTCTGTATTACGTGACCATATATTCTTGTCATACAAATGCTACTTATTTTATGATCTTAATTTATAAAGTAAAGGCCAAGTGAAAGAGTTTTAAATGTTTTTTGAAATTCGAATGTTACCTAAATGGTTTATAATGTTTAATTTTTTTATTGTTTTTAGTGGCAGTTAAGCTTGCTAACTTACCTACTTACTAACTACATAGTTGGACAGCTGTCCAACTGATAGTGAGTAAGACCATGGATAAACACTACCACTTATGGACTTAGGCAATATTAGAGGTATACAGAGAAAAACCGCTACCTATTATGCAAGCAGCACAAAATTTAAGCCCGGTTTTTGCTGAACCACAGCTGCATAACAACAACTTTGCAGCAATCTGACTACAGTCCACTACCACATGTTTCAAAAGCAAGCCCTAACCTCTACTTATTTCATTAAAACTTGTTTAAAGAAAGGAACTGTCAGAGCTCGTGCAACACTAAAGCAAAGGGGTTCATCCAGCTCTGTGAGAGAAATGATCGCGCAAAGCATACCGTGACAAGAACCTTTCTACATAGAGTAGATAAATCCTGCTATTTTCCCAAGAGGTACGCTCGAAGACCGGTATCTTTTAAAAGAAAATCGAAGGAGTTATATTGAATTAAAATGAAAACTATTGCGTTGAAAATCCAGATAAATTATCTCATTAAGTTTTTATGTGATGTGATTCTTAAGTGATTGTTTATCTTATCTTATCTTATCTTGTTAGGGGGACAGTTAGTGTAGACCGGCGACACTTCGACCCAGTGGGTTATTTTGTGTCGGCCCCGAGATCTATCCCTTAGCTATCTCCCTATGAATGTACTGCATCAGTCGCAGCGTACACTTCAGAGGGAGAAGCCTGAAGTCTTCAGGGTTCGGATATGCCAATCCCATCAGACCCATCCTTAGTCCAGCCAACGCGTCACATTCACACAGTAGGTGTAATATGGAATCGTCCTTTTCACCACAGGCTCTGCAGATCAAATTGATTGTTTAATCGATATGCTTGGTTTGTGACAAAAACGCAGTAATATTTTGCCCGTAGCGGTAACATAATTATATTAGCTATGAACACACTTTTAATAAAATTAACTTCCTAGTTTTAATAAAATGCATATTGCACTAAAGACTTAAGAAAACATCAACATTAATTGAAGTAGGTACTTTAATTTACGTTAGCTTATATTTAAGAACGTTAAGAAAATAGAAACGTTGAAATTATAATGAAATATAAAGCATAATAAAATGTTATAGAAACGGTGGGCGTAAACAAATTAGATTGTTAATTAGCTGAGTCTAATTAGTGTCTGTCTATAACAACATTAAAATTACGTTCGTAGTCAATATTAATTTTCCACGACCACACTTTAAAATACAAAATCTTTGCAGTGAAACTCGCAAATTGAATGTTTAATTCTATGAATTTATGGCCCACGGCTGATCGTGATTGAATTCAAGATGTCAGACATAGATTGACAGATACTACACTATAGCTGCTATTATTGTGAAAAAAATATAGATTTAAGTTATTTCTATTATACCCATAGATATAATATTATCGAAAGCTATATAAATAGACCCTTAGATTTTCAATCATTTGTTTTAAATTTGCTTTTCTCACGGAGACGATGCGTAATTTAAAGTAGGTACAGTTTATTATGTTTATTAAAACCAGGTTAAGAGCACCTTAAACCGGCGAGCAAGTGAATGAAGCTAGAGAAGGCTGTCAGGATCGTAGCAAATGGAAATCCGTAGTCTCTCCCTACCCCTCTGTTAAACAGGCGTGAATCTATGTATGTATGTATTATGTTTGCATCTGAATATCAGTAACTTGTTCGCCTTATTTTTATTCGGAATAATTTTGTATAAGCCCTCTCAGTATTTTAGCCACAGAGTCTACTATACGAAACACACACACTTATACTTATTAGTTTACCAATACAGTCTGTATGTTTGTATAAAATTATCCAGTTCAGTGCAATATTTGTATGTAATTAGTAAACAATCACTATTTGCCGCGGGGTTGATGCATGGTTATTAATGGATTGATCAATCATACAATCATTTAACCTACTTTAAAGTGAAGAGGAGAATATTTACTTTTATGTGTGTTGAATTTTATATCTGGCATTTCTAAACGGTTGCTAAAATTTAGTAGTATTCTTTTATTAGAAAGAACATATATTTACTACTGTAAACTGGTTGCAAATAAACTTGGTTAATATCAGATTATAGATATATCATTGCCACAAAAACTCGATGTGAAGCTTAGTTAAAATACTTAAATTTTTTAATCACTCCTTTTTTTTTTTTTGATACATCTCTATTTTCATAAACTGTACTGAGGTACTCGAAGGAAACATCCTAGAGTACTCCTGAATATAGGAAAAATATATTAAAACTATCTTATCGATAGGGAATCGAATGTTAATTAGTAAACTATGTATAATATGTATATATTTACAAAAAAAAAGTATATGTGTATGTTTATCCATTGTCTAGTACCCATAGTACAAGCTCTGCTTAGTTTAGGCTAGATGGTGTTGTGTGTATGTGGAAGAATATTAATTAGTTCACAGCTTTAAATACACTGCGAGTCAGACATACGAACTGAATAATAAAACGTTTATCCCAAACGATAGAAGTTTACCTATACCTCTATCAATACTGGCAATAGTAGTTCCTTTTGTATTTTAGCACAATAGTGAAGACTGGAACAAAATATATTCAATTGCTAAGTTTACGTAAGACCAGCTTTGTGAAGCGTGCATTGTACCGAGAACCAAGAACCTAAGATAGTTTGTCTTCAACAGAACTTCGAAAGTTTTCCTGTTCATCTCAAAACATTTTTATCGAACAAGTTACTTGAAAGTTATTTCACTATACATGATGTACCTATCTACTATTTGATGGTGTTACTAAATATTGTGTATGATATTACTTGTATACTTACTTTGACATAATTTGGATCTTACAGTTCTTGTATCAATAGCGTTTCTTTGATCACCATTGGTTTGAAATTCTAAAATCAGCGTTTGTCTTGCTTTTTCTACGTGGAGAAGAATAATCAGACAGACAGATCCTTTTATATTGGTAACAATGCATCGGTGAGTTCTGGCAGACTTTTATAGTATTTGCCTGTAGTATCATCCGAATTATTAGTATAAGAGAAAAACAACTAACAATTTACCTAGCAATCTATATATTAATACGTGAAGCAAAAGCTTTGTATCCCTTTTTACGAAAATTGCGCGGACGGAGGAGAATGAAATTTCGCACAGTTGAAGTTTATATGGAGGAGTGGCCAATCCTAATATTTTTATAAAATATGCATTAGAAATACATTAAATTAATGAAAAAACACCGCACGCACACTACCATGCATTTGACACACGCAGTCGAATCGCGTTCGTAGTATTACGGTTCGGCTAATGTCGTATAATTCTTTGTAACTATGGTTACATACCTTAAGTACCTATTGTAAATTTCCGGTATATATAATAACGATCAAACTTAAAATTTAAATCAATAATGGTTGAATTTTGACCACTTGGCGACCGCTAGGTATTATTACTTAAGTCGGCCTCGATGATTTAGTGGTTAGTGTAACCGACTGCCACGCCTGAGGTCGCGGGTTCGATTCCCGCACAAGTCAAACATTTGTGTGCATGAACATGGATGTTTGTCTTGGTCTGGGTGTTTCTATGTATAATGTATTTACAAAAAAAAAATGTATATTTGTATGTTTATCCATTGTCTAGTACCCATAGTACAAGCTCTGCTTAGTTTGGGCTAGATGGTGTTGTGTGTATGTGGTAGAATATTATTATTATTATTATTATTAAATGGCCTACGTGGCATACAAACTAGCTTAAAGTATTTAATGCGACGGCATTCGATGTATTTTTTATTAAAGGATGACGTTCTTTACATGCCAGTAAGTGCAGTGATGTATGCAAAACGTGTAGAGTTTTAATTTTAAATATTGCAGCCTTTGCGTCGAAAAGAGGCTACAAAATCTTATAAAATATCACAATGTAGCCCTGCTCTAGTAATTGGATTTGTTAGCTGCGACTTTACTTTAATTATTTTGACACAAGCTTTAAGAGAGCGGTTTTAGAAAAGAGTTCGCCGCTTAAACCTGTGGTTTGGCTCAAACTGGAGCAGATCCGTTCTGGTAGAACCTTTCTCCACAAAAGTTTACAGGCAAGCATTGTTGTATTGGGTTTCCAACGGTGAGGAAATTTCAGTGTTATCAAGGTCGGTAACGTGAGAATAAGGCGGTTCTCTCGTAACCGACCTTCCAAGAAAGGACTCGTGCCGATAACGTGAGGAGCAAGGATAACACTGAAATCTACTCACCGTTGGAAACCCAATACAACAATGCTATTGCAAGTTGGGTATTGCAAGTGTCTGTAGACAAGTCAGCAGCTATGGTAACCGCTGACCAATTAACGAGCCTTATTGCTTGCCCAATTGTTGGACTAAGAAAACCGTGTATGAGCATCTTTTCTAAGATATCGACTCCCGATATCTCACTTCCTTATCCATACTGATGTTGTAAATGTAAAAATGGGTTATGGTGGTCTGTCTTTTATTTCATTCAACGACGAGTCCTCATTTGCAAAGGGCAGTTTATGGCAGGAAGAGTCATATAGAATACTTTTTCCAGGCAAATATGTACGGTTCCTGAGGGATAGTTATACTCCTTAGAACCACAGTAGGGAAGCCAAGAAATATATTAAGAAAATTAACTTAGCAGCCATACTGCACGTAAAATTGATACATCCATAAAGCAAGTAAAATACGACACGACGACATTGGCAACATTAGGTACTGTGTAATGGTACATCCACATATGACGCCGACTTTGCCGCCGGCTTTCAGACTGCCTTCCCGTCAGTTTTGCCGCCGGCTTTCAGTCTGCCTTGCCGTTGGTTTTGCCGTCAGATTTACCGGCAGCCTGCAGAGCCTGCTGCTGAAAATTGCAACCGCAATTGCAATTTTTGTAACACACACTACATTACCTCTCCGTGTCGTAGCTGCAAGTCATCTGCCGCCGGCATTCAAAAGCCACGAGTGCCGCAGATAATGTTGCGCGTGCCGGCAACCAGACCGCCGCGCCGCCGGCCGGGCCTCCGGGCATGTGTGGATGCGCCATAAGAACACACCGTATAAGGTTTGTGCTGTTTCAAATCTTACAGAGGCACTGTCTTTAAGAGCAAGTTTGTGCCTCATGTTGATAGCCAGCGACACTTTGTTTTAATCGTTACCAATCCTGAGGTAAGGTTCCACACGTTACGATAACCACTCACCGCTAATAAGCAGTATCGTTGTTTATTTTTTCATTTGTTAATCTAAATAGAAAGCATTGCGTAATAAAATGACATTGTCCTTATTCCACCCATTCGGGACATCTTGTGTGACCCGCATATAATTTTGCCGAGTCTGAAAAAGATTTATTTGCGTCTGTTGTTTCAATATTCATATATATCTTCGTGACTCTAGAATCTAACGCGGGCGGTATATTTTAGGGAAAAGATATAACATGCAAAATATTATATTAACGAGTATTCTCGGGTATTTTTGTAGCCCGTTCGAACTGAACGCTGTAAGTAATACATAGACCCGTTTATTTATTATTCCAGTATTATGCCGCGAACTTTCAGCTCGTTATCCGATGTTCTGCCAGGAACCATTAGTAGAAACTCGGGTAAAACTGTAATTTCGTATGTTTGGCTGGTATTTCAAAACGTTTGCGTAGGTATTTAGAGAACATGAACGATGAATAAATCGCACTGATATTATATGTTGCTCTGCATCTTACATGTCTATTCCTGCAGACTCACGGTCTTAGTAGAAAATTTATTAACGTTTAACTTTTAAAATCTTCGCAACAATATTTTATTTTAAAGCAAGCAGACAATAAATAACTGGTTTTAAATACTTAACAGGTAGGTGTGTCCTTTATTATGTAAATTTGGTTTTAAGTTTAATTTTAAGTGTTTCATTTTATGAGCTGACAAATTTTAAGTGTATATTCCTGTAATCAGACCTCGAGGAACGATAGCAAACAGCTACAAGACAAACAATTTATTTATTCACAGAGTTGATGGGTTCATGCACCCAGTTACAGTAAGTATTATAAACACTATGACATAAACACCAATAGACATTAAACTTTCGCGTTGTATGATATAAAGGCATCGTATATCTATAATTGTATTTGATATTCAATATCCTTTTCTAGAAATTTCCGTCTAGAACAGAAAATTTAATTTTATACATTAAATAGCTTTATCTGACAGCTGAGCAGCAGACATACGGATATATATTATTTAAAAGGCAGATTTAGTTTAGACTATTTGTATATCGCCGACGGCAACTGCTTACGCTCTTCCCCTCCTTTCAACAATATCAAACTGACGACCTTTTTATCCTTAGTGAACTCTTTGCCTCGGGGCTATTGTCGCTTCAATGATGATGAGTAACTCATGGCCTCCACGACCCTTGGGTCGATGTGGAAAAATTAGATTCTGTACAACATCCGGCTTAAAATTGCCGTAAAATCCGTTGCAAATGACTTGTTACCCTAGTATTTATCAATTAAGTAAATTACTTCATTGATAAATCTTATCAACAAAATATAACAGACTAATAAGTAAAACAAGTGAGAATCGGCAACGAAATGCTGTAAACTTTAGAGTTCGAAAAAATGGTATCACGTGACCTTGAAGTCAGAGGTCAAAGGTCATAGTCATTTCGAGGTGTATCGACTATGCTGAGTCAAATCGCGTTGACCGCGAGTCTCTAGCTCTTACGGTTCTTGAGTTGAAAGTTGTATGACAGACGGACGGACGGACGGATGGACAAAGCTGTTGTATAAGAGATGTTTTCGAACTCTAAAAATTTATTGATGTGTATTAAATACATAATTTTTGGACTACATGGAAATTACATTACATTGGAAAACAATATATTTGCATAACTACATAATTTTTTTTAATGTGGCTGTATGTTATGCTTTCATTATTTTTAAATTCTTTTGTTTTTATCGTCTTTTAATATTTCTCATTTATCCGTTATGTTTGAAGTTTCAAGTATCTAGCCAATCGAGATTTAGTTCAAACACAAAGGCAAAATGTGCTCGGAACACACAAGTATAGCGAGTTAATAAAAGCATTCTAATCAAAACAAGTTTTTGTTTATACATTTAAAATCAAACAAGCTAATAAATATGCTCATTTTATTTAAACATAAAATCTCTTGCATTTTATTAAAGAACTAGTAGTTTTCCCGCGGTTTCACCCGCGTAAGTCCCGTTCCCGTGTGAATATAGGATTCAACCCCTTTCACCCCCTTTAGAGTGGAATTTCCAAAAATCCTCTCTTAGTACTCCCCTACACTCTCCAAGGAACATACATGCCAAATTTCAGCTTCTTGCGTTCAGTAGTTTCGGCTGTGCGGTGTCTGTCAGTCACTCAGTAACGGAAGAGTTTTATATATATGTATAGATATATGCAAAATAGCTGATGTGTCCACCCGTACATATAATATACATATTTCCATAAATTACGTCACATGATAATGAATATTTACTCTCCGTAAGCTTATTTTAAATAAAACATGGTCACCGTAACTGGTTCATTGTTAACAGTACGATAACATGTTTGTGTTCCATACATTTTAAATAATTATTATTTGAAAATATTCGAGAGCAGCGATAGCTCAGTGGGGAGACCAACAGACTGCAGTGCAGAGGGTCTCGGGTTCGAACCCACGTCGTGTACCTCTGACTTTCGGAAGTTATATGACTTTTCGAAATTATGTGCGTATTGATTGACAATTATCGCCTGCTCCGTGCCTCGGAGAGCACGTTAAGCCGTTGGTCCCGGCTGCCATGAACATCTATGGCAGTCGTTATTGGAAAAGTCAGTACCCTCTAATATCCTGACACTGGTCTAGCCTTCGGGTATCGTTAGCCTTCGGGTTGCGGAGATCAGGTGGCAGCCGCTCCGTGTAAAAACTGATATCCAGTCAAATCCGGTTAGACCAGAAAAGCCGACCCCAAGTGACTTGGGAATAATAAAGGCTAAGAGAGAAGATTATTTGAAAATATTAGCTTTATTGAGCTCAATGTTAAAGCGATGAGCTGAAGGCACGTGTACCTTGTACAATAATATATAATTATGTCGATGGTGTGTTAGCCTGCCCGCAAAGAGCGCAGATTTATAAAACTAAAATCGGCTACGTAAACACGAACGTCAACTTTCAAGGAGTTGAGGAGGTCGAAATCGGTCAAGGAAGGTACCTATAACATAAATTGAAGTATGATATTGTCTTCTGTTTACGCGAATATTATTCATTGAAATTAAACTACTATATAATACTGATTTTATCGCGTTGCTTATTTGACACATTATTACATCATTTTGAAAACTGTTACACTATTGAAATCAAAAAACATCCTAATTTTAATAGAGAAGATGGTTGGAATGTACCACCAGCTTGGGATCCAGTAATACAAATAGTCAAACCCAAGAAAAAGCAAACCACAGCTAGACTTCATGATACTTTGAGCTCATTCTGCGTAAATAGAAACCAATGATTAAATTATGTTCGGGTACTTTGAAATAACTACACTGGAACATTGAGACAACTACCATCTTAGTCTCCCCGGGACCATGGCTGCTGAAAAGCAGCCGAAATTTCTAAATAGTTTTAAATAATAATTTAATTAGCTTTATAATTTGTAAAGTTTAATAGTTTTAGTGTAACAATTAAGTGTCAAATAAACAACGCGATAATATCCGTATATAATAGATTAATTTCAATAAATAAGTTGAAATTTCACTAAATTATATATTTGTAGTGTATTTTTGTTATATTTTCTTATTACAAAATCCGCATTGCCGTAAAACATGACACTCTTCGGTAACCTGCTACAACCAAATGCTATAGATTTATCAAAACCATGATACGCCTGTTAGCTAGCAGAAACATTATACGACCACAACATTCGTAGCTATTAATAAACGAGGCAAGCTATTACAGATGGGGTAAATCTCCCAGTTGTTGGCGCGGACTCACAATAAAACAGGCAGCTGTGCCAAGGCGTCCTGCCAAGCAAGTTTAGCAGATTCCCGCTGCACACGCTAGTATGCGCAGGCGTCATTACACGAGTCTTACGTGCGCCAAGTGCTCGTGTTATTGTGGGGCATGCCCCTTTTCTGTTTACATTTTTTTTGTTTTTAACCATATTTTGTTTTCTATCTTACATTGCATATGCACGGTGCAACGTTTCTTGACTACATATTATAAAACATTTAAAAGTTCCTCGCCGCGTCTGTCTGTCTGTCTGTTTGCGATAAACTCAAAAACTACTGAATGGATTTTCATGCGATTTTCAACATTTGACAGAGTGATTTATGAGGAAGGTTTAAGTGTATAATTTGTTTAGGTTTTGTATTACCCGTGCAAAGCCGAGCAGGTCGCTAGTTGAAAAATAATACGCAACGAAACAGTAAAAATTAATTTCACCGATTTCTATTAATTAACGTGCCGACATTCGACCATAATATTATACTTATTAAACTCAAGTTGGGAGACTTCTTCACTTCGTATAATGCAGCTTCCAAAGTTATATTAAACGACCAGAATCAAGAACCCTTACTTAAACCGTCTTTAAGCGTTCTCAAATTAACATAAAAGTTTTGTGTTACCTGTGCACTTCGTTAAGTTTTTGGGTTCAGTTATGATTTTTAATATAAGAATATTATATTTGCGGCTGACTAATCGAGATATTTCCTTTATGTTCGTTAAAAAACCATAAAAATTATTCTAGTTTATATATTTTAAAGTGGTTTGCGCATATCTCATATGAACAAGATATGGTAAGCTCTTTAATATATGTGTACCATCAATAAATATAATTACCATGGCTCTGGTGAATATTTTTAATTTAATTGCCAGCTGTAAATAAAAACCTTAACGAGGTTTATTTGCAAAACGTAAACATGTTTTTTTTTTTCATCTGTTTATAATAGAAAGAATTGTAGTAGACTTCCGCTGTAATTTAAGTAACAATTTGTCTTCGGGTAGTTTTACGTACAATTTGTGGTTCTGGCTTGCAAAACTTTGCGAGCTGTATGTCTCAACCGTCAAAATGTTTACGATTGTCGTAGTAAGTCGTCGAGGTCGCGTAATGAGCCCTCGCTCACCCTAATGTGCCAACTATCCACATTATATTTAAGTTTAAGATTTCGGCCATTGTTAAGAGTGGCGAGTTGCTAACTGTGTTTACTGAATAGGTTAGAACAAGCTCCGCATAACGACTATGGAAGGCCTATTTTAGTGCGGTATTTCTATACTGATGTTTTATGCGATACATTCGCATATTCTTAATCTATTTATTCATTCATCAAACCATAGGTGTCATATATTTATTATCTTATGTTATTGTTAATTAAGTAAAATTGCTGTCTTGTGCTTATGGCGTGCAAACAATTACAAGACGCTAATATGATATTGAACAAGGTTTCTAATTTTATAAAAACTTTAGTAATACCACAATGAAGTATCCTCGGAGTTCGTAACTCATATCAAAATAAGTCTGCAAAGTTAAAGTGGGTCGCCTGCAGCATTGTGTCACTGTCTTCGAAATTGAGTTACAATACTGAGAAAGGGGAAACTTTAGTCCTTTTCAGCGGCACGTTCGAAAATTGCACATTTGGCGCGGACGTAGCGAACAGGGCCGGATCGGGCACTCGCCGCATCATTCATTGTCAACAAAGTTTATCGCCTCGCCTCACAGCGAACGGAATCGCCCAAATGTGTTTGTTGTGGTCTCCAAACGAACTCGCAGCTTCGTGTCACCGTCGCGCCGCCGCCGCCCGCTCACCTCGATGGCGAGAGCAAAATACAAATAAATTGCATTTGCAAATGTTAAATTGTGCATTTCTTGTTAAATGCCAGCTATACAAGCTTGCACGACTTCCCAGACCCCTGGAGTATTAACTTTGTACCGATTCCGAACCACTATGCTAGTATATTTATATTTGTTGACTTGGCGTCCTCAAAGTTTTTCGTCGGACAATTTTGAAAGTTAAATAGGTATATAGATACTTATCGTAGTATAAACAAAAGTTTGTTTATCTTTTATTGAACCCTCAGCTTGTATTTCTTTCATAAAACAAAATTAATTCAGTTAATTTCTAATACGAGTTCTAAAAACAATCCCCGATATTGTTAATCAAGGTGGTTTCGGAACCGGAAAATGATGGAAATTTACTTTATTAATTTTGATTGAGTACCCTTTCCAGTTCTAGAACATCACGAGTCAATATAAATACATAAATGAAAATACATATATAGCAAACTACACTCTATGTATTCACGTATTCGAACTGCTACTGAAAGAAACAGATTGATTGATCGCAATGTATAAAATTACCATACACTACGCGAGATCCAATCGCAAGTCATCTTCTATTTTAAATAAGAAAGACAGAGGCAAATCGATGTGACGTCAGACTACCAATCATAGTCGGGCATAACACCCTCGTAAAAACGGGCTCTAATACACGATATATTCAGGCTCAACGTACACAGCGCGTTGGGGAGATCGATAGAGCTTACTTAAATAATGGTATGTTGAGAAAGCGACAGTAGTAAAGCTGAATGACTTCTGGGGGACTTCATTAAGTTGGGCTCAGGCTGACGCAAGATCAGCGCTGGCTTATTGATTGCGACGCGAGCCACCGCGCGATTCATCCTCACGGGCCGGAACCGCATAATCCACGGATTACGGAGGGACAGGCTACTGTGTCAGTGTGTAACACGAAAATTAATAGGAGAAGATACGGCGGATTTGATGTAGAAACATTCGTTGTTTTACAAAGCTTTGCCCGCTCGCTTTTATCCCATTATTTAGATAATGAACACATTAATTTTCTGGATTCGAGGGTTATTATTCTAAATTTGAATGTAGCAGAAAATAGCGTATTTGAAATTTAATATTAGACTTCAAAGTAGAAATTACATTTCAACAACCCAATAAGTGAGGAAATGAGGTTGTTTAGGTTAATATGGTTACGTAATTCGCGTCATATTTCGTACAAAACTTCAACTAAACATCACAGTAATATAACCTCAGTCACAGAAACATCATGTTCAAAGTTACTCACAAAGGGCGCGCCCGCACACAGTTTTCCTCGACTCAATATTTGAAAATGAAATTTAGAAATTCACTTAACGCCTTCGTTGCTCCTTTGTAAAATAACAGCCAACATCGAATGTATCCGTACCGTTTAAAGTTGGGTCTAGATTTGTTCCAGTAAATAAGGGCGACCCTTTTCCTACGGATTGATGTCACTATGGATCTATTTACATGGCAAGAGATAGGCAGAGTTCTATGCTTATCACTTCAAGGATATGCAGGCGTGAATCTATTTAAGTATTAATTGAGAAAATTAGCTATCAATAAATAATTCGTTACAGAACATGTGTAAATTACGACGATAAGATAATTATGTAAATTATCATAGTAGCGTCAAATTTTGTAGAGTATAAACATTTGTCGTATAAGCATTTAGAATCCATTAGAAAAAATTATGATTCCGAACAAATATTATATATGCCAATGTGAGTTTGTTTGTTAGTTTGTGACGCTCGCTCTCACTAAACTTCTCGATCGATCGTCATGATATTTCGAATACACGTTGTCAGGTGTGCAGTTTTAGTAGAGGACATAGTTTTATCCAGGAAAAATACTGTCCCGAGCGAGCGGAGCCGCGGGCAAAAACTCAAAAGCTAGTATGAAGTAGATTGATTAGATACACTTCGTTACTGGACCAACAGACTGCAATGCAGAGTGTCTCGGGTTAGAACCCACGTCGCGCAGCTCTGACTTCCGGAAGTTATACGACTTTTCGAAATGATGTGCTTATTGATTGACAATTATCGCCTGCTCCGTGCCTCGGAGAGCACGTTAAGCCGTCGGTCCCGGCTGCCATGAACATCTATGGCAGTCGTTATCGGGAGAGTATCGACACAAAAGATCCCACTGGATCAAAGTGTCGGCTGTCTGCGCTGACTGGCCCCCACGTAAGATACATACATACTGTTGGATACGAAACTAGTCACAAAAAGATCACACAGTAGTGAGTGTAACCAATTCGTAGATTACAGTGGGAGCTGGTAAAAACCTTTTGTTAGTGGTCCCACAAAAGCTTAGTAGAGAGTACATATGTGTACATATGTGTATATGTGTATATTTTGTACAGAGTACATAAATGAGGACTAAAATGCCTTTTAGATACATAGATCTATTTTTATAATATGGGTGCTAGATACTTCTGTCGAACTGTTTAGGAATAAGCTTAATTTTCGCTACCTTAGTCTGTGTTTCCCGATGAGTAAAATATGGGTGTCTTCAAGTAGCGAGTGAATAGGTATCTTCTAGGCAAGTGTGCTCCATCGTCGACTGCTTCTTCACTTAACATCAGGTGAGATCGTGGTCAAACGCAAGCAAACTTAGTATTACGTATGCACACATGAACACGAATCCAAGGACGCGTGCAAAATATTTTTTAACTAATTTGCTGTTTCTGTGAGATCTTTTAATTATCTCTGAAAACCTTCATAAGACCTTGATCATATTATTATGGGCACACAAAGAAGTATATTCACCATAAAATAAAACAATAAAAATATACAAATCTGATGTACTGGTTAGTGTACATTAGTTTGCTGGCTTGGTGAATAATGAAAGTCTGAAGTTTTCTTGTTGTTCCTTTATTCTTGATTGTTCACTGTTGTACTGTTGGCGGTGGACTGTGTCGACATACATTTTGCCACCCTCTTTTATACGCATTCTCATAAAAAAATACAAGCTTTCTAATTGGACAACCAATTAGAACTTAAGAAATTATAACCAATCAGAATCTATTTACATTTTGTGTCACAAGCTTAAGTACAACGATTCTTTACCATAGCGAGAACCGCTTATAGTTTTTGTCAAAAAACTGTGTAATCTCACATGAAATCCTTACAAACTATACATATTTACATTTGTTATAACGTATTCTAATATTAAAAAATATAAAACATATAACTTATCAATATCTTAATACTATTTACAACGTTAATAATTATTCGCGTTAGTTCCTATGGTCTCCGCCAGTGGCGCTGCTGTCCCGCACATCTGTCCCGCCGTGCGAAGTCTTCGCATCTTCAGTCGGTGCGGGCGCGTTGTCCATGTTCACAGGGATTACCACCAGCTTGCGTACAGGTCTACGTAGAATGCCGCCTTTTGTCCGGATGTCCACTGTCCTCACCACGTCGTCCGGTCCAGGGTAGGTCGCCGTCACTCGTCCTCGCACCCATATGTTTCGTGGCGAATTGGGGTCGACAACCTGCACTAGGTCGCTGACCTTAACAGCAGGTCCACGTCCGTGGGGCTCCCGCCGGTGTTGAAGCTCGGGCAGGTACTCTCGGACCCAACGAGTCCAGAAAACGTCGGCTAGGCGCTGCGCTGCTCTCCACTTCGATCTCGAGGTCTCGTCGCGGTCGGTGAACGTCCCTGGCAGTGGCACTCTCCCTTGTCCACCCAATAGGAAGTGGTTTGGGGTGAGGGCTTCTGGGTCTTCGGCGCTGACGGAGACGTGCGTGAGGGGTCGGCTGTTCACGGTGTATTCGGCTTCGCTGAGCAGGGTCGTCAGAACTTCCTCCGTCGGACACTTCTCGTGTAGTGTAGCTGTGAGCGCGGTTTTGACCGACCTTACTAGGCGTTCCCATGCCCCGCCCATGAATGGGGCCCCGGGCGGTATGTAACGCCAGGAGATGGTTTTCTTTGATGCCTCCTGCTCCATTCCGGCGATCGCCTCTCGAAGCTCTTTGTCCGCAGCCTTCAAATTGGTCCCGTTGTCCGACCATATCTCTGTGGGGCATCCACGTCGTGCGATCATCCTTCTTAATGCCATGATAGCAGAATCGGAGGTTAATGACCCCGCTATCTCTAAATGTACGGCGCGCGTTGTTAAACAGGTGAATATCGCTACGTATCTCTTTTGCCGCGTCCTTCCCACTGCTACAGATAAGGGCCCGAAGTAATCTATTCCGGTGTAAGTGAATGGTCGCTTGTGGTGTGCTAAACGACACGCTGGCAGGTCCCCAGTCCTCGGGTATGGAGGTGTTTGCGTTTTCATTCGGCAAAACAAACACGCTCTTATCACGGTTCGTGTTATCGGGCGCAATCGTAGTACCCAATAATGTTGTCTGCACTCATTCACTGTTGTCTCGACACCGGCGTGATGTAACTCTCGGTGTACTGCTCGTATCCATAGCTTCACTGTCGCGTGATTCCCGTCCAGTATCATAGGGCTCGTAATCTGTTCGCCCACCTCTTTGACGGCGCGGATGCGGCTTCTCAGTTTGATAACGCTGTTGATCAGTTCAATACTCAGGTGTCGAAGACGGCTTTCACTGTTGACCGGCTTGTCGTATCTCAGTTCTTCAATTTCAGTTGCGAACGCCTGTTCTTGTGACGCACGCATCAGAAGTTCTTCTGCCCTTCTTATCAGATCTGCTGTTAGCGGAATGAATTTATTACTACGGGTTGGCGGGGTTATCTTTTTCACTATTTTCTTTTCGCCCGATCGGTTCCATATCGGGTCCGCTTCCTTGTTTCTGATGGTTCTTCTATAATTGACCTTTTCTGTTGGACGTTGACACAACTGAAGGAATTGTAGCACCCTCGCTGTGGCGAAACGGAGGCGTGTCCAGTCGGAGAAACGTGACACTTCCGGCAGGCTTTCACTTAGTTTTGTTTTTCTTCGAACTTGAACGAGGTGTACCTTTTCTTCTGATGATTCCTCTTCTGTTTTCGTGGTTGGTGTCTCGGTCGGCCAGAGGTTTTCATCTTCGTATAAGAAGTCGGGACCTTTGTACCATCTATGGTGTTTGTTGAACTCGATAGGAACGTCGCGGGTGGCGTCGTCGGCTACGTTTAGCTTGGTCGGCACCCAACGCCATTCGTTCACTTTCGTGCTCTCCTCTATTGCAGCTAGACGGTGTGCCACGAAGGGCTTATATGATCTGGAGCCTGTCTTTATCCATGTCAGCACCGTCCTGCTGTCTGTCCAGAACGTTCTGTTGTCGGGCTTCCTCTCGTGAGCTTCTGTGACCGCCTCGGCTAATCTTGTGCCCATTACTGCGGCCTGGAGTTCTAGCCTAGGTATTGACGTGAGTTTCAACGGTGCCACTTTTGCCTTAGCCATAATGAGGGATACGGCTGTCTCCCCATTCGGTGTCACTGCGCGCCAATACAGCACTGTTGAGTAGGCAGACTCGCTCGCGTCGGTGAATATGTGAAGCTGTAGTTCTGTCGCGTCGCTGTAGTGAAGATATCTCCTCGGTATGGTCACGTCTCGGAGTCTTTGTAGATGGGTCATCCACACTTTCCATTCTTCGGCCAGGTCCTCTTCAATCTCGGCATCCCAGTCCGTTCCTCTGCGCCATACTTCTTGAAGTAATTGCTTCGCCTTGATGGTCACCGGGGATGCGAAGCCGAGTGGGTCGAACAAAGACATGACGGTCTTGAGAGCCTCTCTCTTCGTCGGTGTCTCTCCCTCCAGCAGCTTCGGTTCGACTCTGGTCAGGTTGAGGTTGAAGGTCAGCTCGTCGGTAGTGATCTTCCATATGACTCCTAGCACGCGTTCCGTCGTTTCTCCTGATGTGTACAGCTCGATGTCTTCTTTTCGCTCTTGTTCACCTAACGTCGCCAGTAGAGAGGGTGAATTTGACTTCCACTGTTTTAGCTCGAAGCTTGCTCGTTTATGCACATCTCGTACGTCCTTTGCTATGCGTATGGCATCTTCCAATGTCTCGAAGCTGTCTAGATAATCGTCGACGTAGTGTTTACTTCTTATTGCTAACGCTGCTTCCGGATGTGTAGCTTCGTACTGTTTCGCGTTTAGATCTTTTACATAGATCGCTGTGGATGGGGAGCTTGACGCGCCGAATATTAATGACGTCATCCTGTATTCTTCGGGCGGCTTGTCATCTCTCCTGTCTCCGCGCCACAGGTAACGGAGTGCGTCTCGATCTTGTTCTCGCAGCTTAACTTGCATGAACATTTCCTTGATATCGGCTGTAACTGCTATCGCGTGTTGTCGGAACTTCATGACGACTCCCGGCAATGACTGAAGTAAATCTGGGCCCTTAAGTAACATGTCGTTGAGTGATACGCCTTTAGTCTTGGCTGCAGCGTCGTGTACCACTCTCAGCTTCTCCGGCTTCATAGGGTTGACAACCGCGAAGTGTGGTAAGTACCACGTCTTCCCGGGTATCGCCTGCGGCGGTGCAGGTTCGGCGTACCCTTTCTTAATGAGAGCTGTCATCTGTTCTGTGTACTTGGCTTTCAATTCTTCGTCTCGGTCCAGCTTCTTTTCTATATTGTGCAGTCGTTTCACGGAGTTTTCATAGTTATCGGGTAAGCTGTAATCTTCTTTACGCCACAGGAGACTTGTCTCGTACCTGTCATCTTCTGTCTTCCTGGTGTTATTCTCTAGTATGCGAAGGGCTTGTTCTTCAGGATTCGACTTGGGTCTTCTGGGGTTCAGGCAGATCGCGTCCATCTCGAAGTACTGCTTAAGGAGGCTTTCAATGCGATCTTCACTTTCTTCAATTACGTGTGATACGAAATCAGTACTGCATGCTTTGGGTTTCGTAAGGCTACCATGAAGCACCCAACCTAGCGGCGTAAGAGATGCCACCGGTTGATCTTTGCTTCCTTTTTTCACTTTTGACGCCAGCAGCAGATGCCAATTGTCTTGACCGATTAGAACCCTTGGCTTCACGTTATCATATGTTAGTTGATCTTCAATTTCACGTAGATGTTTGCACCCTTTCAGATGTTCCCTTAAGACACTTTGGTATGACACTTGAAGATTTCTTACTGTGCGCGCTTGTATCTTGCCGGCGAAACCGTTGTGACTTTTTAGTGTAAACGTTACTCTTCTTGAAGCCACTTCCGATGTCTTGACGTCACTGATTGTCTGGATTCTAAGTGGGTCAACGGGTCCCTTAGCTCTTATCTGCTGAGCCAGGTGTTCATCTATCAGGGTGACCGTTGAACCGTCGTCCATTAGTGCGTAGGTGTCGATCGGTCCGCTTGCGCCTTCCACCTGTATCGGCATAATCTTCAAGAATGCCTTCCTTCTCAAGGTCCATGTAGAGGTGATGACTTCTGTTGCCTCCGGTTCTGTCTTCTCGGCATTCTTAACGTAATGTAGCAGCTTGTGATGAGGTTTCTTACAGTCGTCTATCCCACACTGCATAGTCTGACAACGATGCATGCTGTTCCTAAACTTTAGGCATCGGAAGCATAGGCGTTTCAACTTGGCTATGTCCCAACGTTCGTTCTCAGTCATTTCCTTGAAGCGTCCACACTCATTCGCCGCGTGCCCCATCTCTTCACAGGCTGGACATTTCGGCGTATACGGCTTCTCTGTAACATTGTGGACCTTCTGCGGCCTTCTCGGTGCGACGAATGATGGCTGAGTCGGTGTTTGTTCGGGTAACGCGTAAGGGCTGCATAGCGTCGCCTCTCTTCTCATAAACTTCTCTAGCTTGATAAGATCTGGATCTTCTTTCGGCTCGGCAGCGGAGAAGTCGAAGAATCTGTAGCGTAGCGTGGGTGTTAACATGTCAACTATGGTCTTGCTCACTTCTGGATTGTACATGTAGTTAACACATTTCAAAGTTTTCAGAGTTGCCACTATGTTTGAGATCTTCGTGGCGTAGATGCAGATGTCGCGTGGCGACTCGGTGAGGCGCGGCAATCCTCGTAGCGCTTCCATTTGCATCATCGCGATCGCTTCTGGTCTTCCAAAACGGTTTTCGAGGGTCTTTATGATCTCGGATGGGTGACCGTTTGTGATGAGTAGTCCCTCGACTGCTTCTTTCGCTTTCCCCTTGAGGTTTCTTCTCAACCTGTTCGTATTTTCAACGCCGGTATACATTTCTTCAGTTTCATAATAGGCGGCGCGAAAAGGTAACCACTCTTGATGCAGTCCACTGAACACGGGTAGGTCAATGAACTTGGGGTGTTGACCCGATCTAACGGCGAGTGTGATGGCTTCAGCTAGCGTCTTGAAGTCTTGAGCTCCCGCTGATGTTGTAGGCGGTGATTGACGGTGCTCTTCTGTTACTCCCGCCGGTGTTCGTTGCATTGTGGTTGCCGGCTGACAGTGCTCGTCTGTTGTTCTTTTGTTCGGCAGATCTTCTGACAGGTGCGGCTCGTTGGTGATTGCCAGTATGGGTTGGGGATTCTGCTTTTCTAACCAGTTGTCGACTCGTTCGTTGCGTTCGGTGCAAACGGAGACGTCTTCTGGTATTTCATCTTCATCGGAGTCTTCTGTTATTAAGGCGTTAAGGCGAGCGGTGGCTAACTCCACTTGCAGTCGAAGCAGCTCTTCCCGTGCCTTTGCTATCTTCTGTGCTTTGACTCGACTTGCGGAGGACCTTCCACTTGACCCCTTCTTGCTGGGTGCGGAAGGGCCTTGTGGTCTGCACGGCTCTGGCAGGCCACCGGTGTTCTTCAATCTTCTCTTGACAGTCGTAGTTTCACTTCGCATCAGGACTTCGGGGCAGGTGAGGGGGGGTTCGGCTCCCCTCGTACCAGGTGGCTTCATAAATACAGCGTCGATCGGCAGCGTCGTCGCTGTGGAGCGTGCTACTGAAGGTGTGGCAGCGGAGGGCGCTTCAATTCCCGAGGTGAGTCCGACTAAGGGCGCTAGCGTCGCGGCGACAGATGCGGCGTTGCTATCTGTTGTGACGGTAGCGTCCGTCGCTGTAAAGGCCGAACTTGCTTCGGTCGTAATCCCTGTCGTTGAGGTGCTCGTATCCTCAGACGACGAGGGAGTTTGGTCCGAGACCGTCTTGCGTCCTCTTCCTTCAGAGCGTGTCACCGGCATGTTCTATTCTTCGATTTCCTGATGGCTTGAGCTTCTAACTTGCTTGCAAACTTGTAGTCTTCAGATTTGTTCTATCTTCGTACTTCAGTTTTCAGTCTTCACTGGAATCCGGCTCGAAGGACCATTTAATGTACTGGTTAGTGTACATTAGTTTGCTGGCTTGGTGAATAATGAAAGTCTGAAGTTTTCTTGTTGTTCCTTTATTCTTGATTGTTCACTGTTGTACTGTTGGCGGTGGACTGTGTCGACATACATTTTGCCACCCTCTTTTATACGCATTCTCATAAAAAAATACAAGCTTTCTAATTGGACAACCAATTAGAACTTAAGAAATTATAACCAATCAGAATCTATTTACATTTTGTGTCACAAGCTTAAGTACAACGATTCTTTACCATAGCGAGAACCGCTTATAGTTTTTGTCAAAAAACTGTGTAATCTCACATGAAATCCTTACAAACTATACATATTTACATTTGTTATAACGTATTCTAATATTAAAAAATATAAAACATATAACTTATCAATATCTTAATACTATTTACAACGTTAATAATTATTCGCGTTAGTTCCTATGGTCTCCGCCAGTGGCGCTGCTGTCCCGCACATCTGAGTTAAACCAATGCCGAAAAATCGGTAAAATTAGATAAGAATTTAATATAGAATCTCCTCTTTCCGTTTTAAGTTGTTAAGTTCGTGAGGTCAGAGTCATACAAAAAAAATAAAGTTGCCGATTATAGTTATACTCAGGATATCTGCCATTCTGTGAAAATTTCAGACAGCTTCCTATTACGGTTTTAAACCGACATAAAAGACCAGCCTTTGAGGGGTACAACAGACTAGTAGACGACGTAGCCTTAGTAATAGGAATCCCGTAATTGGTAACATTTCAGTACGCAGCCCCAAAACCCGTTACCGAAACAACTCTCTGAAAAAACAACCGAAAGTCAGACAAATGTACGGTATTGAAATGTATATGCATGAGTATTTAATTTTCGTTTCATATACTTTTTAAAAGACTTGCCCACGAGCTTGTCACTTTTGTAAAATAAAATAACGCTCTTTACAATTATTGTTTGTATATGTTAGACAAACTGAATTCGTCCTCGTGTTTTATTCAGGCCCTAAATCTCATTCAATCTCTCGCGTATTTCTTTTCTTCTATTATAACGGAACATATTGTCTCTTTATTACACCGAAGTGCAATAACCAGAGAGGTAATATTTTTTTATATCTCTTATACAAACACGTTTTTATCTTTAAATACAACATTCGCTATGTAGATATTACCTTTCATCTACATCAAAAAAATAAAACCGAATATAAAAACAGACAAACTTATTTTTGTATGAGCAAAGGGGGAATTTCGAGGACGTTATTAAAGCTGGCTTCAGACGTGAATAATTATTATATCTCCGAGGGGTTTCTTGCATCGGAGCCTCTCGCTATCAATAAAGCCTTGGCTGGCGAGAGCAAGTCGTCTCGCCGCCAAACGCTCTATCTTCAGGATTACAGCACGACAAGGATTCTTGCGGTGTTTAAATTTAGATTCCGATCTTTATATAATCGCTTAAGTCGCGTTTATCGTGGCTTCTACGAATTATTTTGGCTATCGTGTTCTATAATATGGTTCAGTTAACTGGTACATATTGATTATTCGTAGGCTTACGTAACTATGCCAGCTCTAACATTCATAAAAGGGTGTATTCTCGAATATTAAGCATGTAAATTATTCACGTGTAAGAACATTACAGACGTGCCCATTTACAAAAAATACCTAAAGACATGTCATGTTACATTCCATACAACTTGTAAGAGTCAATTTATATCCTCAGCTATGTTTGTTACACAAGGGAGTAAAGTTTATTGCTCTCTACCCTGTGCTACTATTTGACAATTTTATAACAGATAGAAGACCTAATACATTTTTGGCGACGTGGCAATAGAACGCGTCATGATTGGACGAAAGCATATGTCATAGAATCTATATATTAATACGTGTAGCAAAAACTTTGTACCCCTTTTTACGAAAATTGCGCGGACGTAGGAGTATGAAATTTGACACAGTTAAAGTTTATATGTATGTAGAAGGTATGCATTAGAAATACATTAAATTAATGAAAAAACACTACACGCAAACAACCATGCATTTGACACACGCAGTCGAATCGCGTTCGTAGTATTTCGACATTGTTCGTCTGATATCGTACAATTCTTTGTAACTATGGTTACCTATACCTTATTTATATGTAATAGAAAAAAACAGTAAACAAAGTAGCAAGCTTAAGAAATTCGGTCGAATTTTGACCACTAGGCGACCGCTAGTCTATGTAACAGTCTCATAATCCTAACTAATATTATAAATGCGAATGTGAGTTTGATTGTTAGTTATGCTTTCACGCCTCAATTACTTGACCGATCATCGTGAAATATTGCATACACGTTGTCAGGGGTACATAAAAGACCATTCATCCAAAAAGGTATTGTTCCCGAAGGATTGAAAATTGACATAACCTGCATTTACGCAAGCAAAGACGCGGGCAAAGTCTAGTAAAATATAATAACTTTTAAACTTTCGCGTTGCATGATATATATATAATATGTAACGGGTATTAACGCGATCATGCATAATGTTTACCTTTTTTGTGCTTGACGTTTCGACCAGGTTACACCGGCCGTGGTCACAAGCTGACTGGTGCTGCGATGTCATGTCTCCGTTTGTGAGGCAGAAGAATCTTGATTCACCCTCACTTTTGGCATATTTTTATTTGTCCATGTACCGTCACAAACTACACTCACGGTATCCCTATTACGTATGCTAGCATACGTAAGGGTGAATCAAGATTCTTCTGCCTCACAAACGGAGACATGACATCGCAGCACCAGTCAGCTTGTGACCACGGCCGGTGAAACCTGGTCGAAACGTCAAGCATAAAAAAGGTAAACATTATGCATGATCGCGTTAATACCCGTTACATATTATATATATAGTAAAATATAACTTTTATAAGCTACATCTACGCACATATCCTAAGCGTAATCTTAACAATATCTAAGCATAAGTAGAAATTAAATCGTGTAATTTTTTCGTTGTAGTATTACGTAAATAAGTCCTCATTTCCGTGAGCGCGCTTGATAAAAATATTTTCCCACTTTTATTTCTACCTAATAAGGGACATCTATCTTGAGAATTCCCAGACCTACCGTTTGGTTAACTAAATATATTTCATAATAGTATGCTTTCACACCGTGACACACTGCAAAACTCTTAACGTTTTATGTTCTCTCATTAATTATTAAAACTAATTAGATATTCGATATGAAAATAAGTTGAGAATCAAGAACGACCAAGATAATATTTTCATACATTGCCGATTTTAACAAACTGTGACATCATTCAAGAAAATGTTTTCTTTGATGATAATACTTGAGGCATATTAATAAAATAACATAATTCCAATCTTTTATAACCCGGAAACAACAATAATATTGTTCACTTAATTAATGATATCATTGCTATTTGTTTAACGTATGTATGTAAAATGTGGCTACATGTACCATTGCATGGCCGCCGCGCCGAGTGCTGTGAATCGGAATTCCAGGCGTTACAATTACTTGTGTGATCCACCAATGATTGTTTCGTATTTCCTATACTTAATTGTATGTTTATAAAGTACCCCGCAACACAGAGATTGATCTTCAGAGCAGAATTCGTATAAAAAGTAAATTTATATGTTATACGGACTGGCAATCAGTGGCTTTTTTCGTGTGTGTCATGCTCGCAGGATTAGGGAAGCGCAGAAGCGAAGCCAGATAAACGATTAGGTGCACGGTTGACCCTTACGTCCTATTCTCTGTTTCAATGGTTGTAAAAACTTAATATTTTTTATTTTGTGTATTAGTAACGTAATATGACGTCCTAACTAACATAAAGGCGAATGTGAATTTGTTTGTCAGGTTGTCATGCTTTCACACCTTTATTACTCGACCGATCATCATGAAATTTCGCATTCACGTTGTCAGATGTAGAGAACATAGGGTATATCTATCCCTCGGGAACAGTACTTTTAAGTACTAAAATTGACGTAACCTACATTTATGCGAGCGAAGCCACGGGCAAAATCTAGTATTCTTTTTATTGTCATTGGTGGCAGACAAGCTACATGCTTGCCCACCTGATAGAAAGTGGTAACTGCTGCTCATGGACTTCAGCAATGTCAGGACACAGCAAAGCCGTTGCCTACCGTGAAACAAGACCTCTCTTTAGACCTCATTTAAAGAAGGACATTTCATAGCACTCGGGAAACACAGAAGCAGGCAGTTCATTCCAGTGCTTGCTCGTACGTAGGAGAAACGATTCTAGTAAATTATAACTAAATTTATTCATATAAAATGTGTGTTTTCCCATAAATTGCTTTTCAGAATAGTCTTTTCTCATGATGATCTACAATTCTAAGCAGGATTTATTATATTTGCATAACATTATCGGTAATTAAGCTTCTTAATTTTAGACTCGGACATTTAAAACATGTCATTGGCATCCTAGAAAATGATTACCTATATTTAATTTATATCATTCATCTATGTAATAAGAAATGGGATGTTCTTTCAAGACCATAATTTTATTATTCCTATATTATTTGGTTTCTTTTATTGACTATTATAAAATCTTAAGAGTCTATATTAGTAACACTATACGATCGATTAATTGACCGAAATAGCAATACATCTTACGTACTGTTATGCCCGGTCCTCTCTATGCCTAATGCTTACCAGACTTGACTTTCGTCTTACTCAGCACTTTTAGACCATAGCAACGATATTCTCATACTATACCTCACTCTCTGTCCGATCTCCGAGCTGTTCACTTGCTTTTCATTTTCCATGTTTTTTAATTAATATAATTTATCTTCAAGGCCAACAAAATCTTTTTTTTAAAACCTAAATTCGGTCAGAGCGCGTAAAATTTGGTGGCAGCGGTAAAGGGATTAGTAAAAGTCCCTCGGAAACGTCTCCCTTCCGTGTTAAAATTAAAGTTCTATTACGAATAATTACCGAAATCGTGCTTGACCTTGTGAAGTGAAAACTGACTGTAAGCCAGAAAAGTGGTCTTATATAAATATAACAATTCTATCGCTCGTGTGAAGTTATCAGCAGTGCTACAAATCCTGTGGTTCACCTCTGTGCCAAACCCAACAGCCAAAAATAAATATTAAGTACTTACCAACCTCTTTGAATAAATAAGCGAAAATAGAGAGAAGACGCGAAAACCTGTAAGAAGAAGACCTTGAGTACTTACCCTTGTATCCAGTTGACGAAACGTACTCACAATCACCAAAATCGTTTCATGGTCACCGTAGCCCAAGGACAGCCTTGCTTGCCTGTCGCCGTACAGTCGCCATCGTGCCGAATCTCCGCTACAATACTGAAAGGACCTCCTGTGACCCGAAATTATTTAATAATGTTCCTGCCAATCCTGTGAGTTATTTTATTTCTATATCTTTGAACTGTGTTAGGTCGTGATTGAAAAAACTTTAGTTTTCACCGTGTTTTAAGCCTAAAAAACATATGATATACGATAGAAACTAAGTTTAACACAAGCCAGTTTTGTTTATATTACTATTTTTGTGAATTCTTGTACACATTTCATCGTCTTATCATCCTAATAACGATTATTAATTTCTATTCCATATTTTAAACCTTTGTTATAAACTTACAAGTTACCGTGAGCAGTGTTATCGTCCGTCGCCCACGTATTAGGTGGCCGAGCTTTAGAGAATAGATAACGGTGTAGTACAGTGCACAGTTTAAGCTCATCTTATAACGCAAGTTATAACCTTGAGACACACGTTAAATAATTAACAACCATTTACCATTGGCAGTATTTAATAATTTTTATATTATTCAAATATGAGTAAACAATCAAACCCCAAGGAAGAGAATGCCTCTGCGTCTGGCGAAACTTTTGAAGTAAATATAAACTTCTTGATAAAATTTATCTCGAAATTTGACGGCACTCGAGAATTACTTAACCCATTTCTAAACAACTGTAGAAACGCCATAGAGTTAGCCACCGCCGTTCAAAAACCAATTTTATTCAAATTTATACTCAGCCAGTTAGAAGGCAGAGCGCAAACCGCGTGCTCTTTGAAAGAGTTTGATGACTTTGAACAATTCGAAAGCTTTTTACAAAATCTATATGGGGACCGAAAACACTATACCTACTTGCTCACGGAATTACAAGAATGTAGACAGGAACAAAAAGAGACGGTTAACCAGTTCGCCTTACGAATTGAAACTTGTTTATCTAAACTACTGTCCGAAATTAATTTAACGGTACCAACTTCAAAGAGAAAGACAGAAAAGAAAGGAGAACTGGCTGGCCGTGCCGCCGCTATGGAAGATCTAGCTCTTCATACTTTTGTCACCGGACTTCATCCATCAGTGTCAACAATAATACGCTGTCGCGAACCCGAATCTTTATCGGATGCCATTAGTTACGCTTGCGAAGAAGAAAAAATATTTTTGAGCTCTCGAAAACATTTGATGACATTTCAAAATCGTGACAATGTAAAATATACCCGTGATAATACTAAATACTCAACTCAAAATCAAGGTCGATCCCAACCCCCCAAATTTCAAGGTGGTGGCCCAGTATATAAAGGTGCCATAATCTGTAGATATTGTAAAAACATTGGGCACAGCATCGAAAATTGTAGGAAGCGCCAGTTTAATAATAACCGTAACCGTAATCTTAACGAATATCAACCTGGCCCTAGTAACAATAATACCGACCGTCCCCGTGACGTGAAATATATGCACGAGACGTACTCGTGTATAAACCGCGATGACAGTCAGCCTGGCGAACAATCTAATAACAATTTAAACTATTAAAATTTCCCGATGAGTGTCGCACGGGAAATGTAATTACAAAAGCCGACACAATACGTTCTAATTCCACTGTTTCCGTTACTAAATCCACTGTTTCCGATACTAATCACGCTGCTTCTTGTTCAAGTTCTAAATCCACTGTTTCTCGTACTCAATGCACTGAATCATTCGCTGAATCCACTGTTTCAACCGTAAAGCCTGCTACATCACTTGCCAAATCCTACGTTCATGCTACTAAATCAAAATATACCATTTCCAATCCTAAACCCGCTGTTTCCCAAACTACCTCTATGATATCAATCGATAACAATAAACATACTATTTCATTCGCTGACACTGTATCTGAAACGAAACTTTCTACTTCAAATGTCAACAACCGAATTCAAAATGATAATAAAATTTATGAGGTGATGTCTAACGCCACAAAACGATCCCTACCACATATTGTAATAAAAAATGATATTGCTAATTCTCCGTTAAAATTCCTGATCGACTCTGGTTCAATGGTTTGCCTTATTAAACAATCTTCTATCGATAGAATGCCCTCGCTAGGAGGAAAACAAATACTACTAAAGGGTATAGATGCCGGTGATGACACAATACGAACTGTAGGTAATGTTCAATTAATTATTCTACCAGATCCAAAAATAACATACGAATTTCATGTCGTTAACGAAATTAGCCTATCATACGATGGAATTATTGGAAGTGATTTACTAAACGATCTTGATTGCACAATCGATTACAATAAACATATTTTAAAAATTAAAGATACTAAGTTTGACCTCATTTTTAGTCATCCCGTATATACTATTCAGCCAAGATCAGAAACTATAATCGAATGTTCTGTTGCTAACCCCGAAATAACAGAAGGTATTGTATTGGACCAATATATCCATGAAGATTTATTAATTGCAAATTGCATAGTTTCTGTAAAAGAAAACAAAAGAATAAATATTTCAGTTGTTAATATCTCTGAATCACCTGTGACCTTATCATCTAATTTAAATATAAATCTCATTCCAATAAGTCCCTCGATTAAGTCGTATTGTTTCACTTCCACCGTAAGTAACGAGGCTAACGCCTATGCTAGGACACAAGAAGTCCTTAATCTTCTCAGAATTTCTCACCTTAACACTGAAGAAGCTAATGCTCTTTACGATGTTTGCTCTAATTTCTCAGACATTTTTCATATACCTGGTGACAAACTTTCGCATACAGATGCATTAAAACATAAAATAATAACAACCGCTCAGAATCCCATAAATGTCAAGTCTTATCGGTTCCCAGAGGTACACAAACAAGAAGTGAATAAACAAATTGATCAAATGCTTGGCCAAGATATTATTAGACATTCCACATCCCCATGGTCGTCCCCAATCTGGATAGTACCCAAAAAGTTAGACGCTTCTGGTGAACGCAAGTGGCGAATAGTTATTGACTACCGCAGATTAAACGACGTAACCATTGGTGACAGCTACCCAATCCCGCAAATTTCCGAAATTCTAGATCAACTCGGTCGGAGCAAATACTTTTCCACTCTTGACCTTGCATCTGGATTCCACCAGATCCAAATTGACATAGAAGATGCGCCTAAAACTGCCTTTAGTGTACCTCAGGGTCACTTCGAATTTACAAGAATGCCATTTGGCTTAAAAAACGCTCCCGCTACTTTTCAGCGATTGATGAATACAGCTCTATCAGGCCTTCAAGGTGTGCGCTGTTTTGTATACCTTGAAGACATCGTAATTTATTCACATGACCTTGGTACACACGTAGAAAACCTCTCATTAACCTTCCAAAGACTTCGAGATTTTAACCTAAAACTCCAGCCAGATAAATGTGAATTTCTCCGACGTGAAGTCGCTTACCTTGGCCATGTAATAACCGAAAATGGCGTAAAACCGAACCCTGAAAAAGTCAAGGCTGTAACCCAGTTTCCAACACCTAATAGTCCAAAGGACATTAAATCCTTCCTTGGCCTCGTCTCTTACTACCGCCGTTTTATACCAAACTTTTCCAAAATTGCTAAGCCACTAACTCATCTCCTAAAAAAGGATACCTCTTTCTTGTGGGAGAACCAACAGCAGCTATCTTTTGATGAATTAAAATACAAACTCACCTCTGCTCCCGTGCTTATATACCCGGATTTCTCTTCACCTTTTATCTTAACATGCGATGCTTCTAATCATGCAATTGGCGCCGTTCTGAGTCAAGGCCCGATTGGCAAAGATAGGCCAATAGCCTATGCCTCTCGCACCCTTAACAAAAGTGAATCAAATTATAGCACCACAGAAAAAGAACTCCTGGCTATAATTTTTGGATGCAAAACTTTCCGTCCATATCTCTATGGACGGAAATTCCAAATTATCACCGATCACAGGCCCTTAAAATGGCTCTTCAATCACAAAGATCCCAGTAGCAAGTTGCAGAGATGGCGGCTAAAATTAGAGGAGTTTGATTATGAAATCGCCTACCAAAAAGGTAAACTCAATGCAGCAGCTGACGCATTATCCCGCTATCCTGTTAACCCTATTAACGAAGAAATCCTCAACCTCGACGATAACATCAGCCCATTTAATGACAACCTCAACTTTGACTTCAGTCCTCCAAACTTACCTGATTTAACACAAAATCCTTTAACTGAATCCCAAGCTGCTCCGGGTCCTAGCTCCATCCCAAGTGGAAATCCTGAAATACATGCTAATCCTGAAACAAATGACAATCATAACTTACCTCTAACATCTCACATGGACCCTCCGCTGTCTCCTACATCCGATTCACCTGGAATCATTCCAAATTCCCAAATTCCCACCAATGATCCTTTAGAAATTCTTGACATCAACGACGATAATTATTCCCAATTCCTAAGAGCAATGAACAGTAAAAATTTTGAGTCAAATGCCAAAATCTTAGAATCCAACTCTAGTGTACTTACTAGCTCTGATAAAATACTTGTTATCCCCACCTCTATTGACCTTGATGAAAGTAACCTACACGTTGAAGAAATTTTAAATGACGTAACTAACAGAGAGGAAATTCTTAATAAAGAAAGAGTATTGTATTCATTTCTAAAACTCGAATACAAAAATAAAGTCGTGTATCTACTCCTTACTAAAGTTAATCATTTTGATAATGCTACTTACGAAGATCTATACAATAGTCTAAAGAATCTACGTAATGAACTAATTGTGAATTCACCAACTAATATAAGCATTACAGATTTCAAGAATCCTTTTGAATCTCATTCACACACCAAACTATATAATATTATATTATACTTATTCCATAATGTAGATATATTCGTAACCATTTATCGTAACGCTATTATCTTTCCATCTTTAAGTGATATAAAAAAGATTTTAAAAGAAAATCATGACATACCCGTTGCAGGTCATTTAGGAACAATCAGAATGCTAAAAAGAATTCAAGAAAGATATCATTGGAAAGGCATGCGTAACGATGTAGAAAATTATGTCAGATCATGTAAACTTTGTCAAGAAAATAAAGCACTCCGAAAAGTTAATCGCGAACCCATGAAAATCACTACAACTTCTACAGCTCCATTTCAACGTGTCGCCCTGGATATAGTGGGACCATTGCCTGAAGCAGGTCTTGCAAAACTAAAATACATACTAACGCTCCAGGACGACTTAACAAAATTTTCTATAGCTTACCCTATACGATCTACGACTGCAGAAGAAACTAGTGACTGCCTAATTCACTTTATATCTTTATTTGGCATACCAAAAACTATACTTACCGATCAAGGTACAAATTTCACTTCCGACCTTTTTAAAAGAACCTGCGACTTTTTAAAAATTAAGCAGTTGTGGTCTACTCCATATCACCCTCAGACGCAAGGCGCTCTTGAGCGCAGTCACTCGACTCTAAAGGAGTATCTCAAGTCGTTCGTGAGTGACGATCAGGACGATTGGCATCGTTATGTCTATACCGGTATTTTGACCTATAATACTACCGTTCATTGCACTACTAATTATACGCCTTACGAACTACTCTTTGGACAAAAACCCTTAATTCCAGATTCCGTCTATGATTCTTCATCTGATCCTACCTATCCCGAATACTTGAAAATGCTTATTCATCGATTTAAACATACACGACAGAAAGCAATCGAAAACATTAATAACTCTAAGGAGAGATCAAAGAAATACTACGATGTTCAAACGAGACCTAAACGATATCAAATCGGTGATCTTGTATACCTTCGTAATCACCTGCGACTTAGAAAAGCGTTATCACCACAATGGAAAGGGCCTTATAAGGTAATTAAAGTTCACGACAATAATACAGTAACATTACTCATTAATAGGCGCCATGTTATACACCATTATGATCAAATAAAATTAGCAACACCTCGTTCGGCGTAATCGGTAACATTATTATCATATTCAAATTTTTCAGGACTACTCTACTATTTCTTCCCGCGTCACTCTCCACCCAAGAGCTTGTTCAACAACTGGATAAAAGCCCTGGGATATATTTTAATCCTATAAGTACTATGAAAATAATTAGTGACCACGCTTACTTTGTTATTCCAGTAGATTTAAGTTTTATTAAACCACATCTAGATAATATAAATACTATTTTAGGAACATCTAGGTTTATGTGTCACCAAAATGAGGCCATCAAGGATTTTCAATGTTATAATATGCTACAACCTCTCTCTACACTCTACGATGATATTGCTCGCGATTACAATGCTATATCACATCTAATCTCATCTAAGTCAAAACGATCAGCCTGGATTTCTGGAATAGGTTCGATTATGAAAAAAGCATTTGGAGTAATGGATGAGGAAGACTATGAAATGTATAATGATGCTATTCAAAAATTATATTCAAACGAAAAGCAATTAACGTTTTTAATGAAACAAAATATAATTATTTCTAAATCTGCAATCATTAACTTCAACGATACCCTTTATACTATTTCGAAAAATGAAGCTTATTTGAATGACGTCATTGACCAATTAACCATAAGTCTAAAGAATATAACTGTAACTACTAATGAATTAATGCTTAGAAATAAAATTAATGAAGTAATTAACGCATTACACGCAAGTTTACTTACCTTATCATTTAAGGTCGAAGATATTATTAATTCTGTAATTTCTGCTAACAGTAATACTTTGCATCCTGCTATCATAACGCCGAAAGAATTATTTCATGAATTAGAAATAAACTCTAGGCACTTACCTAAATTTAGAGAACTGCCGTTAGACTTAGATATAAATAATATAATCCTACTTTTAAGAATATCTGAAGTAGTCCCTTACTACAGTAGTAATAAGATAATATTTGTTTTAAGAATACCTCTTGTTTACCAGTCTGATTTTGATCTTTATCAAGTAATACCAATACCTGTACCACATGATACCAATTCGCCTGATTCTTATGCAATGATTGTACCGACAACCAATTTTATTGCTCTTAATAAAGAAAAGTCGGCTTATTGTACTCTTAAAGACACAACATATTGTAAATCTTTAGATAAACATGTGATGATATGTGACATCTCTAATATATTATCAGTTAGTTCGGAACCTATATGTGAAATAGAATTATTAACTAAATTTGTAAAAGACTTGCCGTCTCAATGTGAAACTAAATTTATTTACGGTAATGTTAACATTTGGCAAAGTCTTGGCTCTAATAAATGGGTTTTTGTACAATCTCGAATTACGAAATTGTCTATTCAATGTTTGTCTAATATAACTGAAATAACTATAAGCGGTACAGGTTTGTTAAACCTTAAACCACAATGTACTGCATTCTGCAAAAATATTAGACTATTATCTATGTCAGAATTAACATATAATATAAGAAGTAATGAAATTAATTTAGATTTTAACATAATACAAGATAAGTGTTGTACATTAAGTAAATTTAATGAACTTAAAGTTAATGTTTCTACGTCCACTATTACAAACATCGATTTACAAGGTTTAAGACATCTCAAAAGCCTTACCGATGTTACGGATAAAACCCTTGATGATTTAAGTAATAATTTTACAACTAATGTAATATCTCATACTAGTTTATCTCTTTCAACGATTATATTAATTCTAGTAATTTCATTCCTAGCATTTCAATATCGCAAACTAGTTTGTAAAAAATGTAATAAACTGGATACAAATCCAGTAGAACCTGACGAGATAGAAGTCCAAACTACTCGTCCTAGAATAAGAATTATCTAAGTTAAGTTCTTTAATGTAGTAGCTCGGCTAGATCATTATTATGTTAACCTTTGCTTTCCCTATCTTTCCATCTCCCTATTTTTCAGTAAACTTACCTGTAAGGGTAAGTTTATTCTTGGCCGGGGAGGTGTTATGCCCGGTCCTCTCTATGCCTAATGCTTACCAGACTTGACTTTCGTCTTACTCAGCACTTTTAGACCATAGCAACGATATTCTCATACTATACCTCACTCTCTGTCCGATCTCCGAGCTGTTCACTTGCTTTTCATTTTCCATGTTTTTTAATTAATATAATTTATCTTCAAGGCCAACAAAATCTTTTTTTTAAAACCTAAATTCGGTCAGAGCGCGTAATAGTACTCTTAAAAAAAATTACAGTACTATACATATACGCCTCAATGCCTACAGTAATTTCTCTATCATGCAGGCCGCTTTACGATCGCTAGCCATTTGGTTAAATATTATTCTTTTAGTATAAATTGGTATAAAAGCAGCGGTTACCGTTTACTACAGGTTGCTCGCAAGTTTTTCTGCAACAAAATTTAATAAAAATAACACTAGCAATAGTGAAGCTTAAGTTAGGGACCATCTTCCTCCTGATAAATATTCTGATGACTTAGTTAAGAAAAGATTTTCTAACCGGGCCGGATATAGTCGGCCAGCATAGGTTCTATATACTTACACTATACTTTTAATCACAGGCTTTATCAAGGGCGCCAAAATGTGCAATCATAGCAATTGGGTTAGTGGATTTAATCATAGTCCACATGCGTTTACTTATTACTTGATTCCGCTGACGTATCGGTATTGTATGGGCAGAGTGGAGTAATTACGACAGCCAACAAAAAAGAAAACATTAGAAATCAGTCTTACAAATAAATGCCGTTAGTATATTAAAAAAGCAACCTTGTACCGAATACAATAAAATAAAATTGTTACCAGTATCCACACCAAAAACTTTCAATAACTACACGACAAATTATGAATGCCATCGGCGAATGCACAGAAACCATTACCATGGTAATAGTCGGATAAGTTAATGACTCCACAACATGCAAATAGCATTAAATATTGGTGGAACACCAATTTCACTCGTAAACTTTAATTGATATTCATGAAGTCATAATGGGAAATGTAGCTGAAAACGTTGTCGAAAACTTCCACTCGGTAGAAGCTCTAATTATGCTTAAAACGACCACCTGAGCCACGTACTTTGCTAAGCTATCTCCCCTTACTGACTGTATATTTTCACTTTTTACACAAATTATGGCGGATAAGCAAGGTAGTTAAGTCAAGTCTCCAGTCGAGGATATCAGTGCTTCGTGAAATCAGGGATTCGCCTTCTCTATCATCCCGTTTCCCCTTCAAATTAAGGCCCACGTTGGAAAAGTTCATCACATTAGCGAATCGAGGTCGATTTTTGAATAAAAACGAAAGGTAGAAAGGACTTATGTAGATTATATTAAGATTGGTACCCAAAAATGTATTTTGGCACGTAAAAGCTAAATCGGACTCAATTATGACCTGGAAAAGCCGGAATTTATAATTAAAGGCAAGTGATTTTTCAGCTCATGACTGTGTTGGAAACATTCTTGTTAACGTTATCTATGCGAACGTGACTTCTTCCGATGCAAAAGAACCGGTGACGTCGATATTTCAACACTGAATCGTCTACTGATTTTAGTGAAAATCGAAGGTTCACATGGTTTACGTTACAATTACCTACTGATTCTCTCCCTTCAAGTTGTTGACCTACATACCGTGAGTTTGTTTCCTAAGCCAGAACTCTCAAGTCACGAGTCCCTAAAGAAATCAATTTTATCCTTACTTATATTACAATAGGGTTGTTATTAGTAGAGCGGCCGCACAGACTTTAAACGATTAATATTCAGTAGCTTTTTGTTCGTATCTATCAATTTGTTTAATAAATGATACTTCACAGCTTCTGTTCTTTTGTCAGTTTCCTCAATCTCGGCCGTCTGTCATCGGCTGTCCGTTTTCATTTATGTATTTTGGGGTTAACTGTTTCGACGGTAACGCATCTTCGTCTAAATTAATACAAGGTCGGTCGATTTAGTGGGCCACATTTACTACAGTGACAAGGAGAACTAACAAACACTTCAATAAGGCTGTTTTCCGGGCGCATTTTTGTTCATTTCATTGTTTTGGGCGGTTTTACTGTACAATGCACACTAAGAATAATATGATTAAATTTTTTTTTTAAATCAATCTCTGAATATACCACTGGTTTATCGCGACTAAACTGCCAGTTTGCCACAGAGGTCACGAATACGATTCCTAGGCTCTGACTTTCGAAATAAAGTGCGTATTAAATATTTCTCGCTTTTACGGTGAAGAAACCTGCATGACTGAGAGTCATAATGTTCTCGAATATGTGGTTTATGGCGTAACCACTGTGAGAAGAAGCCCGTGTCTAGCAGTAGAATAGTTTATGTACAGGGCTGATATTAAATGTACCAAATAATATTTTAGGTCCTATTTATGTAAGGGCACCTTTTAGTGCACAACAAATGACGTATATTGAATAAACGATCCGTGACTGCAATGAAGTAAAAAAGAGAAAAAACAATAGGAGACTGCCTATTGCTTTTTGGATCAACTACCACAGTAGGTACCCAATCCACGTTCAGATATTTAACCAATGCATGCCATATGCTTCTGTAGTAATAAACAAGCGAGTGGACTGTCGATCAAATCTGTGAACGCTTTAATAATATTAGATGCTTGTAAACAACTCGTCAACTCGTTGGCTGCCATTAACAAAACGTCGTTAGCAGCTAATTTATTTAAATTTAAAGCTTATTTTACCAAATTTAACCGTCGCTTAAACAATGTATCGTGCTTGAGAAATATATATAGACTTAATTACCCATAACAGTATTGATTTAATATCCACACGGTAGTACAGAGTCGCATTCAAACATAAATTGACACGAAACCTTTAAACTTGATACTGGTCTGATGATATAAGTATTCAGGAGTGACATAAAAAAACAGAACGAGAAAATGTCGCCAATTATATATATACAAGATAAATTGCAGCTGCGGGAGTTCCTACATAGGCCAAACCAAGTGTACTATTGCTGAGAGGGTCAAAGAACACATCGCCGCTGTGAAGAACCGGCAGAATAGCAAATCAGCAATTGCAGAACATATACTGCAATCGGGTACTAATCATTAGATTGAATTTCATCGTCCGGAAGTCCTCTCCACCGATCGCCACTTTTATCCAAGAGTAGTGCGAGAAGCAATTGAAATAAAAAAATATAGAAATTTCAATAGGGAAGATGGTTTCAAATTATCCGCGACGTGGAATCCCGTGATTAATAATACGCAACTTCGCTGTTTTGCACAGTCAGGTAATTCACAGAATACGGACACAACGGCTAGCATACGTAATAGGGATACCGTGAGTGTAGTTTGTGACGGTACATGGACAAACAAAAATATGCCAAAAGTGAGGGTGAATCAAGATTCTTCTGCCTCACAAACGGAGACATGACATCGCAGCACCAGTCAGCTTGTGACCACAGCCGGTGTAAACTGGTCGAAACGTCAAGCATAAAAAAGGTAAACATTATGCATGATCGCGTTAATACCCGTTACCTGTTATATATATATATCATGCAACGCGAAAGTTTAAAAGTTATTGTCGCCAATTGTAGAAATGGCAGCTGATTTTGTATGAGTAAGTACGATTTTCATTTAAAATATCAAAAATATCAATCATTTGGTCATCCATGGGCATGTGGTGATATAAGTGGGGTAAATGATAGATGATAATCTGGCCAGTCGACAGTTTCAGGGTTATATATTTATTTATACTACTTATACTTATTTGTATAATAAGAAGGAATTATATATCACATGAAACAAAATCGACTAATGGCCACATATTCCAAAATATACCAATTTACTAATGTGATCAAAGCTTCCAGAAATATCGCAAAGGAATAAAAAATGCTCTCATTTTATATCATATATTAGTAGCAAAAGAAAAGACAAAATCATAACAAATTAATACGGTCCAGAAAATTGTATTTGCTGAATGAAAGTAGTATGTCTGTAGCGCCCTTTATGTAAATAATACATTTGTATTATTTCAGTGTATATCTAAATCTTATAATATTTACACACACGGTTGGATATCATCCAGTCCCTTGGGCAACCCACTGTATCAGAATTCGTTGTTGCCGTTCCCATAGTACTAAATAATTTCACAATCCACAAGAGTTGAGCTGGGTTGTAGTACTCACTTGATTACATAATATCCCATCTTCGTAACAAACATTTTATAGAGGGATGCTATACGGTTTTATTTACAATAGAATATCGATACTAATTAGTAATGTTACATAATATCGCAATAATTTGCTATAGATTTTCATGGCAACACATTTTAGCAATGTTTAAAAGTATAATATTTCGAAATAAGACAATTTTCTGCAAATGAGGTCTACAAATAGCTTTCGGTAGAGCATTAATATTTTCAGCAGAGGTAGGTGGGTCAGGACAGAATCACCATTAAAGATCGGAGAAAGCGCTTCAGCATTTTATCGGAAATAGACTTAACGATGACTTTTCGGGCTTCAAACCCAATTGAATATTTATGAGCCATCCTTTTTTTTACTACTTTACAAACATAAGCATTTCTTTTTAATATTCTTCTCGTAAAGTTCAATGGCGAAATCTTATTTGACTAAAATGGAGGCATCTCAAAGTGTAAACATATATAGGAATCAAATCTCTATCATTTTTAAATTGTCACACATTGTCGAAGAAACATACTAGAATAATTTTAAATGAAAAGTTATTTAACTATTTTTGTTAGATTTTATTTATTGGAGTTATATTGTGATGTTGCCGTTGCCATGACAATTTTTGACAGTAGGTACTTGACGTTTGGTCTCTGTTCTTTGTAGTTGTTCCTTAGACGAAATATCACATCCGAGGATTGTTTGTTTTCGATTACTTTAACGTCATCCTTTAATTGTCATGTGACATGGACACGTTATATACTGAATAGACTCATTTTGCCCTAAGTGAAATTGTCATTCTTGTATTTTAACATCGATGTTGTCTCATATTAAAATAGTGAACTAGGTGTTGGGTTCTCTTAAGATAGAATGTCGTGATAGACTGACGCGATTTTTATATTTCAAGTAGTACTTTGTTTATATTTGATTACAATATTATATTGTCTGACAATTAAACTACCAAAGCAGTGTTCACTAATTCCTGTCTAGGACCCAGTGAACACTGTTATTGGATCATTGTGGGCTGTTGCGCTCATGACATGACACTGGTCTGGTATTATAATGCCAGAGCAACCAGAACAGAATTTCGGAGATAATTTTAGAGGTTAACTAAAAGTAAATAGTATAAAAAAACTGATTTTATTGGTCTACATCAACAAATTTTCCTATAATTCCACACCAAAACTTAGCACAAGTATTTATGAAATAGTTTTAGAAGAATCTTACTTAAACTTCATTTAAAAAAGTGGCGACGTCCAATAATAACGCATTATTAGGTTATTATTCTAAGGTTGACAGCGATTGCCTGGTATGAAATATTGTAAACGGTAAGGGTCAATTACACAAGCTGTCTAAAACGATAACTATTGTCACCCGAGCTGTCATATTACCTGGTAAGGTGGTTTAATTGTTTAACAATTGTTAAGTCGACGGTGACGACATAAATAACAGTAGCTTTTATCGCTCAAGTTCGGCCGGCTAGCATTATACATTGTGTCAATGACAAAACACTTTTATTGGACAGTCACTTTGACAATTATTATAATATATATATATATATATATATATATATATATATATATCTATTCTATCAGCGATAGCTCAGTGGGGAGACCAACAGATTGCAATGCAGAGGGTCTCGGGTTCGAACCCACGTCGCGCACCTCTGACTTTCGGGAGTTATATGACTTTTTTTTATGCGTATTGATTGACAATTATCGCCTGCTCCGTGCCTCGGAGAGCACGTTAAGCCGTCGGTCCCGGCTGCCATGAACATCTATGGCAGTCGTTAATGGGAAAGTCAGTACCCTCTAATATTCTGACACTGGTCTAGCCTTAGGGTATCGTTAGCCTTCGGGTTGCGGAGGTCAGGTGGCAGCCGCTCCGTGTAAAAACTGATATCCAGTCAAATCCGGTTAGACCAGAAAAGCCGACCCCAAGTGACTTGGGAATAATAAAGGCTAAGAGAGAAGATATCTATTCTATTCTGTGAATGACTTTTAATTGAATTGACTTGTAGTTGGTAATTTTAGTCTAATTCATTAATAAATTTTTGTGACAGTCACTTTGACAATTATTATAATATATATATATATATATATATGTATATGGTGTAATTTATTAATTTTGTTTTTAATCTTATAACTGACATATGGAATTTATTTTATCATATTATTAAATGAATATATATCCTAGTACTGACAATTAGTCACTTGATATTGATTTAATTATAATTCATATTGCAACTGTATTGCAATTGGTGTGTATGAATTTTTTTGTTCTGCTTTGTTTTTTTATTTTAATTGAATTATTTTATTATACTATATTATTCTATCATGTAGCCAATGTACAAAATCAAACACAATGTAAACATTTTTGGTGATCAAATAAATAAATAAAAAAGGTGCAGCAGACAGATTGTCATATCCTATGGTCATTGTTAATATAACAATACTTTACGATCTTTAAAAGTAGTTACATGCTACATGTAGGAGCAGCGATAGCTCAGTGGGGAGACCAACAGACTGCAATGCAGAGGTTCTCGGGTTCGAACCCACGTCGCGCACCTCTGACTTTCGGAAGTTATGTGACTTTTCGAAATTATGTGCGTATTGATTGCCAATTATCGCCTGCTCCGTGCCTCGGAGAGCACGTTAAGCCGTCGGTCCCGGCTGCCATGAACATCTATGGCAGTCGTTATTGGGAGAGTGTCGACACAAAAGATCCCACTGGGTCGAAGTGTCGCCGGTCTGCACTGACTGGCCCCCACATAAGATACATACATACATACATACATGCTAAAATAACGAAGTGAGAGAATACGAATGCTGTATTGTTTAGGAAAATTCTAAAATTTCTAAGTAAGGCAAACACGAATACAATATTGCCTTTTTACTTTCTCTATAATCGTAGAAGACAAGAAGATTAAATATATTTGAGGTGCTCATAGCTAGTTGCACTCACTGATTGGTAAACGATTAGCGAGGTTAAGCAACGTTGGGTGCGCTCAATCTATAGATGGGTGACCGCTTAGTGGTATTTCATCTGAGCGTCTCCGTGCTTCGGAGGGCACGTAAAAAGTCGGTTCCGGTTGTTGTTAATTGACAGCAGTCGTTATGCCATGTCAGAGGCCTACGGGCGGCTTGAACAACTATTGACAGCAGGTTGGCCACTAACCACACGAAAATAAGAAGAAAAATAAACCAAGGTTCTGAAATTCAAAACGATATAGGTATAATATTTTTTTTCAGTTTTCTCTAACAAAATATCTTGCACAAACTAAGCCAGAAAAATTACGCTTACGAGTTTATTAACTCAGCGTCATATTTCTGACCTATTATTGGTATTTAATAATATGAACCCTATATAAACTGTCACATTGTTGGGCACGGACCTCTTCTCCGTGTGGTTTAAGCTAGCTATATTTTACCGAACCAACGCAGTGCGGGTTGGCAGATCTTACATATATTCTAGAACATGGAGAGTTCTAAGACATGCAGGTTTCCTGACGAAGATTTCCTTCACTGCAAGCGACAATTAAATAATTAACGCACATCATTTCTAAAAAAAAAGATGCTTAGGATCGAAATCGAGACTATTCTATGGCAATATAACCACAAAAAGTTTATTTTCTTTGAAAAATGTGCTTTATATAATAATAATAATAATATTTTCTACCACATACACACACCACCATCTAGCCCAAACTAAGCAGAGCTTGTACTATGGGTACTAGACAATGGATAAACATACTTATATACTTTTTTTTTGTAAATATATACTTATTATACATAGAAACACCCAGACCAAGACAAACATCATGTTCATGCACACAAATGTTTGACTTGTGCGGGAATCGAGCCTGCGACCTCGGGCGTGGCTGTCGGTTACACTAACCACTACGCCACCGAAGCCTTTACTATCAAACAGTATGTAACGATGAAAATCTAAAACCGTGCTAGATGTGCATAGTACCAAACGAGGCTGTTGGTCGCGTGACGTAAAGTTTATTATCCATTGTCTAGTACCCATAGTACTAGCTCTGTTTAGTTTGGGCTAGATGGTGTTGTGAGTATGTGATATTATATTATTATTAATTATTGAAATAAAAAATGAATCATCGAAATCTGTTCACCTAAAAAAAAGGTATGAAGTACTTAAGTAAGTAAGTGCCGGTGGCCCAATCTTTTCTTCTTCGCACTTCCTTTCCTAAAGGGTCGGCAACGCGTAAGTGATGCCTCTGGTGTTGCAGGCGTCCATAGGCTACGGCGACCACTTAACATCAGGTGGGGCCGTATGCTTGTATGCCAAATAATAATAATAATAATAATAATATTCTACCACATACACACAACACCGTCTAGCCCAAACTAAGCAGAGCTTGTGCTATGGGTACTAGACAATGGATAAACATACTTATATACTTTTTTTTTTGTAAATACATACATATTATACATAGAAACACCCAGACCAAGACAAACATCCATGTTCATGCACACAAATGTTTGACTTGTGCGGGAATCGAACCCGCGACCTCAGGCGTGGCAGTTGGTTACACTAACCACTACGCCATCGAGGCCGACATAAGTTGTATAAAAAAAAACTATCTAATTGAGAACCTCTTTCTTTTTTGAAGTCGGTTAAAAATAATAACAGCAGCATGAAATTTGAAAATGCTGAGGACAATAGGCCATTACGTGGGATTTAAAAACATAGCTAGCGATATGTGAGTGTTATAGACATCTGCCTACTCCTTTCGAGTGAGTTTGATATTAAAAGGCAACTGCAGATCCACGTATTATTCTCTGCGGCGATCCTACTAATATAAGCCTTAATAAAATTATACATGCGAATGTGAGTTTGTTACGGTTTCGCGCCATAACTACTCGACCGATCATCATGGAATTTCGCATACAGGTTGTCTGGACCTTCCATCCAGAAAAAAGTATTGTTCCTAAGGGATAGAAAATTGGCATAGCCTACATTTACGCAAGCGAAGCCGAGAGAAAATCTAGTAAGTAAGATGTCGCTTACTCAACCACGCGTAAACCTTTGAGCCAGTTTGGATAAAACTTGCCACATAGATAAATCATTTTCAGGATGAACACGTAAGATACTTTTATTCCGGTAACATATCCCGTGGGATAGACACGGGCGAAGCCGCGGGCAGATACTATCTATTACTAAATGTTTAACGTGAAAAGTCTACGTGATTGGTTTATCGTACAAGTTTATTTATATTCGAGTTCAGTGTACGGAAGCTCTTAACTTTACTTAAGAGTTGAACGAAATCTAAGTATTGTTATTTCTAACTAAAGTCGCAATAAAAGAAAATCATTGCTCAGATTTTCAATCAATGGCAATAATCATTAAATGTATATATTTAATGATTATTATAAATATTATACTAAAAATAATATTTAATTAATGATCTTTTATCTAAAATATTGTATCAATATCAATAAAAACGTAAAACTAAAAGCTCTAAGAATAGAAAAAGTCATAGAATTCCACCGAATGGTTAAGTAATGTTTTATGTGATTTGGATATCCCTAAAATATTAATAAAACAGTTTTTTTTTTATTGTAAACTGACGTAATATTTTGAGGGAGTCAATAATACTGAATTAAATATCCGAAATATAAATCTAAATAGAGAAAGATACAAAAATTATATCACATTAACAAAATGTAGCATATCAAAAAGTGTTATCAAGAATTATCATAAAACTACTGATGTTATAAATTCTCAATTTTAAAAATAAATCTGCTAAATATGTAAATCAATTAAAAGTACTTAAGTCGTATTGTCAAAGTTGTTTATTGATAAAATCCCGTCTCCCCTTTCATATTATAATTTTGGAAGATGTTATTTAGAACTCAGACCAGTCGCCCTTTGTTTGTTATGTAAATATGTCGCCGTCTTTTAGCCTGAGTACTCAGAAGCACCTCGGATATGTTTGCCGAGACTAATTTGTTACTATACCGAGTAGACAACTTCATGATTAATATATAACGTATCATACGTATATGGGTATTAATTAAAACGACGCGGTATTTAATGCTGTTTTAAAATAAAACAGCTAGCGTGTGGAGTCTATAATCATTTATAATGTGATATTGATTGACTATTGAATTAATTATTAAAGTGTCAAGTCTTAGAATACCAGACATAATTAAAAATCTATTGAGCCTGGTCACCAGTGTGCCGCTGTGACTCAACAGGTTAAAATACGATTCAAGTAGTAGTGAATATATGTACAAATATATATATAAATAATAAAAGCTGTCTGCCTCGTAAGCAATCAACAATAGGCTCGCTCCGAATTACGTGCGGTTTAAAACCGTAGCTGTGTACCTCCCTATGGATATAGGCGTGATATTATGTATCTATAATAATAATAATAATATAATATTCTATCACATACACGCAGCACCATCTAGCCCAAACTAAGCAGAGCTTGTACTATCGGTACTAGACAATGGATAAACATACATATATACTTTTCTTTGCTTTTTATAAATACATACATATTATACATAAAAACACCCATACCGAGACAAACATCCACGTTCATACATACAAATGTTTGACTTGTTGGGGAATCCAACCTGCGATATATTATGTAATAATGATTAGATATCGATTAACTTCGTGGAATTCGTATCATTAATGGCTATATGACTTAAAAACTGTGGCAATATTGAACTAATCATTCCCTGAAATTTAAATAAATAGATGGGTACGACTTTAATTAGAACTGCATACATTACAAAGACAAACAGATAAAATCAAAATGCTCTTACAGCTGAAAGGTTAAACTTAATGAACAACGTTAATTTTGTCTACATTTTGTGACTAACTTTCTCGGGTCCTATTAAGGCGAATGTGATTGTTTTAGTTCCATTTACCCATTAAGAACTTATTAGGGTCCGTGTTATAGCAAAAAGGCCTTGCATCCAAGCGGGCATTTGTTAAGATATAAATTTATTCAGGGAAACAAAGCGCTCGCTTCGTGTAACAAAAACTGTATGAGGTTAATGGCAGGGAGACATGCCGTGGCTGGATTACCTACCGCGAATTTTGAAACACCCTACTAATTTCACAGCATTTGTCTTTTTGTGCATTCACCGTTTAGGGGCGTTTACAACAAAAAGTTCACGCACTTACGTATTTTGATTTAAGTTTTTGCTACATTCGCATTGATAATTATGTGCTTAGTATCCAGTGAGCAAGCGAAACTGACTTAAAAGCGTTTTGTTAAGGGACTCTGTGTATTCAGGCTGGGTTTAACTAAAGCGAAAGGTGTTATGACAGTTTAATCAAGCCGTTAATGCTTTTCATCTGCAGGCTAAATTTAACCCTCTTTACCCCTTCCCTCACTGTCCTACCGTCCTTACCGAAAGTCACGTTTGTTTTTTAATATAGTTTTATTAAATATTTATTGATAGATTTAAAATGAAGTAAGTATGATTTATAAATTATCTTAATATATGATTAAGCTCTGCCTCATTGCTACTGTAGTATGTTTGCCGTTTGGATTGCATGATGTGTCTTAGTTCGATTTCGAGGAAACTAAACATTTTCCAGAAACGTTTCGAGCAGACGGTTATAGGCTCGCTAAAACTTAGAGTCCCTCATAAACTTCATCGGAGACCAACAACACCTCTGATGCCACCGCTCTGCAGGACAGAATTTGGCACAAATTCACCGGTTCCTCGTTTAACTAAGCTACTGAATGAATACAGTGACATCATAGATATCCATTCTGACTCCCTAAATAAATTCATTAGCATTATAACAAAAGGCACTTAAACCTTAAAGTCTTAACTTCATTGTCAATCAATACGCACGTAATTTCGAAAAGTCATATAATTTCCGAAAGTCAGAGCGACGTGGGTTCGAACCCGAGACCCTCTGCTGCTTGTATCACTGTAACATTAGCTGGTAAACCTGAATAAATGAATAAAAACCATAGCTGACCAAATGTAGTTTTACCTTACTGCTTATCTCTCCTAGGATTTTCCTTCACGGATAGCGTAGGGGTTTTAGTGATTGCCACACGAATTTACCATATGTGATAAAAAATTGTGTGATCCACAACACGTTGTTCTGAGTTCTTTGTGATTTTTAAGTCCCTCGCGACACAGGAATTAATCCTAGTGCAGGAGACGATGGATTAGCACACCGTCCTAATATATTCATGAACGAAGATACCTATATCAATACAGGCTGATTGGTAAAAGACTGGACATATTGAAGGAGGGTATTCAGTACTGGATTCTGGACTTGAATATCTAAAAAAATAGGTACTTATAATTTGACCTAGTTATCCAATAAAAACTTAATGTGCGGACACTCTTGCGCATATACCAAAGCTAAACAAAACCTCCGCCCCCGACCCCCGCTACCACACCCCGTACTCCCCCGAATTTGCACACCGCCCGTCCTTTTCTTATCAAAGGTCATTAGCCTCGGTAGCGCGACGCGTTCGACAGCTGTGTCAGCTGTGTGCGACCCGCGCAGTGTCCACATTTTATGGATATTTCATACAAATTTTCATAAAGGTTTTCTTTGCAGGTTACACAGTTTTGTTTTTTTAATTTATTTATACGTTACGTCTGACCATATATGATTTTAATTGACTTGCACAATACTGCATACCCTGAACCTGTTCTATACTAACTATAATATGTTTTACGTCCAAACTAGCAATGGATAACGTGACTGTATTGTTTCGGTAGCACGTGTGTAAGCGAACGCCGAGTTTGGTTTGACATCGGCCTGTGTGACGCACTCGTAGTGGGCGAGACATTCGTTTCGGACGCGTATCATTGTTCGAAATGCTGAAGTGAACCCTTGTATGACATGAATCTCTCGGTTGGACGCAATTGTTACTTTTCTATATCCTTACTATTCTATACTAGATTTTGTTAATGTAGGATAAGTAAGGTTAGATTAGCGATAGTACTTTTTTCTTGATAATTGGTAGCCTATGTGCTTTTCTGTTTCGTTCGTTTCATGATGTTTGGTTGAATAGTTAAGGTGTAACAAACAAACAAACTCACAGTCGCATTCATAATATTCGTCAGGATTAGGATATAAATAGGCAAAGACAACAGTTCAGTATCTTTCCTGTTTATGAACTGATATTCTTTTATTTTTAATTTTTTTTTTATATATTTTTTAATATTTTTTTTCACACTACACCATTTAGCCCAAACTAAGCAGAGCTTGTACTATAGGTACTAGACAATGAATAAACATACTTATATACTTTTTTTTTGTAAATACATGCATATTATACATAGAAACACCCAGACCAAGACAAACATCCATGTTCATGCACACAAATATTTGACTTGTGCGGGAATCGAACCCGCGACCTCAAGCGTGGCATTCGGTTACACTAACCACTACGCCATCGAGGCCTACTAATATGGACAGTAATATCTGACAGAATGACTGCAATTCCTGGTACATAAATGACTTGTATAATAGTAAAATTATCATTAGATGACAATTTTTTTCTTTTCTTTATTTATTATAAGGTATTTTTGTACAAAATAATGACAATGTCAATCCCATCGTACCTTATTCTAAGAAGAAAAAACTATAACAACAATAGCATGGGCTAATCTTATTAGCTACTAATCACAATGACTGTTATTAAATCTATATATATAAAACTCTTCCGTTACTGAGTGACTGACAGACAACGCACAGCCGAAACCACTGAACGCAAGAAGCTGAAATTTTGCATGTATGTTCCTTGGAGAGTGTAGAGGAGCACAAAGAGAGGATTTTTGGAAATTTCACCCCGAAGGGGGTGAAAGGGGTGAAACCCGATATTCACACGGGAACGGGACTTACGCGGGTGAAACTGCGGGAAATCTACTAGTGTATAATATAATATTCTAGCTTTATCAGAGTTTGGTTCAGTTAGAATACTATGAAACATACCGACATCGTATAAATTTAATTTAAATTTATTTATAAAATGGGCTCCTTTATCAGCATATCTGACACATTCCATTAGTAGATGGTACACATCATCCTTTTTATTGCATACATCACAATTAGGCGAGTCTATCTTTTTCATTAAATACGCAAAACTTCTACCAGGAATGTGTCCGGAACGCAATCTACACGCCATCACGATTTGCTTTCGATTTAATTTAGACGCAGCAAACCACGGGACATGAAGAAGTTCACATTGAATGCATTTATACCACAAGCCCTTCAGTTTTGACCGCTTATTAAAATATTTCTAAACATTTAGATCTATATTTCGTTAAATCGTCGGAATAGCTAGGTAAAATATATGTTTCCTGTCCCTCTAGTACAGCTTTCTTTGCTAAGCTGTCAACCCCTTCGATTCCCGGTAGCCCGATATGAATGACAATTTAAAAGAGTGGCCGTGAGATTCATGCTTATTGCAGGTATTTTGTCATAGGCTCAACCTTTTGCCTGAACCTAGCAACTAACATAAATGTAAATTCACTAAATTTTGTAAAATCACTAACCCTGTTGATGTTTATAAGTGTTACTTTGTGCTAAATTATTTTTGACATCGGCTTTTGTTTAGTACCAAACGAATGTAAAAGAGTAGAAAAAATTGTTGTACTCAAATTTTCAATAATTATTATGGTCGAAAGCCAACACTAGTATTATAAAATATGCGATTCGTTTCCATGTCTAAACAACGTATATGAATAGCTTGAAATTTGGGCACGAACAGTAGCAAAAAAGCAGTGCAAATGAACGCCCCGTCAATACCACGACGCGCCGCGCTGTGTGTTGTGGGTTAGAATCAAACGCGAGGCAATTTTTTATATGATCCACAAATAATTGGTCTTAATATGTTTACTTTTTGACCGTTTCATGTAAAGTCAACCGGGACACATGGTGCGCGATTAGATAAAAAAATTAAAACTTATAACTAAACCTAATAATAAAAAAGATGCCTTATCATGGATACAGTAACAAGGTGATTTAATGCACCGGTGCCGTGAGATTAAACCGGTGACGAACAACAATATAAACATGGCAGTTAACTTGTGTACAAATACAAATAAGTTCCGGTTGCCGACTCGCTATTGTTTCATCCGGTATAACGTAAAGCTTTAAACATTTGTCGAGGTCGCGGTTGTGGTCTGGAGATGACAGCGTAGTAATAATCTCTATTTTCTCCTTTATTACCAAATCGGTATTGATCCATCAAACTCGGCAAAATTAACAGTTTATAACAGTAGTTGAATCGAATGCGATGTTCGAAAACAATCCTCAACGGTAAAGTGATTAGTAAATTTATAATTTGACACTTGGAGGACAATGGATTAATTTAAATCGCTTGTCTCAAAATAATGTCTACAGGCGCAAAACTATTGGGATTTTCTAACTATAATTGTCTTGAAAATATATTTATAAACATACTAGACTGCGATATTTTTTGCGTAAATGTAGGTTGGGTTGGGTCCCACAAGATGAAAGTAGGGCTAAAAGGTGAGTAAAAATGGGTAGGGTAGTTATGTGCATGTGAAAGTGACTCGCGCGGCCCCGCCCGGCTCTGGTTATGTTGAGGAACACTGTGATAGGTTTAGTTGTTAATACAGGCATGGTGCCATCTTTTCCCTGGTGAGTCTGACATAACCTCTCCGTTGCCCAGCGGAGAGATATGCGCCAATGCATTTCCTCACGTAAAAAAAGATTACATTAGTAAGAATACTTCTTTTGAATGAAAGGTATCCTGTATCCTTTTTTATTCCCCTGACAACGTGTATGCGAAATTGCATGCTAATCGGTCGAGTAGTTAAGGCGTTAAAGCGTAACAAACAAACTCACATTAGCGTTTATAATATTAGTTAGTATAAAGTTTATTCAAAATTCATATTAAAATGTTCTGCAAATGTGCTGTGCAGTGGCGGTTTCTTCATATAAGCTCAAAACCCCAGCGTGCCTTCCTAGAGATTTATTATTTTCAATTTTACACAAGTATAAGAGAGAGAGCAGCAATAGCTCAGTGGGGAGACCAACAGACTGCAATGCAGAGGGTCTCGGGTTCGATCCCACGTCGCGCACCTCTGACTTTCGGTAGTTATATAACTTTTCGGAATTATGTGCGTATTGATTGACAATTATCGCCTGCTCCGTGCCTCGGAGAGCACGTTAAGCCGTCGGTCCCGGCTGCCATGAACATCTATGGCAATCGTTATTGGGAAAGTCAGTACCCTCTAATATCCTAACACTGGTCTAGCCTTAGGGTATCGTTAGCCTTCGGGTTGTGGAGTTCAGGTGGCAGCCGCTCCGTGTAAAAACTGATATCTAGTCAAATCCAGTTAGACTAGGAAAGCCGACCTCAAGTGTCCTGGGAATAATAAACGCTAACGGAGAAGAAAAGAGAGACTAATGTAAAATTATGCTTACGACATACAAGTGAATTTGAACATTACAAGAGAGCATGATTCATTTCAGTTCATTTACTGATAAAATACAAATATATAGCTTGCCTTTGTTTGAATTTGCCTTAGGCACGCGGCTGATGCTATGTGTTCTACCTTTTATATTTTTCACAATAAAGGTTCCAAATATGCCCAGCGGCTAATGGTGAACGGTCACAGTAACCTATGACCGTTTGCAATAACAGGCCCATCGCTCGCACGTTGCCGATCCTGGGCAAAAGAATTAAAGGTGGGATGAAAGAGAACAAATGGGCTCATGCAGGTTCCTTATATAAGTCTCGTTCTTCTCTGGAAGCAGATTTACTCTTTGTCATCAATACTAATTATTATTGTGATATTGTGTAAGATTCAGAATTAAGCCTAACCTACTCTGTTCTCGTCACATAATCATATTATAAATGTGAAAGTAGGTATTTCTGTTGGTACCGTTTTTGACACCTGAATTACTAGAACAAAGGTCTTTTAATAAATGAAAGATTATTTAAAAAAGTAGCTAGCGCTTTAGGTATCCTTGCTAAATTTATAAAATTGATTTTGCTCGCGTTTGCGCTCGCGTAAATATAGGTTAGGTTACATTAGTACTTTTTTCTGGATGAAAGGGACGCTATGTCCTTTTCTGTACCCCTGACTACGTGCTTACGGAATTTCATGATGATCGGTCGAGTAGTTAAGGCGTGAAAGCGTAACAAACAAACTCACATTCGTATTTATAATATTAGTTAGGATTAGGTAGGATGTGAAAGTGAAGTTGTTTGTTTGTTTACTTGCATACTTACACGTTGCCAAGGATAGAGAAAAGGACATGGGTTACCTTTAATCAAAAACAAGTGAGAAACGGCAATAAATTGCCGTAAATATCAAGAGTTCGAAAAAATGGTTCAAGTAATATGCAAAGGTCACGTGATACCACGTGGCCTAGAGGTCAGAGGTCAAAGGTCATAGTCATTTCGGGGGTATATCGACTATCCTGAGTCGGATGGCGTTGACCGCGAGTTTCTAGCTCTTACGGTTCTTGAGTTGAAGGTTGTATAACAGACAGACGGACGGACGGACAAAGCTGTTGTATAAGAGATTTTTCGAACTAAAAAAGCTGATTCCGAGGGATAAAAAAATTACATAACCTACATTTATGCGAGCGAAGCCGCGGACAAAATCTATTTTGCTATATTTTAGGACATCAGCAATATTTATATGAAGTATCCCGATGTCTATCAGTTAAGTTTTCATTACATTAGTACAAATTAGCCCCCGCGGGTACATTCTAACCTATTACCAAACTCGTTGAAAGCTTTTTAGACAAAGGTCAAATTGCAAAGCTCGGAGGCTCCCTTTGTTTATTATCTAAATGTTCGACCAATATGTGAGGGGTTGTAGATTAGGGTGCGTTCCGAACTTCCCGTTTACGCAGTTAAGCTAGTTTGGTCGACCGCTGGAGAATTTACTTTAATAACAGTCTATCTGACATCTGATCTTTGTATTTGTCGCGGAAACAGTAACATCCTCGTTAATTTTATCGATCGATAACTTTTACGGTAATTCAGTCTCTTGTTTTCTAGTCTACGAATAAGATGCTGGGAAATTTTGTTCCTAAATTCGCATATCAAACTTACCTTTGAAGCTGCTGTGAAAACAAGAGCCAATTATAGTAACTAGCGGTCGCCTAGTAGTCAACATTCGACCATAATAGATGTAAATTTTAAGTTTGATCGTTATTAAGTTTTTATTGTCTATAACCCTTATAATCACATTTCATTTAGAATTCGCAAAGGCCAATTACCTATCATTTTCAAACAAATTATTATTTACTTAACTATACTCTTTCATTGACGATATTCCTAAGCTTGCTACTTTGTTTTCTTTTTTTCTTTATTACATATAAATAAGGTATATGTAATCATAGTTACGAAGAATTGTACGACGTCAGACGAACATTGCCGAAATACTACGAACGCGATTGCGAACTGCGCGTGTCAAACGCATGGTAGTGTGCGTGTCGTATTTTTTCATTAATTTAATGTGTTTCTAATGCATATTTTATAAAAATATTAGGATTCGCCACTCCTTTACCGTACAAATGTTAACTGTGCCGAATTTTAAACTCCTCCGTCCACGCAATTTTCGTAAAAAGGGGTACAAAGTTTTTGCTTCAAGTATTAATATATAGATAATAGATGACTATCCTGATTACTCTCAAAGGAACGAACTGCGAGATGAAAACGTTAACACAATACAAGTCTCGAAATATAAAACTGTGAAAGTATATTGCGCATCTAAGCCGCATATATGTATAAACCCGTAAAGCATCTGGAACTAAAATCTTCTATAGCATAAATATAAATAACGAAAAGCCTTATTCATTATCAAAATATTCATAATGTGTACGCGACGAGATACAGAGCTTGCTCTAAAACAGTCGACCGGGTTTGTGGCGCTCCATCTTGGATGTTGCCATTTGCAATGTTTTGTCTTTTGTTTCTTGTGAGAATAACATCCGCTTTGTCTAAGCCGGACCGTTTGAGACACATTGCAAATATTTACCTAACCGTGGTTTGTATTTGCACGTTTCTCTGTAACTTTCTGACACCGCAAACCCAGCAATGGCGGCGTTTTGTGACCGTTTATTTATATAACCAAGTATATGGGCCGATTTTTATAGCAATTTGAATTTTGAATGGCGTTTGAATAATTATATGGCGCTTATAACTCATATTCAGATGAACTTTATTGATCAATCTTACTCTAAGGCTATGATAAATATATGAGCGACAAGGGTTGATCCTTGTCACCTAAGTATTTTTTGTTTTTCAACTAGCTTCAAACAGAAATGTTTTGACGCAACGCAACGGTTCGCTGGAACCATATGTGTTGTGGCCGTCGAGTTAGAGCGTAAAATATTGATCGGGGAGGTTACGCAATATTTGACTGAACAGTCAGTGGCAGCGGTTAAAACAAGTTTTACGTAATTCTATATCAACACGTAAGCGGAACATAATATGTACTTTTATTTCCATTTCTATAAAATGAATGGTAAGTTCTAATAACCCTACCAGTAGAAGCCTACCCGAAAAACATATTAAATATGTTGGAAAGTAAATCTCAGCGGTATACCTGCTTGAGAGTGAGTCATTTCCACCACCTGAGCTTTGGAATTTTTCAATCTCCTTTATGGACAATGGGCCGACTAGAAGGAGGAAATATGTCCCTGCAACATCACGACCGCTGGTCGTTAAAGAATGTGCATAAATCAAGTTATACGATGAGTTGATATAAAGTAAACGTGTATACCCTCCCAAGAAATGAAACTTTTATGGGTCATACACGCTTTTTTGTGTAATATACTTCTTTATAATAACATGAATCTTGCATACCTCTTCCTTTCTAATGGATTTCTTACTAGGGATTTTAATTCATATAATTGTTAAGGTTAGGTTAAGGTCTATACATGGACAATTGTTTAAAAGATTTAAAAGATTGTGAATGGGGATTAAGAATGAATGAGTTACTTGTCAAATGTCTTCTTTATGCCGATGACCAAGTAATACTTGCGTCATCAGTGGAAGAGTTGCAGGCGATGGTAACTATTATGCATAGAGCTTTTGAGAGTAAAGGAATGAAAATAAATGTAAGCAAGACGAAAGTAATGGTATTTGAAAAGGAAGAGTGCGTGACGATGTGTAATATTTTGATTGATGGAGAAAAAGTGGAGCAAGTGAAAGAGTTTGTATATTTGGGTACTTTGTTTACAAGGGATGGTAAACATGAGGAAGATATTGAAAGGAGAACGATTGCGGGAAACAAAGTGAATGGAGCTCTACGCGCTTTTATGAACAGTCGAAATGTTTCCGAAAAGGCACGTTTGGCTGTTCATAGAGGACTATTAGTGCCCACACTTATGTATGGAAGTGAAAGTTGGGTATGGTAAAAGAAGCATGAGAGCAGAATAAATGCTGTAGAAATGAGAGCGCTGAGAAATATATGTGGTGTGACTCTGAAAGATAGAATAAGGAATAGTGTGATTAGAGAGAGAGATGCGGCATGAAAGTGGATATAGTGACAAGAATAGAAAAGGGTATGTTAAGCTGGTTTGGGCATGTAGAAACAATGAACGAGGAAAGACTGACTAAGAAAGTTTATAAGGCTAGTGTGAATGGAACAGTCGCAAGAGGAAGACCTAGCGAACGTTTTTTGATCAGATCGGAGGCGTTCTGGACAAAGGCCAGGTTAAGAGCACCTTGAACCGACAGGCGTGTATGAGGAATGTGATGAAAGTGAATGAAGCCAGAGAAGTGTGTCAGGATCGTAGCAAATGGAAATCCGTAGTCTCTGCCTACCCCTCTGGGAAACAGGCGTGAATCTATGTATGTATGTATGTATAATTGTTAAGAGTCGGGACGGCATTTCTATTATTAATGCAGATTGTACGAAAATCTATACAAGCTGCTTCACTACTTTCAGACGAATAAACACTCTTCACAGTAGTCTTCGTCTTCATTTCGCGTTGATGTTGAACGCTCCGATGTTTGCTACGTTTGTACTTAGACAGATCTGAATGAATCGGGAGCGTTAGCGCTAGCCTTTTAAACGCCCCTGGTACAAATTGGTAGAACTCCATGGAGTCTCGAACCTTCGATATACGCAATAGAACGAGAAAATAAACTCATTTAAAATATAAGCAGATTTAACGTTAAGCAAATTTCGGCCTTAAGCTATTGCGGTTGGGTTCATTTCAAATTAATTGCCACTACTCATAGTCTCAATTATTATTACATTATTTCAGAATCGGTTTCGTTTTAGGCTTATCTGATCTCTTGATTTTCATCCTAGAAAACACTGAGGTTTTCCAAATTCACCTAGTAGGTAGATATATGCTGCGTATTCATATCAATATTATCTATAGGTACTTATATTTCCTGTAACATCGGTACTAAATTGTGTACTTTAAATATACTCACTGCTATTCACGAAACTCGTATATTATTCACATATTATATAATAGTATTTCGACATCCAATATCATCGATAAAAGGTCACAAAGAGTAGATGTTATTATATATTCTGATTGTTTATGTTTTCTATGAAAGTTCAGCCCCTCACTTTGTATTCATAACAAAGTTTAAAGTAATAAACGTCGGGAATATTATCTGTTTTATGATAATATTGATGGGATACCCGAGCAATTAATCTTTGTTAAAGGTAAAATATCAATTACGCCGAAGTTGTTTAAGGTACAAGGTTTTTATTAAGATAATTCTTCTATTGCAAAGTTTTCTGGGACAATTTTAAGACTGTGCTAAGCGTAAGACAGGTAATGACAGAATTCATGCGGCGCATATTCAAATCGGCGCGCGGCCGTCATAGTTAAATTGTATGGAGGGTTTGAAGTGTTTTTTTGATAAATATGTATCTTTATTGTCACCAATAACTTAAATATTTGGGACGGACAAATTGCTTCGTTTAAGCTGTAAAATAGGATAGATTTCTACTGTTATAATCTAAAAATCACATTACACGAGCTTACGTTTTTGCATTTTACGTGCAAATTTAGGTAAATTTGTAAAAAATATTAATTATTTTAAGTTTTTTACACGCAGTAATTGTAAACACATTCATTGTTATGATAAATGTATATTTTATATTTGTATTAAACAAAAAGTGTTGCTTTTATTCACTTAACTGTGACCGCCTGTTTTGGCACATTTCGCTCGGCGCAGTCTTAATAACACAAATAATCTTATAGTTGCTTCTTTAGGATAACAAATATCAGCTTCGTATTTTCATTTATAAAAAATAGAGCAAAGTAAAATAAAATGCGCATAGTTGGAATCTTACAGAGAGATGGAATTCCGGGTCAGCCGATCGCGATGTCCCAAAATGATAAAGTTATGTGTACATGATATGGGATCTCAAAAATATTGCCTCGCATTAACTCGCTATGAAAATAGGATCGAACGACTTTTTCGCACTACTGTAGGAATAAACAAACTACATACATATGTCGGGTCAATTAAAACTCTATCCATAGATTGCTATCAGTATTTACGTAGTGATGGCGGCCTGTGATTGTACTGCTCGTCTATGATTACATTATGGAGCAGACCGCAGTAATTAAGCACGCCCTATTTGCAGAAGGTTTTACCTACAAACGCAATGAACCAATACGTGTGAATCAGAAAAATGGAACACTGCACAAATGACGTAATGGTGTAAGTAATCATTTTGCTATTGTCGTCTGCCTTGTGTGGCGTGTTCTATCTTCGCACGTGACGAATACTTGAGGGACTCGGGCGGACAAAGCAGTCTAGACGCTAATGAACATGGCTGCCGATCATAAGACGCCGCGTTCGAATTCCGTGTTGGAACACAAACAATTATTGTGTAATAAAGTGTAAAATAAATAACGCGATAAAATCCGTATATAGTAGTATAATTTCAATGAATTATTGTGTCTTTCGAGTAATTTTTAATGACATCACGGAGTTAGGCAATTACCTAACAATGTTCCATTTCCATGCCACGGAATGCACATAAAGTCGTTGTTCCTACGCCTGATCTCTACCCGATCGTATCGGATTGCCTTCCCATCGGATTTGTACACTACACATTGTCTCCTGCGTACATGGCTTATTGCCGTTACGATTGGGAGACGTAATTGAAATTTGGTTTGTAGTACGTTATTATTATTAGTTGTTACGTCTTAGTGATCTATTTCACATTTGTTTCAATATATCCTTTCCTAACTAATATTATAAATACTAATATGAGCTTGTTTTTTTTCTTCTTTGTAACGCTTTTACGCGTTAGCTACTCGACCGATCGTCATGAAATTTCGCATAAACGTTGTCAAGGGAACAGAAAAATATGTTACCGACAAAATCTAGTTATATTATAAACGCGAATGTGAGTTTGTATATAGCGCTTTCAAGCCTTAAGTACTTGACCAATCTTCATGAAACTTCGCATACACGTTCTAATGGGTACAGAAGAAGACATGTCCCTTTTATCCATTATTATAAAGTACTGTTTCCTATTAAGTGAAGTCTTGGGCAAAAACTAATATTATATAATATCCTCTACGAGGAAAAATATAGTCCTCGTACAAGAGCAATTTATAAAATGAAACACTCTTACCATACATAATATGTATGTTTTCATAAGTATAACAGAGATCTTTACTGCTAAACTTAAAAGCCCTAAAGTTTTGTGACAGAGACCAGTAATAGACTGTTTATATGGTTATGGTACAGTGTATATTTAAAGTTTCAACCGCGAGGTCGGCGTCAAAGGAAAGTCATTTGAGTTCCTTTGACGACAAGAGCTGGAAAGGATATAAATTAACCGGGTGAGCGGTATCTGTTAGCACTCGTTAGTTTTAAGCGTTTATTCAAAATAATTCTATTCATAAAGCATATGTTATAAAGGCAATCCTAGCTAATATTAGAAATGCGAATGTGAGTTTGTTTGTTATGCTTTCACGCCTAAATTACTCGATCGAACATCATGTTATTTCGTATACACGTTGCCAGAGGTATAGGAAAGGACATGGGTACCATGGTATCATCCAGAACCTACTGTTCCCGAGGCATGAAAAATATAGATAACTTATATTTATCAAGCAAGCGAAGCCGCGGTTAAAATCCAGTATACAATATAGGAAACATTATAAAGTAGAGCAAGTATGATTAGTGTACGCCATTTTTATTTTTGTTTAAAAAAGCATCTGCCGATCAAAGAATAATGCCTGAGTCTTGGGTTTTTGCAAACATTTAAGACTGCGCCGAGCGAAATGTGCCAAAACAGGCGGTCACAGTAAAGTGAATAAAATCAACACTTTTTGTTTAATACAAATATAAAATATATATTTACCATAAAAATGCATGTGTTTACAATTACTCCGTGTAAAAAACTTAAAATAATCAATATTTTCGCCTACAAAATTACGTAAAATTGCACGAAAAATGCAAAAACGTAAGCTCGTGTTACGTGATTTTAAGATTATAACAGTAGAAATCTATCCTATTTTACAGCTTGAACGAAACATAAATAGTTACATTACAATTTGTCCGTCCCGAATATTTAAGTTATTGGTTGACAATAAAAATACATATGTATCAAAAAAGCATTTCAAATCCTTCATACAATTTGACTATGGCGGCCGCGCGCCGATTTGAATATGCGCCGCACGAGCTCTGTCATTATCTGTCTTACGCTCGGCGCAGTCTTAAACAACTGACACAAAAACAACCTAATTCCGTGCAACTAACTGTAGATCACACAAAGTGTGACTCCTAAAACACTAGGCGATATACGAGTCGATAAGTTGTGTCTGGAATGGCCGCTTAGGTAACAATATTTTCACAAAGTAATATTTGTAGAAGTAGCGATAGCTCAGTGGGGAGACTAACAGACTGCAATGCAGAGGGTCTCGGGTTCGAACCCACGTCGCGCACCTCTGACTTTCGGTAGTTATATGACTTTTCGAAATTATGTGCGTATTGATTGGCAATTATCGCCTGCTCCGTGCCTCGGAGAGCACGTTAAGCCGTCGGTCCCGGCTGCCATGAACATCTATGGCAGTCGTTATTGGGAAAGTCAGTACCCTCTAATATCCTGACACTGGTCTAGCCTTAGGGTATCGTTAGCCTTCGGGTTGCGGAGATCAGGTGGCAGCCGCTCCGTGTAAAAACTGATATCCAGTCAAACCCGGTTAAACTAGAAAAGCCGACCCCAAGTGACTTGGGAAAAATAAAGGCTAAGGAGAAGAAGAATATTTGTAGAAGTTATTACCTATACATTTTATAATGATACCAGTTTTTTAAGTGAAGAGCAATATTGAAGGGTCTCTGTTTTTATTCTTCAGTTTAATATTTTATTAATCGTCTGACAGAAAGAGCCTTGTTGTCTTACAAAACAGCGAGCCTGGAAAATATACAAGTTTGAAAATGATATCTTAAATATTTTTTAACAAAGGTTCGCATGATCGTGTATAAAATACAGGATAGGTATTATAACTGAGGACGAATTGAATTAATAATAAATTTTAGCATTTTGCAATACGATGTTAAGTTTATTGGTATCTTACTATAATTCTAACAAATGCGAAAACATTGAAAGTGCAACTAACAAACAAACTCGTATGTGACTGTTGTTGACTGTTTGTTTGTGCTTTCACGTTTTAACTACTCAACCGAATATCATGAAATTTCGCATACAACGTGTATGAGAAACTTTATGATAATCGAGTTAGAGGTACAGAAAATAATAATAATAATAATAATTTATTTGCAAAAAAATGTGGTGATAACAAAATATGGTAGGATTACAATTAGGCGCATGACACATTTCGCCATATTTAAATAGCATGCAAATTTAACAAGTTGTAAGGTACAACTAAATAAAATTAAAGAAAGAAAAATCAAGAACATGAGCTACAATTTCAAAAACTTAAACAATTATTAAAATGGTAAATATTGTAACTTAAATCAAATTAACATACACTTGACCATTAAATCAGTTAATTCACAATGTGTTCGCAGAGTGATATGAATGAGAGGCAAACTTTTTAATGAATTCATTGACTGAATAGAAACTCTCTTCTATTAGCCAATTTTGTAATGATATACAAAATTTATTATAGGACAGCTTAATTATATCTTCAGGCAATGAATTATATATAAGAGGCGCCATGTACGCACTACTACGTCTAAACATTTCTATTCGTGGTACCGGCATTTTCAGGTACGATTGAGTAAGTTTCCGTTTATTCGTATTATTATTTATTTCGAACAAATTAATATTACATTTTACGAATTTCGCTACTTCGTAAGTATATATAGATGGAGCAGTCAATAACTTTTTGGATTTAAAAACGGGTCTACAAGATTCCCACCACTGCATGTTGAACATTGCGCGAATGCACTTTTTTTGAAAACATATAATACCAATCATCCAGAAAATAGTAGTAATACTAGGTAGCAGATAATCGCTGATTTCAGCTTGAATGGGCCGGCTCGACCGGGGAAGGACTACCCTCTCACAGAATATCAACGTGAAATAGCAGTATTCCTACTGTTGTGTTCCGTTCGGTGAGTGAGAGTGCCGGAGGCCCAATCACCCTCTTTCCACCTTCCCGTTCCTTCTCCTTCCCACTTCCTTTTATTCCTAAAGGGTCGGCAACGCGCAAGTAATGCCTCTGGTGTTGCAGGCGTCCATAGGCTACGGTGACCACTTACCATCAGGTAGGCCGTATGCTAGTCTGCCACCTTAGTCGTATAAAAAAAAGCCTATTCGTGAGGGTTAAGCTATTCCTCAGGAATAATATTTTGTATACGTATGTTTTATTATAGATAAATGTGAAATTTTGTTAAGATGTTTGTTACTTAATTACGCATAAACTGTCTTACATATTTGGATGAAACTTGACAATCAGATAGTCCAAGTTCTGGATTAACTTATAGGTCACACTTTATTTTAATATGTGTTATCGTGATACTCCGGTGGGCAAAGCCCTAAGCATAAAATAGTATAAAAATGTTACAATCGGTAGTATCTCAGATAGTGGTACAGAATTAACTAAAATCGTCAGTAATGCGTGTCACCAGTAGGTAAACAGTATGACAAAGTGAGGTGCCGAACACCGTGCCCTATCGACACTGGCGCTCTTTTTGTCTCACAAGATTGATGGACTGTTGTTGCTGGCTCGATGACAGTATTGACTCGACACGAGTTTCTTCAGCGAGTGAAATTATGCTTGATGTAGAAAATGCTGCAGTGCCATGCCCCATTAGAGATTTTATCAACATGGTGTTTGATAATATTTCTTGTACGTTTAGTAATAGTTATAAATAAATTTACTGTTGTGAAATTGGCGCTTATGTTTGCGTGATCATGTAGTCTTGAGCTTGAATACCGGGCAAAATATTACTGAGATATTTAGTTAGAAAATGTGCCGCAGACGTACATAGATTACAATAAGCTTGCCATGATGAATCGTGAATTATCACGTGGGACCAAAGAGATTTATGAGTAATACTTTTAATGTCTTTGTGAGGTATCTAAAGACACAGTTGGCGGAATGTGGGTATAATATACTCCTGCCTATTCTTTTGACGATATGCAGGCGTAAGTCTGTTGAATTAATGTAATCGTGATAGACAATACATCCTATCCGTTATTTACTTGTTAACTTAAGCAACATTTTGTAAGTCGTCGCTCTCGACTTATTATTCCAAAGTAAATTGGGGTCGGTTATTTAGTCCAAGAGCGTCGGTTGACTACCCCAATCCAAAGGGATAACGATATCCTGAAGAAAAATCTGGTGTCAGAATATTTAATACTCTTCGTATCGACTGTTATATATACACACAATTAACAGACTACCTAGGCTTTCACAGTGTCACACTGTATCATAGTGTTAGTCAACCGCGCAGAACGTTCCATCTGCGTAATCTCCACTCGAAATTGACTGTAGACTCGGGGAAAGGCTGAGCAGGCATATAGTTACCTTCTCCTACATATAATTTTAATTATTACAAGCACTATTAAAACATAATAATTTCTTAAAATAAAATATTTGCGTTCCCTAAATCTGATCAAATATTGTAAGGTGTCGTAATAATTACAAGAAGTGAAGGAGAAAAATCTACGTCCAGTAAACATTCTCCCGTTCCATTTAAATTTCTATTGACATTTAATGAACCAATAATAATATCTTTCAATATTCCATCAAAGTAAAACAGCAGAGATGCAAGGCTCGTATTTCATGTTCGTCAATTGACTTTTCGACTTCAAACGTATATGATGTATAGAAATGTATCTTCATTTCGAAATATTTACGCCTTCGAATGAGATTATACATAAATTGACTTCGTTCTGTAAAGGATTTGGCAAAGAACGTAAATGAAGTCAACACATACATAGGCTGTAAATTTATATATTTGAGTACACATCGTACTCAAATATATAAATTTATTCATGTGTGTGTGTATCGTCAGCATCAAGGATTTTTAGAGGTACACGCAACATGATTTCTATTTGTAAGTAAGTATAATATGTACCTACAACCAAAGTCAATATGATACTGATCCTAAAGCAACATAGATTAAATGTCGACTCAATACAACGCGCTACAATGAACGCACCAAAACATTAAAAACAATAATAAATTAAAACGTTTTATTGCGTCGAAAAGAACATTGTCACGAATCCCCTGGCTTTTGAATTCACGATAGTTGTATTCAGAAACTGGTGCCTTTACCCTAAGGTACATAATTATTAAATATCAATTAAACAAATAAAATGCTTTTGTTTTTAATGTGTGTGTATTAGTATGAATGTGTGAGTGCATGAACGCGAGTATGTTGTTGAATGTAAATATGTATGTACATTTTACACACTTACACAACAAAATTCTTACACAAATGTTTGTGTAACTTAATATTTACTTTATGTACAAATAATACAAAACAACTGACTAGTTTGATAATACTAGAATAGTTAAAATTCGAATTGCATTTCTTTTCAATCTATTACCTTTTTTTGAAATTAAACTAATATATACGGATTTACCATTATATTTTTTATATTTGCCCATATCCCTTTACTATATCAAAATAAAAAAAGCGGAAATATTATTGAATCAATTACGCAAAATGTTCATAAAATGATTGAATATTTAAATAATGTGTAAACAATTGACGACCTGACGACCTCGATGGCGTAGTGGCTAGTGTAACCGACTGCCACGCCTGAGGTCGCGGGTTCGATTCCCGCACAAGTCAAACATTTGTGTGCATGAACATGGATGTTTGTCTTGGTCTGGGTGTTTATATGTATAATATGTATGTATTTACAAAAAAAAAGTATATATGTATGTTCATCCATTGTCTAGTACCCATAGTACAAGCTCTGCTTAGTTTGGGCTAGATGGTGTTGTGTGTATGTGGTAATATTATTATTATTATTATTAATTAAAAAATTACACATAAAAAAGATGCGACAACATGAAACCATGAAACTATAAGTATGAATACCTACAAAAAATGGTAGATAGATGAAATGGAATGGCAGACAGGAGACTTTACAGTAGACAATTCAGCTACTAGTAGCGGCTCCACAGACGCGAAGAAGCTACAATTCACGGTAAGAGATGGCGCCGTAGTCAATAAAACACTTTTTATATTGATATTTAATCCTGACTGACGTAAGCGAAGTTCAGTACAAGTCACTGTACATGCACGATCAATGCATCAAACACGTTCTTTTTGATGAACGAATATTACACCACGTTACGTCACACTACTAATAGTTATAATATTACTCAAAGACAGTTTATACCTACAGAGTATCTATAAAAAGCGTGTCGTTTATGCGCGTCTATATTTATACATATATATAGATACGTCCCTATGGAGCTTTTATATCAACCCGTACCCTTCAATGTCGACGAGCTCGGTTTGATCGATGTCTTTGTCTTTCTTCTTTTCTTATCGCCACCACACACAAAGCCTTTTATAAAATGTTACTATCCTTTGTTAAAACAAAAGTAAAGCTTAATTGAAAATACTTCATTCGTTTCTTCTCATTCGAATTGTCCGACAAGGTAGTGAAAATTGTTAACTTTTCTATAACAATAGAGATCTGACGTTTTGGCAAGCCGGAAGCGTGGACGTGCCAAACTACCGATGTGCTTTGTGTAGCGCAAAATGGACCACACGGGGCCGGCCTGCCCGTGCCCACTCGCACTTGCAAATGAATTCACATGGAAAATAGCATAGGTTCCGTATTGTTCGCCGCGTAGCTTTGCAAAATCGAGTATAACTTTCAGAATGGAATACAATGAAGTAATCGTTTTAATAAAATTCACGATAACAATCGAAAATACAACACGCAATGATTAATTAACTTGTAGTATAAGGACACGACTATTGATCCGTGTATTGTACTTCATTGTATAACTAGATTTATTAGAAAATTTACATAAAGTTTATGTAAATTTTCGAATCCTCGAGATCAGTACTTTTTCTGGATTAAAGCTTTACTGTTGTCCTGACAATATGCAAAATTTGATGATGATCGGTCGAGTAGTTAAGGTGTGAAAGCGTGTATTGTACCAAAGTAAATATATTATTTTCTTTTTTTAACAAACAAACAAACTCACACTCGTATTTATCATATAATTTACGATAACGAACATTTATTTACCTGGTGTAATAATAATAATAATAATAATATTTCTTTCTCCAGGCAGACGTGGGTATGCATCGTGATGTAGTTGCTGTGGACACCGGACTCACCCCGCTCAGTTTGGCTAAAGAGAACTGGCGCAAGCCTGTAGTGCTTAGCACTAGCGATCGCAGGGATGTATGGCAGAGCAAGGAGCTTCACGGTAGGTTCTACAAGGCTCTATATGGAGCCGATGTAGACCTATTAGCCTCCGTGAACTGAACGTGAACGTTTCGGTGACCTCTTTGGGGAAACCGAAGGTTTTGTCTGTGCTATTGCGGACGAAGTTATCAAGACGAATAACTACCGGTTGACATTTGTCGGGCGTGCCACCTACCTGGTGAGTCCCTCAGGCATATAGTTTCCGGTTGTTCTCGTCTTGCTAACGGCGAGTACTTGCACAGACATAACCAAGTAGCCAGGATTATTCACCAGCAACTTGCTCTGAAATACAAACTTGTAGATGTTGAAGTGCCGTACTACAGGTATGTAGCTGAATCAGTTCTCGAAAATGGTCATGTCACGTTGTACTGGGATCGACTATCATCACAGACAGGACTGTTGTGGCCAACAAACCTGACATTGTGGTGATAGATCGATCAGAGCGCCGTGCAATGATTATCGATGTCACCATTCCGCATGACGGCAATCTCGTGAAAGCTGAAAAGGATAAACAAATTAAATATCTCGATTTAGCTCGCGAGGTTGTCGACATGTGGGATGTGGATTCGGCAATCATTGTGCCGATAGTCATATCTGTCAATGGTCTAATTGCTAAGAGCCTCGATCACCATCTAAAGAGGCTCGCGTTAGGTGCTTGGATCAGGGTTTTGATGCAGAAGGCAGTGCAATAGCACTACTACTATAATAATAATAATAATATTCTACCACATACACACAACACCATCTAGCCCAAACTAAGCAGAGCTTGTACTATGGGTACTAGACAATAGATAAACATACATATATACTTTTTTTTTTGTAAATATGTACATATTATACATAGAAACACCCAGATCAAGACAAACATCCATTTTCATGCACACAAATGTTTGACTTGTGCGGGAATCGAACCCGCGACCTCAGACGTGGCAGGCGGTTACACTTACCACTACGCCATCGAGGCCGACAATAAAATATCTCTATTAAATTTAAAGATATCTTTATTACAACATTTTATCTATACAACATTTTAGGTACAAGCCTGGTCGTCTAATCGTATCAAATACAATTATTTTAGCACCCGATCTCTAGAAGGCTAATCAACGATCCGTCAAATTCAAAATTACGTTAAGTGATTTGATTGGCTATTGCTAATTCAGTCAGCCAATACGAGCATTTGGCATATGTTTGACCGTCTGTTAATTAATATTTGTGTTGATCTAGCTTTCAGAAACCAGTGTAGTACAGATTAGTGAAATATGCGTTAACCGATTTAGAATAAAAGCCTTACAGCGTTCTCTCATAACGATATGACGCAGTACGGACACTAGTGGCGATATTATCCCTGCCAAATCTAACAAAGCATATAAATTGTGCAAATTCAGTAGAGCATAAATAATGCATGCCGTTTTTATACGACAGAGCGCAAATAAAATGTTGTTCGGGTTTACGCAAAAACTTTTCCTATTAACAACATGTAACGGATTCACAAGTGCATTATGCGTGTGTTATTGCTTCATTTTATGTTTGTCACTGAAGTCGTTAAATTTATTAAAATGTATACTAATGTGGAAACCGCCATGTTAACTTGTTTTATATCTGTTTCTCATGCTAGTTTTTGCGTTTGATACTGTATCTTATGTGGTGGCCAGTCAGTGCAGACCGGCGACACTTCGACCCAGTGGGATCTTTTGTGTCGACACTCTCCCAATAACAATTGCCATAGATGTTCATGGCAGCCGGGACCGATGGCTTAACGTGCTCTCCGAGGCACGGAACAGGCGATAATTGTCAATCAATATGCATATAATTTTGAAAAGTCATATAACTTTCGAAAGTCAGAGGTGCGTGAAGTGAGTTCGAACCCGAGACCCTCTGCATTGCAGTCTGTTGGTCTCCCCACTGAGCTATCGCTGCTTCGGACTGGATGTTAGTATTTTATCTTAATCCGTCAGATTTTAGATGAATGCCGAAAATAGTTACTAGTGAATATAATTGTTAATTATAGTCTCTATTAATAATATATAACATAATATAATAACAATACTACTTTGAAGCGATTTATTTCCTGTCCCGTGGGAATTTCGAAAATCTGGCGTTGTTTACATCGTAAACGAAACCTTTGCGCAAAACTTCGGGGGTTTGGATTGGGCGTTTATGAGTCAACCAGCAAGTGAGTTGGGACTTATAAATAATCTATTGATTGATGACGACGATCATGTTTGTAGACATATCATCGCGAACAAGAGCATGCTCTTATGTTCGGCTTCGGTTTTCAGGTCGGGCACAGAGTTATTGGGTATTTCTCTTTGACTATTCTGAGTACCACAAATACGCTTAATTGATGGATTTGACGGCTATACGCTTATCGTTGTCCACTTAGTCATTATGTAGGATCTGAAACAGCTGACTGAATGTAGTATACTCATGACTTACTAGCTATGTTATTTACCTTCATATCTCTATCACATGCTTTCTCAAAGTCTAATCAATGACGACCCAAAATCAAATTCCTGTCTAGTGATCCAATAGGCTGTTGCAAATTCAGTCAACCAATCACAGCAGTTGACATGTGTTTAGCGTTACGTTACTAACAAATGTTTGTGTAGATCTGTATTTTAGGAGTATTTTAGGTTATACAGGGTGTCCCAGCATATGTGAATCAAATTGTAAAGGGAGATTCCTTAAGTCAGGATTATTCAAATGTGCTAAAAAAATATGATATTTGAGTAAAAATATAAAATCTAAGTTTTTAAAAAAGTACGACTTTTTCGGACTTTCAACTACAGGTACTTCGTTTATAGCTAATTTTCTTTTTTCTTCACTATTACTATTTGTGAAGGATTGATTCGTCAAACAAAAGAGATTTTTTTTTAAACGGTCGTAGTTTTGGAATCGCTACATTATTTTGGTATATTTTTTTTGCATTAAAACATATTTTTTTTTATTCTTACACAAATGCCATAATATTTTAATTTTTTAATTTTTCTCTATTTATATGTCCTTACCTAAGGAATCTCCCGTTACAATTTGATTCACATATTCTGTGACAGCCTGTATATGCCTATCTCTTTTAGTTCATACAGGCGTGAATTTATTTATTTATTTATGTTAGATATACAGTTCGTACTTTTTAGAATAAGATTTATCCCGCGGCTTTGCTCGCGTAAAATGTAGGTTAGGTTAGTAACAATAGGTACTTCTTTCTAAAATAAAGTTTTTGGTAAAAGGTACCCTATCCTTTTTTGTTCCCCTGACAACACGAAATTTCATGATGATCGGTCGAGTATTTAAGGCGTGAAAGCGTAACAAACAAAATCACGTTCGCATTTAAAATATTAGTTAGAATTGTATGATGTGTGAATGTCAGGCCTGCCTCGGGTATTGAGGGGCAACTATCAGGTTTCGTTAATCCTATCTGGACGTACCTACTGCAGTAATCGAAGCCAACTCTGTTATAAGTAATGCGTACCGAAGGCGTAGTATAAAACAAGGGACGGGGGACTTGGCAAGACCGTCCCCGTCTACGCTGGCAAAACTTTTTCTATCAGCGACACGGAAAATTTATTGCGACAATTTTACTAGCATAGCATAATATCGTGACCGCTGCGTCTGCCTTCTACATATAGATTACGTTGCTCATGTAAATTGTTCATATTGTTTATTTTGCATAACATCCGCTGGAATTTATGGTCGGAGTTGCTACGACCACAGCCATGATTGGCATAACTGTGGTCGAATTATAATGGTCTGCTGCCTCGTTATCATATATGACTAGTTTTTGCACGCGAGTTAACGCACGCGGCTCACACTGTATGCCGAATGTTAGGTTCTACTGTACCAATTAGGTGAAAGTAAGGCTTCTTTAAATAGTCGATTCCAAAATAATTTTTTCATAATTTCTCCAAAAATCTGTAACTATTTGATAACTACTATCTTGGGCATTACAGCTTAATATTATAACTAGTAGGTATCCCGCGGTTTCAGCCGCGTATGTCCCGTTCCCATGTGAATATCGAGTTTCACCCCTTTTACTCCCTTCGGGGTGGAATTTCCAAAAATCCTCTCTTAGTGCTCCCCTACACTCTCCAAGGAACATACATGCCAAATTTCAGCTTCTTGCGTTCAGTAGTTTCGGCTGTGCGTTGTCTGTCAGTCACTCAGTAACGGAAGTGTTTTATATATATATGTAGATATTGGAATATGAGTATATCCGAACAAAATGGCGGTAGACTAGTTTTCTAACCACAATGTCGTACAAGATTTTATTCATATAAATTCTTATTAATTCGGTATAAAGCATTGATTTTGTGAATTAGCTGATTTCGAAAAGTAAAACCTATTAATACTGTCTCCCTCGGTGGCGCAGCGGTAGTGTACGACAGCTCCAGGTATCGGTTCACACTGAGAAGAGACCGTGCCCAGCAGTGGGACAGTATAATACAGGGCTGATATTATTATATATTAAAAATGAATGCAATAAAAACTTATCAAAACGGAAAAGCTATCTATCTATGAATGTTCAGTGCACCAGAACAAAGCACACAAACACAAAGTATACGTGCATATTATGAAAATACCACCGCGGTTTTTCGTGTTTGCAGTAAAAGTGCCTTCAACTGTGCAAAAACCTACGTTACAGGCATTCCACCTTATATTGCATTTTCATTAAGCTTCTCCACTGCTTTGCAAAAAAACTTTCAAGACTCTTATACCCTAGTACTCTTATAACCTAAAACAGTAGTCTGTAGGTTCAATAGCACATCCCAGTTTCACGGAATACTTACATACTATTTATTCTAGTAATCAACGTAACTAATATACCCTTTAAATACTGTTATGTGTCAGGATGTAGGCTCGATTAAAGCCCAGTTAGCTATCCAATATCTATATACTTCAGAACTATCACATAAACATACGGAACATAGTAACGGGCAATAGGTCTTCTTCGGCACTTCTTACTTCGCATTGTAATCGCCGATGATCACTCCAATGTTTGCTTCGTCCGTACTTAAAGAGGACTGAATGCTTCAGGAGTGTATACGCCTCACTTTATACTTGCGTGGCGAGAAATCTCTGGAACTCAATCTTGTCTGTCAGTATTCCTGATCAGCAGAAATATAAACAGACTACTTAATATAATGCTAGACAACGGGTCTTACTCGATAAAGTATTTAAAAGGTAATAAATACCTATTGATTGCCCGACGTTTCGACCGACTTGCTTCGATCGATGCAAGTGTGTTTATCGCGAGTAAGACCCGTTGTCTAGCGTTATATTAAGTATGTGTACAAATCGCGATAGTCTAAAAACTTTTATAAACAGACTAGTCGTTGACAACAAATTGTGCGGTCAGGCGAATTTTGACCTAACGCCACTGCCATAAGGCTCATTCAATGTATCTAGATTAATGTTATCCGTTACCGGAATTCTTATTACAATTCTTCCGAATCTATTTGATACTAAAACTGGGTACCCGAATCCTTGTTCTAATGGTTTCCGAACTCCTACAAACCCTGCTGCACCAGATACCGTGGGAAAGTATTGGTGGGCCCCGCCTCGCTTTGTTTCTGCTTTAACAAGTTTCAATTTACATAACTCCGTTACTTGAGATGTCAAGGAAATTTAATGTACGATAAATACTGGGTTTGGGTGTTATGACGCGACCCTTTGGCGCGAAGGGTCACGTATGAAATACGCCGCTACGACAAGCTGGCGTAGTTCACTAATTCTGCCGCTGGTGGGAATGAAATGTACCATTGTTAAAGGTGCCTATTAGATTTTATATAGCTATCATCGTCGCCATTACGTAACTCCTTCGAGGGAGGCCTCTCACCTTCATTAAGGTTAGTGTTGAGCTCGTGCCCTTTATTCATTATTCCTAAGTATGGCATTACGACGGAAAAATGCTTGCCAGTTAAGTCGATTGCTGTTTTCCATATAAATAGAGGGTAATTACACGCCTTTCTTATTTGGTGGTGTTCATGCATATTTAGTTTCATCACGAAACAATTGATGTATAATAAAATTGTAAGGGAATGTACGGTAGTCTTAATATCGTTATTACGCAACTAAGTTCGGCCCTCGGGCCGCCGCCCACGTGAAGTAGGGGTGGTTAGTAACTTGTTGTTAATCTTTGTCTCAAAAGCCTGACGTCTTATGAATGAAATATGTTCAAGTTATATTACAATGTTAAGTTACAGTGGATAGACGAAATACGTATCGTATAACTAATATACTCGTCGCTGTCACATGGCATATATCTACCGTCTTGTAATCTGTCATTTTGTGAAATATCAGACGTAGCAGGAAAATGTGTGGCCACGGGCGGCATGCTGTAGTTCAAAACAGTCATATATCTTAGCATTAAATAACATCGGTACAGTAACAGATTAGTCGATAGCATTAGTGTCATCTCCTATTTCATGCTTACTAATATTATAAATTCGATAGTGAGTTTGTTCGTGTGTTACACTTTTACACATTAACTATTCGACCAAAAATCATGATATTTCGCATACACGTTGTCAGGTGTACAGAGCCCTACATCCAAAAAAGTACTGTTTCCGAGGAATAGAAAAGTATTAACAAAATTTAAATTAACGTGAGTAAAGTCGCGTACAAAATTTAGTAGAACATAAAATAGTATTACGTTTATGTTATACCTACGACTACTATCAAGAGAGCGGTATATAGATAGTAAGCAGAAATGTATTACGATCACTGGCGTCGTGCCGTCTGAGTGTTAGACGTCAACCGTTCTAGTTCTCACTAAGGAAACACATTTAAAAGGTCTCTAAGTGATGTGGATTATTAATACCTGGCACAATCATTGTTTATGGAACAACTGAATAGGGATATCAAATATATGATGAAAATCTTTAGCAACGTAAACCTGAACCTAGCAAATAACAAAAATGAAAATTCTGTGAATTTAGTAAATTCTATATCTTTTGACATTAATTAGTGTTTATTTATTTATTTTGGGTAAACAAACAGATAGATACAATTCTTAAAATAAAATAACTTACATAAAAAGATATATAATAAGATATAGTATGTATGTATGTAAATCACAACGTTATCCACATGTTGGTAAAATATTTGTTTTGAACGTAATTGCATGCGAGCAGAACTTTAACAATGGAAATATTGTAAGTCAAATACAGTAGGTACATATAAGTAATAGAAATTACAAAAAAAGAATGTCAATAAAAAAGAAAATAATAAAAATGGTATAAAATAAAGATATTGAAAAAAAAATGAATCAAATATTACATTTAAATAAATACAGAAATCTAAATAATTAAAAACTAACAAGTAAGGTATAACTATAAGCAACATTCAATAATAATGGAAAATCTATAGAAATTCAATGAATAATAATATTAACATTAAAAAAAATTTCAATTACCGATCTAATCTTTCATTAATTTTCACAGACGTACTATAATGTCTGTGAAAATTAATGAAAGATTTAGGATAAATATAAGTTATTAATTATTTTCTAAGTGTTAAGCACTTTGTGACCTAAATGATAAATTAATTTTGACTGATGTATTTTACACATTGATTGCCGTGCAGTAAACCACAAAAGATAATCTATTGTTCGCGGTTATCGATGACCGCGGTGGCTTTCAAAGAGTTAATTTTGAATTTACTGCAGTCTGCAATTCATAGTGGTATTAGCTAAATTATAGTAAAATGGCTTATGTAGGGTCAACACTTTATGTACGATGTATTTTCTTACTGCCTGGTAATAACTAGAAATGGGTTATACCGATCCATTAGGCGATAAGTAGCAGATTGCTTTAATAGAGCCATTACTCGTTATCTGTCGACATACGCGGCTTACGTTTTAGGCGGCAGTATGTATAAAGGACATCAAGCATTCTGGTCTGAAAAATAATAAATGCGCGGCCAGACCTAGGAATATTTCTTATGGCTAGCTCATATACACCTTAAACTACTACTATGGATTTAAAACGGTAACTACGTTTTATGAATAGTAAAAAAAAAGAAAAATGAAGGGATTATGAGCCCATTCCCAGTACGACCCCGTTCCTAGTACGACACCATTCCCAGCACGACCCCATTTCCAGTACGACCCCATTCCCAGTACGACCCCATAGTTTTCGTACTCGTATTAGTTTTTTTTTTTAAATTCATTAAAACCTTTTTTAAATCTTTTATTTTCTGAATTGAATAACTACTCAGAAAAGGCAGTTACAAGGTTAAGTTCATATATTTTTTTGTAGGTCTTAATATGAAGTAGCTATTGAAAATAATCCTAGGTGTGGGCGCGCATTTTTTTTTAGGCCATCTTTGTATGGAGCTTGCCTGATGTCCTTTATTAACATTTAGATTAATATACCAGTCAATATAATTGCTTTGGTAGTGCGGTATAATATTCGGAAGGTTAATTATTAACTCCGATAATTATATTGATTACGGTGCCGACCCGACCGTATATAGATTATGTGACAAGTAAACATCGTTATTTATAAGAATAGTCTTATGTGGCTATGGACTTACCTTTAATGGGACCTGAATTCGTAGATGGCGTAATATAGGTTTACACCTTGGCATAGATGGGCAAAATATAATACATCTGAATTACTACAGATGTATTATATATATATTTTTATCTTTATTTTTCTATAATGGGTTGTTATCCACAAGGATTTTTTTTTTTTTGTTTTTTTACGTTGGGGAATGCATGACGCATACCTCTCCGTGGGGGCGGGCGGAGGGGTTATGTCGGACTCGCCGGGGTAAAAGAAAGATGGTAAAGATGTTAAAGTACCTCCCGGAATACCGACTAAACCTACCACGGTGTTCCTCGACAAAACCACTATCGACGGGGCCGCGCGAATCACTTTCGCATGCGGTCGCGACCCCGCCGAGGTTTCGGCCCGCCGTATGAAACGGCAGGCCACTACACGAAAGACCTACCCTATTGGCACTTCTACACTCCCTACTCTCCCCCCTAGAGGGGAGACGGACTCGACATAGAGGCGCGCGTGGGAACACGCACGCCGCCTCTCGGACCTGGTGCTGAACGGATGGCGGGCAGGCCCACAAAGCCCGCCACCCCCAGGTCAAACCTCAGGGTGGCTGGAGGTCGTCCCGCGCCCTCCGGCGCCCGGCTCTGCGGTTGGGGAGAGGGGTCAAACGCTCCCTCTCTCGCTCCGCCGCCTCCTTGATGGAAATGACTTCCTCACAAAAGGAGGCGACGGCGTTCCACGACCTCTCGCTCCGGACCATAGACTGAACTACAGCCGGAAGCGAGAGGGCAACCAATCCGACTGCCGCGATCAATTCACGGCGCTGCGATGCCCAGGCGGGGCAAACCGCCAAAGTGTGCAGCGCCGTGTCCTCAACAACGTCGCGGCAGTCGCCGCAGTTGTGACAACCGGGCGTCTCTTGCCGGCGTATACGACACAGGAACTGGCCAAAACAACCGTGGCCAGTCATTACCTGTGTCAGCCGGAAGGTGAGGGCGCCATGGCGCCTCTCCAGCCACTCCTCAAACACGGGACTTACCGCCACGATCGTGGCGTGCCCGATCCACAAGGATACGCCAACCCTATCGTACCTTATCATACACAACACAACATTAAGATGTATTATATTTTGTCAACTACCCTTTCACAAATAGAGACGTGAAAATATAAACGTATGAAATAATACGATAACATTGTATTGTAGTTCATGACTACTGATCACGTACGCAGTCAGTATCACACAGAAGTTCAGTGACGTACGTCACTTCATTTAATGAAGCCTGGAAAGGTTACATCAAGAATCGCCTCGCATCTTATTTTTATAAAACTTACTATGAAGTAAAAGTTTTTATTTAAACAACAAAGGTTGCACTCAATTGTACCGTCCTTATGATAAGCGGTTACTGTAAGCCATGATTGCTTGCAGAGGTACCAGTCGCTTGTTGCCCACGCTAGGTAAAATATATTAAATATTAGATGTGTCTGCGGTTTCGCCCGCGTTTATGATTGATGTTATATATATCCTCGATAAATGAGCTATCCAACACTAAAAGATTTTTTCAATTCGGACCAGTAATTCGTGAGATTAACGCGTTCAACCAAACAAACTCTTCAGCTTTATAATATTAGTATAGATTAGATTTTGCACGCGGTTTGAATGTCTCTCGCTTTAATGTATAATAATATCATAGGTAAGATTGAAATTAAACTACTTTATACGGTTTTTGCCGCATTGTTTATTTTAAAACACTTTTATTACATAATTTTGTAATTCTAACACTACTACATATTATTGAACTTTACTAAATTTAAGCTATTTAAATGAATTAAAACTATTTATATTTAAGTTTACACTTTGCTTTGAACAGTGAGAAGAGGTCCGTGCCCAGCAGTGGGACAGTTTAATACAGGGCTGATATTATATTATATATATACTTTGCCCCGACGCTTCGGTTGCTTGACAGCAGCCATATTCCTAAGGAATTTTACGTTAGGTTAGATTAGTAGCAGCACTTTTTCTGGATAAAAGGTACCCTGTGTCCTTTTCTGTTCTGTTCTTCTGATACGTGTATGCGAAATTTCATGAAGATCGGTTGAGTAGTTGAAGCGTGAAAGCGTAACAAACAAACAAACTCACATTTATAAGTTGGAGTGGAATGTAAGAGGAAATATATTACCAAGCGAAATACAGTAATAGTAGTATATTACTATTAGGATATTTGTTTTATTACGCCTGTTTCCTATAAGAGCCACCCTCTCGGAAACCAGCGTAACAGTAATACTTTACTTTCCTATTGAGCCAGCTCATTCGTCATGTAGACTACACATATAATACAAGCTAAACTGGTTGATGATACTGTGTATGTATGTATGTATCTTGTGTGGGGGGCCAGTCAGTGCAGACCGGCGACACTTCGACCCAGTGGGATCTTTTGTGTCGACACTCTCCCAATAATGACTGCCATAGGTGTTCATGGCAGCCGGGCCCGACCGGATAACGTGCTCTCCGAGGCACGGAACAGGCGATAATTGTCAAACAATACGCAGATAATTTCGAAAAGTCATATAACTGCCGAAAGTCAGAGGTGCGCAACGTGGGTTCGAACCCGAGACCCCTCTACATTGCAGTCTGTTGGTCTCCCCACTGAGCTATCGTTGCTATGATAGTGTGTAAGAAAAATATGTAAGGTGTCATTATAAGAACTATAAAAGAAGAATCAATTTTTAGAATTTTTGCTTCTTTTTATGTTTGTAATACGCGCTTACATCCAATTCGGCTTATTTCAATCAAGATTCGTGTGGCAATCAGTACTTTATTCAAGTTTCTTACTCGATATTTTACTTGGAATTATTTGTACCCAGAACCTGCTTTGTATTAAAAAACAAGGCGTTTTTGTTTTATATATGTATATATAATAATAATTATTATATTCTACCACATACACACAACACCATCTACCCTAAACTAAGCAGAGCTATGGGTACTACACAATGGATAAACATACATATACGTATGTATGAACATCATACGGTAAAGGAAAATATCGGGGGGAATCTGTAAGTCTAAGAGTTCTCCGTAATATTCTCAAAGATATTTGAAGTTTGCCAATATGGCCTAATCCTTCTCACTCTGGGACAGTTTAATACAGAGCTGGTATTATTATACGTCGTAATAAATTTTTAACCTAAATTAATGTTAAGGGCCCAAAAATTTTATTTTTAAAATTTTGTCTCTGTGTATTTGTACACGCATCACGCGAAATCGACAGCATGTAATTAAATGCGGTTTTTCAGTTGTATTGCTAGAGGCCTAACTTAAAACCTAGTGCATGTTTTATCTTGATACGCAGCCTAGAAATCGAGTTTTATGTATGTAGATCAAGTTCATCTAACGTCTAAAGCATTAGTTCCCAAATGGGTCCAGGGATCCACGAGAGACTCGACGGGGGTCTACGTTGGCGTGACAAAAAATGGAGGTCCACAATTCGTAAGCGGGGGTCTACGAAAATTTATTTTTATACTTGCATATTCCATATTCAAGTACCAGTGGTCTCGAACCAACCAATTTTTCGGAAGAGAATTTCTAAAAAAAAAGCTCGACTTGCCTACCGTGATAGGTTCAGTCCCGAGAATTAAGTATAGACTGCCAAGGAATATAGTAGAAATGTAGATGTAGGGAGTCCACCGGATCCTGCTAAATTTTTAAACTTTTTTCTAATAGACCACCTATGAGAAAAAAGTCTGAGAGCCTCTGGTCTAAAGGTTGAAAAATATAGATTGATTCCTACTTCTTCATTCCATGCATATGAAGTCGCAAACAAAAGCTAATATAATATAATGTACTACATAGGAAACTGTATATTATAAAATAAAATATTTTGCAATTTCCTTTAAAGAAATACCTAAAGAGGTTATTTTACTGTGCACTTTTTACATAAAATATTTGCAAAGAATGCGGACTGCGACGAAAGAGCAGCCGCCCTGACATCAGTGTCTTTTTTTTTTATACGCCTTTCTCGCTCTAGGTATAAACACTACTTCGAAACAAAACCTAGACGTAGAACAACTATCTGTGTGCCACACAAATTTAGGTCATGCAGAGCCGCGATCACTTTAACTGTTTCCATTGCGCCATGTGTCGTACAGTCCACAAGCTAAATCAACTTCAAAAGAAAATTAGGTTATTAACTATGTACATATAAACGCAATTCTTTAAAACTAAATTTTACCTAAAATATTATAAAACAGAAATAAAAAAGAAAACTAAAACCCTCTAATAAGCGTCATATAATTCCTCCGCATCACAGTCGACTGGTAGTGTGCCTAGAAGACCGGCAGCATTGCCACTTTGAATGGAAATGCTTATTTTTCCGCGAAATTAAGGCCAGCCCTCTGGTCATGGGAAGCGTCGATTAGCCTTTTTGCTATGTCTCTATAGAGAGCACGAGCACTGCGACCCCATGACCCTAGCGTTTCGACCCCAAACGGCTAACCCCAAAGAAAATTAAATCAACATGTGTTCACTGTTCAGTAGAGAGAATCAGAGTAGATATTTTCATGTTCAACGAATCTATTTTTGAGCCTTACTATATTATTTATTATAATAAACCGCATTTACAGATATTTGAGTATCTCCGTTCACAAGCCGTTAAGCCGTCGGTCCCGGCTGCCATGAACATCTATGGCAGTCGTTATTGGGAGAGTGTCGACACAAAAGATCCCACTGGGTCGAAGTGTTGCCGGTCTGCACTGACTGGCCCCCACATAAGATAGATACATCTACATTCATGTGAATGTAGATGTATCTATCTTAAATCTATCTTGGACATGTGTCTCATAAACAAAAATTTTATGTTTTGAAAATAATTGAAATGGCTTTGACACTATCACCATTATGACTATCCCTATATCTATAACAAGCTTTGCCTCGCGGTTTCAACCGCGTCAATAAGTATTTAGGTTTTAATATATTAGTTTAGTTTATATTTATTTTATATTAGTATCTCGGTTTCTAAAAAGCTAACTGCGCTATTGAAGGTTAGTTTGTTTTTAATTATGTCTGCCATTCTAACAACTGACAGGTTAATGACATGTCAATGCCAATCAAAACTCACGTCAAGTGATTTGATTGGCTGTTATTAAATCAGTCAGCCAATCCCAGCTGTCACTAATTGAGTAAGCTAATTCCAGCTGTGAAATGCGTATGACCGTTTTTTAAACTAATTTCTCTATTAAGCTGCTGCTCAGAAACCGGATCTGAGCGAGTAATCTAGCATCTTAAATAGGGCATATAAATGAAATTAAAGAATAAAGAGGCGAGTTGTAAATAAATAATATCAGCCCTGTATTAAACTGTCCCACTGCTGGGCACGGTCCTCTTCTCAATGTGAGAAGGGTTAGGCCATAACCCACCACGCTGGCCTAGTGCTGGTTGGCAGACTACACATATCTTCGAGAACATTATGGAGAACTCTCAGACATGCAGGTTTAAGCGAGCGATAATTAACTATTTAATACGCACATAACTTCGAAAAGTCAGAGATGCGCGCCTTGGGATCGAACTTGAGACCTCTGCGTGGCAGTGCAACGGTTTCCCACTAGACTATCGCTGCATCATCAAGCGAGATGTATTTCACTCAGTTAATTGTTAAAAGATTATAATAGAATCGCCTTATTCGTACATTGTGTGTAACAATTCTAATAGGTATGTTTATAAGCAGTAAATGAGGTATTATCCATCTTGGAGTCTCTCTATTATTTATTTTCACTTGCATCGTTGATAAGCTAACCAAAGCACTCTGCGAGCATACTAGTGTTGGTACTTTGGTGATATTGGATATATTAACAATAAGTTAATTTACTAAAACAAGCTATGCGTTTACACTTATGTGAAGGTTCTGCTATTTCATCACTGCTAAAACCAGTTACTTCTTTTTATGCTTGTTTGATGACGAAAGTATCAACACTTTATGCCGCTCGCGATTTCAAACGCTTAGTTCATCAAAAAGTTATCATAAATAATCAGTGTAATTCTTGTGCCAAGTAAGAACGTTATTTAATATTTTATCAGCTATATCCGTTAAAAAATGCGGCAGTGAGTTTATTTATAGCCAACCGCATTTTGCAAGCTATATTTTTAGATTCCACGTCATAGGGGGTCATTTTATTTCTGTCCCCCGGGCAGATTGCCAGATTTTGGTCTACCAATGAAAATTCTCTAATAGTAAAACCCAACAAAACACTGTCCAAAACGGGAATCAAACTTACAATCTTATGATCGCAAGCATATTATACATAACCGCAAACCTACGGTATAGGATCAATATGTACAACAACTGATTTATTTATAGAATATGTGATAATAATATACTTAGGTATATAGTTAAATACCTATTTAACTATAAAATTGCCGTTTATATGCTTTATCTAATTTCGTGGAATCTGTACAAAATTCAACGATTTCTTTTAACAATTTATTATATTTCGAGAGTAGGCTATATATATAATATATATCAATAATCTTTTATACAATTTGTATTTAAAGTTATATCGCTTAGTGCCTAGCCGTATTCGTTGTTTTAATTCGCCATATTGATATGATGGTTGATGTTTTTGTTAGTCTAAGACAAACCATAGTGCCTAAATTATCGGAATTATACGTAAAAAAAACTCGAATTGGTCATTAAAACATACTTAGTGATAAAATAATCATTATAAAAACTACGACGTTACCGACTTTCTTCATACAAAGCGTCAACTTCATATTCAGACCTCTATTATAGATAAATACTTACTGCCTGCTATGATGTTCCTGGAATCGAGAAACTAAACACCCTTAATGAAAATAAACACCTGCGGCGACACTCATTAAAACTATAACGACATCTTCTAAAATAAACTTCTTGAACCACTTCTTACCAAATCGAGTCAGAGGGCGTAACAGACTCTGAAAGTGTGATAAAAAGACAATTAAACTACTAGTGTTTATAATAAAAAAGAAAACATCAATATAATAATTATAATATAGCTACTATAAGACATTTCAAGGTTATCCATTAATTACCGGACACCCTGTATACCTATATTGATTGTAATTTAAACCAAGTATTCGCTTTGGAAGCAGTGGCGAAGCGTTTGTGAATATTCTTACTGAGTATGAATGTTCGAGACAAAAAATCTCAGTCACTGTGTCTAGAATTGTGCCAGGTAAACAGAAATAGGTTAACCCTCTATTACGTAATGCTTTAATGTGACTGCAGTACTTCTCTGGTGATCCTATACATTTGAGATATACGGTCGTGAAGCTACATATATGTCGTTTTTACGCCACCATAGGTAAACCCCCAAAAAAGACAAATCTTGTACAAGATTCCCAGTAAAGCCGCCCTCCAACTGATAAGAACTGTAAAAGTAGTACACGAACTGGTTCCGGCGAAGTGTGTACACATTAGGCGCAATTTAACCAAAATATTTTCCAAAACGTTTTCCGCATTGCCACGATTACCCAAAGGAGAACATGAAACATACGATTGAACACAAAACACACGCCGTTTACGAATGATATTTCTACCAAAGGACAATTTCCCTCACGCAATTTTTTGCTAAATCACTAAAATAACACTCAACCAACAACGGAGTCAACTAACGGAAACGACTCTTGAGTTGTGAGAGGAAATTACTTAAACCCGGGAGCTGAGTCGGCAAACAATCTCTTTTTGCTTCAAATGCGTCCGCGGCTGATTCTCCGAATAACTACAAATACTCCAATAAAAATATATCCTATTCTTGTTTCCAATACGAGGCGAAAAATTGTATTTTATGATAGACCTCCGTGCCAAGTTTTGGTGGTATGAACTGATTCCAGATTTAATTCCATTAGGCACCGTCGCTTATACAGTCTAGCTTTAAACAACTTCCATTTAACTTCGCGATATAAAAACTAGGAACGCAACGAAACTAATTGACGGCAGTTTTCCTTTTGTATAATAATGTTAAGCTGCTGAAGTTTTAATAAAACAATATAATTGAGCTTATCAATGTGTAGCAGTACATTCTACGAATCAATAAGGTATTACCTTCACTATACCCTAACAAGATACTTAACGCTAATTGCTTTCTATTTAGACAGAGTGGACTGGTAGGTACTAAGCAGCTAATGAGAATATAAAAATTCTAGGAATAATGTAATTATTAAAGACTGTAAAATAAACACTCAGCCAACCAATAAATGGCGCAGCCGCCGTCTGTAACGTCCCAGCAAATTTAAAGAGCACTTATAGGGTGGGAGAACGATCGGTGACTGTGGACGTCTGAGAATATCCCCGGAGCCCCTGGGTGCAACGGGCTTTGCTTGACGTCTCGGTTAATTGACCCGGGTAAGACTCTGTTTGCAATTGCGCCGCGCCTGCTGTGTTTGCACACTATGCCTTGATTGTCGCAAACATTGTTTACAACGCTATCTTACACACAGTAATTACATCTCATCAAGGGCTGATAGCGCTTCTTCGACCTAATGCCGGTTTTTGCATCTATGAAATAACCATTTTGTATGATAAAAATCGGTGTATTTCGGTATGCAAAACACAGTACCGGGTTTCTAACTATTACTTCAATAGTTTTATCGCGAGCACAATTTCGATGCAATTTTACATGAAGTTGCTTGACTTTATGCCAAGAATGGGATGTCTTGTCTATAGTTTTATCAAAAACAGCAACTATCACGTAACCATGGTAAATTGAAGCAATGAATCAGGGGATACAATAACGACTCAGTTTTGATAACGAATTGTAGAAATATATATCAATTCTAGTAGATTGTTATTACATTTAGTATAATATATTAAGTATGCATAGGCTCTTCTCGAAATGAAACTAAATATTCAAAAAGACATTGTCTTTTGTAAAAATGTGATTCCTATATTTTTATCTACAGGAAGTAGCAGATAGTTGCAAAAAGGAAAAAAAAAACATAGGTAAAGACATGACAGATACCTACTAAAATAACTCAAAACATTACATATATCAAAAATTGCTGGCTAAAAAAATGTTGTGTACCACACAGAGTGCTCATTACTTATTTATGTACAATGATAGCCTTCTAAACAAATTTATTCAGTCAACACCTTACGAGGCAGATTGTTGAATGCTTCCTTGTCATGCATATACATTTTTAAAGCGAAATAAGTGCACAACAAAATTACTTGAATTCTTAACGCAGATGACAACGACATATCTTCTTTGTGTATTCGCATACCTTAAGACATTTGACTGAATATTCTCTGAGTTTTATATACATATTGTTATTCTTGTGTTTTTCTAAGGACGGACGACTGTATTTTAGATTATTATAATTGTGTAAAGAATTAATGCATTTATGCAAAAACGCGGGGCGATGACATGGTCATATGGTCAGTGACTTTGTTAATAATATTCACATGAAAGCAATTGACAGTTGCTACGTTTCTTTAGATTCGGTATTAATATCTAACGACGCCGACGGTTCAATTATCATGTCAATTACGGCCGATTGAAAATGGGTGCAGTCGCTTTTAGACTTCTTGCTGGTACTAAGAGCTTTCTGAAAGGCAACTGAATAGAATGTTTATCCATGGGTATGTCCTACACGACTGCCTTAAATAGATGTATGTATGTATCTTATGTGGGGGCCAGTCAGTGCAGACCGGCGACACTTCGACCCAGTGGGATCTTTTGTGTCGATACTCTCCCAATAACGACTGCTATAGATGTTCATGGCAGCCGGGACCGACGGCTTAATGTGCTCTCCGAGGCACGGAGCAGGCGATAATTGGCAATCAATACGCACATAATTTCGAGAAGTCATATAACTTCCGAAAGTCAGAGGTGCTCGACATGGGTTCGAACCCGAGATCCTCACCGTTGCAGTCTGTTGGTCTCCCCACTGAGCTATCGCTGCTTACTTTCATAGTCAATCTTTCGTTGTCTATTTTTTTTCTACATGCTCAAACCATTTCAGCACACTTTTCTGAATTCTCGTTACACAGGGCCTTCTTATACTAATACCTAAATACAAAAAGTATTTTAACTGTCATTTTAGTAATTTATTGTTAAACTGACTTTGAAAGAAGCCTTACTTAAATTCGCTCCAATGTTTGATCGCCCACATTCGTTTCTTTGGTAAGACTTCAGTTTCCAAACTTTTGTTTTATATTTTTATAGAACTTGGACCGAATTTAATTTTAGAATTAAACTTTGTTTACTTTTTAGTCTGGAACTCCAACGAGAATGTATTTTAATCGATTTGTCTATAAACGTTACGCCAGTATTGCTTACTACAGGTTAGATTTCTTCACTGCTTTATACTAGTTACCGATACACGACACAGCTACCGCACCATACGATAACCATTTACTGGCATTAAGCGGTTATCATAGCTAAATTATGCTTGTAACAGCAAAAACGGCAAAAGAAAACTAATTGCTTCATTACCAGTGCCTGAACCCTCTTCTGGCACTACGTCTCATGGATTAAAAAATAAATATATTGCAGAAACTCGAAACAAAATTTTTAACTACGATCTTTATTAAGGTGAAATCACGCACGCAGCCTCTTGAGAATTTTCTATGACCAATATCAATACTGGCGTAATAATAATCCTAACCTCCCAACTCATACTTATAAGTTATTAAATATTTCTATACTTCACAGATAATCGTGTAGGATTTAGGTGTCTTTTTTGTTGATTAAGACATATGCCGCACTAAACATAATCCCTGTATTGTGGGGGCCAGTATGGACATCGACACAATGGGTACAAAGAACGTCCAGACTCAACAACTATTTCTGGATTACATAATATTTTTGCCACTGATTCGGCAACGCGAAAGTAATAGCTCTATTATATAGCAAGTTAGCATAGGCTACACAGATTTATCAAATAGGCCATTATGCTACTACTTTTATTGTATAAAGATAAATAAATACAGGTGTGGTGTTGTTGTATTAGCGGAAGATAGAAAGGAAAGATAGTTCACAGTTCAGAGTTTATAGTTTATTACACCACACAATAGTTCACATTCAGGTACACACGTAGAAGGAACAGAGAATGAGATTGAGAAGGAGTACACAGTCTATCTAGTAAGATGAGCAGAAGAATAAATAAGCGATATCGGATAGATTACAAGTTCGAGATTCACTATAAGTACGATACTTATTGTTGTACTGCAGAGCTAAGTACGCGTAGTCTCGGTAAGTAAGTAAGGAACCGACTGGCCGGCGGCCGTGCTCTGGTATGCGGTAGGGCGTGGCACTCATTAAGCGCGTGCGAGTAAGATGGAGCATCTTGCGTCGCGGGCGCCGGCCGGTGGACTCACTGCTAATATTAAAGGTTGGTTTGTCAACATGTACAATACTTTTAATTAATTATTTATACAATGTTCATGGTTGAACTAAATTAACATAATAACAATAAATTCAATACAATAAATACAATTTACACACTACATCACCCCCCTCCAGAGACCGTGTCTACGGGCGATAATAATTCGGAAATCGAACCGTACGACCTGATCTGGTCGTCCGAACGATACCCTTGTCCTCAGCTTGGGTAGATTTGGTGATCGGAGTGGTTGTTTGAGTGTTAGGGTGTGATGTGTTTGGGTGAGGCGTGTTTGTGTTGGTATCTGAATTCTGAGAAGGATCTGACGAGTGAAAAAGGTATGCTGGTTTGAGTCTATCTATTGAAACAGATATTTTCTTGCCATTGACTAGTAGTGTAAATATCTTGTCTCCACGTTGTATTACTTCGAATGGACCTTTGTACGCTGGTTTGAGCGAACCCGTTGTGTCGTCTCTTAGAAAGACATGACTTGTTGAGTGAAGGTTTTTGTATACAAAGACTGGTTTGCTACCGTGATGTGATGTGGGTACAGGTTGTAGCCTTTTTGCGTATGATCTCAGACGTTCAACGTAACTTGTTAAGTCTGCTGTGTCGTCACTTTCTGGGTGAAATATCTCGCCTGGTAATCTGAGTGTTTCACCATAGAGGAGCTCAGCTGGTGTAGCCTTCACGTCTTCCTTGTGTGCTGTCCTTATTCCCAGTAGTACCCATGGAAGTGACTCCACCCAATTATTGCCTGCATGACAAACTATAGCGGCCTTCAGTTGTCTGTGAAAACGTTCTATGATGCCGTTACATGAAGGATGGTAGGCTGTGGTACGTTTGTGCTGAAATCCGATGATTTCGGACAAGTGCTTAAATAGCGCCGATTCAAACTGTTTGCCACGGTCGGTTACTATGCTTTTAGGACAACCAAATCTTGAGATCCAGCCACTCATAAGAGCTCGGGCTACTGTCTCTGCTGTGATGTCTTGTATGGGTATCACTTCAGGCCATCGCGTAAACCTATCAATAGCAGTGAGGCAATACCGAAAACCATGAGACAGTGGTAATGGTCCTATAAGGTCGATATGAATATTGACAAATCTCGCCCGTGGGAGCGGATATATCCCTAGGGGTGCAGACACATGACGAGTGATTTTTGAGCGTTGACAAGCAATGCAGCAGCGACTCCATTCTCGACAATCCTTTTTTATACCGGGCCAGACGTATCTTTCAGCGACTAGTTTGACTGATGCAGTAGCTCCTGGGTGGCTTAAAGAATGCAGGCTGTCGAAAACCTGGTGGCGATGTTCTTTTGTGACGTACGGTCTGATAATCTTGCTACTCTCATCGCAGTACAGTTCGGCATCCGACCCTGGTAATTTGACTTTTTTCAGGCGTAGTGAAGTGTCGCTGTTTAGAAGTTGCTGTAGTTCTGGGTCGTTCTCTTGAGACTTGGCCAGCGTATTCAAATCCACTGGTTTTACTACTTCCTGAATTCGGGAGAGCGTATCAGCAACGACATTATCTTTACCTGAAATATGTCTTATGTCTGTCGTAAACTGGGCGATGTAGTCCAGGTGCCGAAACTGTCTTGGTGAGCAATTCTCCTTTCGCGCGTGGAACGCGAAACACAGTGGCTTGTGATCGGTGTAAACCACAAAGTTACGTGCTTCAACCATATGTCGAAAATATTTGATAGCTTCATATATAGCTAGAAGTTCTCTATCGTATGGCGAATACTTACTCTGTGCTGGGCTTAACTTGCATGAGTAGAATGCCAAAGGTTCCCATGGTTGTTCACCTTTTCGTTGTTGCAGCACTGCACCTATAGCTGAATCAGAAGCGTCCGTCACCAGAGCTATCTTGGCATCGCAGTCCGGGTGTGCTAGCATGGTAGCCTTACAAAGACTGTATTTACACGCGTTGAATGCTTCGAGTTCTTTGGGCGTAAAACTAACAGGATATGAACCTTTTACTGAATCAGTTAGTAATATTTGCTAGCGCAAATTGTGCTTCTAACTGAGTGAACCACAGCGCCGGTTTTTCTGGCAAAAATGGCGATATGCGTACGCCTACGCGATACGTTTCTCGAATGTTCTCGGGCACGTTGTCGTTTTGGCTCATCTTGGTGTTCTTCGGGGTCACCAATGTGGTGTTGTTGTATTAGCGGAAGATAGAAAGGAAAGATAGTTCGCAGTTCAGAGTTTATAGTTTATTACACCACACATAGTTCACATTCAGGTACACACGTAGAAGGAACAGAGAATGAGATTGAGAAGGAGTACACAGTCTATCTAGTAAGATGAGCAGAAGAATAAATAAGCGATATCGGATAGATTACAAGTTCGAGATTCACTATAAGTACGATACTTATTGTTGTACTGCAGAGCTAAGTACGCGTAGTCTCGGTAAGTAAGTAAGGAACCGACTGGCCGGCGGCCGTGCTCTGGTATGCGGTAGGGCGTGGCACTCATTAAGCGCGTGCGAGTAAGATGGAGCATCTTGCGTCGCGGGCGCTGGCCGGTGGACTCACTACTAATATTAAAGGTTGGTTTGTCAACATGTACAATACTTTTAATTAATTATTTATACAATGTTCATGGTTGAACTAAATTAACATAATAACAATAAATTCAATACAATAAATACAATTTACACACTACACAGGTATGAATGGTGAGAGTGTTATTTGCATGGCTCCAATTGTTTATAATGAATTTCCTAAAAGCTGGCAAGATCTAACTAGCGAAGCATTTAAGCAAAAAGTAAAATCATTTCTTGTTGCAAAAGCCTATTATAATGTTAGTGACTTTTTAAATGATAAATTTGATTTGATATAATTAAGTACCTAATTAGATTAGACATTTGACATAATATTTATTAATTGACATTAGATATAATATAATTATAATTATTTGACATTGTATACATTAATAATTTATGGACTGATTATTATTACTTCATTAATGTATACACATTTATATAATGTTAACTATTGCTACTGTATGTATGTTGCTGTTACTATTTATCCTTTATTATTAATATAATCAGAATGATATATGCACGCCATTGTATGGGAAACATGTCTAGATCTTTCTTTAACTTTATATCTTGCATGCGATTGTTAATTGTATGTACACATGTGTTTGAGTGAATAAATAAATTATCTTATCTTATTATCTTATACTATCTACCGTTAAAATGCCAGTGCGACGATTTTAGAGTGATGGCATGCAACAATAAATACACATAACGTATCAAAAGTATTCTTAAAATACCTTTTAAAGACAAAGCTTCATATAATTCTAACTAATATTATGAATCTGAATGTGAATCTGTTTATTTGTTGCGCTTTCACGCTTTAATTTCTTTTGATAAATTATGCATTCAGAAAAGGACATAGGGTAACTTTCATCCAGAAAAAAGTACTGTTATATATGAATAGGTTCGAAGTAATGATGTAACTTTATAAGTAACATATCAAATTAAATTACTTTATATGTTTTATTTTAATTAGGGTAGGTATAACTTTCAACTATTATCTAGTACCAAGAACTGTTGTTACACGAGAGGTGCGATATCGTCCCTTTGCTGTATCATCGTGTAAAACTAATGCTGGATTCCGCGCACCTATGCGACGTATATGTAGAAAATACAATGAGATTTTCACTAAACTGGATGTGTTTAGTAGGCCTGCTAGTAAATTTCGCTATACATTAAAAAGAGCCATTGAAGAAACTGAGTTACAAATGTAAGAAACATTGTGTAAAACTCAAAATTTTAATTCATATTTTGTTTGATCTTTGCAAAATAATCATAAATTTATAATTATGTAAGCTGTGAATAACGGCGTGGGTTGCACATTTAATCAAACTTTATTTAAAATGTATTAGTAATAAGAACATAATGTGTAACTGTTTGTTATTCCAAATAAATAAATAAAATAAATTGGATGTTATTTTGTACTATTTAAATTTACACGTTCCCCGACGTTTTGACCGACTGAAATTATTTTGAATGAATATTCTTTCGTTATTAGCATTCTTATTTACGCAAAATGAGCTCAAAATATCTTGCAATCGTGCTTTGTTTTGCTTGTTCTTGGGTTTGCGTAAATAACATATTCTATACTATTCTCCCAAGCTAGTGATATATTTTCTAATCTTCTCTTTTTAAATAAGGTTGGCCTGTGGACTATCCTTTTTAGGAAACTATGCTTTCCTGCAAGTATCTCAGAAGTATCAAACTCCAAGTAATGGTTAGTGATATTTTGCAAGTCTTCATACATATATAAAATTTTAAGCATTATTTCATTCTTTAAACTTACACAGTGAGATTATCAGTCTGGCAAAAGGTAGACAACCCTCAGAAGAACGTTAATGTTTTGAATTTTACGATCAATTTCAATGTCATACTAATACATATCGATACTACGGTCTAACTAAAAATAAATTATACCGTGGGCTAATGATTGTCAAAGATTTTGATAGGTGACAACCATCCCTTCCATAATGTTCTGCAGACCGAATTTCGGTCGGCCAATCTTAACAGATACTGGCCATCTGCGCAGGAGATATTATAGTGCACAAGTGTGTGCAAACACAAGTGCACTCTCTGTTCCCTAACCCTCATGATCCGATGGGACGGATAATCCGACACGACCGGAGAGAGATCAGGCGCAGGACCAACGGCTTTACGTGCTTTCCGAGGCACGGGGTCGTCTAACACCGCCAACTTCCTAACTCCGGGCTACGAGCCCGGAGTTAGGAAGTTGGCAGTGTGAGTGTGTGAGATTTCTTAACAGAAAAATCCAAAATCTTTTTTTTGGCCCGACTCATCTATACTCGTCTACCAAATGATAAATCGTACCGACTGACTAATAAAACGATTAGTTTGTACGTGGCTTACTCCACACCGTGGCTTACCCCACACCATCAGCAGGATTTCTTTTTTAATACCTAAGAAGTGATAGACAAACCAGCGATTCACCTGATGGTAAGCGGTAAGCGCCACGCGTAGGCAGCAATATATTATAATTTAATATCAGCCCTGTATTGAACTGTCCCACTGCTGGGCACGGGCCTACATCATATCATATTACTGTTTAGTTAGCGTAACTTTGACGTTCATAGGTGTTACTTTGTGACCTAAATGAATAAATATATTTTGATTTGATTTTATATTAAAAAATAAAGACAAAAATAAATTGAAATTAAATGCCTTTATACGGACTGGACTGGAATAGCTTTTCAGCAGCCATGGTCATGAGTCTCCCGTTGACGATGGATACTGAAAGGCAATCGAAATGTTGGGGAAAGTGTAAACTTAAATATAAATAGCTTTAATAGGTTTAATAATTTAATAAGCCTAAAAATTAATAACGTTTAATAGTAGAAATAGTATTATAGTTTCTAAATTATGTAATAAAGGATTAAATAAACAACGCAATAAAATCCGTATAAACTAGTTTAATTTCAATGAATAACATTCGCGTAAACAGAAGACAATATTACAAAAAAATACAACATGTCCTACATAAAATAAAGCTGACTACGTCGCATGAACAATGTAACACCTTTTACTCGTTGATATTAGTTTTAAAAACGCTTACCCGATTAAGGACGAGATCGTCACAATTTAGACAGGTAAAAGCGAAGTACCCCCAAACACATTAAAGCAAGTATGACTCCCCAGCGTGTTAGGCAATGTAGATAACGCATTAATATGTATGAGCCTTGTTTGCGGTAACGCCTTAGATTTTCAGACGTTCTCAATGAATAAAGAACGTCGTGGGGTTACCGCAGCCATTGCGTGACTTAGACACGATGCTATCAAAGCGGCCTCGTTATCAGTAGACTGTCCGTGAGCCAGGAAATAAAACATTCACCGCGGTAGTCATTACTGGATGCCTTCGCTTTAATTGTTGGAAATAAATAGACCCAGATAAGTAAACATATAGACATACGCCTGTATAACTCCGAAGGCGTAGATAGAAAGTATATGACGCCCATATTTCACCAGGTTTTAGGTAATCTTTCTCACAATATAATGGTAATAGGTGAACCTATTAATGTCTACCAGGAGCGTTTCCAGACTCCATACAAAATTTTGTCTTACAGTCCCAATAACATTTGTTCGACCTGGGTATCTAACGCAATTAAATCCCACAGGACCAACAAGACAGTATAGATAAGTATTTATAGAACTAATTTAAGTAATGCATTGCCGCGTATATTGTGACTGATCATAGTTGGAAACGCGCTCAAAGGATTATCAAGTCAAATAATAACCACGGGTGCCTTGTATAGCTTTGACAAATTGTTGATTGTTGAGCAACTGAACACAAATCAGAAAATAAATACCACGCCAGCTATGTTTTGATTTATACAACAAGGTCCCAAACTCAACCTGCTACAGAGAATTTCTGAAACAGCTGCAGTTAACCTGATAAACTGTTACAGTAAACTCCAATAACTGCCTTACCCTGAATCAGACAATTGGCAGTAAACGTAATCGAAAACTTATATCACTACAGCAACGAAGCAATTGCCACTAAATGTTCTACAAAATTGTCGAGAAAACCGTTCATGTCTCTGTAGTGTAGGTAAGGTACTAAAAATATCTAAATAATAAATACACGAGTCTATCCTAACAATTTCACCGATGTCCTAATAATATCTGAAACACTCACGTTTTTGTCGCAGTTATGTGGCTGTACCTAAACTGAGAATAGATAGCAAATGAGGCCTAACGTCCATTTTGACGGTAAATTGAATTTGAATGGCGGAGAATTCCGTAAGGCCCCGGTAAATAGTGACTTGTAAATAGGTAGGGCAGTGGACAACATTTAGGGACACAATCCACCCTTTTACCTTTTCTGCAAATTAAATGAGTACACTCTATTTACAACATAGCATTTTGTTATTTTGCAAATTCGGCAGTGCCTCTACAGTACATTTCAAATTAGAATAATGGCTACACTTTGTGATGGAAATTGGACTTACAATGGTGTTCATATTCAATTGTTTCAGACAGGTCACGATACAGTGTATACCTGAGTCTGTCAGTCGTGCTACCGCACACTTAACCAATATTAATAATGGTATTTTTGTGCGTGTATTCTTGAGGATACAATATTGTATTAACGTCATTATACCTTAATTTTATATGGTTTGGTTATGATACTATAATAAACTAAGTAATATAATAGTCTATCTTGGGATCTAATGTGAATGGCTCTCATTGCGATATGATTGGATAATTCTTATCATATTGCGCTTGATTATCGTCGAGAAGTTTTCGTAAAGCCGAATTATATAGAATTAATTGATCAAAGAATGGTAAAAATATTCATAATTTAATTATTATTTGAGCGGAAATAGCCTATTGGGTGCTGTTAGATTGACTTTAGGGGTTTGTTTCGAATTCTGTCCTATGCCACGCACACTTTAGACGACTGACGTAGTAATAAACGCTTCAAATAGTTTATAATCTCGATTTGAAGAGCGAAGAAACGTCGCGTAAATACTTCATGTTTTGAATTTCTCCATAATGTTTTCGATTATATATGAAGTTCACCAACCCACACTCGAGCTGGGAAAGGGAACCGAATCATCATGTACAGCAATCGATATGCCAATTGCTGTGCCACGAGCAGTCCAATTTAAAGTAATATTTTATATAGGTACTAAAAGTAAAAATTTGTAGAACAGTTTTTTATTTTAAACCGTTTCGCGGACTGATTTTCTAATATGGCGAACAAATTATAATCTTCATATGAATGAATTTCCAAAGTACCTACTGATGCAGAAACAAAAGTTCTAACATCTTATACATACATTACACGCGCCTGCGAAGCCGATACGTAGAATAGTCTTTCGTTACATTTAATTTGTCGGTACGTTTGTCGCCTATTCCACGGCTGTCTGGTTCTTCAAATCTGCGTTTGTTAACCCCTTGTATGCATTAGCTGGACTGTGATTTGGTGACTATAGTTACTTCCTGACATTATTTTGTACTGTTATAGCAACAAAAACCTAGTTAGGAAAGCGTCAAGTAGATCCCATGACGCGGATCTCTTACTTTTCGAAGTTATCATCATCATCGTTTTGCGTAAATAGAAACACCAATGATTAAATTATGTTCGGGTACTTTGAAATAACGACACTGGAACATTGAGACAACTACCATCTTAGTCTCCCCGTGACCATGGCTGCTGAAAAGCAACCGAAACGTCGGGGAAAGTGTAAACTTAAATATAAATAGTTTTGATAGTTTTAATAAATTAATTAGCTTAAAAATTAGTAAAGATCAATAGTATCTAGTAGTAGTGCGACAGTTTCAGAATTTTGTAATACAGTGTAAAATAAATAACGCGATAAAATCCGTATATAGTAGTTTAATTTCAATTAACATCATCCTCTTGCCCTGGTCCCAATTTATTTGGGGTCGGCGCAGTATGTTCTTCGCTTCCATACTTCTCTGTCACCCGTCATCTGATCATTTACACCTTTCCCTTTCATATCCATCCTCACACAGTCCATCCATCTTTTCCTTGGCCTTCCTCTCCCTTTTCGTATCCCTCATATCCATCACTTGCTTACCTACATACGTATCATCTCTTCGCATAACATGTCCATACCAAGCCAAACGATTTCCTTTCACCTTCTCGTCTATGGGCACCACTTTCAGACTATCTCTTACGTATTCATTCCTAATTCTGATGCGTTTTAATCATTATTTATCGGTCGCATTAACGGTAAAAGAAAACATCGCGAGTAAACCTGTATTTCTAAAGGTTCTCCGTGATATATTACGTCTGCTAATTGTTCTCATAGTGAAAAGAGGCCTGTGCCCAGCAGAGCGACAGTAAACACAAAACTGATATTACACATATTCTTACTGCATTGATGGAAGTTAACGCCTCGCCACACGGGTCAAAAATTGTTGCTAGTCTGGATGTTCTTTGTGTCCGTTGTTTGAATGTTTGTAAAGATTTCTGCGACACAGGGTTAAAATCAAAATGTGTGTGTGTCTTTTATAAACACAAAAAATAGATATTAACATATATTAACAGCGACCTAAATAAAACAACTATGGCGGATTCAGGGAACTCATTATTACTTGAGTTAATATAATCGACAATAAGAATATACTTTACACCAGTAGTTCCCAAAGTGATTCAGGTGGACCCTAGGGGTCCACAGGAGACTCGACGGGGGTCTACGTAGGCGTGACAAAAAAAAACGGGGTTTACAATTCGTAAGCACGAAAATTTATTTGCTTTCGATAGTGAAGAAGTAAAATGTTGGCTTGACTTCACCTATAAACGTCAATCGACGGATATTATTTTGAGGAATACCAGGTAGGAGACCGTGGTAGGTTTACTCCGGAGAATACCCAAAAAAAAAGTCAGCCCGTAGAGATTTGATCAATTTTTTTATTTTAACCAAGCATTATGGTAGAAATGTAGCTGCAGGGGGTTTACTAAATTTTGTTGTTTACTAAAGTTTGTTTAGCTAAATTTTGAAAGTGGTCTATGAGAAAAAAAGTCTGGGAACCTCTGCTTTACACTAAGTGCTAACCCGAAAGCACTCTGCCCGAACCTTATAGGCAATTTGGCGGTGCACGATGTTGCATCTCGTTTAGTCTCTTTGCGTTCAAACACGGTATCAAAATCGCGCGTTTTAGCAAATGCATTGATGCTGATCACGTTTGTGGGACTCTACGTTCGAACACGGTATCAAAGTTACGCATTGTAGCGAAAGTATTGATATTGCATGCATTTACGTATTACACACACGTATTAGTGTCAAACGGCAAGTTCTAGCGTTCAAGCTGACTACATTCATACACGTAGATACCGTCGCCTAGTCGAGCGACGAAATAGTTAATCGCTGATGCCAGAAGCAGCGTGTTTGCTAGGGCCCTTATTCATGTCGCACACGCCAGCAGTGGCGCATATTCGCGTGCTAGCCGATGCAAACGTAGCTCACAGTTACAAGCTGCGCGTTTAAGCATGCCTCAGTGACGCATCTGACGACGCCGCCGGACACCTCTGTTGGTTCCGAAATTAATATAAAAAACGTTCGTCTAGTTAATTATATACTATTCATGGCTGCCATTTTTCCTATTTATTGGATACTACATTATAATTATTTCAAATAATATTATTAAAATAAATTTTCAATACAAATCAGTCGACATGTGAATGTAATTTGATTTATTCTGGACATAAAATCAAATCTCACATCAATACACCATTCGGTAGAATGCCCATTCAATAATATACAATACGCTAATTCAAAACCATTCTGTTTATTTGCATTCGTCCATTTGCCTTTGATTCAATAAATTGCATCATTTTCAATTTAATAACATTATGTGTCAATTTATATTGAGGCCTTTACATGTGCGAGCCGGGCCAACGGACTTCTAGTAGTAAATCAGTTTGTTTCAATAGGAAATTGCAAAACGCTGTTGCTTTTAAATCAACTTAAGTGCTTGTGATTTATATTCATATGAACTAGTCGCTTGAAATGAACCACAATTTAGAAACCATTTTGAACTCACTTACTTCGCCTAAAAAACTTTACAGCAGTCACATTGAAATACCAAAAGTTGGACTTCCAAAAATATGTTGCAATATTTACCATTGAACGGTTTTAAGGCAATAATATAAATTGAAATCTTCTTTGAAAAGATTAGCCCACGTACATTTGTCTTTATCGACTGAACGAGTCTCGAGTGGGCACATCAATGTCATCTCGGTCCCTTGCCAATATCTCTGTTGATTGCAAATGAGATTAGAATGTACGTACTGATCAAACCCTTTTGTGTACCCGTAATTAATGTGCGTAAGCTCCATTGACTATCCGATGAAAGAAATAAGGGTCCCTTTTAAAGCCCAAACAAACCCCTCAACTCATTTTCTCAAACACAGTTTTAAGTTAAACCAATATTACAAATGCAATTAAACCAGAACAACATGGCTTTTATTCTTAAACGGTACATAGAAACGAAACAAGCACTTTAAAAGGCAGTTTGGGTGTTAGAACAATACGTGGTGGTAAGACCAACAGACAAGTAGAACATTCAATATATTGTACATTTTATCGCAACGAAATTCACTTTATTTTCATCTGCACCGAGTGCTTAAGAACAATGCAGTTGTGTTAGTCATTTTATTTACATTCCCAAACGCTACACGATATGGAATCTCTATTGACTGGAATTCTACTCGAAGCACATAAAGGCCATCGACGACAAAGAAGTCCGCTCTAGAAAAAATGAGCTCGAAATCATAGAAATTAAATGTTGTATAGCAAGTCCGTCCCGTCCGTAGATGGCGCGCGTCCTCTTTGTCCCACCAGACAATATCCACTGAATAGCGACTCCACTCATATTTCATTCGAATAACAATGACCAGTCTTTTGCTTTATCCAATCTTCAATATGAGATTGAAAATAACAACGTTTCGCATTTACATACAGACGATATTGGGCTAGTTGACGTATAATAGCTTTGAGACATTCACATTTACGTATTGCCAATTTCGGTGAATGTGCTTGCGGTTGTCACAATCGCGTCCGCAAATTTATTGTCCAAATAAATGACATAGGAAAGGTTTCCGTACGGCGTCATTAATAACGTTTAATTTACAATGTTTAAACAAAAGAGCTCACATGGCGAAGCCCCGAGTACGGACTGAACCTCATTATCCGTTCGTCACTTGACAACAAAGGTCGGCTCGTCAGATTGCAAATTAAATTAGAACATACAGCCGATCCGGTTTATGTATCCTCTTAAATGTGGAATTTTAAAGGGATGCTTAATTCATGAATCTTTACTAAGTTTGACCATTCAATTTACATTTTCTAACCCGTGCGCGGAGCTCGGCGCACAAATTTGCATTTGTTTAGCATGTATGTTGCATTTATTCACAAACCACACGAATATTGAGCTACTTAAGGAAGAGAGAGCAGCAACAATTAGAGGAATGGTGTTATTTATAGGTCTGAACTCGATCCATTGGTGTTTACCAACGGCGCCCATTGCCCCTCGTAAATCGTTTAAAGGTTGGGCGTTCTCCATCCTCGAGATGGATGCCCTTGTCAGGCTGATATATACACTGTCCGCCACATGGTCGCTCACCCCTTATCTACTGTTTAACATGTAACTGCTGTTGCTTTAATAAATAGCTCTCATGAATAAATGTTTAAAAAAGGGAAACCTTTTACGCAGTTAATTTTCTCTGCGACCAACAGTCCCTCAAAAGCACAAGTGCTAACATGTGACTGACCTATAAAACAGTATCTTGCTCTACGTTTGCACGTATTACATTGCAAAATAAAACATATTATGATATTATATACGGTTTGCAGTTTGCATTGGCATACCTTTATTTAGCATTAGAATGTCAAAGCTACAAGAGAATAAACGAATAAGTAATAGGCAGAATGTGTTGTCGGAGCAAACCTCCTCGCTTCGACGTAACATACGTACCTAAGTTGCGGTATGGCATATTACCCATTTCTCATCTAAATCGTGTGACTTTTGCCCCTTACGCGCGCGTAATGTAGCGCACTTTATCGTCAGTAATCCTGCTGTTACGACTCTCTTTTGCTTTTCGGGAACTGTACAAAGAAATGCCACACTTACAATACAATGTTTACGTGTAAAAAAACAATAAAAGCTTACAGTGTAATAGCGACTATAAAGTTAGCTTTAAAATATTGAACCACTTCATTTTCTTGTGGCAATACCTATTATGAAGTCAGCTCATAAAATCAAACGTGTTAGTACACATAATAGTACCCGCCTTATAGAGACCGCGTCACGTAAAGATTTTATTAGTTTAGAGCCTAATGGATTTCCTTGCCTTTTTATTATCCAACAAACGCTGTGTGCACAGTGTATTTGCAAAATCGCTTTAAAGTCTTGTCTCGTTTGAGACCAACTTATACCTATATCGAAGACCGATGTCGAGTACTTAATAATTGTGAATTTGGTGGAATAAATCCCAAACTTTTGTTATATACCTCTTCAATGTTCTCCTAACAAAAACCCTTTTAAGTGTACACGTTGCTATACTGTACTTATCCATTTAGAATGTACTGATCCGGCAAATCAAATTCATACCCTCTAACGCCTATATCATTAAATATTTTCTTTCTCTGATTTACATCGTATTTGTTGGAGGGTTTTATATTTACATTTAAGTATATACATATATACATTTACTTTATAGTAATGACGATGTATACAGAGTAAGTAAGCATTTTATATTAATGAAGATACATTCTGATGGCGACTGAACAGACGATGCGTGAAATATCTTCAGATGTTCGCAATCAATGTCGATATCCTCTTATACGAAGAAATGTTTTGATTATTTATGAAAGCGAACGTATCTCAAGATTGCTTCGGCAGAAGTAGCTACAAATAACTATACCTATGTATTTTCAGTTCTTCAGATTCAGCACCTATGAGATTCGATTTCCCAAAGCTAGATATTTGAAAGCAATCGAAAAGGAGAATGCTTTTGATAAATAATTTAAAATGTTTGAAATGTGCTCTTTCAGCAAAATGTTTAACATATCTATGCAATCCGTGTTTTTTAATCTAGACATATTTATTTTCAGCGTAATGTCCACGTTTTTTTATCTATGTTAATAAGTTCAGCGGGTTAGATAGGGGGAAAGATATAGATGTATAAATGTAAAAATGTTTGGGCAGTATAAGCTTCAGCGGAGTTGGGCAAGACATTGCCGTCCCGTGGCCCGGGCCGACCCTTGTCACCATGTCGCATATCTGTCCAACTTAATTTTAACACCCACCCTTCATTGGGATCCGTCGCCAAAATGTTCACAGGCTTACAATACACTATCTTAGTTTGTCTTGCTTAGGAAATCAGTTTCTTCTAAAAAATAAACCTACGCATTCTTGTTGCTTTTTGTAAACGTTACCTGCTTGCAAATAAGTAGCATTTTGGTTAACCTATCTGATTAAGCTAAACATGATGAAAATGGGTTCACGTCGGTAAATCATGCGATAAGTGCTAATAAAACCCACAACGTTTTAATTGCAAACCATTGAGTTACCGCCTCTCATAATCTATTTCACAGCTTATGCTTTATATACCTATTACCAATAGTTTGAAAGGTAAGTTAAGTGTGTCTTTACAGGCTAATCTTCACAGAGACTGAACCTATTTGAATGCAGTTTTCAGTGATGCGTTGAACTAAACTTCGTTAAGTATTTGGTGATCATTTTATTAAAACGTTTATAATAATAATAATAATATTCTACCACATACACACAACACCATCTAGCCAAAACTAAGCAGAGCTTGTACTATGGTACTAGACAATGGATGAACATACATATATACTTTTTCTTTTGTAAATACATACATATTATACATAGAAACACCCAGACCAAGACAAACATCCATGTTCATGCACACAAATGTTTGACTTGTGCGGGAATCGAACCCGCGACCTCAGGCGTGGCAGTCGGTTACACTAACCACTACGCCATCGAGGCCGACAATATAAATAATATATTTATGGAATACCCATTTTTAATTTTTAAAGCAGGTTAAGATGCGCAGATAATTAATGTTCTCGCTAATTGACAAATAAAACTGGTATATTCGTACAGACTTTATTAAACACTCTTAGTATTGATATCAATTTTCGATAAGGTATTTGCTCGATCCGGAATATGTCATAGCTAACCGCCATCAAGTCCATTCAATACGGTACAGACAGGAACAGGTCTCCTAACTATAGAGATTGCACGATCGTCGTCACTGAGAGCAATTTTCCCAGCCGTAGTTATTACGAACTATTTGAATCACTTACCTTAGGGATTCCATTCCAATTCAAAGCTAGAATTCGCTGCAAGGGGTCGATCAATATTATCGTTGCCTTTCGTAAGTATTTGTTAGAGTTGTTCAACGGCTATGAGATTTAATAACTGTCATCTTTACGAGCTAATATTCAACATTTTTTATATATTGAGCAACATCTGCCAAACTTCTTTCCTTTTAGCCTGCCACGTCTTGGAAGGAATTTAGTCGAATGACGATGTAATAAATTCCCTCCTCGGTATGATCCATAAACCAACGGGCTCCGGTATAAAGACCCTCGAATATTGGCTGATACGAGATAATAAAAATGAGCCGTTGTGAATTAACTGATTATTTTGTATGAACATATTTTTTACAACTTTAGCCATATGTTCACTAGCAAACATTTGCATGTAAACACAGTATCAGACACGAGGAATAATAGAGTAGTTAACTTATTAACTTTTTTTTAATTATGAAGTATCGTTAACCTTAAGTCATAAAACATTTTTAACGGCGGAAAATAAATAAGGTAGTAGCTTTTTAAACCTGGTAGAAGGGGTAATTGTCAAATAATTAAAAAGGGATGCACGATACCATGTTGCGACATATCCGACGGCGAGATACCCCAATTTTATTACACTCTGGCTTTTTCTCACGCGTGTGGGAATATTAAATACTAAGTAATATCCCTGATCTTGCAACCAGTTTTGATACTCATTTTACATAAATTTAATCAGTCTCAATAATAATTTCACATTATCTTAATCAACAATAATATCCTTATAAAAATCAGTCTTCAAATATAATATAAAACTCTAAAATAACAACAAAGAATTAAGAAAAAGATTAAAATAATTTTTGGCAAAATTAATTAATCACTCTTTTATGCCCACAAGACTCATGTCACATATTTTGGCTCTTTCAAGGCATAGGTAGCTGGCTCTTTCAAAACATTGTGTGTTTAAAAACATAACCTAAAATAAACTTATTTCGCCAAAACATTAATCTAATATTATTAGTGCAAAAGAAGGCCAAATATATATAAAATAATACAGCATATCTATTTTACCAAAGTATGCATTACATTCTTCTAAAAAATTTAAAATTAACGCTAAAGAATTTACTTTTTGTCTTCCCGATTTTTGATGCAGTCTTATGACGCCATTTGTTTTCGTAGAACTGTCAAATTTCTGTGTGTGACAGGTATTCAGTGTTGCCATATGAAGAGTGACTTTAAATTATGATAGAATATCGGTAAGTTAGAAAACATGACATCGGCTCTTTCAAAGCCTGGCTCTTTCATACACATTCTCCCCTACTTACCTAAACTACCCTACTCTAAACATTTAAGTATTTCACAATATACATATAATTATATTAAAACAACCAAACACTTTAACAATAAGTACACATTGCAGCTACTCAATAAAAATATGACAATGATCGTGCAACAAATTCTCCAGTGAACCCGTTACCATACCCGTAGATAGTTTATAAACACGAACATAAAGTGTGATCCCGCGAAAACATGAACTTCAAGAACGCTAACTGAGTAAAAAATTGGTATTGAATTCTAATAAGAACTCTGAAATAAAGTAAAAATATTGATACTCGACACGAAATCACTAAAATGCACCAAAACTACAGCAAATAAGAAATATCTAGACAGTATTGCGGAGTTTGTGAATAACAATTTCAAATAAAATATATAGATGCTCACATAAAATTAAAATGATCCATTGTCCATCTTGCAGTCACCTATTTATTTTTCCGCAGAAAATCATAGTGCACCTGGCATATTATGCTTATTTTACTATTATTTAACTTACGCAAACAAGCAACGACTGGTAGATGTGGACAGAAGTTGTTTGTTGAACATTAGTTTCAATAACATCTATGCTATGTATCCAAAATTTTCATAGTCTGGACCAATTAAAATTAGTACGTAGCGTCAAGTTTACAGATACTTTTACAATATACATACCTTCGAAATAAACAAGTTCAAATCTTTAACTATGTGTATGCTCGATGGGCAAAATCGCTGTTGATTTAGCGAATGCTGTCTCTTTACTTTTATATTCAGACAAATTTCTTGGAAGTTTCTGAAGAGCGTTGAGCAAATTTTCGCTTACATACCTGAAGGTCATTGACTTTGAATACAAATCGTTCTTGTTTTTCGTCTAGTTAAAAATACAGCTATAATATTCACTGAAGCGAGTTCTCAAGAGAGATCATGTGATCTAGCCCGAGAGAACAACTAATATATTTTTATTCTTGTGTTAGGGGACGTCAGAATAGAAAGATGACATATAGATATTATTGATCACACGAGAATCCAATTTACTGTAATTCTTTGTTTACAATCATTTCGAATCGAACCTACGACTCGATGGCGTAGTGGTTAGTGTAACCGACTGCCACGCCTGAGGTCGTGGGTTCGATTCCCGCACAAATCAAATATTTGTGTGCATGAACATGGATGTTTGTCTTGGTCTGGGTGTTTCTATGTATAATATGTACGTATTTACAAAAAAAAAAGTATATATGTATGTTTATCCATTGTCTAGTTTGGGCTAGATGGTGTTGTGTGTATGTGAGAGAATATTATATTATATTATATTATTATATTTGATCACACATCGTATTGTCAAATAGGACGAGTTGGTAGGTCACAGTGTTCTAATACTAAACAAACTTTTCTTACTCAAAGACAGGCAAACGAATAATCGTATAGGTCCTAAAATGCATACATATTTAGTCCATAAGATCTTTCATCTTTCTGCCTGTAGGTAGTACAATAATCCAGTTGTTAATAACAAATCGACGTTCATTACTTTTTCACGGGTAGTAAGTTGGCTTTACTGACCGATTACAAGTGAGCGACACTAAAGGTAATAATACCGCACTCAAATTGATGATACCCACCGCCGGCAGACAGCTACCGGTGGTAGGTATCATCAATTCGTGATCAAAATCGTGAACTTGAGTGCAGTGGCCGTTGATTTACTCTTTTAATACAAAATTCACAGGCTCGACACGTTCGTAATGGACGGACCTTGCACAGTTTCGACCAAAAATTAAGTGCAACTCGCCTTCGAAACTATTCATACATTTTATATACGTACTCACTCCTATCTATATTTATACAGACAAGTTATAGTTTCGTTTAGTAGCCTAAACGAAGTAGGCTTGTTGAAAAAGTATCGATATTTTAACCGATATATATTGATCCGATGTATCGATATATCGATACAAAATATTCAATATCGAAAATTGTATCCAAAACGATATCTTTTATTTTTTATTTATGTAACTAAATTCGCTGGTATCTAAAACTGTAATAAATAGCAACGAACGGAAAAAAAAACTGAATTGTCTATAACAGATGACTGTTGAGTAGCTTATTGAGATATTTGTCCGATATATCGATATTTTTCCCTTGAGATATCGATGCTGATATTGATATTTTAATAACTATCGATACATCGAATTTTTATTCACTTCCGACATCCCTAAAACGCAGTGCTTCTGCTGCGAATTTCGATCAGAAAAGCCATAGTTATTGTACCTACTGTTATTCTGAGTACGATTTCCGTGTAGAAAAAGTGATCTTTGATCGACCTGGAAATCGGACTTAAGACCTCATAATCGGCCACTAATAAAATTGGTGTTTATAATGTACATACATTTTATATGCCGGAGCAGATTATATTTGCCGTGAGTGAAATCACAGAGCGCAGTTAGTAAGCTAATAAAGTAATTAGACTACATCTTTTCTGTATAGTGAAACCTAATTACCTACATATATATTAATGCGTGAAGCAAAAACGTTGTACCCCTTTTTACGAAAATTGCGCGGACGGAGGAGTATGAAATTTGGCAGAGTTAAAGTTTATATGGAGAAAGAGGGACGAATCCTAATATTTATATAAAATTTGCGTTATGCGTTAGAAATACACTGGACCGCAAAGAAAAAGAGTCAGTTAGAAATTCTTCAATATCCTCAAAAGTACCTGACCTAGCTTTATGAAATAAAGACTAAATTAAAGAATATTTAAATGTGCTCAAATGAAAATAAAAATAAATGAATAAGTTTTTATTTTTTAATAATTGTAAAATAAAAAATTGCGTGTCTTTTCCAGTATATTATATATATACATATATATATATATATATATATATATATATATATATATATATATATATATATATATCTTCTTCTATCTTAGCCTTTATTATTCCCAAGTCGCTTGGGGTCGGCTTTTCTAGTCTAACAGGATTTGACTGGATATCAGTTTTTATACGGAGCGGCTGCCACCTGACCTCCGCAACCCGAAGGCTAACGATACCCCAAGGTTAGACCAGTGTCAAGATATTAGAGGGTACTGACTTTCCCAATAGCGACTGTCATAGATATTCATGGCAGTCGGGACCGACGGCTTAACGTGCTCTCCGAGGCACAGAGCAGGCGATAATTGTCAATCAATACGCACATAATTCCGAAAAGTCATATAACTTCCGAAAGTCAGAGGTGCGCGACGTGGGTTCGAACCCGAGACCCTCTGCATTGCAGTCTGTTGGTCTCCCCAATATTAAGTATGTGTACAAATCGCGATAGTCTAAAAATTTTGCTATAAATTTGTGTATGTAAACAAATGAACAATACATAAAGTACAAACCACTAGCTGCCGCACTGGGCTTTCAGAAGAAATCCCAGCCCACACGTGAACAGAGCCTCCGCCGTATAGTACTTTTTCTTCTATACAGGCTTGGTTATAGCGCTCTTCCGGTCTTCTATACACTCTTTTCCTCCCTTCGTGCTTGTATAAACAGAATCTAGACTCGTCTGAAAACATAACTCTTGACAAGTCATTCAGAATCCAATTCTCGTGCTCTCTACCATAACTCAACCTTGAGTTTCTGTGGTGTCTTTCTAGTTTTAAGCTATTTGCAGGTTTTAATGGCTTTAAATTTGCTTCAGCCAGACGCTGCCTTACTGTAGCTGTACTCAGATTGTTTGCTCCAGCTCGTAAATGATGATTATTTACTTCAACAGCCGTAACAAAGCGATTTCTCAAAATTGTTGACACCATATAGCGATCCTTCCGCGCCGTCATGCACATTGTTCAGCCTGTTCCTGGTCTTCGAAGATTGGATCCAGTTTCATGGAATCGCTGGCGTACTCGCTGAACTGTAGAAAGAGTCACACCAACAGTTCTCGCTGTATTTCGCTGGCTATGCCCATCTTCAAGCATTTTCAGGATCCTGGTACATTCTTTAGGGGTTAACGACATAATGTCTTCAGAATAGTAAAATTTATAAGGCAGAGACACCGTATTTATGACGTTTTTATTGTAAAATTAAAACAAACGGGATATAATTGATTTGAATTTTTTGGTACTAAATTAAAAAACGACCATTATTTTACATTTTCAGTTTTTTATGACAATAAACAAAAAAGATTTATATATTATTTTATGTGGCATTAAATATTCTTTAATTTAGTCCTTATTTCATAAAGCTAGATGAGGTACTTTTAAAGATATTGAATATTTTCTAACCGACCCTTTTTCTTTGCGGTCCAGTGTACATTAAATTAATGAAAAAGCACTACACGCACACAACCTTGCATTTGACACACGCAGTCGAAGCGCGTAACTATGGTTACATACATCAATATTTAATGACATATATCAGAAACTTTGGTCGAATTTTGAGCACTCGGCGACTGCTAAGGTCGAATTTCGAGCACTCGTCGACCGTTAGTATTTAGTAGGTAATAGAAGTCGCCGTGACATAATATTTTATTCTTGATCAAGTTTGTTTAGTTGTAATGATTAGAATTAAAATTTCAGAAGGTTTATTTGACTTAGTAGAGATGATTAAACATTAAAAATATTTAGGCAGTCGTAATTTTGAATTAACATCCTAACTAATATTATAAATGCGAACGTGAGTTTGTTTGTTCGTTACGTTTTCACGCCTTAACTACTCGACCGTTCATCGTGAAATTTCACATACACATTGTCAAGGCTGCAAAAGAGGACATAGGGTTTCATCCAGAAAAAAGACGAATTGAACATTAACATAACCTACATTTACTCAAGCGGAGCTGCCACTATTTTAAGAATCCTACTTATTAACAATATGAACATTATCTTCTTCATCATCGTCGAAAACGATAAAAGTTACTATTACACTATATTACTATTATTCAAATTTTCAAACGAACATTTCATAGGCACCCTATTATAGCGAGTAAAAAAGGTACTACAAATAATAGAAGGTAGAGCGTGACTTTATCATACTGTTACGAGCTGAGCTCGACAGATAAGAATATAAACAATATTACCGACTAAAACACGTTTTATTCAAACACACAATTAAATTTAAAACACAACAAACACTATACCACACTGTTTCACTGTACTGCTTCAAACTCCGTAGTATTTCCGCTTCCGTTCGCTTCGATGAACACTTGATCGCTTACGATTGTAAACTGACTCGGCGGTGCGCGTGCGCCCTATTTATACGCGGCTAAAGCGCTTCTAGAGCTTTCTAGCAACGCCGCTCTCGGTATGCAAACAGTACGATGATTCGAGAAAGTACCAGCATCTTCTCTATGATTCTCGTAAGCATACCTACTACGTAGTTCCGTAAGATGTCAATAGATGGCGGTGTAAATTATTAGACGGAACTGCCGAGTCTTTCCTACCATGCCGAGAGATGTCACTGGGCGTAACAATGCCATAACATATTTTTAGTCGTTTCACTATAGTATTGAATTGTCAACGGTAACGGCATTATAATCCTGTTGATCAGACCTTTGTATCGGACTGCATATATTAAAGAGATCACGTTGTATCTCACTCCACTGATAGAAATGAAACTTGCCTCAGTTTTTTAAGTTAAGAGTAGCGGTACACGTTCTATTCAAATTAGTTTAGCCATTCTGAAATATTCTAGAAGACAGACACCCTAACTGATATTATGAATTCGAATGTGAGTTTGTTGTAATGCTTTCACGCATAAGCTACTCGACAGATCGTCTTATATTTTGCATAGGTACACGTTGTCAAGGGTACAAAAGAGGTCATATTCAATAAAGTATTGATCCCGAGGGATAGATATTTATTGAAAATTTAGATTAAAGCGAGCTAAGCCTCAGGAATACCTAGACTAGACTAAATCTATTTAGACTGTTTGACCTTTACAGTATTATTTAAATAGAAGTTAGATGTATTTTAAGATGGGCGGCCTCGATGGCGTAGTGGTTAGTGTAACCGACTGCCACGCCTGCGGCCGCGGGTTCGATTCCCGCACAAGTAAAACATCTGTGTGCATGATCATGGATGTTTGTCTTGGTCTGGGTGTTTCTATTTATAATATGTATGTATTTACAAAAAAATGTAGTGTGTGTGTAAATGATATGTTTATCCATTGTCTAGTATCCATAGTACAAGCTCTGCTTAGTTTGGGCTAGATGGTGTTGTGTGTATGTGATAGAATATTATTATATTTAAAATCTGACCTCTGATTTGATCTGATCCACTCCACTAATATAAAAGTCTGTGTAAATCTTTGGGTATTTGTAAGACAATCGCATAAACTGCTGAACAGACTTCTAAGACACTAAGCATACAGACAGAACATGAACTGCATTCATTCGTATAATCTTTTTTATTCCTATATTCGTTCCCGTAAGATTTACGCAGGGGAAGTCGCGCGCAGACGCTAGTAGGGTATAACTTTTTAATCATTTAGATGTTCGAGCATAAGCGCGAATATTCAGAATCAGATACATTTTCCGTTACATCGCGAGTAAGAATTTATGATATTATATAGAAAGATATTATTAAATAACGTTCGAGGAACCCACGATACCTTGTAATTCAGGGATGTTCAATAACAAATTGTTCGAGTTATTTCTAGTAGACGAGGGAGGGATCCGCGGCAATTTTTCGGTCGCGATCCAATTATTTTTGGGCACGTTAGTGGAGCATAAATCTGTGAGGAGGCCGGCGGGCCTGGCCCTCGTGCACGCACCACGCACCTTGTAATATTTCGAACGTGAGTGAACTAATGCGATAAGCTCCAAGATTAATTATTTACCGAAAAGCCGCGGCCCGCTGTTTACGTTTAGGGGAACCAAAAATGTTTAGAGGGTAAAAAGCCTGTCGATCAATGTCTATATGCCGTGTTCTGATACTATTTCCGTATATTGACCTTACACAGCGTGCGATACGCGTTGGACATTAAATTAAAACTGGGTCATATTATTTCTCGAGAGTACTATAATACATATTCACGTATCTCAAAGGAGTAGGCAGAGAGCACGTAATAGGTGCCGACCCTATTGCTATCTACTAGGTACTTTTTCAGATTTCGTGCATACCTATATCATACTAGATTTTGCCCGTGGCTTCGCTTGTGAAATGTTATGTTAACGTAAGGTTATTTTAATTTTCAATCCCTCGAAAACAGTAATTTTTCTGGATTAAAGCCTATATCATTATCTGAACCCCTGACAATGTGCATGCGAAATTTCATGATGATTCGTGTCGATTAGTTGAGGAGTGAAAGCGTAACAAACAAACAAACTCACATTCACATTTATAGTATTAACTAGCTGTTGCCCGCGACTTCGTCCGCGTAGACTTTAATTTATTACCCAATCATCATCATCATCATTTCAGCCTATTGCAGTCCACTGCTGGACATAAGTCTCCCCCAGGGTGCGCCACAAGGCCCGATCTCCCGTTTTCGCCATCCAGTCACCTCCAGCCACCTTTTTCAGATCATCGGTCCATCTGGCCGGAGGGCGTCCTACACTACGCTTACCGAGTCGTGGTCTCCACTCGAGAACCCGTCTGCTCCAACGATCATCGGTTCTGCGACAGATGTGACCAGCCCACTGCCACTTCAGCCTGCTACACTTCTGAACTACGTCGGTGACTTTGGTTTTTTGCCGGATAATCTCGTTCCGGACTTTGTCCCTTAACGAGATTCCGAGCATACACCTTTCTATAGCTCGCTGAGTGACATGCAATCGGTGGGCTAGTTTCACTGTCAGGTTCCACGTCTCGGCTCCGTATGTCATGACCGGCAGGACGCATTGATTGAATACCTTGGTCTTCAGGCATTGTGGCAAGGGTGACTCGAAGATGTGACGCAACTTTCCAAACGCCATTACCCAATACCTACTTTTAATTTGTTATCTAATTTTAATATATAAAACTACAACTAAAGAAATTAATAAGTCTATCTACACCTATATAGGTGTAGTGAGCTATATATTAAAAAAGAAATATGGTATCGCGGACTTTTTTGTAGATATTGATACGTTCTATAATACTGTAGAAAATTTTTTTGTTCTATCATCGATAGCTTCCGCAGCGCACGCGATGACAGATTTTTTATGACAAATTTTTCACACCTTGGGTTATATTATTGCATTTTTATTAAGGATCCCTATTTTTTTGATAATGTAATATAGCCTATGTCACTCAGTGAAGATGCAGCTTCTAATGGTGAAAGAATTTTTGAAATCGGGCTATTAGTTTTTGTGTGAAAACATTACAAACATACATACAAAAACACAAATGTTTCCTCTTTATAATATTAGTTTAGATTTAAATTAGGATGGCCCGCGGCATAACTTGCTAATGTTTGCGACCAATAGTGAGCCCGGTTAAACGTGTATTAATAGACTTGGTAAGTAATTAACGAATTCAAACTCATGTTGGGTGATTTGATAGGCTGTTGCTAATTCAGTCAGCTGACTGCTATTAAATTGTAGCTGATATGCGTTTGACGGGCTGGTAACTATTTTCGCTGTGCTTGGGCTGTTGCAGAAATAGCTGTGTGTTCTTGACATATTAATAGCTTTAAATATGAATTATCCAGCCAGCGTAACAATAACCGGACATAATAATAAAAATATTATGTCCCGATTTCGGATTCCGTTTGCCGATGAACGAAACATACATATGCTAGCTTTTTTCACATGCCTTTGAGTTACCTGAAGCAATTATCGCCTGCTCCGTGCCTCGGAGAGCACGTTAAGCCGTCGGTCCCGGCTGCCATGAACATCTATGGCGGTCGTTATTGGGAGCGTGTCGACACAAAAGATCCTACTGGGTCGAAGTGTCGCCGGTCTGCACTGACTGGCTCCAACATAAGATACATACATACATACCTGAAGCGAAGCTTTCTTATAACTTAGAAAGCGACCATGGTTCTGTTCCATACGACGCTACTTGAAGCACATTGTATGATTTGATTGAAGATTTTAGTTATCTTGTATATTAGATGTCGTAAGCTCCCTAGCGTAATTTAATTAATATCTAACCTGAAGAACGTATTTATTCAAGTTTCCGTAGATAAAAAGGAAGTTCTCTTTTTAACTAGAGATTTGCACTTATAAAAAAAAAGGAATCAGAAAGTTAAATCGGTGAGCCTTCGCCTGCGTTACCAACCAAAACGCAGTAACGCCGTAGTTTACGCATGTTTTCTGTAATAAGATGTTATTTCACTAGGCGAGCTGATCATTTCGTACTGTAAAATAATTAATCAGTAACAGTGACGTCTCCACTTATTATCTACTATCTTTAACAATGTGATATCTTTAAACAAACCATATGAATGCATTTTTTAATTTATTTAATTCACCGCATCAAGGAAATAATATACATATTAAAACATACAGGTCATGAATACAAAGTTCTATTATATCTATATATATAAAACTCTTCCGTTACTGAGTAACTGACAGACAACGCACAGCCGAAACTACTGAATGCAAGAAGCTGAAATTTGGCATGTATGTTCCTTGGAGAGTGTGGGGAAACATTAAGAGAAGATTTTTGGAAATTCCTCCCTGAAGGGGGTGAAAGGGGTGAAACCCGATATTCACACGGGAACGAGACTTACGCGGGTGAAACCGCGGCAAAACTACTAGTATACTATAATTCTACTTACATTTTACAGGCGCTTCGATGCCGTAACTCCAGTAGTATAAGTTTCCACTTACATTTAATGCCAACTCCCAATTCTACCGATTCCGGGTCGAACAAAGTGAAATTAAGTTTGATGGTCGATCCTTGTCACGTAGGATCGGACTATGACGTGGAGTATCTGAAATATGGATATCTTCAGCTCCTACTAATATATTGGTGAACTTGTGCACCTAATGTTATGGGACAGCATCTGACTCCATCGCGCCAGGATGTCGAGCTCACGATTAAATACTCCGATGAAGATCGAAACTAGTCGGCTGAATCAGAATATTACATCAGTGCTTAATCGCTTTAAAACACTAGATTTAGTCTGCGGCTTCTCGTGCGTAAACGTAGGTTAGGAGTGTTTTTTCTAGATGATGATAGGCCTATGTACTTTTCTGTTCCCCTGACAAGCTGTATGCGAAATTTCATGGTGATCGGTTGAGTAGTTAAGGCATGAAAGCGTAACAAACTAGCAGACTGTAATTCGCATTTATAATATTAGTTAGGATGAATACCACTCACAAAAGGTTCTATATTAATGGTGCACTTAGAAATTCAAGTACCTATATTGCGCTTCATTAGAATTGTTTCGAAGTCAGCTGCTTTATTCCACAATAGCATGACGTAAGGCATGATGTTGTGACAATAATAAAGATTGATTAGCCTAGCAGTATGTTTATAAATATCTGATGGCCGCCTTACTTTTATAATCGGCAATACTGCCAAACTAAGCTCTCCTGCAAGACACAACAACTTTTCGACAACAACAACAAACCGAATACAACTTTTGGACCCTACTCTGAACTTCTGTCTTATCTTTTTAAAGAACACAACTCCTGTGCTCGAACGTCTCCTGTATTACGAGGGCCTTAACAAACATTGGAACGACGGACAAAGAATACCCATATTCGGAACGACTATTTGTGGCTCACGCAATTTTTTCCCATGCGTCGTCAAAGCATCGTGGTAACAATGTAACCATTAAAACCGTTGCAAAATTCGTGTAGGTAAATGTATGTGGAAATTTAGAAATAGGTACTATTAATTGCACAAATCTTATCGCCATGCTTAAGTGAACTATTAACACAGTGCATAGGCTACGGTCTGAAAAGTCTAATTACGAGTGAACGGAACTTCTGACATATTTATTATGTACATAGTTAGGCTTTTAGTTATCAGTTACCGTACACTATAGTCGTTTGGAAGAGTAATCGCACGTTACCGAGCCTGCAAAAAAGGATTGTTGTGCTTACAGCATAGGTAATTTCTTTAAGAACTGCCCGGTGTTCTGTATACTTGTGATACTTTTAAGGTTAGGCTGTATTATGTTTAAGCGTGAATGTGCCTCGTCCTACACATACAATACTACATATACACAAAGCAGTAATGCAAAAAATACGTTCCATTTGATTGACAAATGCTTTCAATATTGTGTTTTCCCGTTTCAGGTAACAATAGCTGTCCTCGTGTTTGAGCAACTAAACATCGATTAAGTTAGCAGGTATTTTATAATCAAGTTAACCTCAATACTGTTAATGAAATTATCAAAACCTTACATTTTATATTTAAAAGAAGGACTAATTGCTATGTGATCTAGCAGTAATACCTTCGTCGGCGAAAATATGGATTTAAGAAAGGCTTGTCTGTATAAATCACCAAGTTTCACGTAAGAATTACTAACCAGATTTTGGTAATATTTAAATATTACTTTGACAGATCTTTATATCTGTCTTTTCTAGAGTAAACACATAGTTACTATTAAATTAATAATAAACGCGAATAACAGGCACTAAAAGGCAGCCATAAGTTACATGAGAAGGTACATAAAACCTTTCCTAATTACCGATTTATCAGATTACTACTGATAAGATATTTTTATTTTTGATAAGTCTTTAAAAATCTTAATGTATTACCTCGGTAGACACGTTGATCATAAAGTTCAAGATAGAAGAAGCCTGATTTAATCAAAAAGGTCACAATTCAAAAAGTTCCTTGATAAAATGTTTCAGTCCAAAAATTAATTATTTGGCCCAACGCTTGGGTAAAATTTATCCATTTAACTTGATTACGGAATAGGTAATAGAGTTTATGACGCCATTATTAATCTCGACGTGCTCGGCTCTTTGAGCCCCGCTTCAGACATTAAATAACTCACTAAGACTTCCATCGACCTTTTTGACTTTGCTAGCATTTCCAACGCCACTTCGTTATTAATGGTCGATTGTTGTTTTAAGAAATTACTTTCTTGATAATGTTCCTAGAAACAGCTACTAAACTAATTCAAACGGACATTGCTCGGTGAAGTGTTACATTATAGAAATACCGAATTTTCCGTAGAATCGCTAGCAACGTCGTTCTGGAAGGAAAAGTAGGGCATCAATTTCGCCAAGCCTACATCTTACGAGCTGTCAAATAAAAACGACCCGTAAACATAATTAGGGATGTAACGATGCTGGATGTTATAAATCTAGTGGCAACCTTGATGGGAATGTCGAGACGCCTGCCGATAGCCCACAACCCATCGTCAAGACCCGTCATTAATTCTACTTGCCATCTTATTACACAAGTAATTACCTATTTATCCGCATTTTCGCACGAGTATTTTCTGAAAGCCGTGAGTAATAACATTTGCGGGTTACTGACGAAAGCCATTTTTCTTTTTGGTTTACCTCATCTGATCGCTGTGGGCTGACTTTTAATGCGTGGTTCTACCACTGTTCAAAGAACAAGAAGGAGGGTCGTGCAAAATAAAGGTATCCTTAACCTTACTAGTAACACTAATCTTGCCTTTCTAATATTATATGTCGGAAAGTGTGTTCGTTGATTTGTTATTTTTGAATTTATCAGTGGTCTACACATAGAGGCCAACATGATTGAGGCGAAACTGCGAGTACAACCTATATATCTATTAACAACGATAAAACAACTTTTCATTTAATGAAAGGTCGATATTTTGTTTAGAATAAATAAACAAAATATTTACCTTCCTTTATACAAAACTTGATAAAGATTTATGTGTCTGAACTAGAACTTTTATATAATTTATTAAGCAAATTTTCAATAATTAATCGTAGTCAAAATAACTGACATAAAATAAGAAAATCTTCTATTAATATAACTATAATTAACCGGCCTGGACCCCAAAAACGGCAAATAATTTTCCGGCTAAAAAGTAGGCACTTCGCTCTGCAAACTATCTCTAACCAAAAAACAAGTTAATCAGATTCTCTGTTGCTAAGTGAAAGGAAGACAAACCAAACACATTATTTATAATGTATATATAGACAGTTATATACTTAAAGATGAAATAGATCGTGCTTATCCACACATATTAAAGCAAACTCTAGTTAAGCTTGACCTAAATATCGCTTAATTGGTGCTATCATTGGCGAATTTACATCAAGTAAATACTGACTGACCCGAACCCAACTGTACGTCATCTAGTTGGGGTAGTTGGTGACATGACACTGATTCGGATATTGACGCTTTAACTGTAACGGTTCACAATTCCAAGATAAAATTATATTGTTGCTTCAGGCGGTAACCGCTGGAGAAACTCAAACAAAATTATCTATTAGACGTTGATGTATACTAGTTGTTACTTAGTGCTAGCACATAATAATATTTTAGTTACATGGTACAGACAGCAACATAAGTCGATACACAACTGCGAGTTTTCGATTGCCTCTTTCTTTTAAAATTACATCCTATGGTAGGTTTTATAGCAGTAATAGTTAAAAGATTGTTAAGATAATCACGAATCAAAAAATGTTTAATACATAAAACTCTATCTATGTGCTATCAGCTATCTTCCTAGCTATGTATCCCACATGGTCATGGGTCGTCAGTTACGTTGTTAGTAATCATCAGTTACTCTTTAGTACTACATCTTTCCACCTTGTCTTGGTACTTTCTCTAGGTCTCCGATCAGGGAGGTCAAGCTGTAGTGCCAAATTTCCGACATAATCTAGTGGCCTACTTTTCATGTGCCTATACCATCTTAGCCTACTTTCCTGCATATTTATCTCTACTTTTGATCCATAAAATACTTTTACAATTTTGTTAATGTTCAGTTACTTATTTGCTGACTGTACGAGAGTTGGTATCGATGACATCTGTTTTTAAACTAAAAAAACATTGTGTATTTCTGAAGGCAGTGATGTATTACAACCAGGATGCAAGTTATGTAGTGAGATTCTACGAAATAGATAACCATTGTATCTGTTCCTAGCAGAAATACCAAAAAACACGATTGACGTACGATCGTACGTATGAAAGGAAACTATGCCAAAGGACCAACAAAGCATTGTTGATATGACGCTCGACTAAAATTAACCGAATCACACGTAACACAGTTAAGGTCAGTAACTGCCAAAGAACGAACATGTTTCAACCACTTACGTACCGAGCGAAGCTTTCTGTTACGTAAGAGAGGCTTCAACAACACACAAAAGATTTCAAAAATTTCACGTTTGCTACATAGATATTATGATGCAGTATTAACAGTCCCATATATCTCCCTCTCTGTTTCAATGCAAGCGTGAATGCATCAACATATGTATATGATAATCGAAATCGAGTTGCCTAAAAACACTGTATATTATATTTATGCATGGAATTAGATAACGACAAATAAATATTTGCTCTCGAAAATCTCCAAAACTTACAATACAGTCGAAGGAAAAACAACGAACGGTTTGATCAACTACTGCAGCGGTCCTGCTGCAGTAGCATAGTACCGTGCCATGATTCTTAAATATTTTACAATCAAAAGTAAAATAACCATAAATAATACACTATAAAAAAATTACAACGTAGTACTGAAAGCAAACTATGATACTAAGATTATGTCTATTGCTACCTAAAAGACTTATGCAGGACCTGGAATAACAATAACAAAAATTAAACAAAAAATAACTCACCTAAAAATACTGAATATCTGAAAGTATAATCGATTCAATCAATTTGCGAAACGATTTATGCAGTCAAACGAAAACAAATCCAAACGATATCGATACACTGAATAAATTTGACGAACAGCAAAACAAAGTGAAAACCATTACCAAGAATAAAACAATGTAACATTACTTAACTCGATTTCAAAATAATTACAATGTACTAAAGACACTAGCTTACTTAATTATTTTAATTTAAATCATATCAAAAACAGCAGTATCATACTGCCCGCACCACAGTAGAAAATTCTATATACGATTTATTTAACTCAAAAAAATTAATGATCAGACCTTTTTTATACAGGGCAATCGTTGTATGGGCTTCCTTCGCCTGGAAATCGGCGGAGAGGCGTCCAGGCTTTTACCGGCTAAACCTCCACTGTGTTCGTCTTTTGGGCATAAGGATTTGACTGACAATATAATTGTGTCTCTTCTATTTTTACAAATGTATACTCTTGATTATTATCATTAAAGTCAAAGTAAAAAATCTTTATTTGCATAAAAATGTGTAAACAAGTCTTGGACACGTAATTATCTGGTAAATTAATAAAAATAAATAAAAGGAAATAAAAATTTTGCATTGGAAAGCCTGTTCAAGGAGTACAGCTTTCATGAGAAAAAGCAGGCAAGCAACTCATCGCCACTCTTTTCAATCGCCAAAGGTTTATAACAATACAAATAAATTTTATATCCATTTACTTATATGAGCTGCTGTGTGTAACAATTATTTATTATAATAAGATTTAAAAGTAAAAATCTAAGATACTAATATTATAAAGCTGAAGAGTTTGTTTGTTTGAACGCGCTAATCTCAGGAACTACTGGTTCGAATTGAAAAACTATTTTAGTGTTGGATAGCCCATTTATCGAGGAAGGCTATAGGCTATATAACATCACGCTACGACCAATTGGAGTGGAGCAGCAATGAAAAATGTTGCAAAAACGGGGTAAATTCTCTTATCTTAGAAGCAAACGAAGTTGCGCGGGTCAGCTAGTAACAAATAAAGTAATAACCAAAGAAATTCATATTTACATTTGACTTAAAAATATTATTAGAAATAGCCTGTCAATGTTTGACCTAAATGTTCAAAATTAGTGGTGGTGGATATAGTGACAAGAATAGAAAAGGGTATGTTAAGCTGGTTTGGGCATGTAGAAAGAATGGACGAGGAAAGACTGACTAAGAAAGTTTATAAGGCTAGTGTAAATGGAACCGTTGCAAGAGGAAGACCTAGGCGAATGTTTCTCGATCAGATCGGAGGCGTTCTGGACAAAGGCCAGGTTAAGAGCACCTTGAACCGACGGGCGTGTATGAGGAATGTGATGAAAGTGAATGAAGCCAGAGAAGTGTGTCAGGATCGTAGCAAATGGAAACCCGTAGTCTCTGCCTACCCCTCTGGGAAACAGGCGTAAATTTATGTATGTATGTATGTATGAGTGGTGGTGCAAATGTAATGTACACATCCAAAACACGATTATATTATTTATAATCGTCGCTGTAAATAATAAACAATTACAAGAAAATTACCTGAAAATATGATGAGAAATTAACCTGGAAAGCGCATATTAACTATTTAAAATTAGGTCAATACAGCAGAGAAATGAGAGGTACAGGCCTACAAAGTACTGAATACATCAAAATTATAAAAAATAAATATATAGGTATTATAATTAACAACTCTAAAGTAAAATCGCAATTAGAATACTTGATTGAAATTTGAGTCTCACCGGTTGTAACTGTCTTAAATCAATTACAAAGACTTCTTCTTCTCTCTTAGGCTTTATTATTCCCAAGTCACTTGGGGTCGGCTTTTCTGGTCTAACCGGATTTGACTGGATATCAGTTTTTACACGGAGCAGCCCGCAACCCGAAGGCTAACGATACCCTAAGGCTAGACCAGTGTCAGGATATTAGAGGGTACTGACTTTCCCAATAACGACCGCCATAGATGTTCATGGCAGCCAGGATCAACGGCTTAATGTGTTCTCCGAGGCACGGAGCAGGCGATAATTGTCAATCAATACGCACATAATTTCGAAAAGTCATATAACTTCCGAAAGTCAGAGGTGCGCGACGTGTGTTGGAACCCGAGAGCCTCTGCATTGCAGTCTGTTGGTCTCCCCACTGAGCTATCGCTGCTTTTCTAATTAAAAGACTATAAAGTAAAATAATTCAAGTGTTATTTCATTATCATAACCAAAATTTATTACAAAAATTATTAGATTGCGTGTATGACAAAGAATTCAGTAGTCGCCTCGCAATTATCAATGCTCCAAAGTGTTGCAGTTTCGATGTCCAAATTTGTGTGATTGAAAAATAGTTTTAGATCAACTATTTTTCAATCACACAAATTTCCGTTTGTATGGTAGTAAAAAATATATAAAAACGGAATTATTAAAATATATAAATTAACTGAAGTTATATTAAGTTACGACAAACTCCATTTAACCTGGCATGGCTGCAAAATGAAAAACATACTTCAATTAATTTACTTGCGAATGAAACATACTATTCTATGAAGCAAAACTGTATAATAAATTACTAAAGAACATAAAAGAGTGCTAATATGCCTATGCACAAAAGCCAACTTAAAGAATATGTACAAAAAATGTATACAAGCGCCACAGAGGCAAAATATTTTATTATTACAGTGTAACTTTGCTATATTAAATTAAATGTGTAAGTACTGTATGTTTTTATGAGTGAAACGTTCTTTATAATATAATATTTTATGTTGTGTGCATGTTCACAAATAAAAGTTTTTGTAATATTTTCCTGCTATGATTGGGTAAGCTATTTCTCTATAATAGGGGTCGAGCCAGTTATGTTCTACCGGCCACTGTTCCGTACTCCAAGTAGATACCAAGAATTTCTTGAAAAATAGCCCAATAACCATTAGGCCGACCGTATTCTAAATATTAATCCAAGACATCTATCTGTGTGCCAGTTTTCATCCAAATGTGTTCAACAGTTTAAACGTGATTGAGTAACAAACATACACACATTATCTCACTTACAGAGTTATTATAACAGTAGGATATATAAAAAAATATTCTAATTGCAAAAAGTGTTGTTAGAATAAGTCACAAATTTAAAGCGAGATTTCTAAGTCAAAAGGCTTATCATAAATAATAGAGTTCATTTGCACATTATTAAAGATGTTTCTACTCCTTATTATACAGCTGTTTCATGTTTCATTATCAACAATTCTAAAAGTTCCTATCTAACTATATTTCAAAGTTTGTTAGGTGAAATATCTGAAATAAATAAATTTTAAAAACGTGTATGAAATGGAACTGTATTTCTAGCTACAATTAGGTACAAATAAACTTAGCTATGCAGACAGACCTATTTAAGTATTGTTTAATATTCTGAGTACATGTACATTGACTCTTTTGAGGTAAATTCTCTTATAAGAATAACTGTACATACGTTTCCTTCCACTATATGATACGCGCCCAAAGAATGTTCAGGCATTTTTTTTAAATCTTGCTTACACGACCTCATTATATTTTATATAATACCTTTCCTTGCTATAATTAATGTACCTAAGTACATATTCCAAGTAATTATTTAAAGATACTTGCCATTTGGGTTACAAATTATTAGTATGTAGTATTACTGTCCTCACCAGCTAAGCTTGCTTGTGTTAGGACTGGATTCAAGTCAGCTTTGGAATGGATAGAGAACGAACCCACGAACACTGGATTAGAAATTCGAAGTTTTTTTTTTAAATACCTTAAAGTAAGCCTTTAAAAATATATAAACAACCTTTATATCTACGAAACAAATACCATTTTATATAGTAAAACTAGGCTGAGGAAATATTAATGTTATGTATGAATAAGTATATCCCCTAATTCGTTCATAACTATAAATTTATCCACGAATAGCTGAATCAACACAAGTAATCTCACGGTTAGAATTCGTAAATGTATTTATTACAAACTGTTTATTCGCACTAGTATCTACGTATTTTAATGGAATACAGATTTTATGCAAATAAACCACTGCGGTCGTGACATAAATTCTAAATGCAAAATGTTTACATTATTCAATCCAAAGGACCGACGAACCACTGGTTTCGTCTCTTGCCTGCCTATATCCTACAGCAGTTTTAATAAAATAATAAATCAGAAATATATTAAAACAACATTTCTAGAAGTTTCAATAATGAGCATCCAAATTGCTAATTTAAGGAAATATACGTCAGTAACATTTCCTGTTTTAAAAGAGGCTACTTCAATATCCAGAAATACAGCAATACTAGCTGAAACTCAACGAACCGAATGAATCACGAACTATTACACAAAAACAAAACAAAATCCAATAAACTGAATTCTCGAAGCCGTTAATTTAACAGTTATCGTCAAAACAGCATCGGCGCGGCATCGTCAGTATTTTTGCGAGTCAAAAATTACAGATACAACTTCCTTGTTCATTATTAGCAGTCGGAGAGTGATTTCAATGAAACAGTAGTCTCGACGATGTCAGGAACCGTCCTCATTTTTCGCCATTTTCGTGGGACACGCTTACTACAATTTTTATGAGTCAGTCGTGCTATACCCGTTTTTATTTCTTTTTCCTTTTCCAAAACGCTCGGTGGAAGGTGGCGCGGCGAGATCCCATTTTCGGACAGCCGGCATTTTCCAAATTTCGATTCGCGGCGAGTTAGAAAAATAAAGATTTCACACATGCCCGTTGACGAGTTGAGTTTGTTTTTTTTATTTTTACAACCCAACGAAACGTGACATAAGCCCGCCGAAAACTTTTTACTATAAAAGTTAATAAGTTTACCGCAATGTTTTAGTATAAACATTTTTTCTTTCTATTATTGTTCTATGGCAATGAAAATAAAATCTATAATAATGTGCAAAAGGTAAAGTCTCCAGGTTTACCTTAATTCAGAAAAAATATGTCTCAGCGATATTTTGTTTTAAGTTCAAGTAATTTAAAATTCAAAGAATTTAACCACGATCAGAATTTAAAAAAAGTTTTCTAAGATATAAAATTAGTCGGATATGTAATAATTTTGTCATTATGTTTATCACTTGACAACATTTTAATTAACTAGTCGCAATTATACTAAATCTATATTTATATAGTAGAGGAAGACCTAGGCGAACGTTTCTCGATCAGATCGGAGGCGTTCTGGACAAAGGCCAGGTTAAGAGCGCCTTGAACCGACGGGCGTGTATGAGGAATGTGATGAAAGTGAATGAAGCCAGAGAAGTGTGTCAGGATCGTAGCAAATGAAAATCCGTAGTCTCTGCCTACCCCTCTGGGAAACAGGCGTGAATCTATGTATGTATGTATGTATATAATTTGTAACAGTAATTAACGCAATCATGCATATTGTTTGCCTAGGTGCTTGACGTTTCGACAAAGTTACATCGGCCAACAAGCTGACATTAACAAGGTGAGCTAATTTTGTTTGTTCCATAAACAAAATTAGCTCACCTTGCGTGCAAGATATAGGTATTAGTAATAACCCTGAATTGTATGTATATTACTTATAATAATATCAGTTCTGTATATCAACTGTCCCATTGCTCGCATAGTCCACCACGCTGGCCCAGTGCGGGTTGGCAGATTTCGCATATCTTCGAGAACATAATGGAGAGGTTTCCTCATGACAGTTCAAGATATTTTTCTCTTAAAGAGCAACCAATAAGCTAACCAGTGGGACTAAGACGGTGGATTGTTATTGCAAGGAATTTTAAGAAACGAACCTAAGTGTTTATGGGAATTTTCTAATGAACCAATAGATTGATGATGATATGCAGTAGATGATATTTTTTCTATATTTAAAAGCGTACAAAGCTGTTCCATTGTTGATGACATAAATTCAGCACCGCGATCAGTTGCTATTGTTTTTATATTTCTATATTCAAGAGAAATAAACTTTTTATTTTTCTTTTGAGTGTAAATAAGGTTTCAATCATCTTATTTAGAAAACGAAACGATATAAACAGTACAATATGGTTGACGATTAGTCTTGTTCAATTACGTTTCTTGATTATTTTCCATGTAGCACTCAGAAAGTTATTTTATTAAAATATTTTATTTATTTTGTAGATTCGGTGAAATTGTTTAAAATGTCACGTTTGAGTTTACTTTTGAACTGTTCAAATGATTTTATCCTTTTAAATTACCTATTTAAAACGCACATAACTTTGCAAAGTCAGACCTCTGGTTGTCCAGCTGTCTGAGATGGATAGGTATATATTACTGAACAGACTTTGAAAACCGAACGAAACAACGTAGAATACTCTCAGCCAAAAAAAACGAGCGGCTTTCAAACTAGCAACTAGCATTATGTTGTTTTACCTACATATTACATGAGCGGCAGAGCCCATCTTAGTATTTATTAAATCCAGTTCCTTGTAAAAGATGTTAGTACAACCCTCTTTTAAGAAACCGGCGCGCGGCGTAAGTCTTGTAACACTTCTACTACATTTCGCCCTGTAAATTAAGGCCGGCGGCTTATATACCTACGTATCTCTCGTCCCAATCCTACCGTCCCATTCGTTGCCACCCATTTTTAATGGGATTAAACGAAGGGAATGAGAGAAAAACCACGACTCGGAATTGATAGGCACAGAGGAGTATGATTACTTGCCTTACGCTTATAGCCGCTTGATATTAGAACAATAAGACCTCTTTTGTTGTATTTTTTTTTGGGTGTAATAAAGACATCCGTTCTTGCAAAAATTCCCGTATCACGGCGAACTATGCAAACATTCAAACAACGGACACAAAGAACACCCAGACTCGGAACACAAATTTCGGGATCTAACCCACAACACTCGGCGAGGCGACCACTTAAACCACCATGGCATTCGTGCCGTCAAGTATAAAAAATAAATAGTCTACCGGCTCGGAGTTATAAGTTTATTACATAAGTAAACTGTATACAGTACGCCAGATGAAAAAAAATACGAGTCTTTTATACTTAGTTTAGAGTTAGCTTTTGAGTTAGACTAGAGTTTGCGCGAATCTGTTCAGCCGTGACGTAATTTACTTGGAACTTATAATTAACATTTACTTAACGGAATAAAACTAAACGAATGTCGGTTAGATTTTATATTGAACCTAAACTAAAAAATATGAGACCCACTTCAAAATTTGTTTAATGTTTTTCACGTGAAGCTCAAATAAACATGCAAGGAAAAGCATATATACTGATTCAAAAACTATTACTTAGTGAATATAAATTATTTTTCTTTAATATCTAGAATATACAGACACAGACATATTCTTATCTCTCTTCTTCTTCTCCCTTAGCCTTTATTATTCCCAAGTCACTTGGGGTCGGCTTTTCTAGTCTAACTGGATTTGACTGGATATCCGTTTTTACACGGAGCGGCTGCCACCTGACCTCCGCAACCCAAAGGCTAACGATACCCTAAGGCTAGACCAGTGTCAGGATATTAGAGGGTACTGACTTTCCCAATAACGACTGCCATAGATGTTCATGGCAGCCGGGACCGACGGCTTAACGTGCTCTCCGAGGCACGGAGCAGGCGATAATTGTCAATCAATACGCACATAATTTCGAAAAGTCATATAACTTCCGAAAGTAGGAGGAGCGCGACGTGGGTTTGAACCCGAGACCCTCTGCATTGCAGTCTGTTGGTCTCCCCACTGAGCTATCGCTGCTATGTTCTTATATTACATGCTGATATATTCTTATCTCTCTCTATTTTATAATAATCTAAATATAAAATGACTTGCTCGGTGACTCAGCTATAGTAAATGCAACTGCTGTATCGAGCTCCATCCCATGTCGGCTAGAGATTTTGAGATTTTCGTCAGAATATTCACACTAGAAGCACAAATACTAGACTAACTATGGCCATAGGCATAGTTCTGCTGTTTCCTCAGCTATAACAGTAAACGAAATGTGTCTGTAATACACTTCACGTTTAACCTTTCGAAGATACAGGCCGAAAACTATACAAGTATTAAATATTAAAACACACTTATAAGACTTCTAACCCACACTACAACAACCTATTTTATAATACTTTACGAGGTATGGATATCTATAATCCGAGCTACTTCCGACCGTAAAATAGTTCACATTGAACGTAATCATATAGAATAAGGAGCAACATTAGTGTAGATTACCCTATAACCAAACGGAAGACCTTGTTATGCATGCCGTGATTGGTGTGTCTCCCTACCTCGCGGCCCGCGGCTTTCAGTCCTTTGTGTTGGATCAAAATGTTCTCCACAGACAGGATTATGCGTTATGATAAGATTCGCGAGCGATTTGAAACGTCCTTTTACGAGCCGTATTATTATTTTTTCGCTTTGATACAAGAAGGGTCTTTGTTTGCTGGCTGAATGATTGTCAAACGTAAGCATGCTTACAATTTATGTTAAATAAAGAAATCGTGATTTGGAAGTCCTCAACTCGCGATTTGACTGTTTCATAGTATGTAGGTATACTTTGAAACAGTCTCGCTTTTACTTATAAATTGTAAGGGTGCACACTTTTCAAAAATAATGACACGCTTGAGATATTATGTAGATATTTCCGAAAATGGTGTTTATAAATATTGAACGGGATATATATTATTACCGTTATAATCTCTATCTTTTATATAGGTACCGTGTGTATCGGTTAGGTGTAGTCATATTTTAGAATTGTTAAGTATACCTGTACTAAATAGCAAAAACCAGTGACAATTATTTTATTTACGTAGTCAACAATATAACTATGTTGTAATATTTATTAATTTATGGTTGTATAGTAGATCATAAAATATGATCACACTTTAATGTTACACATCACACCTAAAAGCAAAATCCATAGCCAATAACTTTATGTAGATTATCGATATTAATAAAATGTCAAAAACTGCTTGATTTATGCTATACATTTTCGTGTATGATTTATATCATGCCTTAATAAAGAAAATATACAATAGATCAGTTTAATATACATTTACATGTATTGTCATATACGTAAATTAATGTTTTTTATTATGGCCATATTTTACATGACATTTGCTATGATTGCCGAACGCAAGATGCCGGCTTATATCCGTTATGATTGCCGAACCCGCGTTCGGATGGAGATACAAATGTCATAATGTGAGAAAAAAAAACAATTATTTAGAACTGATGCCACAAGAAAAATATATTTATAGTACCTACATACATTAACTGCTTCGCTCAGTGCTCTTTAGAACGAAAGGTTCATAATTAATTCACTTCCTTTCAACGTTAACAAGATTACTATTATAAAATCTATTTTAATGAATTGTTATTTTGCACATATGTTATACAATAAAAGATCTTTGGTTCAATCTATTTATAAGTACCAACACTTCCAGTTTCCTGGATGTGTAGCTGCTGTAGGTACATATTTGAAAGGGTGTAGATGTCAGCTAAGAATGGATTTCACGACAAAGACGAATTAAGGGGGTCAAAAGGTGATTAGAGTTTATATTTAAGAACTTTGATTTTGATGTTTTGATTTGGTTAAGGTTTTTGAGTTGAAAGTTGTATAACAGACGGACGGACGGACGGACGGTCAAAGCTGTTGTATAAGAGATTTTTCGAACTCTAAAATTGTCACGGAGCGGTAGACACGTGACACGCTTCGTGACAGTTTTACAGGCATAAAGTTGTGCAGTATAGTCATAGTACATACATATACAGTATTCTATCTTGATACAAACGGTCAGAACTCGAGTGATACCTACGCGCCTCGGCGTTGGTATGCGCTTGGTTCGCAACCAGTCGCGAATGCGCCGCAGTGACGAACGGACGGTGTAATTATTTTGTAAGCAGTAAGCGTACGATTTGTGATGATTTGATTTTATTGGACACTTTCTGTTTCATTCATTACGAATTTCATTTTTATAATATAATATATATATATATATAATATTTACAATCACTAAACTAGAAAGAAACTTAAGTAAGTAGATAAAATTAAAATACTGTAGGCGAGCCCTAATGCTTGTCTCCGAACCGCGCTGTTACCTTTGAAAAGTGTCGACTCGCACTAGGAAATAATTCTGTGTTGCGGGCGACTTTACAAACATTCAAACCATGGACACAACGAACATCGAAACAGGATTTTCAGGAGAGAACTGGAAATTAAAGATTAAGCTATATACATTTAGAGTTGCAGCTCATGCCTGACATAAGCTGCAACTCTGAAATAACTACCTAAAATTTATGATAAAAATCCTGTTTATGAAATGTGTTTTAATTGATTTATTAAACAACTATTTGTGGTTCACACAAATTTTTGTTTCTCATGGGGTTCAGCGTAATGGCCGTGGCGATGCCATATGCCATACCATTTAAACCACTACGCCATCCGTGCACTGACAATCAAAGTTAAAACCAACGCAAACGATATTTGCGATGCGAAGTCTTTGACGTAATTTTGCGAAGTGCACAGTGATAGTGAGCAACAGTATTTTATTTATTTCTATCTGTATACACACATGCCTAATGGACATGCGTCCACACCCCAGTGGTAGTTAAAGGCGTAACACCATTTCTGGAGAACCAAATACCAGATTTCGCTTTAAAACTGGCTAGCTTTATTATTGCTAGTAGTATATTATTAAATGAATTGTGAACATAAGCTGCTGTAACTATTGATAATAGTTCTCATATTTTCTAAACATTTACATTCTAAAATCTTCTTGTAACCGACTTATTTGATAAACATACAACATGCTGATATAAGAAAAAAGAAAACAATGTTAAAAAGACTACATTTATAGGGTTAGCTTGTTTAATGTATAAGTTAATTACGCATTTATAGGGAAATATATTGTTCAAAATTAAACTACTATATACGGATTTTATTGCGTTATTTATTTGACACTTTATTACATAATTTTGAAAACTGTTACACTACTACTACTATTAAACTTTACTAATTTTTAAGCTAATATAAAATATAAATAAATATATAAATAAAATATAAATAATACAAATATAAAATATACATTTACCATAACAATTAATGTATTTACAATTACTCCGTGTAAAAAACTTAAAATAATTAATATTTTCGCCTACAACATTACGTAAATATGCACGAAAAATGCAAAAGCGTAAGCTCGTATTACGTGATTTTTAGATTATAACAGTAGAAATCTATCCTATTTTACAGTTTAAACGAAACATAAATAGTTATATTATAATTTGTCCGTCCCAAATATTTAAGTTGTTGGTAGACAATAAAGATACATATTTATCAAAAAAACACTTCAAATCCTCCATACAATTAGACTATGGCAGCGGCGCGCCGATTAGAATATGCGCCGCACGAGCTCTGTCATTATCTGTCTTACGCTCGGCGCAGTCTTAAGTTTTGTAGATTATGACCCTTAACCCCCCAGCGCAGAGGTGGTGGTGAAGCGACAACTTAATCTAATACACCAACCATGCAGTCAATAATTATGGTACTACTAGCTGGTACATGGTGGACCAGTCGTTGCTGAGCGGCCGTGCTCGCGGCGCTCCTCCATCGGCTTTTCCTCCCCAGCGTCGGCCCTATATATTCGGAACGCGCCCTAATGGACGTGTATTTTATAACGGGTTGGGAGCCCTCTGCTCTCACCCACAGTCCGCGTAAAGTTGTAAAAGCCATCTGAGGCTAACAAGTAAAACAAACAAAATATAAAAAAAGGTGCCTGCCTCCTTCCGCTGCGCTGCCTACTGAAGCTAAGTCGTCCATTCTACCCGGGACCACGTAACAAGCCTTCATCTTGAACCACGCCCTGAAATACCACTAAATATCTAGTCGAATTTAATTGTAGTTCTGTTTATTCTCATACACCTGTTGTAAGTGAAAATATGTATATGCTTGTTGATCGCGTTGTTCATCTTTAATTTCAATTAAAATCCTTGGTCAACCACGCATCTAAAGCGGGTTGACTAGAATAACGTCACAATGGTTTAGTAAAGAACTTTTGTATTGAATAAACTCATAAATTTCTGAATCGATTTAAAAAATTTACATCTGTAAAGCTACTTTATCCAAAAGTAACAGACTATATAACATCACGGTGCGAGCCATGAGCGCGACCCAATAATCATAAATGTGGTGAAAACCGCGAGGGACAGCTAGTCTTTCAATATAATTATATAACTATAAAAAGTACAATTAAAAACCGCAGAAAGCGATCACCAAACCGAAACTCATTACGGACGTATTATCTGTTTCGGTTTGTCAGTTCCTTCTGCTCCAATTCATCCCACAATAAAAGTTGGAATCTCTTGTTTTCAGAAATGATGATACGTCCATTGTACTAAAAGCATACCGCATATACCATCAATTTTACTTTCTGTCCGTTTGTTCATCCCCGATCACAATAGGACTTTGTCTCTGACCTACTAACATTCATATCATTAAGTTGTAGGTAAGTATCGTCTAAAGGCTTTATTAAAGAGCTTCTATGGGTCTTTAACGACAGTACATAAATATACAGTAATCTATCTTCATACAAACGGTTGGAACTCGAGTCATACCTACGCGCCTCGGCGTCGGCATGCGCTCGGCACGCAACCAGTCGCGAATGCGCCGCAGTGACGAACGGACGGTGTGATTGTTTTGTAAGCAGTAAGCGTACGATTTGTGATGATTTGATTTTATTGAATACTTTCTATTTCATTCATTGCGAATTTCATTTTTTATAATATAATATATATATAATATTTACAATCACTATACTAAAAAGAAACTCAAGTAGGTAGATAAAATTAAAAAACTGTAGGCGGGCAACCCTAACGCATGTCTACGAACCGCGCTGTTGTAGGTAATTATTTCAAGGACAGGGCCGAGTTACAATACTGTATATGTATGTACTGTGCTTTAATACTAATTATGTCCTGCAGAATTTCATTCAAAGTCAGAAGAAATGATAATGCATATAGTAAGTATGTGCGCTAACTGTGTTTCCCTAAATAGCATAGTTTAATAAGACGGTAATCCGGCACGACAAGAAAGGGATCAGGCGCAAGACTGACGGCTTTTCGTTTTTAAAGCACGGGGTATGCAACAATGCCAACTTGCTAACTCCGGGCTGCTTTGCAGAATCTCTGTACATAGTAACTTAATATACATATTTTTATTTTCCTAATCCGGGAATTGAACCAACCACAGCAGTCATTTACTACCACCTAGGTAGCAAGCATATTACCAATCTGATGTAAAGCAGTTATAGAGGATACGGCCAATTGCAATACCTACTAGGAGTATTAATCGCGCGACATCAAGCTGAAGGCAAAGGAAATAAAGATTGGATAAAAGAGAAATGTGAGGTATGTACGTGAACCTCCAGGACTCGTGGCTCACCAGCAGAAAACCAGTAAGTGTTACTACTCTTACGCCGGCTTTCTGCAAAAGCGTAGCACTTCCTCGAACAAGCCTACTCATTTCTTCTATCACCAAATTATTGGGAACGGCGGGCTTCTTCATTAACAAGAGTTCAGTTTAGTATGGAGAAAACTATTACCATAGCAGTGGTGTTAGAGTAGTTCTAACTAACAGCTCTAGTTCAGTTAAACAAACCAATAACTTAAGTTATTGTTGCATAAGCTCTTTTGACCTAAATAATATGGTTCAGCCTTTGATATTCGTGTTGGTCCAATTTTAGAATGTTTCGCAATCGTGAAAGCTGGTTTTGATTCCGGGGCGCATTAAAACATTTTTATTTCTATAAGAGGACAATCCAAGAAAGGATAGTACCTACCTGTCACCTTCTTCGAAGAGCATGTTAGGCTAGCCTGTCATGCACTTCTAACCACCAGCGACAGTATGGAGCATCAGTTGCCTTGAAACAAGCCGCACTAGGAATAATTCCTGTGTCGTGGAGGACTTTACAAACGTAGACTCGGTCTCAAAGCAAGCGGGCAGATCGCGCAGCGCCAGAGCGGCGTAGTGTTTTGTTATGAGAAATTACTGACTTTAGTGGCAGTATTTAACTGCACAGCAAAAAATACTAATTGCACAGCAAAATATGCTTACCAAAAATACTAATTGCACAGCAAAATATATTTAAAGAGATCAAACTAAGTCGACGTCTAAGTCCTATTTTTGGGTGGGTTTAAGAAAGAACCTAACATAACCTGACCCTTCCGAGACGGAATGCAGTGAATTGAGGCGTGTAGATGCTCGTTACGCTGTGCAATATTTGCTGTGCAATTAGTATTTTTGATGGTCATTATATTTAATCCCGTTTTTACAAATTAATCTTAAATCCATAAAGATTTAAGTCTGAATATTATCTTTCATTTCGTAATTTGTTAGCGGGCGCTTTTACTTGTTGCCATGATAATGATGAAATATCACGAAATTAAATTGTTAATTTACGTAATTTTTGTATGTAACCTTTTCTTTGATACATTCACATTTAATATTATCGAGGCTTTTACCAACGTATAATATAAATGCGTAAAGATTTATGGTAGCACCAAATAAATTATACATTAACTATTATCATTGTGTATATAAACTCTTAATTACAAAATTATGATACAATCAATTTGCCGCACTGCTGTATATTCAACTATAAATTGAAAGATTATCGAATCGTTCATAAATAGTCTCTACATTGCCAAAAGGGTAGGGCATTGACGTATACCCACATTTTGTCAGGGTTATGGGTTTAGGTCGGTTATAAAAGAGGCCATAGCCCCAGACTCCGGGCTGCTATTGAGACTTTCTCAAAAGAAAAACCCAATAAAACATTGCCTGACACCTGAGTCCTAGACTTCTTTAAACTAAACTGCAATCATAATTGGTTATGCATTGTCCCACTGCAGGGCACAAGTGTTTTCCCAGTATGAGAGGAATTAAGTCATATTTACCTATTGCTATATTCAAAAATGTTTAATAGGATAGCTAATATTTTTCTTATTATTTAGTTCCTAAGTTACGTTACCTAAAGTCTTAAATTCCATTTTGTATAAGATATATTTGAGTGGCACTCCATTGAAATCTGTAAATAGGAATAAATGTTAAATGACAGAAAAAGGGCGAACGATACCACGTTGTGACGTAACTGCTATTGAAGTTGAGGCGTGCGAGGGAGGCAGGAGGTAAGCCCGCCCGTTCTCATACCCAAATTTAAAACATTTATTGCTCCTTTATTTTACAACCAATTTTGATAGTGTTTTCATGACAAGGTTTCCTTTGAATACTATTTGCTGTTAAAATTAACGTGCAATTTTAAACAAGCAACTACCCTTATTATACACGTTTCCGTTTTTGTGTTTAATATAATTCGTCACGTGTCTCGTGTACGGACACTGACGTCCAGACACAATGCTTTTATTATTAAGACTTGATATAGTTTGACAAGTTAAGAGGCGTAATTCGTAAGCCACGCCTGTTGTCTGAAGCGAGAGGCTCAAAATTATCTTAACTTTTTCATTTCATTCACGCTCTAAGGATATATTGGATATGGCCTCTCATCAATAAACCTCTTTTAGAAACACTTTATACAAGTCTTTACATCTGTCCTACTTACATTAAGTATCGCCTTATTAATCCATTACATGCTATACAGAGTTACGCCTGAATATTAATGCTAGGTAAACCGAGGCGAAATACACATATTTCACCCGCTATGGTTTCAAGTCTAATGTAATAAAAGGCTACCCTACCTACAGATCACATGGTATGGTCGTATGGTAGATAGATAGATCTTTATTTGCTAGGAATGTAGGTATTACAGTAAGATGTTACAATCGCTTAAACAGAAACCGTGTACATTCTGCCTGTGTGGCACTCAAATTTTTTTAAATTTATTTATTACTTCTTATAATAATAATAAAAAGTAATTAATAAAAATTGATGATAAACAATCCAAGATAACAGCATTAAAAATATTTTAAAAAGTTGGTATCTCAAATGTGTATATATTTATTGTAATTATTTATCATCTAAGTACTCATTTATAGAGCAATAGCATTTAACAACAAAATAATCAAAATCACAATTTTGTTTTTTGTTTTTTTGGTAGTTCCCAAAATTAAGCGCAATCTTACAGACCTGACAAAGCAGGCGCAGTCTACACAGTATAAGCAATCAATTAAGAATATTTTAATACAAATTCCTACCTAGTACAAAGATAGACTTGGCACAGATTGTAGACGTTTACCATCAGGCGGACGCTACGCTTATTTAGTTCCTTGCTAGTATAAAATGTAGATATTAATACATAATTTTCTCTTTTAAAAAGGAACTGCCGCACTTGGAATAATTTCTGTATCGCGCAGGAATTAATAGACGTTCAAACAATGTAGCCAGGGTGGTGGACTTTAGCCTGACCCGGTTCAGTCTGAGAAAAGGCCCGTGCCTAGCAGTTGGAAAGTTTACAAACAGAGCTGATTTATATCAAGTAATAAAAATTAAGAACTTTAAACTATATATAGTTTATAGCAGTCTGAAATACTAGCTATGCACCGCAAATTCACCAACGTTTATTATTACGTAGCGCTTCTAACCTCCTTCAAGAATTGGGCTATCAAATGCAAAAATAAATTTCATCGATCGTTCCAGAAACTAATATATTCAACCAAAAAATAAGCTCTTCAGCTTTGGTATACATATTAGTATAGATACGTTCAACATCGTTTCAAAGTTATGTCGGCCGCTACAAACATCGGACTTCCACAACCCTTGAAAGCTGAAACTTTCAGCTTAAGCCTCAAACACTAGTTAAAAACACATAATTATAGGTAGGTACGGTATTTACCGAAGTATGCACTAGAGTTATGAACTTCCTAATATCATATTTGATTTTAAATATACCTTCAAGCTTGAAACCGTATTACACTAATATTTAACTGTGAGTTAATGAACCTGCGGTCTTTTACGGAGAAGGGAAATATCGTCTCAACGTTATAATAATGATAAGCTCGTTCTAATTCTGGATATGTAAAAAATTTATAACAAAATACCAAGAAATATTAGGGAAACAAATGTAGCCATATTTAAGCAAAGGTTGAATAAGTTATTAAATGAGTTATCTGACTATAGTGTCACAGACTTCCTGTCAGATAAATTTTAAGCGTTTTATAAATATTATTTTGACATTTTAATTTAATTATTTTTACTTTTTATATTTGATATCATTATTCCATTTAGTAAATACTCAACTTTATGACATAAAATTATTATTTTCTATTATTTGACATTTTTATTATTTCACAATTTGACACTGTTATTAATATTTTCGACATTAATACTAATTATTTAACCTTGTGACATTCATTTTGATTATTATTTTATATTGTATCAACCAATTATATATGCACACTATGTTTGTTATTTATAAGTACCTATTACAATGCTTATATTTATTATTTGACACTTTTAATGGATTACACAAATAAGATTTTGATGTTACATGTACTTAAATATATAATATTTGCGCACTTCTTTTGAGGTTATAATTCAGCATGTTCTATATTATATACCTACCGACTATGTACCAACTTTATGTACCTGAGCTATGCAAGTAAATGTTTGATTTGATTTGATTTGATTTAACTTTTAATAACGTGTCTGTATTACTAAAGCTTGTGTAAACATTCTGCTAACGATCGTTGACAGTTGACATGACCGACTAAAGCAACTGTTAACCGGTTCTGAACTCATTTGTTAAATCTTTTTCCAGGCAATCCGTTTTAAAATTAGTAATTGTCATGTCTTCCTATATATTGGTATTTACTTGTTTTCGTTACATTTTCATATTCATTGAATGCACTTATGTTGTTCAATTGTTTGCTGTTTCAACCCTGTTAGGACACAGCAACATTATTATATATTATTCTAACAAATATCATTCTGCAAGAATAAAATTAAAAAATCAATTTTGTATATATCATAAATTATGCTGTAGTAAGTAGTTTACATCATTACACGTCATTACAGTTATCCTGAAGACAGCACAGTTTGTCATCTTAGGTACACATATGACTGAATAATCTGCGGGTTTTTGTAGGGCTATGTACTATACTTCGCAAATGAAACAACATCTAATTCAAAGGAATACCTACTTAGACTAGCAAAATAAACCGATTTTTTTTAAATTACTTGCTTTAATTTTAGCTGTAATCATTTTCGTATAGAGCAGAGCCCTGGAGCTACGAAAAAAATATGCTCGTTACAGCTAGTTACTGTTCTGAGTTTCAAATTCAAGATTATTTATTCCGCCTCTAGGCTATCCGGGCTTCAAAGAAACATCTTAGTTACCTCTTTTGTATGGCTAAGAAAAGCAATTTTATCAGACAACTCATAAATCCAAAAATAAATTCAAGATATATAATTATGTAAAGCAAAAATATTTGGCGTCTTAATAAGATGCTTAAAGAGGATGTCTTAAATACATTACATTATATATTTTCTTTGAAAACGCGAGACCTAATTAAGAAATTGAAGAATAGAGGCATTTACATTAATTTAGGAAATTTAGATAAGTAATTGTACCTACTCGGCGATACCAGATATTATATTTGAAACGTGGTGTATACAGTTTTATCACGCATGAAAATGTGTAAATAATATACTTATGTGATTATATAAAGTAACTTAAGACAAGTATCTATTAAAAATATATATATGAAGGTATTGACTATTAAACATACACAATATTCCCGTCTGCACTAGTAATATACCAGTGAAAACGTATTTTACTTTCATGACTTTAAATCATGCTATGGTGTAGTAAATGTACAGTACACTTTGTTAGTATTTAAGTACAATACAAAAATTTTAAACTGTATCTTTTAGGTTGTAAAAATCCACGACATGTTCTGCCCAAGGACTTTCAAACCGTTAAGTGTTATCGATTTGATTCTACAAAACAGATATAATACCAGGCTCTTCAATCAAAACAAAAGCTTAGAGTACGAAAATCAATTCTGCTGTATTAGCATTTCGACAATCTTAGAGGGAATTAGGAATTTCAACCCAAACGAAAAACGAAGCAATTACCGATCAGCGGCGAGAGCAAACTTTGTTTTACTTGAAAGGAATTAATATTCATTAAAAAATCTTTCTCGCCATCATTTTGTTGAAACTTTGTAATCAGGCAGTCAGGGAAGGGTCCGGGCTCGCGGCGTGGCGTCAGCGGATTTAAGACTTTACCAACTGCAAGTAAGTAGATTTTTCTGCTTTAATTCCGCCAAGCCGAGTTTCCTTTACACATTCAATCCGTCTCATATCCGTCAATTTTAAACTGAAATCCGCGGACGCTCTAAACGCTTTACTCGGAATTTTAATTACAAAAGTAATTTAGAATTCAAACGAGTGATTGCGTATAATATTTCAGTGAACTAAAAGCAGAGCGTTGGGGCCAACCGTAATTTGAAACTTTCGGAGCGGGAACGATCAATTTTCGGAAAATTCCAGAACACACTCGCCTTTACTCGTATTGTCCTACAGGTACCTGTGACCTCGCCAATATATAATAGTATGCAGGCCAGACGTTGCTGATGTGTGTGTGTGTGTGTGTAGAATATATACACACATACATACAGCTTTATATCACTTAACAACAGTCAGTTGTATAATACACCAGCTATGGTTAAGGGTCTCACTAAAATAGGTGGCGTGGCTGATGGTAAATACCTGTATTGCATATGATTTATATGTATACTAGTAATTTGCCCGCGGTTTCACCCGCGTAAGTCCCGTTCCCGTGTGAATATCGGGTTTCACACCTTTCACCCCCCTTCAAGGTGGAATTTCTAAAAATCCTCTCTTAGTGCTCGTCTACACTCTCCAAGGAACATACATGCCAAATTTCAGCTTCTTCCGTTCTGTAGTTTCGGCTGTGCGTTGTCTGTCAGTCACTCGGTAACGGAACAGTTTTATATATATAGATCATGTGTAGGTATATAAATATGAGATATGTGTCTTCGGGCATGTCTCTGGCGCTCAGAAAATATGAAACGAATCCGAATGTAACTTCTTTAAAGCATTAGTTTTTAAAGACTAGAATGTATGTATCCTTATAGATCAATTATTACTCTAGGCCGTTACTCTTTAATTGTAACTAAGCTCATATCAAACCAATGTTTAATCCGTACCAAACGATTTCACGTCCTTTGCTAAGGAGGTCTTGTTATTAAAAAAGATTACTGTAAATTTAACCTGTGGCGTAGAAGCGACACACCGGCGGCCAAGCACAATAATTAAAATAATAATATTCTATCACATACACACAACACCATCTTGCCCAAACTAAGCAGAGCGTGTACTATAGGTACTAGACAATGGATAAACATACATATACTTTTTTTTTGTAAATACATACATATTATACATAGAAACACCCTTTTTTTTACGTGGTGGCATGCATGACGCGTACCCTTCCGCGGGGGCGGGCGGAGGGATTTTGTCGGACTCGCCGGGGTAAAAGCAAGATGGTAAGATGATAAAGTTCCCCCCCGAATACCGACTAAACCTACCACGGTGTTCCTCGACAAAACCACTATCGACAGGGCCGCGCCAATCACTTGCACATGCGGTCGCGACCCCGCCGAGGTTTCGGCCCGCCGAGGTTTCGGCCCGCCGTATGAAACGGCAGCCCACTACCCGATAAGACCTACCCTATAGGCACTTCGCAAATAATCCCTACTGTCCCCCCTAGAGGGGAGGCGGACTCGACACAGAGGCGCGCGTGGGAACACGCACGCCGCCTCACGGACCTGGTGCTGAACGGATGGCGGGCAGGCCCACGAAGCCCACCACCCCAGGTCAAACCTCAGTGTGGCTGGAGGTCGTCTCGCGCCCTCCGGCGCCCGGCTCTGCGGTTAGGGACGCTCCCTCTCCCGCTCCGCCGCCTCCTTGATGGAAATGACATCCTCGCAAAAGGAGGCGACGGCATTCCACGACCTCTCACTCCGGACCATAGACTGAACTACGGCCGGAAGCGAGGGGCAACCAAACCGACTGCCGCGATCAACTCACGGCGCTGCGATGCCCAGGCGGGGCAAACCGCCAAAGTGTGCAGCGCCGTGTCCTCAACATATACAGAAACACCCAGACCAAGCCAAACATGCACACAAATGTTTGACTTGTGCGGGAATCGAACCCGTAATAGGATTTCCAACAATTTTTAAGGTACAAATTACTAGTACTCCCTCTAACCTCTCCAGCTATACTATATGCTTGTATTATGAGTACGTTCGCCTCGTATGCAAGGCTAATACCTACTATAAAGGCTAACGCCACGTTTATTCGTAAAAAGTAATAAAAACAATGCTTCAGTTTCATATAATAATAATTTAAAAAATATTTACAAACAGTTGCTACGCAGTCTTCATTCCATGAACTTATTATTAAAAACGTGACCAGTCAATTCCTGCTTTGTCATAAAACTCAACATACAGATTCCGTGAAATTTCTGCGGCATACAAAATATAGATTACGAATATACCTCTGATTTCCAGTATTCAACACCGCGTGGCTTACAATTTGAAATATGCTGACAAAAGGGAATGGTTGGCCGTTATTCCTTTTGTAATAGAATCAATCTGTAGGAGACAAAAGCAACGTGGGCGGTACTTCACAATAAATCGCGTTGTCGATACTTGAACAGAAGCGTTTCTATGAATTAATATATTTATAATAATAAGTTTGTTAAGGTTCTTGCACATCAGTGCGAGTAAATGGCGCGACATACGCACACGTGCTTGCTGCACGCATATTCTACATTGCGAACTCTGCGAGTTACTCCTCCAAAAAGTTGTTTCGAGGTACTAAGATATTTATTACAATCAGCATCATCGCTTGCGCACCTCTGTGCCTGTCACCTGCTTATGAAACCCGCGGGAATAACCCGCGCACGCCAATGATCGTGAGGATTACTTACCGGTGGCTCGATAAAGGAATATGCGAGGGTGTCGTATCGTACTGAAACTCATCAATCAGACCTTTCTTAACGCCAAAGTTGTTTTGCAAAAAGGTAGTACAAAATATATATTTGAAAATTAAGTTATTGCCAACGACGTAAATCGAAATACTTAAAGCAATCGACATACGGTAAATAACTCAGTGGGATTTGTATACGAAGCCAAGGTCACCTTCACTTCTAAGGTTTATAACATTGTTATTGAACACAGTGTGTTCTTTTCAAACTGAATTTCAAAAGAGGTACGTGCGCGGGATATTATACGTAGTATACTATTTTTCAATGGAATCGTGTAAAATAGCTCCGTAATGCGGAGTGGTTCGTAAAGGCTAATACGTATTTTCCGCCGCCCAACCCTAAGCATGAAAAATTGTCGGGACGTAATACGAAATAACTTTTTATATTATAGGTGCTGAAGCCTTAAAGGGTTGAAACATCGACGGTCGGATTCGCAAACAGTACATAAAGATCTGACGATCTCACGTTTTTTCTGAATTAAGCCGTGAAGGGACATCCCGACCCTACCCTCCTGAATTTACCTACTCGCCGGCCTGGCGTGGCCCGGCGTCGTCCGGCGCGGCGCTGGACCGCTTGCAGCGACCGCGTCGGTCGCGTTATTAAGTGATTCCGCTGAAACAAATCCGCCCTGAGTGTTTTAAAAATGCGACCATAGAATATTTTTCCATTTCTGTGACAGCTTATTTGTGAAAGTTTAATTACACGCGCAAAGTATAGTACGCCTTGGGCTGTTTTTCAATATTTTCTACAGAAAAATAAAACGTTTTGTAAAAAGAAATAACTGTCTTTCCTCATTCATTTTTTACTGTCAAGCCCCAGTTTTTTAAGTGAGTAATGCTATCTTTGTGTTGTATAAAATCTGCGGTGGTTACAAATCTCTAAGGTAGTGTTGTATGTCATACATTAAATGTATCGACATTTAGTAAAGTAAAGTAAACATTTATTTTTCAAAATATATGTAGGTACACGATCTAGTACAAATATTAGAACACAGAAAACAAAACAAAAAAAAAAGTACATATATCATGAAAAATGAGGTTACCACTCAGTTTTATTGTTGGTTTGCGGTTGATACCTCAAACCAACCCTGATATTATTTGGTAACCCCAAGTGACGCCCGGACGTACATCAGCTACTCTTGTAATAATTTACAAACACAATACACAAACTACGTAAGATATATATTACTTATATAAATTATAATTAATAAGCATATAACATATATATATAAATTAATATATAAAAATATAAATTAAAATAGATATAACATGAAGAATAAATAAATTGGCGCCATAGTATAATGTTTATAAATATAATATTCTATAAAAACTCACTAACGGTTGCCACTACTGCTACTTGTCTCTTGACTCATACAAGCGGTAATAGTGTCGAATACTGCAATCAATAGATACTGATGTTAACGGACTTAGCATCACACACTAAAATCCTGTGTCTTCCGGCTTGGAAAATGAACAGGCAAGTAACTTACTTGCCAGTTAGGTCTCTTCTAATCCAATCGTACTAGACCATATTGTTTAAGTACGGCTGAAACGTCAGCAAGGACAAAAGCACATTGAATTAAGTCATTTAGATAGGTATGTCGAGAAACTGATCCAATGCGCAAACACCTAAACAAAGGCAATTGTCGTGACAGAATGTCTTATCGTTTAATATAAATCATATATTAAGCAATGTATGGTGTCTAAACCATAGATCGGCTTCATATTCTCCCATAGTCACCAAACGACCACTCTTAGGAATATTATTCTTTGTAACTTTTTGTATAGCTGGTCGGTAAACAGGCCGCAACCCTAAAGTAAAACATACCTCCAAACCCTTTGTTCCCAAGTAGTCCAGGTGGACCCCCAGGGGTCCACGGGAGATTCGACTGGGGTCTACATTGACGTGACAAAAAAAGGGGTTCACAATTCGTAAGCAGGGGTCGACGAAAATTTATTTGCTTTCGGTAGTGAAGAAACTTGTTTGATTCTTCACCAATATAAATACGAATGCCAAGGAATATATTAGAAATGTAGCTGCAGGGGGTCCACTGGAACCAGCTAAATTTTGAAAGCGGTATATGAGAAAGAAAGTCTGGGAACCTCTGCTCTAAACGATCCCTTATAAGTTGCGCGAGAATAAACAGCTGCTTTCTTTCATCCGCGCGAATTTAACATAACACAATAATAAAACTCATTACTCATAATTTGTTCTAACATTTATTCTAGATGAAAGAAACAGACTTTTGTACTGCATCATACACAAAATAAAATGGCAAAAACATTAAAAAAGAACCATTATGAATGTTCTTCGGGTCGCCTACGGCCATTTGGCTTGAGACGCAAGAAACTTAGCAAGAACCCATACTCGTATCACTCTTTTCCCTTAGGCAAGTGGAACATTTACATCATTCAAAATGTAGTCGAGTCGCGAAGGTTGCCTTTTATAGTACAATTCACTTGCGCGCCAGTTACACGTTGAATAGCCTGTACTTTCGAAATCTCGATTGAGTCGAATGGTTCAGCTGTGTTCTTGTCAAGGGCTATCTTAGGTTTAACGTTGGGGTTTTATAGCGAAGATTTACGAGCAGAGCGTGCTATCGTAGCTCACATTCAACGAACAATCTTTTGTTTCTTATCACGACTTCGTATAGCTGAAATCAGATGCCTATTGTCAAAGCTACTCAATTGTAATGCAAATACGTTATTGTATAATTAAAGGTAAGTAATTATTTACTATTATGGATAATAATACCTTATACCTAATCAGATAATACGAGGTAGTAGGCGTACCTAATTAGAGAAGCCTCAGTTAATGTGCTATAATTACAGAGTAGGACTGCATAGACGCATTCAGCCTTGTGCCATTCAAATACACTATCATTTCTGTAAACATAAGCTTAAGGGCTTGTACACAAAATTGCTAAGCGATGTCGCATCGTAAAATCTACAAGCTCCCACGACGCATCGCAAGAACTTGCTAATTGATTCGCATCGCGCATTCAAGTGGATAAAGTGGATATAGTGACAAGAATAGAAAGGGGTATGTTAAGCTGGTTTGGGCATGTAGAAAGAATGGACGAGGAAAGACTGACTAAGAAAGTTTATAAGGCTAGTGTGAATGGAACAGTCACAAGAGGAAGACCTAGGCGAACGTTTCTTGATCAGATCGGAGGCGTTCTGGACAAAGGCCAGGTTAAGAGCACCTTGAACCGACGGGCGTGTATGAGGAATGTGATGAAAGTGAATGAAGCCAGAGAAGTGTGTCAGGATCGTAGCTAATGGAAATCCGTAGTCTCTGCCTACCCCTCTGGGAAACAGGCGTGAATCTATGTATGTATGTATGCATTCAAATTTTTTTCGAATCCTGGAAGCGAGACACCTTGCCGCACGACATTGCATCGCAGCAGTTCGTGTCGCAGTTTTTTGCGTTGCGAATTAGCATCGCGCCGATTCGCAGTTTTATGTACAAGCTCTATGATACATAGACATACAACACAAGTATGTAGTAACATACAAATTTATGTACTTTATAGAGCATAGCTATGAAATAGAATAGGTACATGGTATTGGTGAAAACACATCAACGTTTCAAACACTTTTGTTATTTGTTTTGCTGTATGTTTTTGACTGCGCGGATGGCGTAATGGTTTAAGCGGCCGCCTTGCGCCGAGTCAATTGCGCGGATTCAAACAATCCCGAACGGGACTAAACTTGGTGTGATCCACTAATGATTGTTCCGAGTCTGAGTATTTCTTTTGTAGTTGAATATTTGGTTGTTCATTGTTTGAATGTTTGTGTAATCTCCCGCGACACAGGAATTACTACTAGTGCAGATGTCTTTAAAAAAGAAACATGCGGGGCAGTCTTCGGGGACTGCCGATAGAAGTGAAACTAAGTAACTTGTGAATTGTATCGTTGAGCTATTAGATTATTATTATTTAGAATGCGTTCGGTGACGATGACGCGAGTTCCATGATTTTTGTTCACCCAAAAAGTGCCCAACGCGCCTGAAGAAGGTTTCACTTCGAAAAACCGACCCGATAGCACTTTTTTATGTATGTAAATACGTTGTACATCTAAAAGTACATATATGCTCACTATCTTTGGATACATCGAAAGTATCTAGCATATTTTATCTTAAAATTACTGCTAAAGATGCCTTAGGCCTAATTATTCTAGACTCCTATTGATCCTTTCACAAAATCAGTGCGATTTCTGCCAAACTTCCTAGTCAAAACGATATAAACAGACAGATATATTTGAAGTCAGCGACGATAAGACGTAATTTGAGCCGAGAAGAAGTAATCTAAACCGTAGGAATGTTGGAAACTGGCTCTCGGAAACGGGCTGTGGCTGAGGCTCCGGACACGTTACCGTCTCTATATATGGAGCAGCGATAGCTCAGTGGGGAGACCAACAGACTGCAATGCAGGAGATCTCGGATTCGAACCCACGTCGCGCACCTCTGACTTTTGGAAGTTATATGACTTTTCGAAGTTATGTGCGTATTGATTGACAATTTTCGCCTGCTCCGTGTCTCGAAGAGCACGTTAATTCGTCGGTCCCGGCTGCCATAAACAACTATCGCAGTCGTTATTGGGAGAGTGTCGACACAAAAGATCCCACTGGGTCGAAGTGTCGCCGGTCTGCACTGACTGGCCCCCACATAAGATAAGCAAGATACCACCTCTATAGATCATGAAGCAGACAAGATCATTACGTACAAATATTTCATTTGAGCACCGCACTGTGCAAAATTATTTGGGCAGTATAAATGACAGATTGAAAAGGATACTGAAGGAAAACGACATAAACACAGCCTTGGGCCACATAATTTATTAAAAACACTTTGTAATTGTAAAAACAAAATAAGTTACAGAAAAAATTCGGGTATTAATAAATTAATCTGTGGACCCTACAAGTATAATTATTATATAGGTATACAGATAAGTCACAGTTTTGAGCTTAGACATACATATATGTATGCACGCCTACGTTCATAAATAATCCAGAATGATCGAATTTTGGTGAAGATTAGCTACAGTTAGGTCATAATTCGGTCGGCCTCGATGACGTAGTGGTTAGTATAACCGACTGCCACGCCTGAGGTCGCGGGTTCGATTCCCGCTCAAGTCAAACATTTGTGTGCATGAATATGGATGTTTGAGTTGGTCTGAGTGTTTCTATGTATAATATAATATTTATGTATTTACAAAAAAAAATGTATATATGTATGTTTATCCATTGTCTAGAACCCATAGTACAAGCTCTGCTTAGTTTGGGCTAGATGGTGTTGTGTGTATGTGGCAGAATATTACAAAAAAAATATTTAATTTTAAATTTAAATGATAGACATACTTTTGTCACTTGACATAATTATTATATCAAAAAGGCTTCAAAATGTGTGCTATAAAATAATTCGTATAATAAAAGGGAATATTTTATTTCATTTTATTATTCTTAAAATTATTTACTGAACAATCAACAAAACCTTCAACACGTCTCCATTGCTTAAATTTATTTGCTTACCCACACCATAATTCACACTATCATCCGAGCGATAGTGAAAGCTACCCTTACTATAACTCTATATAGAAAAGCAATAAACACACGGGCGGTAATACATCGGGTAGAGGCGATACACGTGTCCACGCATACTTTGATTTTGAAGCGCAATACTGCAAGTTCGTTTACTCTCGGATATCATGATCACCATCAAAGCGCTCGGTATATGATAGGGCCTCGTCTCTTTTATTATATCACTAGATTTTGTCTTAAGTTGTCAGTAACAGTACTTTTTTCTGGATGAAAGGCACCCTATATCCTTTTCTGGTCTCCTGACAAAGTGTATGCGAAATTTCAAGATGATCCGTCGAGCAGTTAATCCGTGAAAGCGTAACAAACAAACAAACTCACAATCGCATTTATAATATTAGTTAGGATTCCAAAAGCTATGTAACCTACAATCGAAACCACAAATATTTAAAATATATATCTTTAAGTTTCATAAAAGCTTCTCAAATGTAGTAAGTGGTAGGGATAGTTGTCAAATACAAGAAAAAACATGCACGATACACATTATAATGTAACCGCTATGTCTTCCGTCGCTACTGAGATATTGCTATATTTTTTTTTGTTATATTTCTTGTCAAAATTACCACACTCCACCTGATGGTAAGCGATCATGTGGTCTAAAAGCAGTGGCCTCCACACCATCCTCATAGCAGCTGAGGCGATGTTGAGGTTCCTACCGTCAAGGCCGTCAAGGCCTGAGAAGGTGTTTTTTGATGCCCCGCTTAAAGGACCCAGGATTGAAGGAAGAAGGAAACACGTGCCTTGGCAGAGAATTCCATGCCTTGATCGTTCGGCAGAGGTATGAGGACCGAAACTTGTTGGTGCACGCTCTGATCGGCTCTACCGTGTAAAGATGGCATCTGACCTCCCCACTAAGGCCCCAAATTTTTTCATGCCGAAAAATATTAATTACTTCCTTTGTAAATTTTATTTCCTATTGATGTATTATAATGTAAACCAGAACATTTTTGATAATAGAACCCTATTATGCACATTTTTTGTTACAATGGTTGGGGTCGGCAATCCGAGGGTGCGTGGTGGGTACCCAATTATTAATTCACAATGAAATTCCGCCAAGTATTGCTTAATTCGACGATTCAATATAAACTTAAAAACTATTTGTAAGAAACTTGTGTCTATGGACCCTTGATTTGTGTATCTGCGTTACGTTATCTTTAGAAAGTGTTGCACATATTTATATATTTGTATGCTGTACCATTATTCCCTTTAACGGTATTATATCAGCCATAAACGTAGTATATAAAATAAATTTAACGTTACATTGAATTGGACCACTTATCACAGGCGTCTATAGGTGACATAAGTTATCGTGCTCAATACGTACATAAATACAAATACTATACATCGCCAAACAGGTGCATATGAAATCCGTCTCCGTTCTACCATAGTACCACTCAAGACCGCAGTAGGGCTCGCCCGTTCCACCTGAAAGCTTTTCCATCCAGTACGGTACACTCTCAGCAATCATTTCTCCGATGTATTTGTAGGCTACGTAGCATACTACCGCCGCTGTTTCATCAACGTTTATGAAACATTTTTCATGTCCAATGGATATGGTTAAATCGTACCATCCGATGGCTCTCTTACTCATCTGCTACTAGGAGCTACACATGAGGTTCCAGGCTGTGCTGTTCAAGCCAATGATCTCAACCTTACAGACGGATAGGAGACGCTAGAGCAATGCAGAAACTTTAGTTTTCGCCTTAGATAGAGTTATGAGAGCGCTCTGAAGGACTATTTGACTTGGTATCATCGTCCCCTTCCTACCATCGCACCTTTTAACACCATATCATGGTACATCCTATATACGTGAAAAGTTCCCGAACAGCACAGCAATAGTTTGTAACGTTATGGTAGTCAACCAGCTTTAGAGGCGTGGTTGACTTAGGATTTTAATAGAAATTAAAGATGAACAACGCGATCAATAAGCATATATTTGCATTTACAAAAGGTGTATGAGAACAAACAGAACTATAATTATATTCAACTAGGTATTTAGTGGTAGTTCAGGGCCTGGTTCAAGATGAAGGCTTGTTACGTGGTCCAGAGTAGAAATGGACCACTTAACTTCGGTAGGCAGCGCAGCGGAAGGAGACTGGCACCGGGACGAGTTGCCCATATATAGGGCCGCCGCTGGGGAGGAGAAGCCGATGGAGGGGCGCCGCGAGCACGGCCGCTCAGCAACGACCGGTCCGCGTCACAAGTTTCTCCTGCGTATGTGCTAGCTCTGGAATAATCTTCCACAGTGTTTCTGAGCGTTGTGATCGCTAGTAGTTTATTAAATGAGCTTTAAAGAGAGTCTACTATTACGGTAGGCACGTGACATTGCTAATTATATGGGTGGCGGTATACCACTTATCCCAAGGTGGGAGACAGGCTGGTCTACCTGCAGAGGAAATTAAATATCATTTGGTTTCAGACATTTCACGCAACGCATACTGTAATAAAGCACATTTGTTTGCTATATCTTCGAACTGTAACTTCACAAAGTTCTATTTCAAATTTTGAACGCCTACAACTTCAATTCTGAACAAGAACGTTAAAGGAAAGGTTAATTTGATTCAACATAAACACTATATAATTTTCGAATAATTTGCCGTTTGCGATAGTTACGTCTAACATTTTAGACGAATCATTGATTATTTTGTTTATTGTTAATTTAAAATCAATGACTTCCAAAATCCTTTTCGAATAACTCCCGAAGTGAGCTTTAATAATGTGGACTGAAAAACATTTATTAGTATTTATTTTTTAAGACGGCACACTAATCGATTAATACCAATAGACGTTTTTAACGCAAGTCGTGATTCGATTATTCTATTTATACTATCTAGTAGCTACATCATCTAAGACTTAGATTTTGGAGTTCGAAAAAACTCTTATACAACAGCTTTGTCCGTCCGTCCGTCCTTTCAACTCAAGAACCGTAAGAGCTAGAGACTTGCGGTCAACGCCATTCGACTCAGCATAGTCGATATACCCCGAAATGACTATGACCTTTGACCTCTGACCTCAAGGTCACGTGGTATCACGTGACCTTTGCATATTACTTTAACCATTTTTTCGAACTCTAAGATTTACGGCAATTCATTACCGATTCTCACTTGTTTTATTATTTGACTAATAATAATAGGTATATATTATTTTGATTATAAAACATTTGCCATCTATTTTTGTAATGTAGATAGATATTTTATTTGATAATGAAAACATTCCCGTTTTCTTTAGAAAGATCTCAATAGCAGCAGAAAATCTAAAGGAAGAATTTCTTCAATCAATTGAGTAAGGGACACGAACACCTCTATTCCGAAATTATTACTTTTAAGTCATGAACGAGCAACCTGACCACCTTTTGGCAAGCGGTAACCGTAACCCATTGTCGACTGCAATATCAGGTTAATAGAAAGACAAAGAAATCCGAACGATACAGTTTTCCCTGAGGTTTACATAACGTGCAAAATACAAAGACAGTGTTACTACTGCCGTTTTCCTGTAACAAGGTTGTTCTGCCGCGAATGAGCTGGCTAATTTGTACCATCGTCAAATAACTGGTGAAGGCGCTCATCCACACGCCATTCCATGTTTTGTGAAATATAAGTGCACCCTTTTTAGAGGTAAATATTAACAAAATATTAATTATTTTATAACAACGGTCACGCGCTATTGTTGAACTCTTTTTATTGTCCTCAGCTTATGAACTGGCACGCTATCGATTTTATACATATCTAAGCAATAGTTGTCACTCGAATAAGCGCAAAAGAACGTTCAGGCATTGTCTCCATGCAATAAAGCGCTTATTGAAATCGTTCCCGATATCTGGACCTAATAGGCGAGTTTACGGTTGGAAACACACTAGAGCACCGTAGACTGCGAGAACTGAACTAAAAGCCTTCCTTTGAGAAAACGAGCTGAGCAAACTTTACGTTCAATTAGACAAGTCCACAACGTCCCGACGCGTGACTCGTTCGACATATAGGAAGCCCAGGCGTGTTTGTTAATCGTAAGTCACGAGGCTCGGCAAATAATGAAATGGTAGCTCGACGTCATCTGTCAGAGATTGGCGGCAGAATGACAACGGAACTGACAATGGAACGAATTTTAATGAAATCTGTTATAGGATAGTTTTTACTTTGACTTTGGAATCTTTTGGGAAATGTGAGTGTACCCAAATGATGTAATAAAAAAGCAATCATCTGCGTATGTAGCGATTGTGTATCAAATTTAAAATAATATAAAATATTATAAATAATAATATAATAATATAGGATGTTGTTTGATATTCCTATCGTAAACACAATAAAAATTTTATAGAACGTTTTGACTTAGGTATGTATTTGTTGATAGATTATCAACAGCTACTAATTATTCTGCATGCATATTATAAGATTCTTAATTAGTCTTAGTAATATCAAATGACCTATTAATAATTTGATTCTTTTTTTTGTTCTGGTCACAAAATATTTCAACTTTTGAAAGGCCAAGGTATTCTATAAATACATAAAAAAAATTACTAATAATTATACCTTTATTATTAGTAGGAGGAAATTGTCACATGACAGAAAAAGAAGGCATATTGCTCATGACGTATGTGCATACTTATGTGTAGGCGTGCAAGTAAGATAGCGAATTATCGATCACAGCCCACTTTTTATCAAGATAGTAAAAAAGCGTCCACATTTTATTAATAATAGTATGGATATATGTTATCCATACTATTATTAATAAAAGTGAAATATCGAGCACATAGAATAACGGACGTTTGTCTAGTAGTAAATAAAAGCTTGAAACAAGCTTGGTTTCCTGGACTATTCTTAATTAATTAAAAAATAAAGCCTTATTTGAGAAAGGACACTTCCTTGTACTACTCTGCCTTTAATTTATTATAAATACATAAGCCGATCCCTCTTCCGACTTAACACCATTTCAGCGACAACGACTTAATAGATGTCGACCGAATAGTATGAATTATGAATTATTTATTTAGGGTATGTTGTTTATATGATAGGCACAGCAAACTAAAAGCTCTTACATCTAATGAAATAACTCGGATTTCATAAACCTTGTGTTGTAATCCTACTATTCATAGTTTTACCAGAGAATCTTAAAATAGCCGTGTGCTACCTAACGCCTATTACGAATAGATTAGAAGCTTTCTAGCTCTTGTTTCCAGTGCTCATCAAATTTACTTGAACCATATCGAAATATATAGTTGTCATGACAACCTTAATAAGATCTAGCGTAATATATAAATTATCACTAGCGTGTTTATTTGAGGAAATCTTTAGGCAGAACTACGAATAATCGTTAGGTGGTTATCAGAGTACACATCTTATACCTATATGTATCTATATGTATAAAGATCTTATGCCATGCTGTTTGTGGTCACACTTCTCCGAAATGGCTCGACCGGTAGGTGTGAGAATAGGTCGTAAAATATATTTCATACCGCTAGGTAATTAGGGTGTTACCCTAACCTATATTTAAGCGAGCGAAGCCGTGGGCAAAGGCTCATATAAGTATACCTACATATTATATTATCCTTTTATAGTAAAAATCGATAATCTTGAGCTCAAACATTTTTCTTTGTTAGGTTACCATACTATAATGGTAAAATGTAACCTTTATTGTATTATTTCGTCTGTCACAGCTGCTTATCTTGGCACTTAATATAACTTAAACTTTAAAATTTGGAATAGTTATAAATAATTCTTACCCAACTGTAAATAATGCTTACCAAACTTTATTACAACTAAAAGAACCAGCCACTTGTCTCCCAAGTTTACGAAATGAAATATCTAAAACAGTCTGAATTGATAAAAGTTTATATAAAGTTTGCAGAAAATAATAATACAATATCTTTAAATAGCACTGTTTTCAAGAAATCAATAAACATCTATTTTTCTCTAGCGAGCACATTCGAAGATCTGGTGGCATGTGGTCTCAAGTTCGATTGCCGAATCTAAGAACATATATTAACATGTGAGAATCGGCAATGAATTGCCGTAAAAGTTCGAGCCGAGTTCGAAAAAATGCTTCAAGTAATATGCAAAGGTCACGTGGCGTATGCAAATATCACGGTATCTTGAGGTCAGATATCAAAGATCATAGTCATTTCGGAGTATATCGACTATGCTGAGTCGAATGGCGTTGACCGCGAGTCTCTAGCTCTTACGGTTCTTGAGTTGAAAGGACGGACGGACGGACAAAGCTGTGGGAAAAGAGATTTTTGGAACTCTAAAATAGAGATATGAGTCTAAATACCTCTCTTCTATGAAAATAATGTGCTATAATTACTAAGCTGACTGATGACTGCACGATTGGCGTAGTGGTTTAAATGGTCGCGTCGCCACTGGAATCTCACACGGGACACAAATGTTTGTGCTCCATAAATGGTTGTTCCAAATCTGGATGTTCTTTATGTCCATTGTTTGCATGTTTGGAAATCCCCCCGCGATACAGGAATTATAACTAGTTGTCTTTTTTAAGCAAAAATTAAAACTAAGTTAATGGCAATACGAATTTATTTATTCAATGTTTTATCTACTGGCTTATTACACAATTAATGTATTATATAATAATTGTATTCTATGTACAATACGCATGCAAAAATAAAAAAAAACGTATAATATATGTATGTTTATCCATTGTCTAGTACCCATAGTACAAGCTCTGCTTAGTTTGGGCTAGATGGTGTTGTGTGTATGTGATAGAATATTATTATTATTATTGTCTCGCATAATTCTGCGTTCGAAATGAGAGCTCCGTTTTGTATGAAAGCTTGTATGAGTTGCCATTCAAACTTCAGATATATTGTTTTCGCATATCAACATATTGTGATGAAAGTTGTAAATTGGACGGTATTATGTAATTAATAATATAACTTAGTTTAGAACATAACTGTAATATGTATTTATATACAAACCTACCTTGTTCTGTTTTGTGTACCTAAAATAATTAAATTATTATAGAAAATATATATATTCATGTTTATCCTAACTAATATTAAAAATGCAAATGTGAGTTTGTTTGTTTGTTACGATTTCACGCCTTAACTACTAGACCGATCATCATGAAATTTTGCATATATGTTGTCAGGGGTATAGAAAAGGACATAGGGGTACCTTTTATCGATAAACTGTACTGTTACTAACCTCACCTAACCTACATTTACGCGAGCGAATCCGCGGGCATGATATACTATAAAATAATGTAAAATAATAGCAAATGATAATAGCTGCAATAGTAGCGCTGTAGCCGATTTTCCCCATCGTTGTGCGCCATCATCGAAGAGGACGACGTCTGCCGGGCTAGCTTATTAACAAATATGATCTAAAATCAGTATCTCGTTGACTCTATTCACGTCAGGATCGAACAATAGCCCTCTGCGATAACGTCTGATTTAGAATAGACGTAACATTTTGTTCCTAAATACTGATCCGGGAAATTTAACCATTAGTAGGCACATATTTACGAGTATCTATGTTACTGGTTGGTTATGGCGTCAGTTTGTGCCTAGAAATAAATAATAATAATACTTTATTTCGGACTCTGGGATCCATATACAAGGTCGACACACAATTAAGTAGTAGTTACAAAATAAGATTTAAAAACAAATTAAGTGGCAATAGCCATCCATCGTCGGTACGTTAGTCTGCAGCAGGCCGTCTGACAGACTCATAATGATAGTAATTTTACAAATGGCAACTCTAGACATGAAAGACGCTATTCCTTTACGCTGAATAAAGTTTCTTGCCGACAACCCCGAAGGTGTGATCAGCGGTGTATTATACCTACATTTCGCCATGTAAGTTTAGGTCCAACGTAAAGGACCGGCGAAGTCAAAAACACTGTCCGATCGTGAATACGAACCCAAGATCTCATACACAGCGTTCGCCGCTGCGGCATCGAGGGAGCCGCGTTAATAGTATTCACTGCCTCTTAATACACTCGCGTGCAAGTAAATCGACTCAAGTCTCAAGTGCGCATAAAAAGTGATATAACTAAAAAATTACTTATTTTACCTCTATATAATGTTTTACATAATTAAAGCCTAGTAATTAGGCTTTCAAATGGTAGCATAATATCAGTAATTTAAATAAACACTTGTACTTAGAATGCAACTGAACGCAACCTCCCGTAAACTGCTCTGCGCTCTATACACAACTTGCGCGACACAACCCCCTATAAAAACCCTCTGTAATCGTTTTTTCTTATCAGTCGCTCATTAGACGTTGACCTGAACACATCTCTGCAAATTAAAGCCGTCATTTGAAGAAAATTATGGATACAACACCTGAAGAAGCCGCTCAAGTCGTTGCCCTATTGCAAGAAGGGTTGAACCAGCGAGAAGTCGCTCGTCGTTTGAATATGAGTCAGTCCGCTGTCTCGAGAGTATACAGAAGGTTTCAAGAGACTGGTGCCTTCACTCGGAGGCCTAATACCAGCCGACGCCGGTGCACCTCGGAGCGTGACGACCGGTTTTTGGTCTCGACCTCTCTCCGAAATCGACACCTTACCGGCGTAGATGTGCAGCAGGAGCTACGTCAAGTTCGCGGGGTGACTGTCAGTCAGTGGACAGTTAGAAGAAGGTTGAAAGAAGCTAACCTTACTCCGAAAAGATCCGCTACAGGCCCGAAGTTGACCACAGCTCATCGTCAAGCACGCCTTCACTTTGCTCGAGAGCATTTGGATTGGAGCATAGAGCAATGGCAGTCAGTCCTGTTCACAGATGAGACGAGGATGTGTCTCCATGGCAGCGACAGGAGAGGTCGGGTATACCGTCGTCCCGGTGAACGGTTTTCACAGTGCTGCTTTGTGGAAACCGTTGCATATGGTGGCGGATCTTGCATGATGTGGGCCGGAATTTCCTTAGAAGGCAAAACGGAGCTTGTTTTCGTTCCTGGGGGAGGCCGCGGAGGAGGTCTGACCAGTGATCGTTACATTGAAAATGTTCTACTGGATCAAGTTGTTCCTTATCAAGGCTTTATTGGGGAAAATTTCATCTTGATGCATGACAATGCCCGATGTCATACTGCTCGGGCCACACGTGATTTCCTGAACGAAGTTGGAATTCACACTATGCATTGGCCAGCGCTCAGCCCCGATTTAAATCCCATTGAGCACATATGGGACGAGCTCAAAAGGAAAGTTAGAGCGAGGAATCCAGCTCCGACAAACATCAATGAGCTCAAGACTGCGTTGGTAGAAGAGTGGGGTCGAATACCACAATCATCCATTAAAAAGTTGATAAGGTCGATGAAGAATCGCATGAGAGCAGTGATCAGAGCTAGAGGAGGAAATACCAAATATTGACACGAATAAATTTTTTATCTTACGCACATTTTGTTTCATTTAAACACAATAACCCCATACTGTGAAATTGTATGAATTTTCAACATTTTTTACATTATCATTGGCATTAACCTTTTTTACTAAACTACTGAATCGATTTTCATGCAACTTACACCATTTTAAAGCTCAATTACTAGGCTTTAATTATGTAAAACATTATATAGAGGTATAATAAGGCATTTTTAAGTTATATCACTTTTTATGCGCACTTGAGGCTTGAGTCGATTTACTTGCACGCGAGTGTAGTTAAGGCATATATTTCTATTGTGTTAGCATTAGCAGCCGTTATTTAAATGGTTTATCTCATCTACTTTGAGTTTATCGTCCAGCCTTTGATCATCAAACTTCAGTCGGCTTTCACTTTAGGTTTTACGATCGAACTAAATGCAGAGAGATCGTAAGATACCGATTGGTTTTATTTTAGTACTAGACTTCGCCCGAGAAGTATCTGGATTTAGCTAACGGAAATCTTCAATCCAGTCTAAAGGTTTATGAATGAAATAAAGCTTTGATAGCAAATCAATATCAACATATACGGCTGAAAGAAGATAAGACAAAGTGTTTTCTGATTGCTAGTAAGAAAGTAATCTATAAATGTGTTTTGAGAAGAGTATTAGGCCTCGGTCTTGAAGTCAGCGCTTGCGGGGCGGCGGCGGCGCGATGAGCGGCTCTGCAACGCAGACCCGGTCTCGATGCCAGCGAGCAGATCGCGCGATGCCAGAGCGGCGTAGTGTTTTGTAAAAGAAATAATATCTTTGTTCGCGAACGAAATGTCTAAACAGCGACGACAACATCTTTTTGAAACACATCGGTCGTAAAAAGCAGAATAAAATGCGCAATACTACATCAATGCCGACGCGTGGGCACCGCTAGACTGGAGCGTATCGCTCGTTCGCCCCTCCCCAGCGCTCGCCTCGCCGCTCCCCAGCGCTCGCCCCGCCATTCCTCAGCGCTCGCCCCGCCGCTGCCTTCGAGGCCAGTTCCATATAAATCTATGCATTAAAACGCCGCTGTCCACGCCGCCGCCGCTCCGCGCCCGCTGACTTCATGTCCGTAGCCTAATAGACAAATGTCTTTTGAGAAAAGTATAAGGTATAAATCCGGATGACTACTAAACCAGATTCCCTTGCAACGATGGATTCTTGTCTGTGGGCAAAGGAAGAAAAGGCTAGAAATGGGTGAATTCTTGACAGTTATACAACACGGCTGCTTGGATGCCGTAGTGGTTTAAGCGGTCAGCTGGCCTATTCCACTGTGGCGAGTGTTGTAGGTTCAAATCTCATATGGGACAAAAATTTGTGTGATCCACAAATGATTATTCCAAGTCTGGGTGTTCTTTGTGTTCGTTGTTTGAATGGTTGTGAAGTCCCCGCGACACAGGATTTATTCCTAGTGCGGGAATTGTCTATATGGAAAGAAAAATAAGGAATACTCCATAGGTAGTCTTACGCCTAGGTGTAATAGGTACACCCACATTTCACCAGTGATGGTTTTAGCTCCCATTTGATAAGGGTTGAGTCTACTATCAGCTACAGAGTACAATTTTAGGATCAGTGAGAAATTTTCGACAGAAAATTCTAGTAACAATTTGCTCAAATATATATATATATATTCTAGAATAATATTTGAGTGGCAACCATGCAACAATCCCATTCATATTTTCAGAATAATATTTTTGATCTTGTGCGTATTTTATTTATGCTCCAACAATCGTTTTCAATCCTCATTACTACTGCTATCATGAAAATCCGTAGTTATGAATAAATTTTCTAAGAAACTATAACCATAGTCCAATGCATACTAAAAACTTAGTACATTTTCATTTAAAAGACAGTCTTTTTTATAATACAGACTTGGATTGCTTTTTACCATCTGACAGTAAGCGGCAACCGTAGCCTATGCATGCTTGTAACCAGACACCCCTCCACAAAACACACCATCATAATGTAGGGTGGAGATACTACCTCATTCAGATTGTCCCAATCTAAGCGAAATCTTATGTTTACGTCGAAATTTCGTTGTACCTTAAAAAAGGTTTTGAGCGAACGAATAAAGAAATAAGTAGTTTAGGGGCAAAGAAGATTACTGCTATGTATTCCCCGCACTACTTTTTATGTATCGGTGGCGTTGCGAGATTTTATGAAACTGCTACGCATGGGTTCTCGAGATCGATTACCCGGTCGTGAGAAGTTTTATTGGGATTTCCTGTCAAAAAATTTTTAGGTTTAGCACTAGGCGTCTAGAATTGTGCTCGGTTTACGACAATAGGCTCCATTTTACCTTTTTCCCACCCTTCCCTTTTCGCTTTCCCTTTTAGTATAATGTCCTCCAGACCGATTTGGGTCACGGCGGCCAATTTTAACGGAGACTGGCCATCTGCGCAGGCGATATTATAGTTCATAGGCGTGTGCGCAAATACAAGTGCACTCTCTGTTCCCTAACTCCCATGATCCGATGGGACTGTAATCCGACACGACCGGAGAGAGATCCGGCGCAGGACCAACGGCTTCACGTGCTTTCCGAGGCACGGGGGTGTCCAACACCACCAACTCCCTAACTCCGGGCTGTTATTGAGATTTCTTAACAGAAAACCCAATAACTTTTTGTTGGCCCTACCCGGGATTTGAACCCGAGACCTCATGCACAGCAGTCGCATTCACTGCCACTGCGCCACGGAAGCAATGTTCCCTTTTATTAGATAGGACCTAAAACCTTAACCTGGCATAATGTGAGTGTAATACAACACTGGGTACATACTCTTTCGGGTTTGCACGGATGATGACGTGGTTTAAGTGGTCGCCTCGCCGCTCCCCAGCCCTCGCCCCGCCGTTCCTCAGCGCTCGCCCCGCCGCTGCCTTCGAGGCCAGTTCCATATAAATCTATGCATTAAAACGCGCCGCTGTCCACGCCGCCGCCACTCCGCGCCCGCCTGAGTATTGTTGGGTTCGAATCCCAGACGGGACAAAAATTTGTGTGATCCACTAATAGTTGTTCCGAGTCTAGATGTTCTTTGTGTCCGATGTTTGAATGTTTGTAAAGTCTCTCGCAGCACTGGATTTATTCCTAGTGCGAAATTCAAGACATTCTCAATAGCCCTCAGAGTCTTGAACGGTGCCCGGTAAATGGTAATAAGCTTGCCCCTTATTACGTTAGACCTTAAAACCTTAGCTGGCAAAATGTTGGCATAATACTTCACCACCACTGTCTTCGAGAATATAGGTGTGAGTCTATATATATATGTATGTACATGTTTAAATCTTAATTGTAACGGAGTTCAAGTGTTTGTTTCAAGGAAAGTGTTGGTGGATCTAATTTGTATGCTAATATTGTAGGCCTACATCAGTTAGAAACACTATGTAACTCATTGAATTTGAATTTGATGAGTTACCTAGTATTTAAGCTACTGTTTGCCAACATTGTTGTTAATGTGTTATTGATACAAGGCCTACATAGTTATGGACATTAGTATGTATGTTTACTTAGAACAGCGATATCCTAGTGAGAAAACGTTGGACTTCCACGCAGATGTCTCGAGTTCGATCCCAAGGGGCGAATATCTAACCTCTGACTTTTCGAACTTATGTGCGTATTAAATAGTAAATTATCGCTTGCTTTAACAGTGAGGGAAAACATCGTGAGGAAACGTATCTGTCTGAGAGATCTATATCAGGTTCTCGAAGATGTGTAGTGTCTGCCAACCCGCACTGGGCCAGCGTGGTGTACTATGGCCTAACCCTTCTCATTCTGTGAAGAAGCCTGTGCCCAGCAGTGGGACAGTTTATGAACAGAGCTGATATTGTTATTATATTGTAAACATCTTCGTAGAGGCGGGCAGAGATGTAGGTCATCCAAACTTTGTCACCTATATTTTAAGACCTACATAATAAATAGAGTACCGATTACCCTCTACCGTGTCTGGTTCCAGGCTACATGCTGACTAGAAAATTTTATAATAAACACCTCGTAGTTCTGCTCATCCCAGGATAAAACCTGAGTATTCTTAAGCACTAGGTTATGCTTCGGGCTAATAGAGCAGTTAATACGAAACAAGTATGGTCATAAAACCGGATTCTTGATCCAGTTGCATAAACAATTCGCAAACTGAGGACCGCAAACTCGGTGCCACGAAGTCTGGTATCCGCCCTACAACACCAGGATGTTTTTACCAAGCAATTCCTAAAAGCTGCTGATTTTTCTGTTGAAATATTAAAACTAATCCACACCACCGATTCAATTTGAAACTATGTACATTCCAAATGTGAATATAGCTTTTGCCATATGAAGCAAATATTTGTGTAAGCGAGAGATTGTAGTTCAGGGTTTAGACGAATGTTTGTGTTTGAGCTTATAGCATATAGATAATTAATTCTTAGATTATAAAGCAAGCGAATACGTGCCATAATATTCATGTCGTACACCAAATATTGTTACAATGCCAAATGGAAATACGGCCAAACATTTCTGCCTCCAATATTTTTCTTTTATTAAGATGAGAACACGGAATAATACTCACAAATGTATCAGCAAGAAAAGAAAATCCGCCAAGGAATACCGTTAGGTCGACAGGTGCTCGACATAATGAAAAAGACCCATTGTCACCAAAATCAACAGCCGTTGACCTTTTCTATTAAATTACAATCGTATCATTAAGTAGTCTTTACATCAAAACAAATTGGACCGAGGCGTATTATAGCTAACGAAGCATCCTAACGAACTATGTGACCGTTGTGTCCAACTAAACTATACATATATTCAAAAGGATTTCTTTCAGATCTGCTGGACGCAAGTACATTACTCAGACCGATACTTAAAAAAGAAAGAAGATGATAGCAAACAACGTTTTGTGATCACATCCTGATACATTTAAACGTTTATTAGCAATTCGTTTCAAATTATCGGTGCCATTGTTAACAATAAGCTAAGCTAATGCTTGTGTTACATTACTAACGCAACAATCAAACATTTGGCTCAGCTGGTTCCTGTAGAACCTACTCAGTCGTGACATAATGCAATAATGTGCGGTCCAGAAACCTGCAGCGTCTTGATCACAAGTCGAAACCAATTGGCCGGTTTCTGAAATGGTTATATGCATTTAAAAAAACGTAGTTTGTAAAATGTCAGATAAAAATACTTGTAGTTATTACGCCAGTAATATATAAGCCAATCAATTATTGACAGAAGAACTAATTTACTTAATGAAAGCACATTTATAGCGAACATAGTAATTTATTCTAATATAATATTATACAAAAAAATTATACGAGACAACGATTCTATGCATACGTAAAGTAAAATGTGATGTTTATATTAGCAAAGTCAGTAGTTGAAGCAAAACTCGTTGCTAATTCTGAGTAACGTTATTTTATTATAATTATTATAATAAACATTCTTATAATTTTTATATAATTAAGTTACTTAGATAACGCTTATGGGCCAATAATGAAGAAATGTAAAATAAAATACCGATCCGATTTAACTTTAATCGTTTATCGAAAGTATATTTGCCAGTCGTGTCATTTGGTCTCAAAGAATTTTCTTTACAGAAACATCTTAATATTGTCTTATGTTTACGCGAATGTTATACATTGAAATTAAACAAACTTTATATGGATTATATCGCGTTGTTTATTTTTTAGTAAAACACATTTTTTTTAAACTTTATGCTACTTTTGATAAACTCTTTTACTAATTACTGTTTACTTCAATTTAAGCTATTTAAATTATACAACTATTTAGATTTAATTTTACACTTTCTACGTTTCGGTTGCTTTTCAGCAGCGATGGTCACGGGGAGACTAAGATGGTAGTTGTCTCAATGTTCCAGTGTAGTTATTTCAAAGTACCCGAACATATTTTAATCATTGGTGTTTCTATTTACGCAGAATGAGCTTAAAGTATCATGAAGTCTAGATGTGGTTTGCTTCTTCTTGGGTTTGACTATTTGAATTACTGAATGTACCATCAGCTTGGGATCCAGTGGATCTGTGGATATCTGTAGGGTTAAATAAAAATACTGCTTCAAGTATTATCAAAATAGCAAAGGTTTTCTATGGCTCAGTAATACCTACCTCAATGTCTTTGAACCCAGGGGTAACAAAAACGCAAACATCACAAAAATTGCAATTTTGCGCTTGGCCGAACTAAACAAATGTATTGGAAATATAAACAAAATCTTAAAGAATTTTTGTTACTTATGTTTTTGTTAGACGTCATAAAATATATTTCTTAGCTAGCTTATTGATACGAGTTGGTAAAGAGGCCACCTGTTCAAAGCATTTCTTTTAGATAAAGAGCGCTCCGCTTAGTAGCGACTAATTATTAATTAATTTCGTGATTAACTCCTCGTGTATGCTTTTCTTTAAAGATGCCCAACCTATTTATCTATATAATAAAATACATTTAACATGTGCGGTATATGGTTCATCACACTTTTTATGTAATAATAGTGTCCGATCATTTCTCCAAAACAAATCCTATTATGAAACTGAGGCATTCCTGTCATAACCTTTAAAATGAGTAATGAGTATGAGTATTCTTATATTTACATCATTACACAAAACACAAACACACTCTCGCACGCACACACACACACACACACACGCACGCACGCACGCTCGCACGCACACACACGCACACACACACACACACACACACACACACACACACACACACACACACACACACACACACACACGCACACGCACACACGCACACATACAAACCGGAGGGAAGAGGACTGTTAATCCTTACTACAGGTTAATAACTAACCTATCAAGGATAACAGACCTTCATCCATAGGATTGTACGTAAAATAGTCGTAAGAACTACCATGTATAATTTTCATTTTGTACTACTATCACCATTTCGTAAATAAAAACATTATTATTATTATTATTATTTATATTTATATTATTATTTTCTATTAAAGATAGTGGCTTCAGGATAATGCCTGCAGGGACATAAGTCAGAGGAACTAAATGTTTACTATATAAAGCCTATTTATCATTTCCTAGTAACATAACACATATTGTGTATGTGTATTTTAACTGCACGGTTGACGTAGTGTCTTAGTTATGGTCTTTCTTTTACACTACATAAAATTACGTGATTAATAGGTTGTTCAAAATTTGGGTGTTCCTGTGTCCTTTCCTTGCTTATATGTAAAGATCCTCGCAACAAAGGAATTATTCGTACATAAGTTGTTTTTAAAAACATCAATCACTTTTCTCTAGCTATATTTTACATAGATTTTCGTATCGTGGTTTAATCAATTGATAATCGATTACTGGCTAGCTCCAGACACATCTTATCAAGAAACAAATTTTAAACTCAACGTCTCACATATACGTATTATATTGGAATCGACACCTGAAAGTTTGAACGTAGTGAAGGCGATAATCCGATATCGGACCTCGTATGTATGACATGAAGCCTTCTCTAGAAACTCAATGTAATAGTTAGTAACTAAATCGCCCATACTACCGACTCCTACAGGCATCCTGCGGAATTGTTATGGCCTCTGAATATGTCGATACGATACCACTGCAGCAGTTGAAGGAAATATAAACAGTTGGGTTTTAGGTTGGATTTAGTTTATATATTTATCGAGTGCAGAACAAAAATAGAATTAGATTGTACTAAATTTAGCCTGCGATTTCGATCGCGTAAATATAGGTTAAGTTAGGTTAAAAACAGTTCTTTTTTCTAAATAAAAGGTACCTTATGTCCTTTTCTGTACCCCTGACAACTCTTAAGTGAAATTTCATGATGATCGGTCGAGTAGTTAAGGCGTGAAAGCGTAACAAACAAACAAATTCACATTGGCATTTATAGTATTAGTAAGACCCTGTAAAAACTATTTAACACCCTTTTTGAAGAACCCCTTACTGTAGCCTTGTGGAAAAAACTTGGCAGGGAGTTCATTCAACAAACTGAGCGTCCGCGGGAGAAAATTCGTATGGAACCGCTTGGTGCGGCGCCAATTAGGTTGTAAGGTATGAGAATGAAATCTCTGCCGATGGCGAGCGGTGCGATGATTAAAAGTAGCTCAGGGCAAATTTAAATAACTTCTCAGAACACAATCCATTATACAAGCGGTAGAACACACAAAGGGAGGCAAAGTCCCGTCTGAGACTTAGTGGCTCAATACCGTCTGTGAGTTTGGGCTCATCGACAATTCTCAAGGCTCGTCTCTGTACCGCGTCAAAAGGATCAAGCTGGTATTTTGGTGCACCTGCCCAGAGATGACTGTTGTTCTTTTAATCTAAAATTAGATTGGATCATAGTACGTGCAATCATTTTTATTCAGTGTCTGATGACGACAAGTTAATCTATTCGAAGTCAATTCAAAGCAATTTTCAGCTGCCAACACCCGTGTAAAAGCACAAAGGTATTGACAGGTCATTTTCCTGTTTTAAGCAGCTGTCTACTAGCAATAGACGACTTGTGTTATATGTGGATGATATTCGAATAAAATTACGCGAATATATGTATCACAGTAGTGTGGTAATCATTGATATCATTCGCTGTATAATTGCGCACGTTCTCTCTCGTTTACTTTTTCTTAAGGACTACTTCTACACTTATAGTAGTTATAATTCCAAAATAGCGCGGTGCAATATTGTTCTTGTTTCTTAGTACGACCGGTCAACTGTGGCAACTTTACTTTCAACGAGCAACTTGACCTAGTGTACATTGCACCATTTTATTTACTTTGATTTCATTTTTTTCCATTTTAATTTAATTTATACCTAGTAAATAAATAAAAAAAATCCCTTTGTGAAAACTTTTTTTTATTATCTTTGTAAAGTTTGTGCCAGCCTTGGCAAAATATGTCCATTTGTATGAAATTTAAAAAAAAAATTGTGTCATCATTACCTTACATCCAATATCTGTAGGATTTGTCCCGTGAATGCCCGTAACGTGGGCTGTAGGGATGAATATTCTCTAGTCAAATTGCTTAGGTAAGTTGCCATATCTGTGTCAACTTTACCTGTGTTATATTTTTGAACATTGTAACATGATTATTTAACTTTTTGTAGATATAAATCATTGAGCATGTAGACACATGTCTTTGCTACAGACTAGATATATATTATGTATATTTTAAAGTACCTATCATAGTTAATGCAAAACTGATAAAACGTCAAAAAATACGGTAATATTGCCACAGTTGACGGTAGTACTTTTGTAACTGTATCAGGATATAATGTTTTAACCACTTACACACATTGAAATTAAACTACTATATACCTACGGATTTTATCGCGTTGTTTATTTGACACTTTATTACATAATTTTGAAAACTGTCACACTACTACTACTAATAAACTTTACTAATTTTTAAGCTAATTAACTTACACACACTTTATTATAAAACACAGTCCCTCGCCGCGCCTGTCTGTCTGCCGCGATGAACTGAAAAACTACTGAATAGATTATCATGCGGTTTTCACCAATGGACAGGGAGATTCATGACGAAGGTTTCGGTGTATCACTTGATAAGGCTTTGTACTATCCGTGTGGGTCGCTAGTTATCTATAATTATTAGCGATTGCCCAGAAGTCATTTAAATATAAAGTTCAGCTTTCTGTGTTTCTTCTACGTACCTATAAACTTTAATACTGACCTATGTCAAGTATCACACGTCCTCGAGCACGCAATATACTTAAAAATGGGTCCAAAGTTGTCTCTTCCCGTATTAATATACAGATAATATTGTCTCGTCGAGGCAGATGCAAATATAAATAGTTTAAAATTGTTGTAACTTAAAATCCATTGTAAATATTTTATTTTCAATAAGGATTAATAAATTATCAAAACACCTAATGTTGTCTCTGTTTATATCAAGGTTAATTATCAATGTTAAACCTCGCTCAAAAAAAAAAACACTTTTTATTTATATATAAAATTTTGAATTGTGTCTTTGTACTGGTAATGGTAAATAAAAAAAATATGCATGCTGTATTTACCTCTAAGATATTGTTACGCTAGTATATGAGATTAATGAATGTATTCAATCTTGTAACAGTGTAATCAATTGTTGGTGTACCTTAAGAATAAAATAAAAAATATAATTAATTAAAAAATTAAATAATAAGATAATAATTATAACATTTTAGTATATAAGTATTTGATGTTAGCCTTAGGTACAAAAGAGACAGTGTAATTTAATCAACGAGCGAGAACTCAAATAGGGTATGACTGATCAATTCGCACATTGCATAATCGTCTAGAAATCCTTGTCCTCTCTTTGTTTCCGGTTTTGAAATGAAATCAATATCGTTACGAAATTATATAATAATTCAGTCAGCAAATACGTCATTGGAAGGCGTATTTTGCATGCTAGTAAATATATTTTGTGAAGAGACATTTCTGAAACTTCAGGCATTCTGTTGTATGAACTGTAACCAAATGACAGGCGTATTATATCCAGAGTGCAATGCGATGCGATCGATACATCTGTGTTGCAAGCATTTATAGGCTATAGTAACCGCTAACAACTAGGCGAGCCGTGTGTTTAATAGCCTCCTTGACCGAATAAAATTACAATCGATATTTCACATCCTTACTAATACTATAAATTCGAATGTGAGATTGTTTATTAAGCTTTCACGCCTTAACTACTCGACCGATCATCATGAAATTTCGCATACACGTTGTCAGGGAAACAGAAAAGGACATAGGGTACCTTTCATCCAGAAAAAAGTACTGTTACTAATCTCACCTACATTTATGCGAGTAAAGCCGCAGACGAAATCTAGTTTCTTTATATAGTCCTAAACATTATTGTACATTATTCTATACTTATTCCAAAACGACTGCACGGATGGTGCATTTGTTTAAAAGGTCATCTCGCTTTTGTGCAATATGTGTAGTCTCTGCCTACCCCTCTGGGAAACAGGCGTGAATCTATGTATGTATGTATCAGGGATGTTGCTTATGCAGATTTATTGACATCCGCGGATGCGGATAAGGATATTTGAAGACTCACATCCGCGGATGCGGATGTCCAAATCGATGCGGAAGCTCCGCAATTGCGGATACGGATGTTAATTAAAATTGTTCATCTTATTTAATAAAAAGTATCTAATATCGCCGCCCCCGCAGGTTCAAGCCTGTTTTGCAAAGGTTTATAAATTAAACACGTACTACTGAACAACTGATTACTTTCTTATCGTAACCGACGCTATATCTGGATCCGCATTAACATCTGCGTTGACTATTGCGGATGTGGATGCAGATGTTCAAATTAATGCGGAAGCTCTGCAATTGCGGATGCGGATACGAATATTCACAACATCCCTGGTATGTATGTATGTGTAGTAAGTCCAACCACAACCCACAGGGCAAATGTTGTTCCGAATCTGTGTATCCTTAGTGTCTGTTGTTTGAATGCTTGTAAAGTCCCCGCGATACATGAATCAGACCTAGTACAAGCGTGGTATATTTTAAAAGAAAAACGGATTAAATACTTGTATTGCAAACATTGGATTATTTCTATTTTTTTATAGATATCTCTCGCGCTATGAACATAATTCATGTGCCGCGAAGAACTTTATAAACATTCAAACAACGGACACAAAGAAAATCCAGACTCTGAAAAACTATTTGTGGATCACACAAACTGTCCCGTGTGGGATTCGAACCCACAACACTCGGCGAAGTGGCAATGGCGAGACAACCAATTAAACCATAATGGTAGTCATCCGTGCACTCACATTAAATTGATAGGATCATCATTCGTTTCCAAACTAATTATGAACATTTTCCTTCGATTTGATGGTGTAGTAGTTAGTGTAACCAAATGCCACGCCTGAGTTCGCGGGTTCGATTCCCGCTCAAGTCAAACATTTGTGTGCATGGACATGGATGTTTGTCTACGACTGGGTGTTTCTCTGTATGATATGTATGTATTTGCAAAAAAAGTATATATGTATGTCTATCCATTGTCTAGTACCCATAGTACAAGCTCTCTTCCACATTTATTTATTATTTATCAATAAAAAGTACATTTTTAAATATATTTATTAAAACAACACAATTAATAATATAAAAATTATGGAGACCCACCGGCATGAAGACATGGACCAAGCTGTCGGTGGTTAGGGGTTATTATTATTATTATTACCTTTAGGTGTGTTAAATATTATGAACCAAAATGAAACTGGTAAACTAAACCCCGCGAGAACTGGTAATCACGGAAGGTACCTACAACTTGTGCCACAGCCGGTGGCCAAGTTAATTTCGTACCGACTAAACTGCTTTGATACCCAAATAACTTAATAAAAATGGAACGCTAAGGATATAACTTTGAAATTGACCTGAATATTATATTGTATAAAATTATATCTAGCCTTTATTATTCCCAAGTCACTTGGCGTCGGCTTTTCTGGTCTAACCGGATTTGACTGGATATCAGTTTTTACACGGAGCGGCTGCCACCTGACCTCCGCAATCCGAAGGCTAACGATACCCAAAGGCTAGACCAGTGTCAGGATATTAGAGGGTACTGACTTTCCCAATAACGACTGCCATAGATGTTCATGGCAGCCGGGACCGACGGCTTAACGTGCTCTCCGAGGCACGGAGCAGGCTATAATGTTCAATCAATACGCACATAATTTCGAAAAGTCATATAACTTCCGAAAGTCAGAGGTGCGCGACGTGGGTTCGAACCCGAGACCCTCTGCATTGTAGTCTGTTGGTCTCCGCACTGAACTATCGCTGCACCTAAAATATTGGTTTGCTAACAATATTATTAGGATTTCCAGAATAGATTTTAATTATTCCGGAAATTTTTCGTTGAGTGCGTGATGGTACCGGAGACCCAACCCTCCCCTTCTTGGGGACAAATTTAAAAGGCCGGCAACGCATTTATGACTCCTCTGGTGTAGCGGGTGTCCATGGGTGGCGGTAATCGCTTACCATCAGGCGATCCGTCTGCCCGTTTGCCATCTATACCATAAAATAAAAAAGATATTAAATTTTTAATTTACAGATTTTTAATTTTAATGATATTCTAGATCGCAGAATATCTACACGTCAACATTGATCAAATCAACGTCCACCGAATCGAGCGTAATTGACTCCTTAAATTTAACTTTATAAGTGGCAGCGGCACACCGGTGGTCAGACACAATACATTTTAAATTATGTCTGGTATTCTAAAACTTGATAAATTAATAGTAGGTATTTGTTATTACCCCCAATTTAGTGAACTAAGTTTTAAGTCCCACGTAATAGACTGCACGAATGGCGTAGCGGTTTAAGTGATCGCCTTGCCACTGGCAATGCGCCGAGTGTCGTGGGTTCGAATCCCACACGGGACAAAAAATTTTGTGATCCACAAATGGACGTAGTCCACTTAGGGCACCCGTCCGAATGGCACCTGCGCGATTAGCACCTAGCCTAGTCCACGAAAGGCACCCATCAATATTTTTGGCAGGTGTTTTTTGTGGATTCAAATTTATTTTACATTTTTTACACGAAGAGCACCTACGACTCAGCAGCCTAGTGCTGGGATGTATTTCTTTTACAGGATGTTTTTAAATGAAAGATATCGATAAAAATCACTAGAACGTTTATTAATTACACATACTTACGTACATACGGAATATATGAAGGAGACAGTTTATAAAAAAATTACTATGACAATAAATGATTAATCTTATCAAATAATAACACTTCCTTATTTTTAATATTTTCTTTCACGGTATACCTACAATACTATACTACTAATACTACCCTTTGACAATTCACATTACTAATTATGTACGTTTTTATTTTTAAATACTAATTAGAATATGTAACAACTGCGAAAACGACGGACAGTTGCGGACAGAATTGCCGCGGCGCACTCATATTAGTACAGTAATAAGGTTGCACTTTGTCCGCGCAATATCTCACGTCGCCTGGTGGTGTACGCAGACAAAGTGCAACCTAATGAGAGTAATAATAAGAGCACACCGCGGCAATTTTGTACGCCATTGTCCCTCATCTGCGCAGGCTCTAAGGCTGATTTTGCAATAAATGTGATATGTGGAGACTGATTGTGATATATTAAAAATAAGAAAGTAATATAATTAGGTAAGATTTAACTAAGGCTAATTTCGCAATAAAGGTGATGATGAGACTGATTGTGATATACCTATTAAAATTAAGAAAGTTATTTAGTAAGATTATTGTCACAGTGTTTTTTATTTTTTAATGTCGCCTAGACATATTTCGCATGTACATAAATATGTGTAATTAATAAAGGTTCTAGTGATTTTTATAGCTATCTTTAATTTAATAACAACTTGTGAAACAAATACATTCCAGCACTACGCTGCTGAGTCGTAAGTGCTCTTCGTGCATAAAAATGTAAAAATAAATTTGAATCCACGAAGAGCACCTCCCAAAAATATTGATAGGTACTTTTTATTAAATAAGATGAACAATTCGCATCCGCAATTGCGGAGCTTCCGCATCGGTTTGGACATCCGCATCCGCGGATGTGAGTATTCAAATATCCGTATCCGCGGATGTCAAAAAAACTGCATCCGCAACATCCCTGGTTTGAATGTTTGTAAAGTCCCCCGCGATACAGGAATTATTATTATAAAATAAATAAATAAACAAATATGGGGCGAGTTACTGGTATGCCCCCGAGGCAGTTTCATAATAAATATTTTAAATTCAGCAATATAAAAATATCTGCCAACCCAGATTCGGCCGGCGCCGTCGTGGTGAACTATGGCCTAATCTTTCTAAAACTAAAAGGAGATCCATGCCTAGCAGTAGGACAGTTATAAATAGGGCAGATTTTTTTATTATATGAATAGTAAAATAGTCTTGCCTAGTCTAAAATCATTTATTTGTTGGAACAACATAATATAGGCGTGGTATTATACTTCGTACGTATACTAATGATAGGCAAATACAAGAGAAACAAAACAATCAAGGTTGACTGTGATTATCTCTGATTCGATCCGTAACGCAACGAGTTCGTCACCCGAATGTCCGCGCACGAGTCTCCGGCGCTTATACATATAACGTCAATATGACACTGGCAGTTATAACTGTCGCTCCAACTGACACATCGGCTCTATGGCGACCTCACTCAAGCTTACGCTTGACGTTCCGAAACAAACCAATAGATGGCGCTTTATTCAACTTCAATTACAGAAATAAATTGCAATACAATGATTATTTTCTTGACGCTCCGACATATTTATTAAGGTCGCACAGTAACACTAATGAAGGTCATAGTTTAATGTATTTTATAGTTGCTATATTAGAAGTATGATAGTTGCTAGATGCAAAGGATTGCGCCTATGAGAGGATACTACCTACAAGAAATTGACGGCTACTTTTGATCACCACTAAAATGTAATTTCAGTATTTTATAATGCATATCAACAACGTTTTGCAGCCATTATATCATACATCACTGTCTATGCTAATCTAAATAATATGTTATTAATTAATCCTATTTTGAGCTATTTTAATACATCACTAGACTTTTCAAGTATCATATGTATAATGTTGTACATTTATCTAAGACTCCCTATGTATGTTATATGACATGTATCAATGTATTTACTGTAAGCAATCCATACAAGAAATAAAATAGGTATAACTTAACCGCCTAACATCATTTAATTCAAATTATTAAGAAAATCATTAGCTATAAACGTTTTCCGAATACGTTAATATGTGCCTATGAACCTCTAGTTTTGTTTGATGGATCGAGCTTTAAACGGTTGACGTGTTTGAGCCATCAATAGTTAAAATTAAATGTTCCACAACCATCAATCAATGTGTCAAGCAAAAGTGTTGTTCGCATGTTCAATATCAGAACATAAATATACTGAACGTAGCGGTTTTATTTCTGTTTAGATTTGATTCGGATATTTAGTAAACAATTTTACAATTAGTTTATAAGTTTTGCTCTTATTTGTACGTAAAAATTAATCACGGATTAATACGTTGCGAATGTTCGTAACGCATGAAACGGCAATTAATAATACTAGACTTTTCTCGTAGCTTTGCTTGGGTTAATGTAGATTTTATTAATATATTTCTATCCCTCGAGAACAGTACTTCATTCCGATCAAAATTTCGTGATATTCAGTTGCGTCGTTAAGGCATGATAGCGTTACAAACAAACTCACATTCACTAGAATATTAGTTAGGATAATTATTGTAACGAGCAGGCGATAATAAATAGCATAAATACATTACAAAGGCGAATGTTGTTTCACATTCAAACGATTCGATCTTAGATTACTCGAATTGTGACAAAAGATATTATAACCAGAAAAATAACAGGCTTGTTAACATAATATTGTTACGCCCAGTGACATCTTTCGGCATTGTGGGAAAGACTCGGCAGTTCCGTCTAATAATTTACACCGCCATCTATTGACATCTTACGGAACTACGTAGTAGGTATGCTTACGAGAATCGTAGAGAAGACGCTGGTACTTTCTCGAATCATCGTACTGTTTAGATACCGGGAATTGCGTTACTAGAAAGCTCTAGAAACGCTTTACCCGCGTATAAATAGAGCGCACGCGCACCGCCAAGTCAGTTTACAATCGTAAGCGGTCAAGTGTTCATCGAAGCGACCGGAAGTGGAAATACTACGGAGTTTGAAGCAGTACAATGAAAAAGTGTGGTATAGTGTTTGTTGTGTTTTAAATTTAATTGTGTGTCTGAATAAAACGTATTTTAGTCGGTAATATTGTTTATATTCTTATCCGTCGAACCCAGCACGTAACAATATGTATAATTAATTTAAAGAGCTCGCTCTGCGATTTTAAACAAACGCAGTAGGTATCACAGTGAGCATAATTGCTATAATATATTCCATTGTTATTTAAATATGTTGATTAATATGTTGACTGCCCCGTTGCTCCTGTGAAATGAGCTTCATTGACTTTTACGCCCGATGGAAAGGTGTAAATTAAAACAATGTGATGTCTAACATCTATAAAGCTATCATATAAACTTTAACTTTTTGTAATAGTCGTTTAGACAGCCGTAAGGAATTTAAGGTTGTTGCTGTAAGGCTTGTGCCCGATGAGTTGGCAACTTGCCGAGTCTTAGTCTACGACGATCGTAAAACTAATATGTTACACTGTTATTGCATGAGGTGACTTCGAGGACTTGCTCCGGTTTCGACCTTACTACTCCAACGAAATCTTCTAATCCCGCTTGTTTTTGCCTTTACATAACATTTCTTCTGAACGTTTCTCATTGTGTCCACGGCCGGTGTAACCTAGTCGAAACGTCAAGCATCAAAAGGTTAATACCCGTTACAAATTACATATTATGTACATAATTATATACCATGCAACACAAAAGTTGAAAAGTTATTATAACCAAACCGTTGTGGTCATATTATATTGAGCTAGTTATACCGTTTATTTAAAGATTGCGTATGTTATTTTACTCTTTGCTTCTCACACACGCCGATTCTATTATGAATGTGCTACTAATCTTGACAATAGGTAGTCTACTAAAGAGTAACTTTAAGTAACAGACTGCTACAGACAGTTTCTACGGGTAAACGCCTGAAATAGACGGCAGACCACGTCAAATATAACATAATTACAGTAATGGAAACTTCTAAACTAAATTTCGAGGGAAGTCTATTTTGAGTCGACTACAGATTACTAAAGGAATATCACTTTAAATTACAACAAATTAATTGATTCAGTAAATTTGAGCTTAAAACGCCACGCTGTTAATATATTCCAAAGATAAAACGTTTTCGAATACCCATCTCTTATAACATCGTAATCACGATAAAAGCCTACACTCGTTCTGCACAAAAATTATGTAAATATCCGTTGAGTAAACGCAAATTGAATTAATTTAGATCATCCATCAAAGTATCCTGGCGAACGTGAATTATTTCTTATGCCCGCTTGAGACAACCTCTCATCTCAGATATTTTAATGTCTTTCTTAACTTTGTCATCCAAGACAATGACACAGTATTCTTTATAAATATATACACGCAACAACTTTATTGTATTGTGCGATTATATTATGCATACATAATACGACGTTGCCGAAACAAATAAGAACATTCGTTGTTTCAGCCCGACGAAAACTTCGTGTTTAAAGCAATAAAAACAAAAAGTTTAACATAAAGAAGCATTTTTAATTATGTTCTTACTTTAATGTCTATTAGTTGTGTAGAAAAGTGAGTGTTTTGTACGAAATGAAAAAAGTTTTATTGTGTTAACCCCTGGCGTCACATTTCAACAATACCTTCTCGACTTCGTAAGGTCGCACAGTTTCTATTTACTAAGGCGTAATATGACGTTCCACTGTATTTTCCATTTAAAATTACATATTAATTTCGTTTGGTAGTTTATTTATTCACTTTTGTTTGGAGATAAAAAAATTCATTATATATTAAAACTGAATTGTGCCCAAGTCTTAGCTCCCACGATGACGCAAATTGGGATAGTACATACATTATAGTTATGTTTATGATCTATCTATACGCGAAGTCTCATTTGTTGTTTTCAGTTTCATTCAGACTGAATCATTTTAATATTAGAAGAAGTTATTATATATCTCTAAATGGAAGTTATTCAATTGAGATGATAGCTGGAATGAACGACTAAATTGAGATTTAATCATTCCTATACTCAAACCCAAGACGTCAATTTATTTTAAAATACAACCTGCCAGATTTAATTCTATTTAAGATTTTGATAAAGTATGGTTTGTCAATTTTATATACCTACTTACGACTGTTTTTAATCTTATTTTTATATTTAACTACAAAATTAATGAATAATTAGGTTTAGAAACACGTATCTTCAAATTATTTTTAATATGTGCCTAACCTCGGTAGCAGCGATAGCTAAGTGGGGAAACCAACAGACTGCAATGCAGAGGGTCTCGGGTTCGAACCCACGTCGCGCAACGCTGACTTTCGGAAGTTATATGACTTTTCGAAATTATGTGCGTATTGATTGACAATGATCGCTTGCTCCATGCCTCGAAGAGCACGTTAAGCCGTCGGTCCCGGCTGCCACGAACATCTATGGCAGTCGTTATAGGGAAAGTCAGTACCCTCTAATATCCTGACACTGGTCTAGTCTTAGGGTATCGTTAGCCTTTGGGTTGAGGAGGTCAGGTGGCAGCCGCTCCGTGAAAAAACTGATAGCCAGTCAAATCTGGTTAGACTAGAAAAGCCGACCCTAAGTGATTTGGGAATAATAAAGGCTAGGGAGAAGAGAGATGTGCCTAATCTCAGTTAATAATAAAATATTTTCTCTTCAGTTGGGTGAGATTTTTTCGGCTGCTAACTTTACTAAGATTTATTTCGTAAGTTAGTTTGGCTATAATGAGTATGTAACGTGGGTCTTTACAAACATTGAAACAAGGAACACATAATACAATGCAGATTCGGCACCATATTTGTGAATTACACATTTTTTTATCGCAAGTACGTCAGAAGTAGCCATGAATTTCTCCTACAATTTCTCATATTAATTCTTTCAATGGGTAACCTTTTTCCATCTTTAGAAAAGTTTCATTGTTGCTTATTTTAATTAAACTACTATATACGGATTTTATCGCGTTGTTTATTTGACACTTTATTACATAATTTTGAAAACTGTTACACTACGACTACTATCAAACTTTACTAATTTTTAAGCTAATTAAATTATTATTCAAACTATTTAGATTTAATTTAATTTTACACTTTCCCCCGACGTTTCGGTTGCTTTTCAGCAGCCATGGTCACGGGGAGACTCTGATCTCTCTACTGCCACGCCTGAGGTCGCGGGTTCCATTCCCGCACAAGTCAAACATTTATGTGCAAGAACATGGATGTTTGTCTTGGTCTGGGTATTTTTATGTATAATATGTACATATTTACAAAAAAAAGTATATATGTATGTTTATCCATTGTCTAGTACCCATAGTACAAGCTCTGCTTAGTTGGGGCTAGATGGTGTTGTGTGTATGTGGTAGAATATTATTATATTATATGGCCTGAAGTAAGCAGCGAGAATATTTAAAAAGATAGGCGGAACAATGAGTAGGTAATCATTACGCCTGTAAAGAACATCTGTGTTTTGCAGTAAATGCTTTAGTATATTGGAATGATACATTTTAATCTATTTTTCATATAATGTAAAATATGAGTATGTAAATATAAATAAAAACGTTGCCGAAATAGCTGTGAGATGTAGTAAAAAAAGGCTCAGTTAATAGCACCCTAAATCTACGAGTATGCATAAAGTATGTAATGAAAATGAATAAAGCGAAATAGGCATGTTAGAAATTGGCAGAATTAGCCTTCGAAGAAACAGGCGTGACTTATTTTTATTCAACCAAGTATTCTAGGTTAGATTTGTAATAGTACTTTTTTCGGGATGAAATATATCTTATATCCTTTTCTGTACCCCTGACGACGTGTACGCGAAATTTCATGATGATCGGTCGAGTAGTTAAGGCGTGGAATCTTAACAAACAAACTCACATTCGTATTTATAATATTAGTAAGGATGTGAAATATCGATTGCAATTTTATTCGGTCAAGGAGGCTATTAAACACACGGCTCGCCTAGTTGTTAGCGGTTACTGTAGCCTATAAATGCTACTATGATATATGCTACTAGACCCGATATTATACATTCTATAGCTTCAGCGATACAGGTACGTCATAATTATGGGTAGTGTTTTTGTTTAGTGTGTATGTGTGTGTATGTGCATAAGTAGTAATAAAATGTCTTTTTTATATAGTTGAATCATAATGGCCAATAATATTTTTTTAAAACAGTCCTTATCGTGTAATTCTATTAGGGTGATAGCACATGGCATTCCATTAGAATGAGGATGACCTAAAAAATAAGTACAGACACACAGAGTTACGGAAGACCGAAAAGCCATCACTGTTATGTAAGGCTATACGAAACATTGATAGGTTGACACATCATCAAATCATGTTTCCAATATTTGATTATGAATCGATTTTTTTTTAGTAGTACGTAGAGCCTCGCTGATTTCAGCATGAATGGGCCGGCTTGACCGGGGAAGGACTACCCGCTCACAAAATATTGACGTGAAATAGCAGTATTCCTACTGTTGTCTTTCGTTCGGTGAGTGAGAGTGCCGGAGGCCCAATCACCCTCTTTCCCCCTTCCTGCTTCTTCTCACTTCCTTTCCTAAAAGGTCGGCAACGCGCAAGTGATGCCTCTGGTGTTGCAGGCGCCCATAGGCTACGGTGACCACTTACAATCAGGTGGGCCGTAAGCTTGTATGCCTGCTTAGTTGTATAAAACAAAAATTATAATCAGCGTCGATAACAAACTCATGAATATTCGGATTCGTAATCATACAGTGCCGAATATTGTAATATCTTCTTTTGCTATTATGAAACATTAAATCACAATGCATAGTTGGGGCTAACCATTTATACTCCAGTCTTGAGATATAGCAGATTTGAGCCAACATGTAGTACCATACCAACATAACAATATAGTAACATACCAAACACATACATGTGTCATGTAGCAGCAAGATATATACCCTTAATGAATGTTTAGATAATTCATCTTCCGCGAACATTATATAAAATATAAACAACTCGATGTCGGCGTATTATTAAGAACAAAATGTATTTTTTTCTGTACGTAACAGCAGCAGGTTCGTACCAGAGATTACGCAAAGGCGACCTTTAGCTCTGGGCGATTTATCCGCCCCAGCCTTTTACTGTGAGTATTGCTTTATACACTCCCTCCCCTTCTCTTTGCGATATAAAAACACAGGCAGCCTTTGTGTTCGAGTAAATACTTAACATTTCGGTTCAATTAAGAAAAGTTGTTTTTTTTTTATACAACGTTCTCTGAATATTATTTTGTTGTTAATAGAACATTCACTTACATAATCCAGTTTTGGAGTAATTTATTTTTAATTTTAATAAGGTACGTAATACAATTTGATGTGGTTTTGTTAGGGTTTATATAAAGTTATTAAGTATTATTACGTAAATACTAATTGGTAAATAGCTTTTGGCTGCAGCTGGTCCATGTTGCAGAATTGGTGAAGGCGGGCGATGATGCATAGAGTCAGCATTAGTGCTGACTTAATCTTTAGGCATGGTTTTATAAAAACTTACTCAGTTTATGTAGCAAAATAATTTAATCAACTATCAACAACAAATAATAAGTATTATTAAATTAACAAACAATTACGATTTAGGTGTGATCCGTATCACGATTAAGAGGAGTTGACGGAACGAGCGTCTCGAACAGAATGCCTCCGACTCTTTTTTATTTTGTGTTGTTGGTTGTTAGCCTCTACAACTACGCGGACTGTGGGTGAGCGCAGAGGGCTCTCAACCCGTGAATGCCCCCGACCAGCAAGCGCGCTGTCTTATATAGCTTCATCCCCACCTCGCCTGATTCGTTAAGTGGTACGATCGTACGATGACGCACGTTGCACGTGCGCGCGTTCGTAAATAACTTTGTTATTTCACGCCGACATACTCGTAAATATTTAGATAGTCTTACGCCTGTTTTCCCAAAAAGATCATTACACTTCCATGTCGCCAGTAATGGTTTAAGTAAAGCGGGTCAAATATAAAATTTTTTGGGTGACGGGCTAATCAACTGTCGTCTACCAAGCCCAATTCAAACCTCCATGCTGCTACTAGGCATTTCATGATAGAAAAAGCCAATAACACTTTGTCCTACGAGAAAATGGAATCCGAGACCTAATGCTCAGCAGTCCCATTTATTACTGCTGCGCCACTGAGGCAGTAAAAATTATATTAAGTATGTTTTACTTTTCTTTTCTTTGCTTCTTCTTTTTTATTGCCTGCAGCAATTTGACAGAAATTTCAGTTCGCTGTAATTTCCACTTAGAATTGGATGCCTTATTTACAATTAACATGCAAAAGAGAACTTTATCACACATCCCACACTTTATACTAATTATATCTTAGTTATACGATAGTAACACGACTATTCCATAATATGTTGAAAATCAGTGCACGATGGTGATGATATTTTCGAGTGATTTGCAAACAACGAACTCACATTCGAATATTTGAATAATAGTTGTTATTCGATTACTTATTGAGAAGTTTTCGATTGTGTTGATGACCATTGCATTTTATTATTTTTATTATACTGTACTGTTTAAAAAAGAATTCGATGGCCTTTGTGAATGTCCTTATTGAATTAGTATTCGAGTTGAGCGATTCAACTGAATGTAAACTCATTATGTATTGTTATATCATGAATTAACGCGTTCGTGTAACGATCAAAAGCTGTAGATTTTATTAAAGTTTATTCAAACATCGCATAGATTAATAATTAATCTAGGAGCAACACAAAGCAAGAATTGCGATTTGATTCCTTAAAATAATTATGGTAATTTATATATCCAACATAGTGTATCCCAACTAATATTATAAATGCGAATGTGAGTTTGTTTGTTACGCTTTCACGCCTTAACTACTCGACCGATCAACATGAAATTTCTCATACATTTTGTCAGGAAACAAAAAGGACACAAACCTTTATCCAAAAAAAAACAGAACTGATACTAACATAACCTAACCTTACCTACATTTAAGCGAGCAAAGCCGCGGGCGTAATCTATTACTAAATTGATCTACAAAGCCCAGAAGTAAATAAATTGCTTCCAATCTAATCTAGAATTTTTTATTACTCTATAGCTTTCTATCCATATAGGTAGCCAGCAATATAAAAGCTTCAGCGCTATTGGCGCTTCGAAATCTACGTCGTGGATACCCAGGTCGCGTACTTAAAACTTTTTATTAAAAAAGTGAACCAAATTTGTTACTATGATCGGCAAATTGTGATAGGTTTTGAAACCCGAGGCCATGAGGTTGCGTAATCACTGTATAGGGTATTGTTGTAATATCGACAAATCTTCAGTGCCCTGTAGCTACGTACGTTTAATATACGTCTATTATAATAATATCAACCCTGTACTAGACTGTCCCTCTGCTGGGTACGAGCCACTCTCAGTGTGAGAAGGGTACCACGCTGGCTCAGTGCGGGCTGGCAGACTTCACATACACACTTCACATGGCAGACTTTCGAGAACATTCTGGAGAGCTCTTTGATATGTTGGTTTCCTCAAGTTGTTTTCCTTAACCGTTAAAGCAAGCTATATATAATTAACTATATAATACCATTTCACTAACCCTCAAATTCTTCTTCCTTCTGATCTGATCTAAAATTAATCAATTCAGACATAAAAATGTTATATAAAATTTGCTATTAGTCTCTGTCACTCATTTACTCAAATACCTTCCATCCAATGTATTGTAGTCAAATATCAGAATTTATGTTTGACACATTGTTTGAAGGGTATAGAAACTAGTTTGAGCAATTTTGCATAAGGTAGACCAAACTTTGCTTTGTTACGTGTATTTTCCTAGTAAGTTGAACAATGAGTAATATTAGCTGAATATACTACCATAATACCATACTGACGATATCGACAACTTTCATAAGGAGCAAGACACGGTGGAATTTTTCTTTGGACTTCTTCTACAATTAGGATAAGGACGAGTGGACAAGTACATGCGACTAACACTGAATCATTAGCCAAGCAAACTCGTGATTTGTTCCTGTGGTCAACAGGGTTTCCAGTAGCCATGGAACATTTCACTTTTAGCAGTGAAAAATCATATGAAATGATTTTTCATCAGTCACATTTGCTACTTCCCTTCATTAGGCCTGCTAAAAATCACTCACGATATGAAATCACAGAATGCCAAAGTGGTTACCTATACTTGAGGAATACAGTTGCATCGAGCAAGCGCAATGCCTAGCGAACGATTACAGTGCATGGTAGAAAGAGACAAACATTATTTTGTTAATTCGTATCTATTACCGGCTCATCGCATCGCCTCGCGTGGTGACGTATTGATGCACTATGACCTTGATTAGGTCGAGAGTATATACAAATATAGTCCTTACTCTCCTAAGATTATAAGGCTCGCTTTTCTCTGCAGTAAAAAGTAGCAGGTCGCAATTTCGCAGTGTTTGTTTACATTATGATTCTATAAGAAATTAAATTTCACAGTACGTGTTACTGTTACTTGAACACGACGTTCGTTAGGTTTTCTAATTGAAGTTAGAATTACTGTTAGTTACTCGTACGTAAAAGAGATTATTATAAGTGTAAATAAATCTTCATGTTAGTTTAAAATTGTATTAAGTGTATATAAGTTAGGTAGTAATAATTATTCTTTAAATATTATTTAAATTAGAAAATGAGTGCATTGATTTGGAACTACTACTTAAGAGAATCGAGCATTGCACTGTAAGGTAGGTATGAAAGTAAAACAAGCTTTCATTATATTTAATTCATTAGGTAGTCTTATGCTATAATTCATATTTCATACTGAAGAAAATTGTAACAAATGCGAAGTTACTGCGACTCAGAATGAAAAATTCATCATTGACTGTGAAATTTCACCTGTGAAATCACTGTGAAAAAGATTCATCATTTCATTGAATGAAAATGAATGAAATGTAGCAATCATTTCCATGCCTAGTTTCCAGCCTTCATGTCGAGACTTTGCTTTCAGAAGCAGCATCAATGATACCTATATATTGTCCATACTTTGTTATTGCTTTTACTTACGCGTTGGCAACACAATGTCTCTTATTTTGAAGGATAGGCAACTCGCGACTTATATCTCTGGAGATGTGACAGGTCATAGACCACGGTCTTCACTTGCCGAACCAAATGCTTGAATATCACCTCTGTTAAAAAATGAAGTTATAATTGATTATATAATATATAAAAGAGATTGAAAAATTAACTATTCTATTCTAGTAAGCTTAATTTCTAAAGCTCCTTCAGAAGCCGTTGTGCTGATAATTAGGAGACAGGTTTGAGTGTCCAGCTGGTAGTATATAAGGTTGAGTAGGCAAAACATTGTGATGACTCAGCAATAAATTGTTGCAACTCCATACTAACTGCGGCTCGTATTCTTATTTGAAGAGATGTTGCAGGCAGTGTTAATCATTTGCGTAAATGCAAACTAACATGATTTAAACCAGGTAATCCAGTGATTACCTAGTTTAAATCATGTTAGTAGCAACAGTTTGCACTCACTGATCGGTTAACGATTAGCGAGGTTAAGCAACGTTGAGTGCGGTCAGTCTATAGATGGGTGACCGCTTAGTGGTATTACATCTGAGCGTCTCCGTCTTTCGGAGGGCACGTGAAAAAGTCGGTCCCAGTTGTTGCCAAATTGACAGCAGTCTTTAAGCCATGCCTGAGGCCTGAACAACTCGACAACAGGTTGGCCACTAACCACACGAAAAGAAGATCACTGTCGCACAATAATTGTGTATTTTGTTCGAACAAGTTATATTCTTATTGCTCCATTTGTGGAAAGAATACTTTTGTGCCTTTCTTAACAGTTACGTTAAAATTTGCAAATATAAAGCAATTAAAACCTAAAAAAATATTTTAATTTCGGCTCACTTAATTGTGATATGTGATTCCATGAGCTTTGTTTGTTTTTCTTGCATGATAGTATATTTAGGCATTACATGAAACGCCATTTTGAAGGCTTAAAATTATACCTAAAAGTCCACCAGGTTGCCCATCACGGGTTGATAGACTTCAGACATCTTCGCGAACATTCTAGCGAATTCTCATACATGTGGGTATTGTCACGATGTTCACCTGCACCGTGAAAGCGAGCGATTATTAACTATTTTATATGCAAATAACTTCGAAAGTCTGAGGAGCATGTCGTATGATCTCGAGACCTCGGTTTGGCAATCTAACGGACTCACTATCACAGTTCTTATATATTATACAATACTACTCCGACCAGATGGGATGACGATCTGCGAAAGACTGCAGGCAGATGCTGGATGCGGCAAGCCGAAGACAGGGCGCTATGGCGCTCATTAGGGGAGGGCTATGTCCAGCAGTGGACTATTATAGCCCGATGATGATGATGATGATGATGATGATACAATACTAAATTTTCGCTCGCGTAAATATAGGAAAGGTTAAGTCAGTAACAGTACTTTTTGCTAGATGAAAGGTATCCCATGTCCTTTTCTATTCTCCTGGCTACGTGTATGGAAAATTTCATGATGATCGGTCGATTCGTTAAGGCGTGAAAGCGTTATAAACAAACTCACATTCACATATAATATTATAGTTAGGATACAATATTATCCAACTTTATAGATTTTAAATAATTAACGACTTGAGCTGCAGAGGTGCGCCAGACGCAATCTTTTTTAATGATGTCTGGTATTTCAGCAATTGACAGATTGCTCTATTCGCCTTTAAATATGAAACCAAGTGCCTAAAGCTTCTGTAGTTGAATCTGAATATCAACGAATTTGTTCAAAACAGTGCAGGTCAAGGCCATAAATTAATTAACAGCATTACGTCATCAAGCATTACATGTATGCAAATATTATGCGAAATTTAATCGCGTTGCCCCTGCGGGTCGATGTTGGTCGACCCTCAGTCGAAGCCTCGGTGATTCTGTCACCTCCCTCACTCGCTGTTATTACTCACAAACCGTACACTTTAATCTGTTTAACAAATATAGAGCGCTCTTGCCACTTGCCTGTCTGTTTATCGAACCTTCTAGAACATATTTTTAGAGAAAGTTTCCATTATTTTTATTTTCGTTGTTGAAGGTTGTCTAGAGTGTATCCAGACGAATGTTAAGCAATAGAAAAATGAAGAAACTTTTATTACTGAAATGCCTGTGATGACAACAGTCCACCTGGAGCCATTTTAATGCTGATGTGAGATTGAAAAGATCTCATCATATACATACACGGATTAGTTACTTACCTAATTATCTTTAACTAAACTAGCTGTATGTATTGAATAGTTAGTATAGTTCTGGTGAATTGTCCAGGCTACTGCGCAGACCTCTTAACGTAAGAAAGTAATCAATATCAATATAAGAACATACTAAAATAACCTAAATGTAAATTCAGTAACTTCACTAAACTCACTAACTCGTGAATTTCAGAGTTTACGTTCATATATGTTATTTTGTGACCTGAATGAATAAATAATTTTTGACATTGACTGGTACACGCCATCCTATATTCCAGCATATTCATCTAGCATACCCAAAATTCTTTCTAAAGGCTGGCACTATGTCCGGAAAAACATCCCCAAAATTTATCCATCACCGTTCTTTTTTGTTCTTTTTCATATACCTACTTACTGAATTTAAGAAGAGAGAGCACGTTAAGCCGTCGGTCCCGGCTGCCATGAACATCTATGGCAGTCGTTATTGGGAGAGTGTCGACACAAAAGATCCCACTGGGTCGAAGTGTCGCCGGTCTGCACTGACGGGCCCCCACATAAGATACATACATACATACATACTGAATTTAATGGTTGATTTGCTACTGAAAATAATCATATCGAATTAGATGGGAATAAGGTATATGAGTCGATTCTCCGTACTTAGCATATTAAATATTTGCACAACCGCCATTGCGTCGTAAAGAAATTTATAAATGGAACATCAACAAAAATATTCATTTAATATATATATTTTTGTTTAATGGTTTTGCTATCTCAAATAATATGAATAAAGTAAAAATATTGGTTTCCGACATTCGCTGTGGAATACCTAGTCTTTCCTCACATCTGTATATAAAAGAAGTTGTTCATATCATCAGCACGGTTCGGTTAATTGTCTTCTACAATGTGACAGACTGTCAATATAAAAAGAACAGGTTCGATGTGTCACAATAAATAAAACCTAAAAAAGCTTTATTGATGACATTTGGGTACAGTACACACATATTGAAAGACGACAATCGTACAATAATGATAAAACACATACAGATGGGAACTCTCACGCAGTCTTAGTTATAATCATAATTATTAGTTTATTATCATTAAATAACATGCCAATATTTTATGAACATTGAAATCAATCAGTTATTATAAATTTAAATCCATAAATTGTACGCAATACAACACACTGCAATTTAACAAGAAGAATAAATAATAAATAATAATATAAAATACAAGGCAATAACATATAATAACAGAATCGTTAAAAAATCAGAATTTCATACAGTTTGTAATCGACCTATGTGCTTTGTCTTACATATGACGGTATTAGAATAATATTTAAAATTCAATAGAATGATTTGTTATAAGTCCCTAAAATTAATTTATCTTATATAACTGTCTCTAATTTTAATTTAAGTCTTGTTAATAAAGTAATTGTATTAGTGCACACGTCTTTTGATAAGTTGGAAGAAACTAACTTCAAACATGGGAAGAAATTAAAGTCAAAGGGTCATTTTGAATTGTATGTAACGGGTATTAACGCGATCATGCATAATGTTTACCTTTTTTATGCTTGACGTTTCGACCAGGTTACACCGGCCGTGGTCACTGGTGCTGCGATGTCATGTCTCCGTTTGTGAGGCAGAAGAATCTTGATTCACCCTCATTTTTGGCATATATTTGTTTGTCCATGTACCATCACAACATCGCATGACATCGCGGCACCAGTCAGCTTGTGACCACGGCCGGTGTAACCTGGTCGAAACGTCAAGCATAAAAAAGGTAAACATTATGCATGATCGCGTTAATACCCGTTACATATTATATATATATCATGCAACGTGAAAGTTCAAAAGTTATTATTTTGAATCGTGTTCAAGAGTTGTAATGGATAAAAACTAAATGTACGTTAATTTCTGTCTCATGAAACCTTGTTTATACATTTTCATATTATCTCGGTAATTGTTGACATGCCAGAGATAATTATAACCCTTTTGTGCCTGGTCACCAGTGTGCCGCTGTGATTCAATAGATTAAGGAAAATTATACCACATACAATCAATATTTTACTACCTATATGCGTAACTGAGTATCTTCTTCTTTTCGTATGGTTATTGGCCAACCTGTTGTCAAGAGTTGTTCAAGCCGCCCGTGGGCCTCTGACATGGCTTAACGACTGCTGTCAATTTGACAACAACCGGGACCGACGTTTTACGTGCCCTCCGAAGCACGGAGACGCTCAGATGAAATACCACTAAGCGGTCACCCATCTATAGACTGACCGCACCCAATGTTGCTTAACCTCGCTAATCGTTTACCGATCAGTGAGTGCAACTGGCTATGAACGCTAAGTATAATGGACAACTATAAAATTAATCATGTATATATTGCCTACTGCGCTTTCTTCGTGTAAGGAGTGTTTGCACGAGATTTTTGTTTGAATTCTCATTAAAATTTAAAGAAATATTACAAAACGCAAACACCGTCTTCCAACTTACATTAATTGCAGTTACAAGTATAATAAGTTTAGTACTTAAATATTATTTGTTGTTATATTGAACTGTGATCCCAAATAAACGCATTAAAGAGTGATAAGGGTATCCTGTGTTAATCTACGACAGGGAATATCTGCAATCCTCGACAGGGAATATCTGCAAATTTTATCCAAATCCATTCAACCGTTTACACGTGAATTCACGTGATATAACAAGCATTGTTTACTGCTTAAATGGCGTAGTGCTTAAAAGCCGAGAGCTGTGGATTTGAATCCTACACGAGACAAAAAATCGTATGATCCACAACTAGTTGTTCCAAGTCTGGGTGTTCTTTGTGTCCGTTATTTGAAGGTTTGTAACGGCTCCGCAAAAGGATTCATTCTTAGTGCGGGAGTTGCCATTTAATAAAATAAAAAGATAATATTGTCTTCTGTTTACGCGAATGTTATTCATTGAAATTAAACTACTATATACGGATTTTATCGCGTTATTTATTTTACACTTTATTTTACACTTGTCGGCCTCGATGGCGTAGTGGTTAGTGTAACCGACTGCCACGCCCGAGGTCGCGGGTTCGATTCCCGCACAAGTCAAACATTTGTGTGCATGAACATGGATGTTTGTCTTGGTCTGGGTGTTTCTATGTATAATATGTATGTATTTACAAAAAAAATAGTATATATGTATGTTTATCCATTGTCTAGTACCCATAGTACAAGCTCTGCTTAGTTTGGGCTAGATGGTGTTGTGTGTATGTGGTAGAATATTAAATATTATATATTATTACATAATTTTGAAACTGTTACACTACTACTAGATACTATTAAACTTTACTAATTTTTAAGCTAATTAAATTATTAAAATTATTAAAACTATTTATATTTAAGTTTACACTTTCCCCGACGTTTCGGTTGCTTTTCAGCAGCCATGGTCACGGGGAGACTAAGATGGTAGTTGTCTCAATGTTCCAGTGTCGTTATTTCAAAGTACCCGAATATAATTTAATCAATGGTGTTTCTATTTACGCAGAATGAGCTCAGAGTATCATGAAGTCTAGCTGTGGTTTGCTTCTTCTATAGTAATTTAATTATAAAAAAAAGAATTAAAAATATGAGAGTTTAGTAAAGAGCAAAGAGTTTAGTATGAAAATAGTCGAAAAGCTTATGTATTATATTATATTATTAATCGTATCATGTCCAAACATATACAGACACAGAAGACAAGTAAATAAAGTTTACTGTCAGCTTGATACGTGTCCATTACATATTAAATAGGCGAAATAATTATCGTTTTCCTCATCTATCGAATAACCATTGACGGGTTCGAGCATTGCTAATGCTCTTCTGTTTGTTAAACATAATATCAGATGGAATAAACCACTTACTTATAACGATTTTGCCGGTGGATTCACTCGCATAAATGTAGGCTACGTTAGGTAAGCAGCAGTGCTTTTTCTGGATGAAAGAAACTCTACGTCCTTTTCTGATCCCCTGACAACGTGTACACGCAATTTCAAAATGATCGGTTGAATAGTTAAGGTGTAAAAGCGTAACTAACAAACAGACTCACATTCCCATTTATTATATAGTTAGGATATTTTAAAAACGTTAAAGCAAATTCATCTGAAAATATGTTTTTTTTTAAATACTAGCAGTGCCGGTTTTTAAAGTATGCACTCTATATATTAGTATAAAATCGATTGCTCTAAACTTTGACTGAGCTCAATAAAAAGTGCCATTTTAGCCTCCAAATAAGTGACAGAGAAAAAAAGTTAACTCGTGACCATGGAAAAATACATAGACGCTTTTAAATTCGACCGGATAAAAGCAAACGATTTTCCACGCGTACCGCCGTGAAACGTTTGCACATTGTCAACTGTTCCCAACACAAAGGCAAAGCTGACGCGCGGGGTGTTTATTATTTATCATAACCCATCAATTCGTTCCGGAGACTGATGAATGCGGGCCACGCCGCAGCCGCAATGATACGCTGATATAATCGACCATTAATTGTTCTTCTCGTTTATTATCTAGTTCACGGATGTCACGTGGGGTTATGATAGATGTTGTCTGTGTTTAATACTTTAGTCTTAGTTTGCAGCTGATGGTGAGATTAAAATGGGGCGATGGCTGGCCCATGCGTCTTACTCGTGAACGGGTGCTACTTGTGGTGACTGTCGACCTTGGTATCGTGGAATTCGATGATTTACTTACTACATTTTTATTTAAACAGTTAGATTAAACTACGGACTACAATCATGCCTTGCCTTGGTTATTAATGTACATGTAAGTGGATGCTCCTATTTACCATACTGCTGCTTTAGAGGCTACCATCAAATTTTATTAATTGCTTGAGTATGTTCAGTAATAGTTCATGGAGAAATGGTTGCAGCACCATACAGCTCTTATGATTTGTAAACAAAAACTTGGCGATTAAAATGAGTGACCATGAGCTTCTTGCCCGTTCTTCTCATGAGCCCTACACCCTTGCTTTGCTGAACGTGGCAGTAAATGTAAATTCGCAGAAAAATTAGTGTAACTTTGACATTCATAAGTGTAACCTAATCTGAATAAATTTATTTTGAATTTGAATTTGAATTAAATTAATCAAAATCTTCATGTGTATGTTTTTTTTTATACATCTTAATTGGCAAACAAGCATACGGCCCACCTGATGGTAAGTGGTCACCGTAGCCTATGGACGCCTGCAACGCCAGAAGCATCACTTGCCGACCCTTTAGGAAAGGAATTGGGAAGGAGAAGGAGCGGGGATGGGGGAAAAGGGGGTGATTGGGCCTCCGGCATTCTCACTCACCGAACGAAACACAACAGTAGGAATACTGCTATTTCACGTCGATATTATGTGACATGGTAGTCGTTCCCCGGTCGAGCCGGCCCTTTCATGCTGAAATCAGCGAGGTGGTGTTACCGTTTGAAATAGTTCAGTACATGAAACCCTGTCGGCACTATTTACAAATGTAGTAAACATACATTATATTCTTATATCTAAATTAATAAAATTACTCATTAACACCATTCAAAGAAAATACACATCAAAATTCTTACTTCCTGACTAATATTATAATTTCGAATTACGAGTTTAAAAGAAAGAGAAGAAAGAAAAATGTTCTATTTGCTTGTTTGTTACGCTTTCACGCCCTAACTTCTCGACCGATCAACAAGAAATTTCGCATACACGTTGTGAGGGGGGCAGAAAAGGACATAGAGTATCTTTCATCCAGGAAAAAATAACTAACCTAACCTAACCTCTCCTACATTTACGCAAGCGAAACGTACAAAGACTAGTAAGCTAATAAATTACTTCTCCTATATTTAAAACTAGCTGTGGCCACGGTTTCACCCGCGTTTATGATTACTGCGCCGCCCCTGTGGGTCGTAGCGTGGTGTATATAGCCTATAGCCTTCCTAGATAAGTAGGCTATCCAACGCTAAAAGAATTTTTCAATTCGGACCAGTAGTTCCTGAGATTAGGTCGTTCAAACAAACAAATAAACAAACAAACAAACTCTTCAGCTTTATAATATTAGTGTGGATATTCTTTTATAATAATAATAAAGAGTGCATTGCTGTGTCGGGCGGGGTTATTGGAATAATCTCTTAAAAGTAGATTGGAAATGTGCCCTTTAGATAGCGGTCTATTATGTTTATTATTAATAGACTAGCTTTTGCCCGTGGCTTCGTTCACGTAATAGTAGATTAGATGAGGTTATGTCAGTAACAGTACTTTTAAAAATAAAACATAGCCTATGTTACTCGGTTATAATAGAGCTTTCCAATCGTGATTTTTTTCAATCGGTTTAGTAGTATTAAATTTAAATTATTATTATTAAATCTTTACAAACAAGCAAACAAAAAATTTATGTTTTATTTTTATTATTTTAGTGTAGATATTCTTTTATAATAAGAGCAGTGATAGCTCAGTGGGGAGATCAACAGACTGCAATGCAGAAGGTCTCGGGTTCGAACCCACGTCGCGCACCTCTGACTTTCGGAAGTTATATGACTTTTCGAAATTATGTGCGTATTGATTGACAATTATCGCCTGCTCTGTGCCTCGGTAAGCACGTTAAGCCGTCGGTCCCGGCTGCCATGAACATCTATAGCAGTCGTTATTGGGAAAGTCAGTACCCTCTAATATCCTGACACTGGTCTAGCCTTAGGGTATCGTTAGCCTTCGGGTTGCGGAGTTCAGGTGGCAGCCGCTCCGTGTAAAAACTGATATCCAGTCAAATCCGGTTAGACCAGAAAAGCCGACCCCAAGTGACTTGGGAATAATAAAGGATAAGAGAGAAGAAGATTCTTTTATAATAATAATAGCCTAAGTAACTTGTCATGCCGAAATCTACAATCACACTCATACAAAAAGCCGTTCTTCTTAACACTCATGTAAATTTCTTGCATCATCTACTTTTTCCCCTCTTGCACACTTGGCTAAGACCCATCTGTCAGGTTTTTACCCCTTTGAAATAAAAGAGAGGCTGAAAATAAAACAAAAAAAAATATTAATAATGGTTCGGTTGCTGTGTCGGGTGGTGCTTTTAAATTTGATTGTGTTGTCTCTGAAAAGTATACAATGGCAATGTGTGTTTATTATTTATGTATATACAGACAAGAGTACAAATCCGTGTATATAAATAAACGTAGTTCGTACATACATATATACGTATAATAGAGAACGGAATACAGAGTTGCGCTTCAACTAGAAATAAAATTTTATTTGTGTCGAGCGCTGGCAGCCCCGTCTGTTCAACAATATTCTAACTAATATAATAAATGCAAATGAGAGTTTGTTTGTGACGCTTTTACGCTTTAACTACTCGATCAATTATACAATTTCGCGTACAGAAAATAACATAGGGTACCTTTCATTCAGAAAAAGCACTGTTTTCGAGTGAGTAAAGCTGCGAGCGAAATCTAGTAAATGATGTTTGAATCGTCTGTAGTCGTGACTGACACGCGAGTCGTCTGGAGTACAGAGATGGCGTATTCTGTGTATTTTTTATTAGATGGAAGTGCTCTGCATTGTTATTATTGCTTACAAGTATCTATACTTCTATACTAATATTATAAAGCTGAAGAGTTTTTTGGTTGAACACGCTAAGCTCAGGAACTACTGATTCGAATTGAATAATTCTTTCAGTGCTGGATAGCTCATTTATCAAGGAAGGCTATAGGCCTGTATAATATCACGCTACAACCAATAGGAGCAGAGCATAAATGGAAAATGTATCGAAAACGGGGCAAATTCTCTTATGTGAAGCAGACGAAGTTGCGCGGGTCAGCTTGTAAATGATAACGTTTTAGAGGAAACCTGCATGATCCGCCAGTGTCCTAAAACTAGTCTTCAAATTGTTGTCAAAAGCAGCTTTTATATCCAGATCCCTTTAGATCCACTTAATATATCTCGTTAGTATAGAATACTACATATTTCTATCCCTTAGGAACAATACTTTTTTCCTGGATGTTAGGTATCTACCCTATGTCCTTTTCTGTACCCCTAACAACGGATCAGGGATGTTGCGAATATTCGCATCCGCATCTGCATTTGCAGAGCATCCGCATCGATTTGGACATCTGCATCCGCATCCGCATCCGCAATAATCAACGCGGATGTTAATGCGGATCCAGATATAGTGTAAGTTACGATAAGAAAGAAAGCAGTTGTTCAGTAGTACCTACGTGTTTAATTTATGAACCTTTGCAAAACAGGCTTGAACCTGCGAAGGCGGCGATATTAGATACTTTTTATTAAATAAGATGAACAATATTTTCATCCAAATCACCATCCGCAATTGCGGAACATACGAATCGATTTGGACATCCGCATCCGTATCCGCATCCGCGGATGTGAGTCTTCAAATATCAAAAAATCTACATCCGCTACATCCCTGCAACGGATATGCGAAATTTAATGTTGATCGTTCCAGTAGTTAAGGCGTGAAAGCGTAACAAATAAACTAACTCACATTCGCATTTATAATACTTATTTGTAAGGATTTCTATAGTGTTTTTATCATATCAAACTATCAAACTCCTAAAATCGCAGTGAATTCCCTTTCATTACTAAAATTCTGTTGAAGCGTCATTTAAATCAAAATAAATGCTTTTACCTTGTTTAATAATAACGTGCACATACGTTTACCGGTCGTTATAAATTTGTAAGCACTTAACTCAAAAACTGATTTCAACAAGATTTTCTCAGATTCAATCAGCACGGCCCCGGTGCCGATAGAAACCGCGAGGGAATTGGGCAGCAAACGGTCCAATCCCGAAGTTTACATGAACGAATCTGTGGGCCGGAGCTAATTTGTAATAAGTATGTCGAAATGTTTTTCCTACGAATTGTATTTGCGGTTTTCCGATATCCTCCCTCGTAATTACTGATCCCAATTGTTATTGGTTCCATAATAATAATTCAAGGCATGTTTTTTTAAAAGTAATCCTATAAAAATATGTCGTTTAATTTTACGACAACATAACTTTGTAAAGTTGAATTTTCATTTTGGAAACTGACAAACTTTGGCGTTGTTGAACTGTGGCGGTCATTAAACTTGTGAAAAATCAAGCGCGCGGAGCTGTATGCAGCGATCTCTAATAGGATTTGGGGGCTCGTGACAAGTGATATTTATTAGCACACCCATATTGTTGTCGGTGATAAATGTGCTTCCATTATGGCACTACCTCTACACCTGACATGGAATTTCATTTAAAGAAGAAGCCGCCCATATTGCTCGGTTCCACTTGCTAATTTTGTTAGCGCATGAATCATGTTTATGAGACAGCCACATTTTTGTGCGTGTTACGCCGTGCCCTATAAAACTGATTTATTTATTTATCATACTCGCAAATGACTAGTACGTGGTGCCTTCACAAATAGTACTAGTAATAGTAATAGTAATACTAATATTTTTTTAATTTATTTACTTTGAGGTAATATTATGATGTTGTGGTGTAAGAAAATATTTATAAAGACTCTACTTTTATAGCGTAGGATTGTGTAGGAGTAATCACAACGAGAAGATATCTGATAACCCCTACAGGTTGTAATTAAAACAGTTGTTATAAGTAAGATACCACACTTGTACCATAATTTAAAAAAATCTGTCGTTGATAGTATTGTACCTGATATCTTTGAACCCATATTCATGGTTTGTCTTTCACGGTCACGATTAACTTAAATCCCCAATAGACTTGTGAACTAATCGACACGGCCTGACGTCTTATATACAATGCAATATAATTTCAACATTGGGGCATCATTTCCTAATGGGTGTTCGCTTAAAAAAGTATAAGATACCAAATACTGGTTTAAAATAGTCATCCAAATGATGTATAAAATATTCTGAGTTAAGGTAAGTTATTTAGAAGAAAATCTTACCTTTTTTATGATGTAGCACTTAGTAAGAAGCCAGACCTACGTAATAGTAATATGCCAGAATATTTATATCTTTTGACGAGATAATTTAATTGTAACCAGACAGATCGCTACAAAAATATGGCCCCACTTTCAAACTAGCAAGTATGCATACATTGTTTACTTACAAAACATTTACTGTAATATATGTATCAGCTTTGCTAAAATGACGGAGGTCTGGCGGCTTTAGGAGCTCATTCTAATATATTGTGCCCGTCAAAGGATTCTTTTCAGACTTATATTAACAACAATAATCGAAGCCTAATCTATAATTGACAATTTATTACCATTGCAAAATATTAGAATTTACAGATAAAACAACAGGACAATAATTATTTGTTGATCTCACAATTTATTGCCCCTTGTAAAATTCGTAAACACAACGCTTAGCGCAGCGGTATTGGTAAGCCAACCGATCGCCTCTACGATGTCCCATTTTTAATTATCATTTTGATTTCTCTCACTGCTGGGCAAAAGCCTCTCCCTTGGATTTCCAATTTACTCTGTTGGTGGATATACCCTGTCAGTCACTTTGAAAAGCGTCCAGGTCGTCCCTCCATCTCCATTTAGGTCTACCCCATTGCCCTCGACTGTCTTGTGGCACCGAATTGGTGACAATTGGTGCCCACCTCTCTAGGTGCATGCGGTAGACGTGTCCGGCCCAGTCCCACTTTACATCCTGCAGTCAATGTAAATGAATATTAAATATACGGAGCACATTAATTCATTTAAGTAATTATAAATCTGGCATTCCATTAATGCCGCATAGCCTTGGCAACTAAGAGGCCATTCTGTAATATCCCTTGAGTGTAATAAACGGTAACTGAACGACTGTGTCGACCAAATGGGCAACAACATCAACTTTCTCAAAACATACTTTGATATACACTATAGAAACATAATCCACTATTTTGAGTCCGTGGCTTCGCCTACGTGTATCCCGGAAATGCATACCGGGAAAAAAGTCACTTCCATTAGCCCATATATCTGTTTAAATTCATTGTGATTATATTGTCTTCTATTTACGCGAATGTTATTCATTGAAATTAAACTACTATATACGGATTTTATCGCGTTATTTATTTTACACTTTCTTACAAAATTTTGAAACACATAACAGCCACACTACTACTAGATACTATTGAACTTTAGTAATGTTTAAGCTAATTAATTTATTATAACTATTAAATCTATTTATATTTAAATATAATTAAATAAATTAATTAGCTAGATAATGATGACATAAAAGTGTTTAAAATAAACAACGCGATAAAATCCGTATGAAGTAGGTACTTTCATTTCAAATACAAGTTATTTTCCAAATCTGATTTTAATCAATTATTACGTCTGTTGTTTACTAAACTGTGCAAACTGAGTTTCCATGGCATTAGTTCTGCAATGCTAAGTGAACTCTGCTATTTCCATGAGCGGTTAGCGTTTACCATATAGGTAGACGCAATAGCTGAGACCGTCGCTGTTATAACAAGCAATAAAAAAAGAAATTCTATTCCTAGCAGTTTGGGCTGGACGTTGAGGCAGCCAACGAATTAAACAGGCCTTTGCCCTTTATTGATTAAAGAATATTAATCGAGTGATTTAAGCGTTCTAAGCGGCGCTCATAGCGCGCTCATAGCTAGTTGCACTCACTGATCGGTAAACAATTAGCGAGGTTAAGCAACGTTGGGTGCGTTCAGTCTATATATGGGTGACCGCTTAGTGGTATTTATTTCATCTGAGCGTCTCCATGCTTCGGAGGGCACGTAAAACGTCGGTCCCGGTTGTTGTCAAATTGACAGCAGTCGTTAAGCCATGTCAGAGGCCTACGGGCGGCTTGAACAACTCTTGACAACAGGTTGGCCACTAACCACACGAAAAGAAGAAGAATAAGCGTTCTAAAATCATTAGCATCTGGTTGCTGTATGATATGTTTATATGTTCCCTTTATTTAGAATGACTTCTGAAACAAAATTTAGAGCAATACATTTTTATGCTATTCACATTTAAATCGGATAATTGTCATTCTTTAAGAACTTTACTAATTTTTAAGCTAATTAAATTATTATTAAACTATTTAGATTTCATTTATTTTTACACTTTCCCCGACGTTTCGGTTGCTTTTCAGCAGCCATGGTCACGGGGAGACTAAGATGGCAGTTGTCTCAATGTTCCAGTGTAGTTATTTCAAAGTACCCGAACATAATTTAATCATTGGTGTTTCTATTTACGCAGATTGAGCTCAAAGTATCATGAAGTCTAGCTGTGGTTTGCTTCTTCTTGGGTTTGACTATTTTTATTACTGGATCCCAAGCTGGTGGTACATTCCAACCATCTTCTCTATTAAAATTAGGATGTTTTTTGATTTCAATAGCCTCGCGAAGCATCCTTGGTAGTAATCGGTGTTCTTTAGCGACAATCTGTGGTTTGTCAAATCTCAGGTAGTGGTTGGTCCCCTGTTGCACATGTTCATGTTTCATGTGTTCATGTTTGCAAATAAACAACGCAATAAAATCCGTATATAGCAGTTTAATTTCAATGAATAATATTCGCGTAAATAGAAGACAATATTATTCTTTAAGAAGCTTATAACGTTCTATCAGACACATAAATATTTATGTTTGTATATCGTACAAATTTAATCTGCAAAGGATTAGCACATACTTTACTGTTAGAATTTTTAGAATGTAAATATGCCATTTTTTTTTTTATACTACTGACTTGGCAAACAAGCTCACGGCCCACCTGATGGTAAGTGGTCACCGTAGCCTATAGACGCCTGCAACACAAGAGGTATCAGTTGCACGTTGCCGACCCTTTAGGAAAGGAAGTGGGAAGGAGAAGGTGCGGGAAAGGGGGAAGGAGGTGATTGGGCCTCCGGCACTCTCACTCAACGAACGAAACACAATAGTAATACTGTTATTTCACGTCGATATTCTGTGAGAGGGTAGTCCTACCCCAGTCGAGCCGGCCCATTCATGCTGAAATCAGCGAGGCTCTACACACACGTAACGCAAATAGCATGACAATGATTTGGATTTCGCACTTCTATTCACATACGTGTAAGTACTAACAAAGGCACTCGTGTAGCACTAATATGTTAACATTTTTATACAACAAAGGTGACAATCAGTCTTATACGTTTACCGTAGCGTATGATAATTATTAGTGATATTACCAGGGGTATAACTCGTTTAACTCTTTTACACTCCTAGCTAAAAGGAATCAAAGATGTTATAACTGGATTGGGTGAGCTAGATATGTATGTGCGCCTCTAAAAGGCAGTACCTGTGTAACTACTGTCATGCTAGTTTTCAGCAAAAAGATGCTACTTCTCGCGGCCAGCTCATTCGTACACGTATAACTAAAAGTCTACAAGATGCTTTCAACAACTAATGGGAACCTTTTTATATTTGCAGGAACAGTCCCACAAATCGTATCGGCCGCTGACAGTGCTGACCTTCAGATGGAACTACGCGATCCACGGCCTGCAGCCCGCAGGCTACCACCTCGTCAACTTGCTACTTCACGCCCTAGTCTCACTTCTCTATTACAGGTATACCTTGCAAACTGATTGTTATTATACACCCTTTTTTATGTCGGTCTTTTTTATGTCGGTCATGAATTTGTCGTTATTTTCTTTTTGGAATACCGTCTCACAGTGGTCGAGCTTTAACTATAATATATCTATACTAATATTATAAAGCTGAAGAGTTTGTTTGTTTGTTTGAACGCGCTAATCTCAAGAACTACTGGTTCAAATTGAAAAATTGCAAAAAGAAGAAGAAGAAGTGTTGGATAGCCTATTTATTGAGGAAGGCTTAGGCTATATAACATCACGCTACGACCCACGGGAGCGGCGCAGTAACTATAAACGCGGGTGAAACCGCGGGCACATCTTGTATTATATACACACAGCAGAGATAGCCTACCGGACAACCGTTAGCTCAGAGGTCTTGAGTTCGATCCCAAGGCATGAATCTTCCATAATGTTCTCAAAAATATGTGAGGTCTTTCAACCCGCACAAGCTTAACTATTCTCGCACTGAGAAGAGGCCCATGCTCACGAGTGGGATAGTTTAAAACAGGATTGAAATTATTAGTATTTGCGGCGGCTTTGCTCACGAAATGTATTTTACCTGGTTAAAAGTTATGTATATACCCTATATATTTATTTATTAGTATAAACAAATGGAAAACATAACAGTATACACGAAATCGTTGTACAAGTTAAAACTTATGTCTAATATTATATACATTTATATTACCCGACATAATATACAAGGTTTATATAATTTATTATTACATCTGCTTATATGAGTACAATAAAAGATTCGTAACTTAGTAACTAACTAAATATCTATCATCTCACAAAATCTTAAACAACTACGACTCACATCCATCCATCCCGAAGCAAATAGATCACATTCTGATTCTGATGTCAGAAGCATATTTAATAAGGTTAGTGCACGAACAAGGGGCGAGTTGGCATGCGCCACTGTACGTGCATAAGGCACAGCTAGTAACTGGACTTTGCGTGATCTAAGTTGTATTTTAGGTACAATGGGGACAAATAACCTAACCATCTGTGTTACTAGTTCCGGACAGTCACATTTACCACGCAAAGCCTGGCAGACAAAGGTAAGTAAGTGGTAACTCTCCTCGATATAAACGTTAACTATGCCAAATCTAATAGTCTTCGGTGCGCTTAATATAATATTATTACAAAAGGGACTCAAAGATTTCTTTGAAATTAAACTGCTATATACGGATTTTATCGCGTTGTTTATTTGACACTTTATTACAAAATTTTGAAAATTGTTACTCTACTACTACTATTAAACTTTACTAATTTTTAAGCTAATTAAATTATTATTAAAACTATTTAGATTTAATTTATTTTTACACTTTCCCCGACGTTTCGGTTGCTTTTCAGCAGCCATGGTCACGGGGAGACAGTCTCCCCAAAGAACACAAAGAATATCCAGAATTGCCACACACAAATGGTCCTGTGTAACCCACAACACACGGCGCGGCGGCAGTAGCAAGACCACCACGTAAACTTTTACACCATCTTTGTAACCATATCTACCATCTTGTATCTTGTATCCTATGTGGGGGCCAGTCAGTGCAGACCGGCGACACTACGACCCAGTGGGATCTTTTGTGTCGATACTCTCCCAATAACGACTGCCTTAGATGTTCATGGCAGCCGTGACCGACGGCTTAACGTGCTCTCCGAGGCACGGAGCAGGCGATAATTGTCAATCAATACGCACATAATTTCGAAAAGTCATATAACTTCCAAAAGTCAGAGTTGCGCGACGTGGGTTCGAACCCGAGATCCTCTGCATTGCAGTCTGTTGGTCTCCCCACTGAGCTATCGCTGCTATTGTACTCAAAATTATGTAATAAAAGTGTTTTAAAATAAACAACGCTACAAAATCCGTATGAAGTGGTTTAATATCAATGTATAACATTCGCGTAAACATAAGACAATATTAGGTATACTACGGTACATAGCATATAACCATATACCGTAATATTACGCATATAACGTATATGACAGCTTTAAGTATCTTACTGCGACATATACTGTACTGAAATCCTATAAATATTCATAACACGATATTCAATTACGACCGAAAATAAAACCAGTATATTGATAACCATAAATCTTTAAGCTAACATAATATTGTCAATGATAATTAAGTGATAATAACCGAGCGCAAATTTCCATTTAATTTATGAAACACAAATTCAGAATGTGCATGTCGTTGGCTTAAGCGTCAACAATTCAACATTGTCCCACCACAGTTGGTCTGAATAGGGCACATAACGTCCCACGACATTATACCTCACTAAAAATAGACAAGACTGCATGCATAATATTAGAGATCCAATTAAAAACGCTATGGAACGTGGGATTGTGTACGACTTAATTAACTGAATGACCGGCGAGATTTTCTCCTGTTTTTCATACAGAAGAGCTCAATTTTGTTCGTATTTTTGTTTATTTATTTATAATACACACGAATTCCACTTAACTCTACTATAATAGAAAATCAGTAAGGCAACCTTACTCTAACCAATTTAAAGTTTAAATAACTTCAACGCCTAAATGGGATTGATTATAGAACGTAAAGCAAAAGCTTAATTGGATAAGAACTCCGAATTGGAAACCTTGCAAATCTCAAGTCTGAATTCAAATGAATGGGTAATAAAATTATTTACCTTGGCTGCCAGGTAAATTATTAAATTAGAATTATATTCGATACCAATATAAATATTACTCGTTTACGTTGATTAGACTTAGCTACGTGATATGAATCCGGCTGCCCAGAATAAATCCTGGCTATTTCAAATGAATGCAGTTTTATCCCACATGCCAGAAACAACGATAGTGAGTTATAAGAAGCATTCATCTAAACTTCTAAAGCTCATTAAATCAGAATGAAGTTATATAATCACTTTGATATAGAATTTAATGAAAGTCTTATCAGAGCTAACCTACGTCGTTAATTATTACATAGCAGAATCGAAGGTTTTTATTTGGTAGAGCTCAGTAATTCAACTGTTTGATTCGGAATAGCCCGTTTAATTATTCAGCTTTATATAACCCGATCGACTGCTTGGGGCTGTTTATGCGATCGTCGAATGGGTTTTAATTTATTTTTACGTCCAGCTAAATTGAGTTAACGCGTTGTGGTTAGAAGAAAGGGTGGATATTGTGAACTCGGTCTATGTCAAGCATTTCATTTTGCAATGTTCCGTGTTTGGATCCTTCACAAATTGTTCACGCACTAGTCCACACCGCTGACGCACGTTTCTGATTGATATGCCAAATCCAGTGTATCTTTATACAAAATATTTTGCTCGGACTGCATAACATACGATTGTACGTTACACAACCTACACACAACTATTGTACGTTATGCAGGCCTGGCTGAATATGTATGTACATTATGTAGTACCGTAATACGTTACTACTTAATACATACAATAATACATTCCACAAGAAATAATGGTAGTCGTAAAGTTACGTTGACTTACTTACACCTAAGCACGTTGTGGTTGTGCTGACCTAGATTCGAATGTCGCTTTGAACAACGAAAATCGAAGAAACAAATGACCACACGTTAAGATCTCATTTGAGTTAGCAGTTTCATTTAAAACAAGCATGTATTTAACATGTACAATTAAGTATGCGTTTAATTCGGTTCAGTTATTACTTTGAAAATAGAAGTTGTAATAGGACGGCATCGTGGCCATTAATATGTAGTTACAATTCGGGTCACCCGTGCAACGCTGGCAACTGTTCCAGTTAAGCCAGTTTTAATCAGGCAGGCGTACGCCCGATCCCCTTAGTTACTGCTAATTACGGATACTTGGTGTCCACCGCAAACTTAGCCCGGCTTATGCTCAATATCCAATTTGCCAGTATAATCCTATTAACGATTTTCAGCTCTCATTATTATTCTAGTCTGGAAGATGTAGTTACAGTACATAGTCGTGTAGGTACTCATTCGCGCATACATACATTTTAGCTTTGAAAGCATAAATATACAAATGGTATAGATTCGATAGCAAAGTTCAAGTGAAAAGGAAACTTTTAACTTAACGTTCGGTGGTTTGCGTGGAATGCACTTTCGCTGGTTTGCTTCTGTCAAAAATGTTCGAGTATGCAGGGAACATTATGTAGCAGAGAGCGTTGTGTATACTGGAGCTCACAAATATAGCAGAATATACTTATGCGAACCTAGAATTGTTCCGAAATGGTGTCAACATACCAAAAATATTCTACATTTCTTAACATAACAGGCGAGCTACAAATATCGTCGGTATTTCTATTCATTCGGGCTCAGTACGCGGCCGCCGAGGGTACTAAGCACCACTACCTATTTCCTTTAACGGTGTTTTCACACACAAATGACGCACTTTCACGCCCGACAATAACCTGACAACCGAGTATGTATACCGTTTTAATCCTCTGAAATTGTTAGTCGAGGTGAGTCATCTCCGACTTATTTAATACACACTCGGCAAACGTAACGCGATACGCGAAACCTAGTAGCAACTGTGTGACGACGACAACAACTTGTTTACGCCACTCGAAAGTTTTTAATGTGCTTAGTGCCGAGCTCACTCCAATCATATTAGAGTATCAGGCGGAAATTTTAGACCGCCGCATTATTTGCAACTCGAAAATGTTCAACTTCAAACTTATAATGGAATTACTTTAGAATTCATGGCTCGCTACGGTTTGCATGCGGAAACCCTAATTTGAAAGTAATGCATGCTGTAATATAAAACTTCTTACGTTACCTATACTACTCCCTTTGTACATGCTAGACACGTACACAAAATATTACAATAGTACCAAGCTTTGCACAGAGCAAACGACGAAATGAGATCGCAAATATCTATTTAGAAACAGCACACCCGGACAATAATGGAGAAATACGCCAGGTTTACGGTTAATAAAATTAATATTAATTAATAAAATATACCTTAAAGTAATACAGCTGGAATTGTTACACTCTCGCTGGAATAATAACCGAAGCAGTTCGAGCCCAAATAACGAAATATCCAAACAAGTGAATTTGTTACGTAAGACACGAGCTGTAGGGGATTCATAGCGTAATGAGGCAAAACACGCGCTGGGTGAGACCGCCGCTCCAACTTTTTACCGCACAGTTAAATTAGTTTTTCATAGCCCTCACATAACTCTAACGTCATATAGACACATTCGAGCCTTTGCTTTACCCCGCTACGTGAATTGTTCATTATGTTTAGTAATTAATTTACTGGTAATTCGGGAGTATCGTTATTCAGGAATAATTAAGTCATTTATTAATTAAAACTCCCTAGATGCTTAATTACGGTACACATGTGGTGTTACGGTCGGCTCGGTGATAACTGCGGCTGAATGGATAACAAATTGTTCGGCGACACAGTGAGCATAGGGTGCCAGTTGAAATGTAATCAAACAGATAAAAACATAAAAAGTTTTCCTAACAGGATTTATCAAATAGAGAGCTTTTGATAAAACTGTTAAAAACGGTAGCACTCTATGTTCTGGGACTGATGTTTGCATACCCACATATATTTAATTTCACTCAATTTTTAACATAAAAGCTTTTTTGTTGCGAAACATTTTCACTCGCGTGGAGGACCAACAAAGTTTTGAACTATAATATTAAGAGCCCATTTTTCAATTACCAGATAATTTGCTTTAGAAAAAAATTATCTAGTGTGAGTTAACCATATACATCGATGGGGCCTTTGATAAAATGTATTGATAGTAATTCAGTTAACCAATTATTTGAATACCGACCGATAACTTTGTTGGCAATCAGTTTATGCTGATTTCTTTAAAACTGTACTAGCGAGAGACATTATTTTATTTTGCACTAGCTACTGGCCGCGGCTTCACTCGCGTAAATGCAGGTTATGTTAGTAACAGTACTTTTTCTGGATAAAAGGTACGCTTTTTCTTTTTTTGTGTCTCTGACAACGCGTATGCGAAATTTCATGATGATTGGTCGAGTAGTTAAGACGTGAAGGCATAACAAACAAAAAACAAAATCACATTCTCATTTATAATATTTGTTAGTCATTATAATTAATTCAGATTTTAAAGTTAAAGTCTTTTGTTATTTTTCACAAGTCGAAAACTAAATTATAAATTTTCAAATGGGTCTATCAAACATTTGTAATTATATCCTAAATCGATCATCAAGTTATAGACAAAGACAAAGACAAAGCCATTTATTGCTTAAACTGTGTAGGTACATGAAATGTGTTCTTAAAATTAGATTTAGTTTCAACAGTCTACCCTGTCGGGCATTGCAATAGTATAAATTAAGAGGACACACTGAAAAAATGCACTAACTTTCATCGAATAGTATAGGACTATGAGAAGACCAATTAATCTACAATTTTGATATAGGTAAATTGATGTCTTTAACTAGAATTTCCTAGCTCAAAAACACGATATTGTGATTTTGGCTCGATCATAATTATTTTCGAAAACACCTCTGAAAAATTACTATTTTTGAAATGACAAGGAAGTTACACTATCATTATGCTTAGGAATTACTCAAATATATTCGTAACATTAATATTAGTGATTTGCTAGCTCATTATTTCCATAACTAAAACCAATCATTTTTAAATAATATTTTAAGTTTTTTTAACAATTTCTAAGCGTTCTCGATCATTGCGGGCGCATCGCAATTTTAGACCTTATGACCGTTATTTAAAGATTGATACACAAGGATTGTCATTGGGGCGGATATGGGCGGAGCTATTCTAAACGATAATATTCGCGGTGTCCCCTTAAAAGTAAATTTTAGAAGTATGGACATAATAATTTTACAAAAGTGTGGTATTTTCCATTGGATCACTTGAAAGCAAAATACGCTTGCATATCGTAGAATACAGATTTGATTAACCATTTTTTTAAGACACTTTTAAACAAACAATATATGTACTGTGTACTTATAGACAAACAATAGAGTCATTCTTACCTTATGTTTGTATGTCTATTTTTGGTATGTACACCCAGGGCCGGATGTAGGGAGAGCATTGGCCCCTTCAGCCTTGGGACTCCACAAAAAAGGGACCCCATAGAGGATTTATTACACTGCAATTACTTTGAGGGCTGGATTTCTTTTTCGTCTGGTTCAAAATATTTTCGGGGCTCCACTTCTTCTTTGCACAGAGACACTAAGCTTTTAAATACGGCACAGGTTTTAATAATTCGACGTTACGTGTAATAATGTAAAATCACAATTAGGCACGTCTGTCTGAGTTAAATAATCTTGAAACGAATGTGTGCCCATTTAATCGCTACCCAGCTACCAACACACATAAATATCACTAACTCCAAGTTACAAAGCTTAGCAGAAATAAAAAGTGAACAATAAATAGAAAAATGTAGGTGTAGTAAAAATTATATGACGAGAGGAAAGTGCTATGACGATTTGCGATCCCTCGAGCTCCATTACTGGGTACATACTTTTTATTGCTGGCCCGTATTTCTCTTTTACAACGGTTACGTACAGTACGTGCATACGCGGTTTAGCGACGAAAGCTATGAATACATTATGTGTATTATATTGACAGCGAGGCGGAATACGCGACGTATAGGCCTGTCTGAACCAATTAGCGAACGTTACAGCCGCTGATACAAGCCAGGGATAGAATAACAACTAACGTTTAATTATGAACGATTGTTCTGATTTCAGCTTGCAAGTAAACAGTGTGTAAGTAAACCAACTGTTTCATTGGTCCAATCGTATTAGGTTGAGCGGTTTTGTAACTGAGGTGGTTTTAGCTTCATTAGTCGGGTTGGTCAAAATGTTATTCAATTAATTTCACAAGCAATTCTCATAAGGAACTGAAAATCTAGTGGAAGTATTATCTTTCTGACTTTAAGAACGTTTAAAAGCAACCAGTTTCAGCTATCATAAACTGAATTTAGTAGCCTTAAAACATGCTGACGTTTAGCCATAAAATCGCGTCAGAGACCTGCAGGCGACTTGATAGCTGACAGCAAGAGTATTTATCTAGAAAAACATATAGGTATTTTTAGTGCAGAATAAAGAACGTCGGCAATTCATATGCAATACGTTTGTTTAACTTTACATGCAAAAGGTATATTTCATGTACCGCGGGGACCTTTAAAAATATTTAAACAACGGACACAAAGAACACCCAGACTCGGAACAATTATTTTTGGATCACACAATATTTTCTGCCGACTGGAATTCGAATCCAAGACACTTGATTTAGGGCTGATATCAAAGCGATCACGAACAATGCACTACACTATCTATGATATCAAATGTATAATATTAATAATGACAAAATATTAAAAAATACTATCTGCCGTTGATGTATTTTTTTTGTCAATGCGCGTTTCCGACTGATTTCTTTATTCTCTTATCGATGACGATAAGATAAATTGAACGCAAATGAAGAGGCTTATAGGCTTTTTAGGCGTACGAACTCCTAAAACTGTTACTTTCCTGACGATACGTACTAAAGTTACTACTCTAACGCCATTTCCAGTAAACAATCTCTTTTTGCTAGACCTCCAACGCGCAACCTTTTAGTGACGCTAGCAAAACTAGACTACAGTAGCCTCTAACATCACCCCGACCATAATAAAAAGTTTCCAAATGTTTTGAACAAAATATATTCCGCATAATCGCAACAGCAACACACGCTGTCTACTTTTTGCAGAGCATTACAAACACTTGGTAATTGTTTTCTCGTCAGTAAACGAAACGCCAACATCATGTCTTCTAGATTTTTTTACATGTGTTATTTTCGGGACTAAGATAAATGGGCTGTTATTCTAACACTTCATTTGTCAAAAGCGGATGAAGGGTGTACGGGAAAATGATGAACACCCACTCTTTTTTAGTGTCTGTCGTTAATTTGAATTTTCTGGAGCAAATTTCGTTTCCTTGTGCGTATAAACAGTTTGCTTTGACAAATTGCAATTGATCATACGTCTTGCAGTCTCGTGTTGATGTATTATTAAAACATTGCGCATGTCACCTGTGCTGATGATCTCAAGTTTGATTCTCGGGGCAGGCAAAGTGAAAAAAGAAATTCCAATAGGATTTTCTGTCCAAAAGTCACAGTAGCTCCACCGAGTCTAAAATTGTGTGTTGTAGGCGGCAGTAGGCTCGCTCTCTATTGCGTAGGACCTGAAACAATACGTAAAGAAATGAAGACGTAATACATCTCCGCCTACTCCTTCGTGGTGTAGGCGAAAGTTTATGTATATACATAATTACACAGTAATACCCTGAACTTATGCGGGACTGAGCGATAACCGCGTAAGTCGAGGTATAATTTCGCATATAACTAACATATAATAAAAAATATTTTTAATTGAGGCAAGAAGCTAAAGAAAATAATAATTCATTCAATATGTTTCAAAGAATCTTAGATTATCCATATAAAAAATCGGCAACTGAAGTTATTTTGATGTTGAAGGCTTCATAAAATCTAACAAAGTACGTTAACGTATCAAAGGGTTTTCTTACGCAAAATTTCGTCAATACTTGGATAGTGTAGAGGCAGTAAGTCTATAATCGAAAATCAAAAGTTGTGTGATGCTCAAATAAAAGACGAATTAACGAGATTTGAAAATCGTGTAACTCTGAGTTCGCGTAAGTCAGGGTAGCGTAAGTCGAGGTATTAATGTATTTTAAAATCGTCTGTATGTCACGCTATAAGTAGGCAGTAGTGTAACACACCCACATTTTGCCACCTATGTATTTAAGTCCCACCAATGATATTATATACAGAAAAGAATCAGATCTGTTACCATCGCACGAAAACTGAAGACTTAGAAATAACCCAAATTGGATCGTATTTCTATTGTCCTAAAAACAAAATCGGTTCTACGAAATCTCTTGCACAACAATAGAAGTGCTACTGTTCGAATTATAACTATTTCTTTCACATAAATATAAATTTCACAACAACTACAATGACACAAATTTTCAACGCAAGTACAGTCCTTAAGACTACGCCGAGCGAAATGTGCCAAAAAAGGCGGTCACAGTTAGGTGAATAAAATCAACACGTTTTGTTTAATACAAATATAAAATATACATTTACCATAACAATGAATGTGTTTACAATTACTTTGTGTAAAAAACTTAAAATAATTAATATTTTCGCCTACAAAATTACGTAAATTTGCACGTAAAATGCAAAAGCGTAAGCTCGTGTTACGTGATTTTAAGATAATAACAGTAGAAATCTATCCTATTTTACAGCTTAAACGAAACATAAAAAGTTATATTACAATTTGTCCGTCCCAAATATTTAAGTTATTGGTTGACAATAAAGATACATATTTATCAAAAAAGCACTTCAAATCCTCCATACAATTTTATTATGGCGGCCGCGCGCCGATTTGAATTTGCGCCGCACGAGCTCGGTCATTATCTGTCTTACGCTCGGCGCAGTCTTAATGATCAAGTTGTATGAATCAAATTTTCAACATTATATTATAGTGACATAGCTAAGTATAATATTGAGTCCTGCATTCGTAAAAAGGGCGAGCATATTTCTGTCTACTGAGCATATTTTCAGACGTCGTGGAAATAACGAAACACTTACACCATTTTCACAACGCGCATTGTTTGAATACTCTATCCGCATTCAAAGAATATTCTAGCTTTTATCTTAATTGCCTGTTGAGATAAAAGCTACAACAGTTTTTTGAATGTGGGTTTGTGCTGTACTAGAAGTTTTGTCATACTTCAACAGTTTTACTGTTTCATTATTCCTGTCGCACGAGTGTGTTACAAACGACAGTAGTTAGAAATTGCGCTCAATAGAAAAATGAGGGACAATTATATGTGAAAACAAAATATCGTCTTACATTTACGCGAATGTTATTACATTGGAATTAAACTGTTTTGTACTGATTTAATTGCGTTATTTATTTATAAATCACAACATTTACATAATTTTGAAACTTTTAAACTTTACTTATGTTTTAAACTGTTTATTTTTTTATTTATTAAGATACACCAACAGTTACTACAATATCACATACACATATGAGAAACATTTTGAGTGTAACTAATTGTATAACTAATTACAGGTGAATTCAGCATGCATTACATTTTAAATATTACATAAATAATATGACATAAGAAACAAAGATAAATATTAAAAGTGACGAAATATCAATATTAAAGTTAAGTTTAACAATTAAATTATATCAAAATCCAGTTTTTTTTTTTTTTACATTAACATAAATTTGTATGAATTACTTTAAATAATAAATTCTAATTACATTAACAATCAAATAGAAATATAAAATTAATAATGTAAATATATTGTAAATGTTATATTACTAATAAATCAAATAAAATTAGGTATTGCCATACCTAATAAAAATTAAAAATAAAAATATAAAATCTATTACAATTAGAGCTAATAATAAAGTGAGTAATTAAAGTTTGTCAGATTATTAAACTATTTAAATACTATACTTATACTTTCACGTCGCAGGGAGAATTTAATATTACTTATAGTAGTTTAATATCTTCATCATTATGTAAAAGTAACGTTCAAATAAACACCGCGATAAAATCCGTTAAAAGTAGATAATCTAAACTAATATTATAAAGCTGAAGAGTTTGTTTGGTGGAACGCGCTAATCTCAGGAACTACTGGTTAGAATTGAAATATTTCCATTTATTGAGGCAGTCTATAAGCTATATAACATCACGCTTCGACCAATAGGAGCGGAGCATCCATGAAAAATATTTTAAAAACGGGGAAAATCTTTTATGTGAAGCAGATGAATTTGCGCGAGTCAGCTAGTTTTCAATGAGCAATAACATGTGGAAGTTAATCGCAATTCAAGAGAGTGGCTGTGAGTTTCTTGCAAGTATTTTCTCATAGGCTCAATCTTTCACCTGAACCTAACAACTAACGTAAATGTTAATTCCGTATACTTGGTAAAGATGTTGCGCAGGTTGGGACGTTGTGCAACTGTAGACCGTTAACTCCAGGTGTCAGGTCTGTCTTAGTGAGATTTTGTTAGGAAATATTAAGTAACGTTGAGTACCGGATACGATAGTATTAATAGGCTGTACACCTAATAATTCACGAGATGTGAATATAAATCTTTATTACTATTACAAAGAAAATATTTGTATTTCTGTGCCAATTTCAATCATTCTGTCGACGTTGGAAAGCTACTTTATTCATAAATAATACAAAACATATAACAGCAGAGGAGTAATTACAAAGATAAATGAAACCAAAAGTGATTTGAAAATTGTACAATTCTGTATACAAATATTGATGTATAACGTTTATGCCTAAATTATTTTATTTAATATAATAGACTAGTAGTTTTCTCGCGGTTTCACCCGCGTAGGTGCCGTTCCCCCTTAGTGCTCCCCTACACTCTTCAAGGAACATACATGCCATTTTCAGCTTTTTGCGTTCAGTAGTTTCGGCTGTGCGTTGTCTGTCAGTCACTCGGTAACGGAAGAGTTTTATATACATATATAGATACGCTTAAAGGTATACAAATATATTTCAAAATTAGCAACGCCTGCTGTTTCACCCACGATTATAAGAACTGCTCCGCTCCCGTGGCTCGTAGCGTGGTTTTCTAATCATGAAAGAATAAAAAATCAACGTTACAAAAAACAAAATTCTCTTCGTACAGTAATTTAGTAGTTTTACCTGGAAAGTGAAAATTTAAAGTGAGAGTCTAAAATGAAAATTGAAAAGTGGAGTGTAAATTTTGTTGTTAAAGCACTGAAGAATCATAAATTTATACTCACAATCCGGTTGCACTGAGTATAGTACAGTTATTTTACGTAAATATACAAAAGAACACCTGTTATTGTGGATGAATAAAAGTTTACGGCGCTCGTACGCGAAAACTATAGATTTTACAAAAAGAGTGTTGGCACGTAAATTGTAGGAATTTTTCTCTAGTTTAATTTTGTTTAACATTTTATCGTAAAATGAGTTGGAAAGGAGATATTGTCAAAAAACTGCTATCACGCTCCATTTTTCCAATATGGCGGCGCGAGCGGCAGAGGTACGAGATGGCAAAGTAAAAATTCAGAAAAAGCACATCGAAATCGATAATACTACCAATTTTCAAAACTCCCGGTGAACTTGCCAGGTAACGACCTCGATGGCGTAGTGGTTAGTGTAACCGACTGCCACGCCTGAGGTCGCGGGTTCGATTCCCGCACAAGTCAAACATTTGTGTGCATGAAAATGGATGTTTGTTTTGGTCTGGGTGTTTCTATGTATAATATGTATGTATTTACAAAAAAAAAAGTATATAAGTATGTTTATCCATTGTCTTGTACCCATAGTACAAGCTCTGTTTAGTTTGGGCTAGATGGTGTTGTGTGTATGTGGTAGAATATTATTATTATAATAATACACCATCCGTTTTGGCTGAAATATAAATCATCGTTAGCTAAACTATACGTAAAATAATATTTAAGTTTTATCTAGCGAATAGCTACGGCGAACCGATACTTGACCCAATTCTTAAGTCAGGCGAATTAATTAACATTCTGAATTGCCATAGATCGTTGCCTTCGTCGCCATCTTGAAAACTAGTTACGTTGCACTTAAAATATAGTTATATTATTGATTACATTGGTACTATAGCGCTTGTGAATGCGCCTGATAGACATGAATTTTCGGATTCGATTCCAATTAAGGAACACAACACACAGTAGTAGAAACTAATTTTTAAAGTCAAATAAAGCTTAACCTGTCAATTATAGGCAAGCCAGGCATAATTCAAAGCTATACAAAATGTAGATATTTATTTTACTATATTAGGACGCAAAAATAGTCTTATAGTGATACCGAGGGGCAGCGGTATTGAGTTAGATCCCGGGATACGAACCTCTAAATATACGAAGCTTGAAGTACGAAATGAACGACAACAAAATTAAAAATACCGCTGGTTGTATAATGTTTCGAATAGGTGAGAAGTCTCCTAACCTGCACTGGGCCAGCATGTAACCCTTCTCACACTGAGAAAAGGCTACTATTTATTTTATTTCTTTATTTCTTTATTTATTCACACACTTATCCATTTTTACAGGTGGCCCTAATACGACAGACAAGTTAAAACACTGTACCATTATGAACATAGTACAAAATTTTGTTAATGTAATCTTATGGTAAAATATAATAAATTAATAACAATTAACATAATATATACATACATGTCTACCCTGTTATGCACAACTTAGAGATAACAACATGCGGCACTTGTGAATTCACTCAGTATACAGTTAAATATACCTTGCCTAATAGTAGCACAATTTCAAACAGGGGAAAATCCTAATCGATATAAACACACAGTGATAGAATCTGTAATCCTTCACTGCGCGTAGTCGGCCTATTTGGCCGTCTTTAATATAGTTAATATTTATACGCTCTGATGTTGGCGCAAAGTGTTACTGACTTTTACTTATTGTACACACCAAGGACAGTGTGGTACCTACCTATATCATATAGCAGCGATAGCTCAGTGGGGAGACCAACAGACTGCAATGCAGAGGGTCTCGGGTTCGAACCCACGTCACGCACCTCTGACTTTCGAGAGTTATATGACTTTTCGAAATTATGTGCGTATTGATTGACAATTATCGCTTGCTCTGTGCCTCGGAGAGCACGTTAAGCCATCGGTCCCGGCTGCCATGAACATCTATGGCAGTCGTTATTGGGAGAGTGTCGACACAAAAGATCCCACTAGGTCGAAGTGTCGCCGGTCTGCACTGACTGGCCCCCACATAAGATACATACATACATACCTATATCATACTTTTGCTCGCAACAACTTCACTTAAATAACAGCGTTTAACAATATCCCCATAAAATTACGAATAAAAAAGGTAGAATAATAAATAATGTCTACGATGTTACTATTTCGATAACTACGTAGGCGCTACGACGTTCACTCTGCGTAGCTACTCGTAGCTATGTCTACGCCGCGCCAGATATACAAATAATAAGCGTAAATGTGTTCGCGAGATGTATTACAGCAGTGAAACTCAATTACTTAGGTATTGTATTGAAAATATTATGATAGAAGAACCCACTATCTTTTTGTTAAACTGATGCCATCAACTCTCCTCGTGCATAGTAGTAGCATTTAATAACTCTATATAATAACAATATCAGCCCTGTATTAAACTGTTCCACTGATGGGCATGGGACTCTTCTCAACATGAGAAGAGTTTAAGGTTTAGTCCACCACGGTAGCCCAGTACGGGTTAGTAGACTACTGGACTACTGGAGAACTCTCAGACATGCAGGTTTACTCACAATGTTTTCCTTCACCATTAAATCAAGCGATAACTAACTATTTTAATTCGTACGTAACTTCAAAAAGTCTGAGATGCGCGCCTTGACATCGAACTCGAAACCTCTGCGTGGCAGTCTAATAATCTCCCAATAAGCTATCATAACACTGTCATCAAATAATTATATCAGCTCTTGAAGAGTTTTTATGTGTGGCCGGTCATGTATCCCACAAACTCGTGTTATACACATATCACTAGTTGAAAATCACTACATAACAGTATAATATGCAAGAATTTCTCAAAAAGTGAGTTAATTAGCAAAGTCTGTAGCTGTGCAGTTTTCAAATGAACGCTGAGCGAGTAACAAACGCTGCTTTTATTCATTATATCTAAGAAGATTATGGCATCGTATCCACTTAGTAGAAACGTGGCGCGCTGATGGAAAATCTAATTAAAAACGCACCTTTATATTCACAGTGTACAAGTTAACAATGACGAAATCTATCTATACTGTTATCAGGCTGTATTTATACTTTAGAAACATTTATAGAAGAATTTTAGCATTGACTAAGGATTCTTAACTCAGCTCGGCAAAAAATTTAACATAGAATCCAAGACATTTTTTTTTATTTTATTCAGTCAGTATAACTGGTAATAGTCCTTGTATTCTCTAGCCATGAACATTATGAGACTTCTTGCACTAATATTTATACGCAATCGTAAGATGCCGAGATCAAACACCAGGTCTAGCACAGGGTGTTTAAAGGGCAACAGCTCAGCGTCTGGCTATGTGCCCACCTTTGCTATTAATACCGCATATTTTAAAATAAATATATGAAGTATATGTATCATTCACCTCTGCCTACCCTTCCGGGAATACACAAGACTCAGTTTATGTTATAATAAGCTTGGGTCATGTCGATTAAGCGACACGACACTATCATGTACCGCTTTTATCACAGATATTAATGAACTATACACCGGCCCGGTTACTCCAAGTTATCCCAACGTTAAGTGCACAAGTATTTCCATTAAAAGTTGCCATATAAAATGGATATAAACTATATCGGTACAATTACGAAACAAATAACTATCGTCGTCGTCAAAAATATATCGATTGAGAGCAGCTCATTAGGTGCCCGCTCCGCGAACTAACTAGCTATAAATGTTTTTTGCGCAAACTTTGCGGGAGATTTCGTCAGATTCACAAAAAGTCGCTAACGAGTGCCTTAATGCCGGCAGAAGTTAGCCGTCGAGAGCACCTCGGTCGCGTTAGTCTCAATTAGTCGTTGTTCCACCTCTGTGGCGAAGTCGCTGTCGCGCCGCGCGGCACACGACTAACTTTTTACGACATGTCCAGCTACTGGGCTTGGACAAACTGCTTCATACACACGCTGTTTATTAGACGGTTCCAATGATCTAATCCGATCCAATGGTCCCCGAGCGGTTCATTCGTTTCTAATATAACTTTTACAATCTGCGCTGCAACACTGTATCTATATAATACAATAAAATAAATAAAACCTTAAAATCTATCCATTAAATCAACACGTGTGTAAGAAAGTTTTAATAACCTGGCTAAAATCAAAAAACGATGGAGAAGTAGTTTTTTACAAATTGTCAATTAAATAATTAAGACTCACTCACTCATTAGTCAATTTAACATTCAAATACAAAAATAAAAAATATATTTTTAATTACATAAACCATACCTTTTTTTTTTTATCGTGGGGGAATGCTTTGACGCATACCTCTCCGCTGAAAAGGGGAGCGGAGAGGTTATGTCGGGCTCACCCGGGCAAAGATGGAACATCCCGGGTACTACCGACTAAACCTACCACGGTGTGCCAACTCGCTGCCTTGAATGGTGGGTGAGTCGCTGGAACTGAAACTACATCAGCGACCCACCCAGCAGTGTCCAACACAACACGGACGACGACTCCTGGGTGACACCCCGGCACGACAAAGGGGGTCACTCCGACTCAATGGCTGGCGGACGGGAGATCCCCTATCTCCCGCCCGCGGCCCTCGCTATGGCGGCATCAGGCGTGCATAGGCGCGCCTGCGCCGCCCGGTCCGCCGGCGGCGGCTCGGATCCGCAAGGATACTCTCCTCACGGATCCGCTCCGCCGCCTCCTTCCGCGAGATAACGTCCTCGCAGAAGGATGCGACCGCTATCCAGTTCCTCTCGCTGTCGACCATGGCTTTAATCACGGCCGGCAGCGAGAGGTCGACTCCCACAACGCCTACAAGTTCACGGCGCTTCACCGCCCAGGCAGGACATGCCTCGAGCGTGTGCTGCGCCGTGTCCTCTACACACCCGCAGTGGTGGCAGATGGGACTCGGTTCCCTCCTAGCGACCGTGTGCAGGTACTTGCCAAAGCAACCGTGCCCTGACAACACCCGCACCAGTCGGAAGGAAAGAGTCCCATGCTGCCGCTCTGCCCACCGCTTCAAAACCGGCTGGAGGGCCTCAACGGTTCTGAATCCTGCTAAAGGCACCTCCAGCCGCGCCTTCCACTTTCGGAATACGCCCTGGTGGGCTCGGTTCCTTGTCCCAGTTAAAACCTCTGGGAGAGGACGAACAGCCATCTCCTCCCATACCGACGATATCACTTTAAAGGTTTCGGCGAACACCTCCGCTTCCAAGTCCCACGGGGGAGTTCCGGCCAAAGCGCAGGCTGCGTCGGCCGACACCGTGCGGTATCCGCGTATGACCCAGACAGCCATGACTCTCTGCGGTCTCCGCAAGAGAGCCCTACATTGGGCGGTCAGGGAGTCCACCCACACCGGTGCGCCGTAAAGCGCCATCGACCGAACAACCCCCGTGTAGAGCCGACGACAGCAGACGCTGGGCCCGCCCAAGTTTGGTAAGAGCCGCCCAAGAGCGGAAGCAGCGCCTAGGAGCCTCGGAGCGAGACGACTGAAGTGCTCGTCGAAACGCCATCGCCCTTCTAGTACCAGGCCCAAGTACCTCATATGGGCCTGGAGTGGTACACGAACCGAGCCCACCACTATCGAGGCGCCGCTGGGTGGCTTGCGACGGGGCCCATGAAAAAGTAGGGCCTCCGTTTTGGACAGAGCCACCCTCAAACCTAGCGCCTCGATACGCCCGACCACCTGAGAGACCCCCACGGTGGCCAGGCGGGCTGCCTCCTCGAAGTTACCCTCTCGGGCTGTGACGAGAGTGTCGTCAGCATAGCTGATGACAATCAGCCCGGGGGGTAGGACACCGAGTAGGGCCCAGTCAAACCCGATCTCCCACAGGAGCGGACCAAGAACAGAGCCCTGCGGGACACCGCACGACATGGGCCGCCGCCAAACTTCGCCACCAACTTCGAGGAGGACACTTCTTCCTCTTAGGTAGTCTGCCACCAGCTGCTCCAGGTACAAGGGCACTCCGTGATATCGGAGCGCCTCCCGGGTACAGCTGAATGGCAGACTGTTAAAAGCGTTGACGATGTCCAAAGACACCGCCAACAGCACGCCGCCACCAGCGACCGCCTCCTCGGCCACGGCCTTCAGACATAAACCTTACCTACCTCAATTACAAAAACATACTTACCCTGTATCAAACCATAGAATACATGTTAAAAAAAAAAACAGCCTTGGTTCACATACACAGTTATTTTATTTCATCAATGTTGTGTACGACACTAATGATTCTAATTTTCTAAGCTTACTTCAAAATATATTAGTTACCTACCAACTTTACTTTATATTATATAATTTACCCTCACTTTTATTCTGTACCTTTAGTTTTAATATTAATAGTACATGTATGTTAGTTGTATAATTTAACGGAACGAAACTAAGGTCTAAGACATAGACTCGGCCTAGTTTAGACGTTAGGGTTTATTGAATATTATATTATAGGTTAAGAAGTTGTATGTATTGTCGTCTATTTGGTATCAATAAAGAAAATTATTATTATTATATAATATTATGTACCTGAAGCTGTGGACGCGTGATGCAACGAATAGTGTATTTTACTAAAAATATAATGATTTCAACGCTTCAGAAAGCATGTAAAAGCGGTCGCAGCGGGCTGTCGGAAACATATAGCTAATGAATGGGAGGTCACCTTACTCAATCAATATTCTGACATCTGTGCCAAATGGAAATTCGTAGTCTCTACCTACCCCTCTGGGAAACCGACATCAGTCTACGTATATTGGAACTTTAGAATATCGTTATCCCTTTCGGTTGCAGCGGTCACTTTATGAAAAACCGAAATTCAGCGGAGTTTTGTGTTTTTGTCGATTATTTAGCTAGTTGTTCTTTTATTTCTATGGTGCCGCTATGGAAGCAAGCACAACGTACCCTTGATTAATGGATATCTAACACTAGTAGAATGGGGTTACTTTGATCAATTTCGGGTTTTAAGCTATATTTTTTCTTAAAATAATCGAGCGAAAAGATAAACTAAAATATGTAAATATCGGTTTTGTCTGTACACAGTCGATATTTTTAATAAAAATATTTATTTTTGTCTAGATGACCCGGTGTACTTCGTATCACCTATCCTAACGAATTTTCTATATTTTTTTCACCGTTTAAACCTTCCCTGGACTAAGATAAACATTTCGAAACCAAAATCAGCTAAATCGGCCCAGCCGTTCTCGAGTTTTAGCGAGACAAACGAACAGCAATTGATTTTTATATATAAAAGATTATTTTTCGAGAAAATAAATAAAATGTCAGTGATCAGCTTTAAACTATGATACCCCCCTTTTTATTTTAACAAAAATTACACAAGACTAGTACTTACATATTTTATGTATTTTTCCGCAAATCGGCACGGATCCATCCACAGCGATTGAACACACAATGACAATGATATAATAAATACGGTATTCAATATTATAAAACAACCCCCCGGAAGAATCCCCACCCCGCGCACTCGTAGTTTATTAGGCATTCGTATAAACACTGGAAATGGAACGGCTTTTTGATGACACCAACGTAATTTGTTTGGTTTTTTTTTTTAAATGTGATACAAAAAACTATTTTATTATAACATTAGTTACGGATAGTGACATTAGGCGTATGTATATTGATTAAACTAGTTGCCGCCCACAGCCACGTCCACGTAAATCTCACGGAAACGTATAACGGAATAAAAAGTAATCGAAGACATGATATATATACCAAGAGCTGTATACCAAGTTTCAACGGAATCTGCGGGTCTACCGTGAAAATGTTTTTACGCAATGACGTGCCGAAACGAATTACGAACGAAATAATAAGCATATACCTACCATGAAAACACTTCGGATTTTTTAGGACGTACAAATGTCATACGACGATATTCGTGACGAATGTCGGCGCGAATGATGTTTCATGGTAAGAATAAGCACGAACGAACATACGCAATTGCGTATAACGCGTTTCACGGTAGACCCCCTGTTTAACGGTTTACGCGTAATTAATTAAAACAAACATTCAAACATATTCACAACTTTAACATTTATAATATTAGTAGAATCACGGCGGCCTGAAATGATTATAAGGCGCACAGTGACTTGATGAATCTGGTTACTGAAGTTAATATAATAACATATTCTATATTCGATGAATTCTTTACATTTTAAAAATTCTTGTAGTGACGGGCTATATACACAATTGTTTCTCATCCTAATTCCAAACTAATATTACAAATGGGAATGTGAGTTCGTTTGTTTCTTACGCTTTCTTCTTCTCCCTTAGCCTTTATTATTCCCAAGACACTTGGGGTCGGCTTTTCTGGTCTAGCCGGATTTGACTGGATATCAGTTTTTACACGGAGTGGCTGCCACCTGACCTCCGCAACCCGAAGGCTAACAATACCCTAAGGCTAGACCAGTGTCAGGATATTAGAGGGTTGACTGACTTTCCCAATAACGACTGCCATAGATGTTCATGGCAGCCAGGACCAACGGTTTAACGTGCTCTCCGAGGCACGGAGCAAGCGATAATTGTCAATCAATACGCACATAATTTCGAAAAGTCATATAACTTCCGAAAGTCTGAGGTGCGCGACGTGGGTTCGAACCCGAGACCCTCTGCATTGCAGTCTGTTGGTCTCCCCACTGAGCTATCACTGCTGTTTCTTACGTTTTCACTCCTTAAAATTTCACATACACTTAATCAAGCGACAGAAAAGGACAAAGGGTACCTCTTCATCTATTAAAGACTACTGTTTCCGAGAGACTGCTCATACATTAAAACGAGCGAAGCCGCCGGCAAAATGTAGTATTTGATAAAGCAATTTAACAAAATATAAACTTGATTCTACATAACGTTAATTTAACTAGAAACTTGCGTTTTGAATATTGAAGAAGAATTGAAACTACATGCCTACATAACCACTCCTAGCTTATCAAACTGCTATTCCGATATACCGAAGCAACAAAGCCCCGCTGGTGCCATAGCAAACTCCGCTTAAAGCTGCATTTTCTCTTGAAATTTTTGAATACGATTGCCAAGTCGGGCGAAGCATTATTAGGTAGGTTAGAACGTTCTCAGTAGCAAAAGTGTGGGAACATGTCGTGTAGACGCCAATAGGCTCGCCCCCTTTTCGTGGAGTTCATATAAAGATATAATTATGTGGGTGTAATAATAATATACTTTCGCATAACCCTTAATCAAGCCATATTAAGTTACATAAAACCCCCTGTGATGGGGCGGATTTGAAACCCATTGAAACAACGTACACAAAGATGATTTGGCTTATACGATTTTTTGCTGCGCACGACTCTCGAGTTCTCAACGTTGGATGTATTATTATTTGCGGTACGACATTTATACCACTGCAATGTAGTTAAAGTAATTTGTTTAATTTTTTTAAACGTATGTAATATTTTTACTTAATTATCGCTGGCTTTAACTTTAGAAAACCGTCGTGAGGAAACCTGCTTGTTTGAGAATTCTACATAATGTGCTCAAAGATCTGTGAAGCCTGCCAACACGCATTGGGCCAGCATGGTAGACTATGTTCTAACCGTTCTTGTTCTAAGGAGAGGTCGTGCCCAGTAATGGGACAGTTTGTTTGGCTGTCATTAATATTATATGTATTCTAACATGAAAACAATATAACATTGCTGTCAATCTCATAACTCACAGACAACGCAGTACTAAACACATTATGCCGATTTAATCAACACGCCATCGTAAACTGATCGTTATAATATACTCTGCAGGTAGATTATAGGATGTGATTGTTTGGTCACGTAATGCAATTGCCGTTGATCAGATAGTCATTGTGATCGGTGTTCAATTTATGGCGCGTAATTTGCACCGCCTTAGAGGTCTGACAAGACACTGTCTTGCAGTGAGACTACACCATGCTAGACTATAATTATGGTATTTAGATAAAGCTCGCGGCTTTGATGACATTAATGTATATGTATTTTGTCAATAATTTCTGTCCCTTGGGAACAGTACTTATTTTCAGTTCACCTACGTTCTTTTCTGTACCTCTGACAACGTGTATGCAAAAATTTATTGATATCGGCCGTTACATTCGCATTTATGTATATAATATGTGAAACGGTATTAAATACTCTCCAGATATAAACCAATTAGACTTAATAAAAACGTCCATATAAAATTTAATAAGTATAAAATAATTAAAAAAGAGGGTTTATATGATTTTATTAAAAAAATTTAGATTGAGAACGTAATAAAGATACATTACTGAACGAACAAACAAACTTTAACTCGTTATCGTTGCTTAATTTATTTGCCTACCCGCGAAATAATTCACTTTTTATTCGGAAGATAGTGAGGGTAGTAGAGAGATAGAGAGGCGATAAAAGCAGGCACGCACGGTTACTCATTCTTTGTCAAAGTGTCCTGGGATGACTCCTGCTGAGGCAAAACACGTGTCGAAGCTTATTTTTGTGTGCGTAGCGGCAAACTGCTAGTAGGACGCACGGATGCTACGGTGCGGCTGCCCCTATCCAGAGGAGTTCGGTATTCTTAACCATTTTCTATTTGCTATAGCTGGGTTAGGCAATACGAGGGTGCGTGGCGGGTTTCTCTCTTTCTAATTATTATTTTAGTTATATGAATTTGATACTACCAGTCTTTGAAAACTACATCAAAATCTGCTCAGAGGCTAAGCAGTGATATCGGAGTAAAGAAACAAAAAAAATTGGATATTAATTCTTTTGCGTTTACATACATACGTAGATTCACGCCTGTTTCCCAGAGGGGTAGGCAGAGACTACGGATTTCCATTTGCTACGATCCTGACACACTTCTCTGGGTTTTATTCACTTTCATCACATTCCTCATAGACGCCCGTCGGTTCAAGGTTCTCTTAACCTGGCCGTTGTCCAGAACGCCTCCGATCTGATCGAGAAACGTTCGCCTAGGTCTTCCTCTTGCGACTGTTCCATTCACACTAGCCTTATAAACCTTTTTAGTCAGTCTTTCCTCGTCCATTCTTTCTACATGCCCAAACCAGCTTAACATACGCTCTTCTATTCTTGTCACTATATCAACTTTTTTTTGTTAATACTTACATATTATACATAGAAACACCCAGACCAAGACAAACATCCATGTTCATGCACACAAATGTTTGACTAGTGCGGGAATCGAACCCGCGACCTCAGGCGTAGCAGTCGGTTACACTAACCACTACGCCATCGAGGCCGACAGTGGCCGTATATGTGGGTTAGGTTAGGTTAGTAACAGTACTTTTTTTAGATGAAAGGTGCTCTGTCTTTTTTCTGTTCCTGTGACAACGTATATGCGAAATATCATGATGATCGGTCGAGAAGTTAAGGCGTGAAAGCGTTACAAACAAACTGACACTCGCATTTATAATATTAGTTAGGATTGCTGGTTAAAATGTTTTTTAGCTGTATATAAGTAAGAGTATCAAAGACTTCACAATTTACTTAAAATTATATAATAATATGGTGTCAACATTTAGAGTTAATTTACTATACATGAGTAAACAATGATTTACTTAAAGTAATTAACTTAAATAGGTTAACGAGATTTTAATAATTTAATCAAAATTTATATTAAAATTAAGTTTTACATCATCTGGTGATCAGCTGAAGTATTTATAATAGTATAGATCATTAGTTCCCAAAGTGGTCCAGGTTGACCCCCAGGGGTCCACGGGAGACTCGGCGGGGGTCAACGTTGGCGTGACAAAAAAATGGGGGTCCACAATTTGTAAGCGTCCACGAAAATTGCTTTCTTTCGATAGTGAAGAACTAAAATGTTGGCCTGACTTCACCTGTCAATTTAAGAAGCTCAGCGACTGTTACTTGTAAAAAACTTGCATATTACAAATTCGGTACCAGTGGTCTAAAAAAAATGGTCAGCCCATAGAGGTTTGATCAAATATAAATACAAATGCCAATGAATATGGTAGAAATGTAGCTACAGGGGGTCCACCGGAACCTGCTAAATTTTGAAAGTGGTATATGAGAAAAAAAGTCTGGATACCTCTGCTATAGATAGAATAATAAAATTGTGATATTATGAAAGGTCATTGGATATATGAATTAATATCTACAACGTTGATCTGACTTGCTTGACAGCGTTGATCACACAGACGGTGTAGTGGCTGAAGTCGCCTTGTCACAGCCACTGCGCCGAGCCGAGCGTCGAACGTTGTGGCAGGTAATGTTATCTAACAGTATTCTATCTTCATACAAACGGTCGGAACGCGAGTCATACCTACGCGCGTCGAGGTCCGTAGGCACTTGGTTTGCATTGTTCGCAACCAATCGCGAATGTGCCGCAGCCATGAACGGTGTGGTGCAAAACCATCACACCGTTCATCGCTGTCAGTCGCACGCTTACTGCTTACAAATAAGCAGTAAGCGTGCGACTTGCTAATATTTGATTGAAATAAGTACAAATACTTATATAATAATTATGGAAAAGTACAATTGTAAACAAAAGTATTTTTATTTGAAGTTTATATCCGAATGCGGATGTTTTTATATTATTAAATTTAACAATAAAGCTTTTCGTACGTCTCAGTCGAGGCGCAAATATTTTTTAGCCTCAATTATATAAGGTTGTTATTTATAAAATCTACTAATCAAAAAACATAACATGATTTTTATTGAACATTTCCATTTCACAAAAAATTTCATTTTTTAAATTACAATTACTAAACAATTACAATTACTAAACCAGAAAGAAACTCAAGTAGGTAGATGAAATTAAAATACTGTATTAGTATTATATATTGGTTATAATACTGTTAGTTAACATTACTTTGGTTTTGGGTTCGATCACCATAGGACACAGAAATGTATGTGATCCACAAATAGCTGTTCTTTGTGTCCATGGTTTGAATGTTTATAAAGTCCTCGCGATACAGGATTTATTCTTAGTGCGTTATCTTTTTAATATCTAAGGAGTTGTGACATTGTAGCATGGTCTAACGGTCGTGTAGCACTGATTAAATAATTTCAAACTTTGCCGAACTCATTCGAAATAAGTCATCAAACTTTCACTTATGCTTAATACAAAACACAAAAATCCTTCTATATCACAAACATCCGTCTATCAAAAGTTATGCAGTGTGTAATCGTGCGGCGTGCGTGTCTTATGAAACCGCAAAAGTTTTCACGATGCCACAGTCATTGATTTATTCATAGTTTGTATAAGTAACTGTGTTACACAAAAACAGTTGCTTATACAAACTAAATGAATAATAACAACAAAAGAGTCTAGGGATCAAATACATTTTAGAGGCTCACCGCAATTGAGGATTATTATTTTAACTTTTTTTATTGAAATTGTATCCTTTTAGTTATTTTCACAATTTAAAAAAGAATTTTCTTTAAATTTCGATAAAAAATAGAAAATCAGCTGTCAATCAGGATTTCTATAAAAGTGTGTAATAGCGTTTTTATAAAATCATTACAATTTCTGCATCGGAACTGACAAAAACTGCATCAATATGGAGCGAAGACATCATTTAACACGAGAAGAGATGATGAACGCCGTCGGAATGTTGCAAGCTGGTTCCAGACAACGTACTGTGGCTGTCGCTGTTGGCACTACACAGAGCGTTATAAGTCGCCTCTGGACACGCTATCGTATCACAGGCAGCGTGGTCGAGCGACATCACCATTCGCAGACAGGACCGGTACATCCAAAATACTGCTTGACGGAATCGTAACATGACTGCCATGTTAGCTATGAGGCTCCACACTTCTTCAGGCTTGCTGATAAGCGACCAAACCATCCGAATTCGTTTACATGAAGTGTGTCTGCGTTCCCGAAGGCCGCTGAGGGTTCCACTTATAGCACCCTGCAATCGTAGGTCTAGTTTGCAATGGGCTCGCGAACACAGAAATTGGGAGGAAGAAGACTGGCGTTGTGTTTGCTTTTCCGATGAATCTCGTTTCGGTGTGAGACCAGATACAAGACGTACTCAGATTTGGAGGACTTCTGGGCGTCAAGAACGTTTGAAATTTTGTCAGGAAGTTCATTCATATGGAGCTGGAACAATAATGGTTTTGGCTGGTATTTGAATCGGTGGAAGAACCGATCTCACTTGAATCAGGGGCAACCTCAATACTCAGATTTATGTGGAGAGAATTGTTTCAGGCGTGATCATCCCTTTGCGAAACACATTGCATGATTAATTTCGACTAATGCATGACAACGCACGTCCACACGGCTAATCGTAATACGTACTCTTGCCGATGCTCGTATCAACGTCCTGCCGTGGCCTGCTCAATCTCCAGACGTCAACCCAATTAAACACGCATGGGATATACTCCAAAGAAGAGCTCTGCCGAGTATGGATGCCCACAACAATTTTTTGACTTATTAGAAATAACGTGGGCGGCTATTCCTTAAAGTGATTTTGATGAACTGATTTTAATCATGCCAAATCGCAGTGCTTGTGTTATTCGTGTCAATAGTGGAAACACAGTCTATTAATTTTTTAGTCTTTAAAATAAAAATTATATGTGGTCCTCATTTTTCCCTATTTTTTCCCATTTACTTGAAAATGGCTGCAAGTTCAACTTGAGTTAATTTTTCACAATTTGCAAACATTTTTAATTTTTCTTAATTTTTACGAAATACTTGGATAATTTAATAACTTAAACATAGGAATTAAAGTAAAAAGCTTATCTGGAAGACTAGATTTGGCAAATATTAATTTGATAGTTATTTATACTAAAAATTTACTTGATCCCTAGACACTTTTGATGTGTGTATTTAATAATAAGCTGCTTCAGCGGCAATGGACCGCCGGCAGCCAGACACGATAGGTTTTCAATTATGTTTGGCGTGCCAACGATTATAGGTTAAATTATTATATTTACTACACTAATATTGAACATAAACACTTACAGATGCATTAAAAATATATAAATAATAATTATAATACGCTAATATTTAAGTACATAATTCGTTTAAGCATGTGTCAATAAATATAACATTACGTTTAATAGCTATACAAAACAAATTAAGTTATGTCAGAACACGAGTGCACAGATACGTATCTATACCAATATTATGAAGAGAAACAATTTGTTATTGTGCATTAAAAATAGTCACCAGTAAAGATACATTATTCAGAAGTATCATAGGCTATTTTAGCCATTTAACATTACGCTGTGGGTCACAGGAGCGGTGCAGTAATCATGAACGTGAGTGAAACCGCGTGAAACAACTAGCCATAATATAAATTATGCCATATATTGTCGACAACATGTCATTGTATACATTTCCTTTAGACGCATCACCACGTATGGAGATGTAGACTCAACAGTAATTTGTAATCGATCGCCTTCCGTGCGCTAATAACGCATGCGGGCGGTAAACAATGACTGGCCTACAAAAACATAGTAACAGTTGACCGCGACACACAGGCTGTTTATCCGTCTGACCTAGTTCCTCTGTTACAGGGTGTGCGCGATGTTCCTCCCAGAGTTCGCAAGTTTCGTGGCCGCCATTTTGTTCGCCGTGCATCCTATCCACACTGAGGCGGTAAGTGTGTTCTTATTTTGTATAGTGTCGCCGAGCTATCACGTTGGTCTACAAATGTGTCTTTACATTTTTAATGCTTTTAAGATAAACTGTGCCATCTAAAAAGCTATCTCTCTTTATACTTTGGCTTTTGGTATCACTTGATAATGTTCTATAAGTAAAATCATTTGGAAAATGGTTGCATGGATGGCGTAGTGATATAAATAGTTGTCTCTTTACTTCAACTACAGGGAGTTAGTGGGTTCAAATCCCACACGGGACGAAAAATTGTAAACCACAATTAGTTGTTATGAATCTGGGTGTTCTTTATGCCCGTCATTAAAATGTTTGTATTACCCCACGATAAATAAATTACGGAAACTGCAGTAGATATTTTAAAAATAAGTTGTGTCTGATGCCTAGTAAGGCTTGAATCAAGTCTAGAAGCATTTATGAGCATGCGCACACATTGATACTAATTGTCGCATTGATTTCGCTGCCGAAATAAAAATACGAATGAGTAGGTATAGCACTCGAAGTTACATGTTAAATAACACTTACAATCCTCTACGAAAGGATGCTTAACCAAACGGATGCTTAAGCATGCAAATACGTCATACTAACGCAGCTAATTGCAACTGATAGGATGCTAGTGCAGATAGACAAACCGATGCAATTGACTGGTACATTAGCAGTTGAAAGCATGCGATAGCCATCTATCAAAGCCTTTGACTCACGATGCGAATAAGTGCGTCTAAAACCATTGAGCTAAATACGAATACATGCGTATAGAGGTATAATACAGACTCGAAGTAAAACAGGGTCTCGTATGATGTTGGCCCACTGTAATTATGCGTACGCGCGTATAATTATATTAATAACTAGATTTTTCCTGCGGCTAGATTAGCTTATTAACAGTAGTTTTATATATATGTCCTTTTCTATTCCCCTGTCAATGTGTATGCGAAATTTCAGGATGATGGGTCGAGTATTTAAGACGTGAAAGCGTAACAAACAAACAAATTTGGTACAGATATAGTTTAAAACATGGGCAAAGACATAGACTTTTTTATTAATATAGCTAAAGTCGGACAAGAAAGTGGTCTACCAGTTTTGACAAAAGTTTCTGTGACATCTAATTATCGCCAAGGTTGACTTTTCTAACTTGACACATCGTATGTCGTAAATATAATGTATGATAAAGAGAATATTTTTGAAAGGGGAAATCGACCTTGTTGTTTCATAACGTTCAAATTAACCTCAACCGTAGGGTGGTAGACCACATTTTTGGACGACACACTTTGCTATAATACATAAAATATCCTTCTAGTTAATTATCTTTAAACTTTCGTGAAGACGAGAAATTTCTATAAAATAAAGCTTCATTAAAATTACACACTGTCAAATTACGAGTACATAACTTGTAAGCGTGTTGAACAGTTTGAAATTTATGAAACACAAAATAATAAGAACAAGTACACATTAGAAATAATAAAATATTAATATTAAAAATATTCTTAATGTATAGATACTCTAGGATAACATGTGTTTAAGAAATAAAGAAGACCGATTCAGGTATACACATACAATGGGCGCTTCTGGTAAACCGCTCGTTAAAGTTGCGCGTTGTCAAATTTGTTAGCGCGCCTATGATGATACATACGCCACCATTTTGTAGTGTAGAAACGCTACAAGTTGGCGACGCATGTATTACTTAGACAAAATGGCTGACAGTGAATGTGTTCACATCGTATAAGCGGTCGTCGAGGGCGAAGCTAAATGCACTAAATGCACAACATCCAATTTGTGCTGACTCTGAAACTTGATAGCTTTCGTATATCTAGCTAAATATTTTTTATATGTACCGCAAAACTAACAAGTAAATTAAAATCAAAACATCGAACATGCGGCATTTTGTTTTTTCATGCAAGCTTATATTGACACTAAAATACAATCGATCGAGAGCATCATTAACACCATCGACAGACATAATGCGGGCGGACAGTTGGGTGATGGAGCAAAGAAAAACAACAAATGCACACTAATCACTTTTACTAAAGTTAAACAATAAATTAACACTACCGACTTGCAAACGAAACGAATAACAGTTCCTAGCGTGGAGGTCCGGACTCGACGACGGTTGAAGGGTCAGTGTCGGTTATAGCGCGCCCCTCCATTAAGTAAGCTCTGTCGTAGCACGAAGTTAGCTGTGTGTTGACGTCATCGCAACAGTGCTGCCATCTCTTGACTCACGTGCCGCGTTTCGTTTAACAACCGTACTCATGACCGTCTCCTAAACATTTATAAAGCTGAAGCCTATTGCCAAAGCTTTGATACGCTTTGAACTTTAATTCCATGCAAATCGGGTGTTGCTGTTAGAAACATGTTAGTCCGGTTAGTTAGTTAGTTGGACGTGTGTTATCCGCACTTAGCGCCACAATTGGGCCATTGTGCGTAAGTAACCGACGCAAAAATTTGTTTGGTTACTCATACCACCTCAGCTCCGTCCAGAAAGATAATAGGGGGTCCCCTATTATCCCCTACTATATAGGCGGGTGTTGCGCAGTACCTCCTACATCGTTTCTGGACTGTTTAGAAGTTTTGCCCGTTGGTTGCTCACGCTTTTACAATGTAGGAGCATGTGAGCATGAGCTGGTGTCTCCTCGGTCTCCATGCAGCCCCTACATAAGGGACTGTCAGTGATGCCGATGTTGAATAGGTGTTTGTTGAGTGAGCAGTGGCCTGTTATTATACCCACTAGCTGGGGTAGGGGTCTCCTTGTGGTACGTAGGTGTTTGCGCGACAGATGTTTGTCTAAGGATGGGAGTGCTTCCTTCGTCTGTCTACATTCCTTTGATTTTGCCCACTATTTTTCGTGAAGTTTCATAATTTTGTCGCATAACCATGTTTTGAGTTGGCAGAAGGATATTGGGAGAATCGGTTCAGGTCTTACCATTTTAGTGTTCGATCCTCGCTTTGCCAGTTGGTCTGCGGCAAGTATTAGTACGGTATCTGAAAATATTATTGGTACGCTGTAATAAGCTAGCACCCTAGCTAGTATAGTCGCATGTATGTTTAACAGTAGAAGATAATTTTTTCTTTAACAAAAACAAGATTTTGACCGGCGCTTCGCTCGCATAAATGTATTTTAGGTTGGTAACAGTACTTTTTTCTGAAGGAAAGGTCCTTTTATTTACCCCTGATAACGTATATGCGAAATTTTACGATAATCGATTAGTAATAATAATATTCTCCGGACCGAATTTCGGCCACGGCGACCAGTCTTAACGGAGACTGGCCAACTACGCAGGAGATATTATAGTGCACAAGTGTTTGCGCAAACACAACTGCACTCTCTGTTCTCATGAGCCGATGGGACGGTAATCCGACACGACCGGAGAGAGATCAGGCGCAGGAGCAACGGCTTTACGTGCTTTCCGAGGCACGGGGATGTCTAACACCGCCAACTTCCTAACTCCAGGCTGTTATTGAGATTTCTTAACTGGAAAACCCAATAACTTTTTGTTGGCCCGACCCGGGATTCGAACCCGAGACCTCATGCATAACAGTCGCATTCACTACCGCTGCGCCACGGAGGCAGTTCGATTAGTAGTTAAAAGGCGTGAAAGCATAGCAAACGAACTCACATTCGCATTTATAATGTTAGGTAGAATTTCTTGTCATTACCGAGGTGCATTACTACGTTCAAAATCTTTCTTCTTTTTTCATGTTCGTGTTGCGCATTCAGCCGTGTGGACGACGTAAGGTGTTCTAAAAACAATTTCAATAAACAAACCAAGAAGTGTGCGCCGGTCCTCGCTATATACTTATAACTATATTGGCTACTGTATGTACTTGTGCATTTTATGTGGAGCACTCGATGCTAGGCCATTTCGTGTACGCTTTACGACGCCAATTCCTTCTGTGACAAGTATTCTTGTTCTTCTGTCTAGCACACTAAAACACGCCCGTGGGAAAATTGGAGTGTTTCATTTCACGGACCTGTGTCACGATTTTGTATACATTTAGCGTGATATGATTAGATTAGATTGTATACTATTATATGTTTCGTAATTGACAGACTTATGTTTGAAAACGTATCAGAACTTTGGCTTTGACGTAAAGTTCTGCGCCGTAGAAGAGTGCTATGTAACAATTAACATAATAACAATTACGACGATCATAACTATGACTGTCATAATTGTTTAGCATTGGTGTATGTACGTCGTTCTTTTGTATATAGTTATATTTATATCTATCCCAAAATACTTTTACTAATCTATACTAATATTATTAAGCTGAAGAGTTTGTTTGTTTGTTTGGTTGAACGCGCTAATCTCAAGAACTACTGGTCCGAAAAATTATTTTAGTGTTGGATAGCAAAATTATCGAGGGAGGTTATAGGCTAAATAACATCACGCTACAACCAATAAAAGTGGAACATCAATAAAAAATTATGCAAAAACGGGGAAAATTCTCTTATGTGAAGCAGATGAAGTTGCTCGGGTCAGCTAGTTAACTTATATTTAACACTATATACATGTTAAATACCGATTTCTTTTATCGAGTGCACATGAACTGTTGGCTCTCTTATATATCCTATCATACAAACGGCACGTTGAACGTGCGTTTTTATTCATATCCTTAGTAAATATAATAATTGCGAATATGAGTTAGTTTATTATTCATGATGATGGTTTAGAATTTAAGACAAAGTGTCTTAACTAAACCAATCATCATGAAATTTCGCATACACGTTGTCGGGATTACAGATAAGAACATAGGTAAGGTTAAAGGTCAGCCAGGAAAAATCCGTTCACGAGGGATAAAAATTAATCAACACAATCTACATAAACGCGAGTGAAGCCGCGGGCTAAATCTAGTATATAATATTATAATGCCAAACCTTTGTCCACCTCCATTAGATAGCAATATCTAGAGGCACACTTAAGGACTTAAGGCGCCATATAGCCGATGTCATATACCCCATGCAGTTTATCGGCATATCAACAGACTGAATCTGTTTCACATACCCTGAAATATCTCATCGCGAATGTTTATGGTAGCTGTCATAAAATCCAATTGAACCCGCCGCGATATCCATTTTAGTTAAATATATTTTATTTTAAGTTAAAAATGTATGTGACTAATGGTCGTGTATACGAGTGTTAACGACAGGCGAGCGGACGGTAGCTCGATGTCACCGAGCCGCTTTATGACACATGCTCGTCGACATGCCAATTTTATATCCAGTCAGCTGTAAACTTGACGATCTTTAAACTTTACCATTTACGTCGGTGTTCCAATTAGAAGCACTCGTTTTTACTGTGTCGTATTTTATACGACTTATGATTTACATTTCCGACGAGTATTCAACGAAACATAATCGAGAACTCATGGGTTTACGTGTGGTTTTATTGTACTTGAAATAGCAGGTTTATTTCGGGGCTGTCGTCTGAAAGTCGCCGAAATGCTTTGTTAGTATTCTTTATTAGAAAGCTGTGCAAGTCTCCCTCGTTCGTCCCCTAAAACGCTTAACCATGTTTGCTATTTTTATAGACATGGTTGCGGCTGCCGTTGTTTCAACTGTATTTATGCGAGGTTGATTTAATTAATTCTCCCTTTGTCTTTGTTGCTTTTCTTTTCCGCAAATTAAAGATGGTAGTAGGTTTATTACTAAACGTAGCTCAACGATAAATTGTAGACTATACATTATACGTGGTATTCTATTTGAACGTCCGTAACTTACAATTGTCTAAGTATATTTAGACGTTGTAGCGTTTATATATGATTTATATTGTATGTCTATAGTGATGGGTACATAATTAGAAACAACTAGTCATTTTTTGGAGATCACAGTTTATTTGTCGGTCGCAAATTAATTTATATATATTGCCGAGTTTTTGCAGCTACTTATTTGGTCTTTACCATTACAAAATTACTGCTGTGCGTTTGGTGTGGGGGCCACTTTGTTAAAACTCTATAAAAATGTGCTTAGGATTTAGTGAACATTGCCAAAGAATTGTGAACGTTGGAATCAGATTTTGTGAAAATCAAATAAGCGAGTTATGGACTGTAAAGTTGAGCCCTCAGTTCTCACATAGAGGATTGAGGGCCCACCTGTACTGGATAAACTATGGACACTACAGAAAAAGTCTGTATGCCAAAATCTAAGCTAATTCCAAACAAAATTTGTAAAATCAAGATATTATCGCAAACGACTGTCCCCCTACTTTGTATATCTTCGTTCAAAATGAACCCTCAATTCTCTTACACGTAAAAGTTTATTACGTAAATAAAATGAAACCTTTAACTTACAGCTGCTGATGGAAATCTAATATGCAACTAAATAAATTGTGAAAATTTGTGAAAGCTAGAACAGGTCACTACTTCTTATTATTTGAAAGTTATGACCTTTATAAAATTAGGGTCCTCAGTTCTCCATTTCCTTTGGTTTTAGTTTTATTGCGCTAACGTATAAAAGATAAGACAAACACAAAAGTGTCCCTTTTTGTGAAAAAATTGTGCATCGAATACGATACCAGAAAGAAATGAAAAGACCCTTTATTGTATAAGAAAATCGAGTTTTGTTTTTATTCTCTGAATAAGGAAATAGGGTGACAGATTGCAGTAAAGATTAGTAAATGTACTGTCATAGGTTTTAATAAACTCTCTTCGATGTTTCGCTTACATCGCTTACATCGTCACATAATTTAAAATTACTATTAATTAATACATGTTATTTGTAATATCCAATACTATCAGCGAAAGTGGAGGAACGAATTCAATCGCTGCGATAAGTTTGTACACTTTTGTTTTTATTTTTAGTGTGTGCTGTATATCCTGCAGGCAATACTCACCAGTACCGTTTAAATCAAATGCAATGACAAAATGCAATTCGTAGTTTACTGCTACGTCAGAACCACAAGTAAGACAAGACTTAAATGATTCGTCATTTAAGTCTTGTCTTAATCACATCATCACTCATTCACAAATTTTGTTTGGAATTAGGTTAGATTTTGGCATACAGACTTTTTCTGTAGTGTCCATAGTTTATCCAGTACAGGTGGGCCCTCAATCTTGTATGTGAGAACCTCAGTTCTCAGTTCAGGGCCCAACTTTACAGTCCATAACTCGCTTATTTGATTTTCTCAAAATCTGATTCCAACGTTCACAATTCTTTGGGAATGTTTACTAAATCCTAAGCACATTTTTAAAAAGTTTTAACAAAGTGGCCTTCACACACGCTCATAATTACTTTATTTTTACGTGGTTTCAAGGCTGAATGAATGTCAGATATATTACCAAAATAAGAAAGCATAGTGATACAATTACTGTTGCGTTTTCTGAGCACACTAATATTTTTTTTATAGGCGAATCTTGGAAGCCTTATATATTAAAAAAAAACGGAGTAAAATATATTGTTGAACGAACTAACAAACTACAACATCGCTTAATTATTTGCCTAGCCACGAAATAATTCAATTTTCATATCGATAGTGAGATAGACACGATAGTGAGGGTAGTATAATAGAAAGGCGATAAAAGCAGTCGGGCACAGTTGCTCGTCGCTCATTCGTTGCCGAACTGTCCCGAGGATGCCTCGCGCTAAGGTGAAACCAGTTTCGACGCATACCTATTTTATGTTCAAAGCGGAAAACTGCAAATTGGAGTACGCCCGGATACCATGCCGTGGCTGTCCCTTAGTCGAGGATTTCGGTATGGGCAATAGTTGGGGTGGGCAACTTGAGGGTGCGTGTCGGATTCCTCTTCCCAATTATTTTATAACAAATAATGGTGAATGTGCAATATTTTAATCAAAATGGAAGTTACAGAAATATCTAACTTTGACTCTCTCTGACTTTCGGAAGTTATATGACTTTTCGAAATTATGTGCGTATTGATTGACAATTATCGCCTGCTCCGTGCCTCGGAAAGCACGTAAAGCCGTCAGTCCCGGCTGCCATGAACATCTATGGCAGTCGTTATTGGGAGAGTGTCGACACAAAAGATCTCACTGGGTCGAAGTGTCGCCGGTCTGCACTGACTGGCTCCCACATAAGATAAGATAAGATAAGATACAGGAATATCGCAAATTTTAAAGAGCTTTGCAAAATTAATATTACTAAATGTACTGTATTTTATAATAAACAACATGGCAGATCAATAAACGTATGTTTAAAGTTTTTTCTAGGAATACCGCAACATGTGAGGACATATTAATGTATAAGTAGTTTATTTTCGAACATTGTTTTTTATATTTCTGTCAATTTGGGTTTAAAATCAATAGTATTCTTGTTAACCCCTCCAGCTAAGCTAGAATCCTAACCTATTGAATCGCAGCGGCACACCGGTGGCCACACGCGAAAAATTGCTCATTATGTCATAACAAGCTCTTTAATGTATATTTCTAAGACGTACCTACTCTTTATACCGTTTTGTCGGCCTCTATGGCGTAGTGGTTAGTGTAACCGACTGCTACGCCTGAGGTCGCGGGTTCGATTCCCGCACAAGTCAAACATTTGTGTGCATGAACATGGATGTTTGTCTTGATCTGGGTATTTCTATGTATAATATGTATATAATATGTATTTACAAAAAAAAATATGTATATATGTTTATCCATTGTCTAGTACCCATATTACAAGCTCTGCTTAGTTCGGGCTAGATGGTGTTGTGTGTATGTAATAGAATATTATTATTATAGAATATAATTATACAGCAAAAAAAAACTGTTCATAGAATCAATAAACACATATTTATGTGCTAGATAAATCCTTGAGGGCTTCACTTTAGATAGTATATTCCTCTCACTAATGTCACTTAAAGCTCACCATAGCGTGGCGTAGCGATGTTTTCTATCACATAACACTTTATATTGTTACCTAATTTTGCCCGCGGCTTCGCCCGTGTAAATGCAGGAAGGCTTGGTTAGTAACAGTACTTCTTACTGGATGAAAGGTACCTTATGCCCTTTTCTGTTACCCAAGACGTGTATGCGAAATTTCATGATAAACAATCGAGTAGTTCGTAACCAAAAAATAAACTCACGTAGGTACGCATTTATAATATTGATTAGGATTTAGCGTAAAACACTGGTGAAAATATGCTAATAAGCGTTTCAGGTGCTATAATATTGTTTGAACGTCAATACGTTCCAAAGCATGTAAACTTCGTTTTCGTAAATGCGATCGAAATGTAACTAGTGAAATCGATTTGACGTAAACAAGATTCTAATCGATATTTGAACTCGATTATGCAGAACTTGATTTTATTAAACCAATTACGCCATCCATGCGTAATTTGACGTACAAAATGCATTACGCGTACTGGTTGGAATCGAAATGCGTAGTATGTGCCGAATTATAGAAAGCTATTTGTCATATCGAAATGCGTTGTATGTAGTTGCCGATGCATATTTCACGCATCGATTGCGATGTAAATATGCATCGATAACGTTTATTAAAGAAATGCAACAAAATGCTCATGAATGTTTCTTCAAAAACGTAATCACTACATATAATTAAACAGTCTCCCGCCGCGTCTGTCTGTCTGTTCGCGATAAACTGAAAAACTACTGAACGGAGTTGCATGTGGTTTTCACCAATAGACAGAGTGATTCATAAGGATGGTTTAGATGTATAATTTGTTAAGGTTTTGTGCTATCTGTACGAGTAGCGGGTCGCTAGTATCTATACTAATATTATAAAGCCGAAGAGTTTGTTTGTTTGAACGCGCTAATCTCAGGAACTACTGGTTCGAATTGAATAATTCTTTTAGTGTTGGATGGCCTATTTATCGAGGAAGGCTATAGGCTATAACGTCACGCTTCTATCTACAAGAGCGGCGCAGTAACGATAAACGTGGGTGAAACCGCGGAAACATCTAGTAATATATATCAAAGCTTCTTTTGTGAACTTTATAAATGAAATAGGTATGTAATTGGTGCCGGATTATACATATAGAAGTGTTTGCCACTACTACGTACGACGATGCTACGAGGCCTGACGATAAATAGGGCACTCGCATAACTATAAAAATATCTGAATGTAAAACTCTTTCTCGCAAATACAATTCGAAATGACTACCACCCAGTTTCTAAAAGGCATGTCAACATATAAATTTGTGAACAGTCGAGCGCATGTCAACTGTCGAGAATTGCTGGCTAAATTTAAATTAGCAACAGGCAATCAAGTCACTACATATTGTGTTTAATTTTGACACGTTGTTGACCTTTCAAAAACTGGGTCAGATCCAGACACCACGCTTTTACTGAAAAACTCAGAATCTCTGAACAGAGAAACCCAACATATTTGACCTAATCCTATAATCAATCCCGAAACCGCAAATATTTTCCTTATAATAATAATAATTATTTTACAGGTTACAGGAGTAGTCGGCAGGGCCGAAATGCTATCATCCCTGTTCTTCCTCGCTGCACTTATATTCTACGGGCGAGCTGCACAAAAGAAGAGATGCACAGGTAATATATAATAATATAATATACGCCCGGTATACCTGGCTCTCTACTGGGCACGGGGCGCTTCTCAGTGCGTAAAGTATTAGGCCATAGTCCACCATGCTGGCCTACTGCGGGTTGACAGACTTCACATATCTTCGAGAACATTATGGAGAACTCTCAAACATGCAGGTTTCCTCACGATGTTTTCTTTCACCGTTAAAGCAAGCGATAATTAACTATTTAGAAATGCCAGAGATGCGCGCCTTGGTATCGAATTCGAGACCTCTGCTTGGGAGTCCAACGGTTAAGGACTAGGCTATCTCGCTTATTACTAATTACTTACTATCACAGAAAATTATGCAACGGTGAGCCCCTCATAAAGGCTGTTCCAATAATAAACAAAACGGATTAAACGACGTCACTGTACTTTACCTCTCTTTAACCTTAAACCTCGAAGGGGCTAAAGACTTGTATCAAGCCAAAGTTCAATCTAGGATATTGAACGTCGCCTACCGTTAACAAAAGAGGTTTTACGCTGCAGAGGGACTAAGCTCAGGTCTCCAATATGATCATGTATTCACGTGCACATATGTATTATATAAGTCCCCAACAAGAGGGCGAATCACTGCATGAAAAGCTTTTTTAAAAAAAGATTCCTTTAATTAAAGAATCTAATTAATTCTATATATCATATTAATATTATAAATGCGAATGTAACTTTGCTTGCTTGAAACTCTTTGAGGAGTTTTTTTTGTCAGGAGTACAGAAAAGGATACCTTTTATCCAGAAAACATTTACCTACTGTTCTCAAGCGAGCAAAGCCTAAGATCAGGTATTAATTTTGATAAACTGTTGAGAGTAGACAACCGTTGAACTGCTACGCATATATCTCTAACTTAATTTCGCAGCACTCACCGCTGATTTTTCTAAGTAGAAGATAATTAACTATTTTAATACACACATTATGTATTAAATAGTTATATAGTGATAGCTCAGTGGGAGACCAACAGACTGCAATGCAGAGGGTCTCGGGTTCGAACTCACGTCGCGCACGTCTGACTTTCGGAAGTTATATGACTTTTCGAAATTATGTGCGTATTGATTGACAATTATCGCGTGCTCCGTGCCTCGGAGAGCACGTTAAGCCGTCGGTCCCGGCTGCCATGAACATCTATGGAAGTCGTTATTGGGAGAGTGTCAACACAAAAGATCCCACTGGGTCGAAGTGTCGCCGGTCTGCACTGACTGGCCCCCACATAAGATACATACATACATTAAATAGTTAATTATCGCTCGCATTTAATAGTTAATTATCGCTCGCATACTTTCACCAAGTACTAAGTAAGAAACAGAGAGCAGCGATAGCTCAGTGGGGAGACCAACAGACTGCAATGTAGAGGGTCTCGGGTTCGAACGGACGTCGCGCACCTCTGAATTTCGGAAGTTATATGACTTTTCGAAATTATGTGCGTATTGATTGACAATTATCGCGTGCTCCGTGCCTCGGAGAGCACGTTAAGCCGTCGGTCCCGGCTGCCATGAACATCTATGGAAGTCGTTATTGGGAGAGTGTCAACACAAAAGATCCCACTGGGTCGAAGTGTCGCCGGTCTGCACTGACTGGCCCCCACATAAGATACATACATACATTAAATAGTTAATTATCGCTCGCATTAATGGTGAAGGAAAACATCTAGGCTAATATCGAAGAGTTTTGTATAACGTTCTCAAGAATTGATTTCACACTGAGCAATCGTAATGAAGTATCGTCTAATCCTTCTTATGCTCCAAAGAGGCCCGTTCCCAACACTGTAACAGCTCATAAACAGGGCTGTCATAATATTTTATAAATAGATTATATATATTGTTTTATATTTTGTCTGTTTGTGCTGGCATCATGCAAGAGCTGCTATTGTAAACAATAGGCAGCTTTGTTATCCAAAATAAGAATTTGACACATCAACTTTATTTGCGCCTACTAAAAAATAGCTCTTCCACAGCGAAACGCTTACGCTGGACATATTTCTCAGCGCGTCATTGCATCGATGTCACTTGCCTTACCCTTCACCTTAATTGCCAAGAGTGACCATGAGTTTCTTGCCCGTTCTTCTCATGAGCCCTACACCCTTGCTTTGCTTAACGTGGCAGTAAATGTAAATTCGCAGAAAAATTTGTGTAACTTTGACATTCATAAGTGTTACCTTGTAACCTAATCTGAATAAATTTATTTTGAATTTTGAATTTTGCCGATTGATCTTATATTCCAACACTAGCTGACCCGCGCAACTTCGTCTGCTTCACTTAACTAACAGAATTTTCACTGTTTTTGCAACGTTTATTATTGCTGCTCCGCTCCTATTGGTCGTAGCGTGATGTTATATAGTCTATAGCCTTCCTCGATAAATGAGCTAATCAACAATAAATAAATGGGTAATACAAAAGAATTTTTCAATTCGAAACTGTAGTTCCTGAGATTAGTGCGTTCAATCATACAAACAAACTAACAAACTCTTCAGCTTTATAATATAAGTATAGACTATCTTTTGTCCACGGGTTCACCCGTGTGAAAAGAGTAATAATAATTTTGTGAAAATATTTAATAAAATATATTAACCTACTTAGGCAGGCTCATCTATTAAGGTCAGGACTAGTGTTCCGAAAATAACTTTACAGTTAAATTATCCACGGGAACGCAATACTGGGAAAAGTATTTTATCTGTTGTAAAGGGATACGAAACCAAGCCTATTAACGTCTACCGGCCACAATACCATGCAACTTCCTGAGAATTTCTAACCAGGTGGACCTAAACACACCTTGCTACCATTTTATTGTTAGATCAACTACTTATTTTTAAAGGTAAAACAACGTACTGGTGATATTAAGTTGGAGTATAATTTTGGTGTTGGTGTGAAGTGGTTGTTTCCCACATCAATGTTATACATTTTGACTTTGTACAGGACCACCAAGAGGTGAATGAAATTGAAGATAATTTTGTTCATGTCAATTGTTGTGATTCGTTTTAAATCTTAGAGAATACTGGGTGGGTCCGACGTATTAAGGATGAACCTATTGCCGTCTAATCAAGCGCATTACTACACCCTGGTGCTACGGAGAACTTTCTACCGATCTCATTATCAGACACCGTAATAAGAATTCCTTAACAAAAAAAACTCAATGACATTTCGCCTGACCCGAGACTCAGTGGGATCTGGAAAGCCCGACATCAATCCGAGACCTCATATATAGTAGTCGCTCTACCACTGTACTACAGAGGACTAATGCTAAAATTTAAACTAAATAAATCCTTTCTAATTCCAGCCTGGCGATATGTGGTTGCCTGCTCGATATCGATCGGTGTGGCCATGTTGTGCAAGGAGCAAGGTATCACTGTTACTGGCGTCTGCCTCATCTACGAGATCTTCGTAGTACAGAAGGTAAGGAATTTGCGTCATCATCATTATAATATAACTCTTCTCGTCTCGGTGCAAGAAATATCTTAAAATCGTAAGCTTGTGTTATTTTCGAAGTTAAATTATATGGCTATTAAACTAGCTATTTTATAATGCAGCCAATGTAATGTTCAGAGTATGCGAGTTAAATACACAAATCAAAAGATTATAAAAGATAGTAATATCAACTAGACTAATTAATAATTATAATGCAAGAAAACTTATCACAGACTTTGATAGCAAACAAACCACATATTGTGGCTAGTTAAATATTACAAGCTAAGTTAGTTAATATTAAAATAGCAATATTGGCTTAAAAGAAGGCAAAGCATCAACGCTGTATCTTTATCTAGATACTCGTTTTCCCAAATTATAAATTAATCTATTATCTTATTCACCTCGAGTCTACATAACATAGAATCTGTGATGGTGGAATCAGTATTACCTACATCTCCAGTCGATTGTACTGGTATCGCTCATTGCTTGTGTGTAATCGGCCGCAGACAAAAAGAAGACAAGTCTGCAACTAAGTCCACGTGCTGAACGAAAAATACAGCTTGACTTGCCAGGTGCATCAGGATCCAAAATTAGATGTTTATTGTCTGCGCAACACAGAGTTTAAAAGACTATCCCCAATGTTAAAATTGTATTATTAAAACTAAATTCCGTAAGCAGTCTTCAATACTTTGCTGTATCTTAAAATTAAACTTGATGGTCTTTCAAACAGCGGCGTAAAGGAACATCGTCACGCTCGTCTTGGCCCTGGGACCTATCAAACAAGGGCTCAAGCTGGTGGTATGCGACCGGTGAAGGAGTACGGCGGTTCTCGACCGTGCTGTGCGCTTCCTTAGCACTACTGATCGCCAGAGTCCACGTGATGGGCGCTCAGTTGCCAGTGTTCACAAGATTCGACAACCCTGCTGGAGCATCACCGCCACCTACTAAGTAAGCATCATTTAGTATTACCTCAAAAACGTATTGAAATATTTATCACTCAGTTTAGCAGTGAAGGAAAACATCGTGAGGAAATTTGCATGTATGAGAGTTTTCCATAATATTCTCGAAGTTATGTGAATACTTCTGACCTGCACTGGGCCAGCATCTTGGATTATGGTCTAATCCTTCCCACACTGAGAACTAGTCCCATGCCTTGTAGTAGAACAGTTTATAGACTGACATTGTTGTTTTAACATTCCCTTCTATTTCGACGTTTAATTTTCAAAGTGGGTACTTCAACATTGTTCAACTTAAAGATTAAAACGAACAATACCTTAGTCTCCTCGTAACTATGGCTACTAAAAAGCAATTAAAACGTTAGGCAAACTAAAAATAGAAATAATTGAAATATTTCTCAAAGTAGTGTTTGAAATAAACCGCATATATTATATCATTGTTTGTCAATGTTTTCACGGAAACTTATGCGATCCCACATGAACCTCGAAGTAAAAAGGGTTTTACCTTTTTCTCTAAATTCGTCTGTGGCTCTCTGTAAGCGTATTTAGAATCCAAATATATTTAGTAGCCACGGAAAATAAAGATAAAGAATTGACACACCTTCTATGCGCTTCATGAATCTTCTAAGGTTGGTGAAATTTAAAATACTATCATTACATTAAGAACTAAATTGAGTAGGTATATGTCACAGAATATAAAATATACATATACATACAATGGACTTCCGCCAAGTTACACCTACTTCGATTCAATATACAGAATATAAAAACAAGTTAGATTGAACTGACAGCATATTGTGAATAGGTAGACTATAATATTTACAATTATATGCATACGTTTTCGAATTTGATTCGATTGTAATCTTACAATGACCAACCGTTAGTTGTTAAGCCCACTATACACTATAAACATATCAGTGCTCAATATTGCGATATTGCGATTTCGAATCCTATACCCGCTGTTTAATTGTAAATCTGACCCTGATTATTGTTACCGATAGAGGCTAACTAAACTAGTGACAGGCGTTTGCATTAGCTATGAATTTACCTCCATAACCATAATTACATTTGCTCTACGTGGTTGCCTGATAAGTCAGTATTCATCATTATCACAGTAATAAGGATAATTGGCTTAGACGAGACTAAGTATAGTGCCAATTGTAGGGCGGCCGGCCGAAAGTCACAACGCTAAGCCACATTAATTTTACGAGCTTTGTCGTAAAATTAAAGCTAAGAAATAGGTAATTGAACAGCGGGGAAGTTGTTGAACGAGCGCTTTCTCAGCTTATGGCGAAACACACTTAATATAAACAGCCAGCTTTGTTATATTAAGGTACTGGGAAGGCGTGTTACTGTACTCGTTTATTTATGATTGTTGGTCATTTATTCTCTATATGTTAATTCATTGAGTAAGCGATTGACTTCGAGGACTGTTGAGGGTCAAAGTCAGAAATAATTTATGTATTCAGGTCACCAAGTAGTAAGTATGTAAGTCTATTGATGAGTTTAATACATTACTCGTAACTTATAGGTTAGTTGCTAGCTTCAGGTAAATGATCTCAAAATTCGATAGTCCCTTGTATAATCAATCGCTACTACTCATTTTCTTTCATTGTTTAATTACATTTTTTGTTACATCTATACCGTGTTACAAAAAAAAGTAATTTAATTGGCAATAGAGTATTAAGTAAGATATCAGTGTTGCGACAGAGTTCCTGGCTTTGATCCGCACTTGTCAAACTAACGCCAACTAACTACTCTCCAAACACAAGCATTGAATTTAGCTGAAGGAGTTAGCAAGAATATTATTGTAAAACCTGTAACCTAAAATTCTAGAATTGTTCGAAGCAAAATAATCACGTCAGTCAGCCTTAGACCGTTGAAATATTTTATAACTTTTCTATTTGCAAATGATTGGTCTGTTCGTATAATAATAATAATATATATACCCTTTTGGGACAGTCGTTATCTCCTCATGAGACTAACGCAATATCGGAGGGCACAGTACAATAGCTTTTAAAATACCACCTTCACCTTGTGATATAAACAAAAAATGTATCACCAGGTTAAATAAAAGCGCACAAACCGCAGGGCAGCTTGTGGCGAGCTGAATGTGAGTGGCGACACTGCGGTCCTGAAAGCCTCAGAGAGTCGGTTAGGACCTCGTCCTCGGCTTGTCGTTACTGGTTGGCTGAGGTGGAACTTCTAAAGCATCCGTAGGACTCTTAACTCTGGCTTGCCTTGGTCAGCCGGTCAGAGAGGGGCCGCTAGAGCTATATGGGGGTGGAAGTGTCATTTTCAAGGGCATAATTACGGGGAAACCCGCTCCGGGTCTTACGCCTGCTGCGGCTAGCGCCGCTGTCGGTGTTCCATCCCACCTTTGATTAAAACTCTCGAAGAGGCCTCTTCACGTGGTCCCATGTCTCCGCATAAGCTTCCCAAAGGGCCAGATATTTTTCTAATATAATAGAAAAATATCTGTGATATGTGATAAGAGAAACATAATAATAATATAATATCAGTCATTTATGTTAACGGGCCTTCACATTGGCCCAGTGCGGGTTACTAGACTTCACATATCTTTGAGAAAATTATAGAGTTCTCAGACATGCAGTTTTTCTAACAATGTTTTTTCAAAGCATCGTTAGCAAAACAAAATAAATAATTAACAATTAAATAAGTTCGAAAAGTGAAAGTTACATGTCTTGGGATCAGGGCCAATACCTCTGCTTGGCAGTCCAATAGAGTGCTGGACTGCCTTATTTTCCCCCCGGGATATGCGCCTGATGCATACCCCTCGCCGCTAGGGGAGGCGAGAGGGTTATGTGCGGCTCTCCCGTACTTTGGGCCTAGGGACCAAAACTCCACGGTGTGGCTCTTCGCTGCCTTGTATAGTAGGTGGGCCGCTGGTAATGAAAGTACTTCAGCGACCCACCCAGCAGACTACGACTCCTGGGCGACGCCCCGGCCCTACATAGGGCGTCGGACCGACTCAATAGCGGCGGTTGGGTGATCCCCGTTCTCCCGCCCACGGCCTTCATTATGGCGGCATAAGGCACGCGAATGCGCACCTGCGCCGCCCGGTTCGCTGGCGACGGCTCGGATCCGCAAGGATACTTTCCTCACGGATACGCTCCGCCGCCTACTTCTGCGAGATGACGTCCTCGCAGAAGGGCACAACCGCTGCCCACTTCCTCTTGCCGTCGACCATGGCTTTGATCACTGCCGGCAGCGAGAGATCTTCACCCACAACCTCAATGAGTTCACGGCGTTGCACCGCCCAAGCAGGACACTGCTCAAGCGTGTGCTGCGCCGCGTCCTCCTCACAGTCGCAGTGGTGGCAGACGGGACTCGGTTCCCACTTAGCGACCGTGTGCAGGTATTTGCCAAAGCAACCGTGCCCTGACAACACCTGCACTAGCCGGAAGGAGCGTTGGATTGCCTAGACTAGCTAGCTGCTTAAGTGTAACGTTAAATAATATGCCGACACATTTTCTAAACTGTTACGTTTACGCTAGATATTTCACGTTCGCGTACCTACCGGCGCTGAACGCGTGGCTACTAGCCCTACCAGAAGCGCTGTGCTGCGACTGGACGATGGGCACCGTGGCGCTCATCAAGTCCTGGAGCGACAACCGCAACTTCGCCACGCTAACGCTGTTCGTCTGCCTACTCCTTGGCACCATACAAGCGTTACGGAAGCGGTCTATCGTCCTTTCTATGGTAAGCTACGTCACATTATTATAATACGCAAAAACAAGCAGAAGGATATCAAAATAACACTCTCTCGTTCTCGATATATATATGTATGTATCTTATGGGCCAGTCAGTGCAGACCGGCGACACTTCGACCCAGTGGGATCTTTTGTGTCGACACTCTCCCAATAACGACTGCCACAGATGTTCATGGCAGCCGGGACCGACGGCTTAACGTGATCTCCGAGGCACGAAGCAGGCGATAATTGTCAATCAATACGCACATAATTTCGAAAAGTCATATAACTTCCGAAAGTCAGAGGTGCGCGACGTGGGTTCGAACCCGAAACCCTCCGCATTGCAGTCTGTCGGTCTCCCCACTGAGCTATCGCTGCTCTTTCGATATATATAAATTGTAACGGGAGTTATATATAAATATCATACAGCGGTCATAAGCAGTTTGTGACTACGGCCGCTATGACCTGGTCGAAAGGTCAAGCATCTAAAGGTAAACAATATGATGATCGCATTAATTCCCGTTACGAATTATATATAGAAGTATCATACCAACATTTCACTACTTCGACCTTCATGACAACCTTATGCTGTGCTGCTAGTGAGAGGCTCCTGATCAATAAAGACAATAACCCTGTAGAATAGCTATGTAAGAGCAATTGCCGGACATTGCAGTTTTCAATTATTATATAACATGTTATCATTCAAAACATAAATATTGTATTTTTTTAATTGTATATACAAATTGTTTTATCAATAGATTTATTTTAATTTTGTAATTATACTGAAAAGTCACAATAAAATTATTATTATTATAGATACTTTTGTGAGTTCTGATCATAATGTAATCTATTAAACGGTTGAACTAAAGTTATTCGGGCTTGCCAGAGTAGTTTCGACGGAGTCAGGTCTGATGATCATGATTTGAATCCGTCGCACCAGGAATCCCGCTTATGATTAAGCACCCTGATTGAGTCGGACAAACCCGAATGATAAATAAATAGTACCTAGTATGTTACCTGGTCATTGTATTTTCAGGGCCTGGTACTCCTTGTAGTGCCGTTCCTTCCATCTTCAAACCTGTTCTTCCCTGTGGGATTCGTGGTCGCCGAGCGAGTGCTTTACATTCCTTCAATGGGTTGGTGCATATTAGTTGCCCACGGCTGGAGACTGATCGCCAAAAAATGGCCCAACTTAGCTGCCAGTGGACTATTATTCATCCTCCTAGCATTTAGTGCAAAGACTTACATGAGAAATTGGGATTGGAAGACTGAATATTCTATATTTGCTTCGGGATTGAAGGTACAAAAGAACAAATTAGAAATACTATATTGATTTCTTGTTTTATTTATCCAGAACTTAACAGCAACTTGATTTCAGGTAAACCGAAACAATGCCAAATTATATAACAACGTGGGGCATGCCTTAGAATCAGAAGCGAAGTATGCAGAAGCGTTAGAATTCTTTAACACAGCAGTAAGTGTGCAGCCGGACGATGTTGGAGCTCATATAAACGTCGGCAGGACTTACAACCATCTAGGACTCTACAGAGAAGCCGAAGAGGCTTACGTAAGGGCCAAGTCCCTTCTTCCAAAGGCAAAACCAGGGGAATCATACCAGGCAAGAATCGCGCCAAACCATCTGAACGTATTCTTAAACCTTGCCAATTTAATATCTAAAAACGCTACAAGACTAGAAGAAGCCGATTTGCTGTATCGGCAAGCTATCAGCATGAGGGCAGATTATACTCAAGCTTATATAAATAGAGGGGATATCCTGATCAAGCTAAATAGAACGAAGGAGGCTCAAGAAGTTTATGAAAGGGCTCTGCTGTATGACAGCTCTAATCCTGACATTTACTATAACGTAAGTATAATATTATTAACTTTCATTATATTACAGTACATACAATTGTAAAGAGTTTATGAGTACTTTAAAGTAATGAAACTTCCAAAAACTAATGGTCATAAACCAAATAATATTATTAATATTAATTAATATTTGCCTGTCTGTCTATCAGTTTGTTTCGATATCACACACAAACCGCTGAACTGATTTGGATTCCGTTTTCACCATCTAGTAACTTTGGTTTACTTAAAGCCAAGTTGCATCTAATTACATAAAAGCTAAGATATCACACATAGCATAATCCACGTAAATTAAATCGCAAACAAAATCACGGTTAAGTAGCTTTTCTGCAATAATTTAATATGTTATATTTGTATCAACATATAGCCTGAATGGTAAAGAATACGATCTAACTTTAAGGCGTGTTCATACTAAGTATGTACACACAGCGACATATCAACCTAGACTGTTTGGACTTTGAACTGTTAGAAGTTGAACGCTGCGAATCGTGCGAGAGCAGGCGTTATATTTTTGTTATTTTGTCTCATTTACGCTGAACGGGACGCGACGCTCTATCCTTACCATTACATCGACACCACTATGCACTGTCCCTTTCCGACAATTCTCTTTTTTGTATGTAGCGTAGTTATGCGTATATAGGATGTGTAACTTGATGTGTAGCTACACAGCTACACATCAAACGATAAATAATCGTATAAAAATACTGTTTCACATGATATTGTACACACGTACAATATCATGTGAAACAGTATTTTTATACGATTATTTATCGTTTCGACTTTTTAAATATATGAATGAGCACAAAAGTCTGTTACGCGTTGAACATCGATTGCTACGATATAATATGAATTTATTCGCAACAGTAAAAAGCATTGAATTTAAGCTTTTTAAATAACAGCATCAAAGTTGGTAGCAAAATCTGAATGCAATTGATATTTTAAATTTGTTAATATTTTTGTTTGATTTTATTTGTATTTACAATTTTATTGAGTTTTTATTTCGGGTTAACTTTTTGATTTTAAAATAAATCATTGAGTAAACTTTGATTTGCTGTTTTACCTTGTGCGTTTAATTGTAAAATGCAAACAAAGATATCGACTGAACATTACTTTTATTTAAATTTCGTATTACTGAAATATATTATAGAATTCTACAATTTTCAATCACATCGGGACTAAATAATCTAGAATTAATTAAATTTTCGAGTTTACATTCACGTCTCACGGCACATAACAAAAGATAGAAGTACTTACAAATACACACTAGGGGACACAAAATCAATAAAAGAACTCGTTTTAAGGTAAACGACCTAGATAGGATTAGCAAACATGCTATTTTTAGCATAAACGATGGGAAATTTAGTCGGTTTTCGGCAACACGATAAAACGGCGAAACGACCTACAATCTTCACATTCTTGGATGCCACTGGTCCCAGTCGCAACGATACAGCTAGAATTCTAGTATTTGTAATGTCTTTGCAAGTAACGTTATTTTCTTTTTATTACTATTTGAAATAGAACGGAACAGAAACTTTGTTTCCCGAAATTAGTAGAGATTCAGACGAAACTGTCGCGGTCTTCAGACTCAGTCAGTTATCTCATAACATACTTTAATGAAAGTAGTTCAATTTTCTCTGTGTAAATTGTAAAATACACATATAAAATTGAGTACCGCAATCACTTTACTTAACACATATGGGTGACTTTTTTTTTGCACATTTGATTAAACTGGTCATATTTTCGTGCTCACAGACGTATTGGTTGATTTGTATGTTAATAAAATGAACTTGTGACGTCGTGGATTTTCTTAACATAAATGCAAGAAATGTTAACAAAAATCAACTTACTGTTTAATTCCAGCTTGGAGTAGTTCTTCTGGAGCAGGGTAAACCTTCCCAAGCTTTGGCATATCTTGACAAGGCCTTAGAGTTAGAACCGGAGCACGAACAAGCTCTGCTAAACTCAGCCATCCTTCTGCAAGAACTCGGCGCGGCTGACCTCCGACATTTGGCCCGGCAACGACTTCTCAAACTATTAGAGAAAGACTGTAAGTAAACATTATTTTAGGCGTAAATTATATAGAAACGGCATATAACGGTGCAGGCACGGCATAGGCGCAGCAAAGGAATTGTGTCGCTTCAAAATTCTACTATAGATACAATGAAGCTGACGTAGGGTTGTTTCAAAAATATTATCGGAAACAAATAGCGATGACGCGAATATTCAAAATTCATGTCGGATGTATTAAAATAGTTTGATATGTGTGTAGCAATATTTTCAGGATACGATGAAACTGACAAACGCTGTGTGTAAAAGTCCGGAAAAATTAATATCAAAATAAATATTGCTGTACAAAATGTAGGCAAGCGGCGCGTTATAAATTATACAGACTTGGCGCGGCGCACTTGTGCCATATCGCTGCAGGCGCCGCGCCTCTTGCAGGCGCGACACAAGCCAAACGCAAGAGGCACGTTGCTAGTTATTTAGTAGTACCTACTAATAGAGAAGCCCTGCTATCGACAAAAAAAACAGTGACGAACCTTGACGTATCTTCGAACGATCTGATCTAGAAACGTTTGCCTAGGTCTTCCTCTTGCGACTGTTCCATTCACATTAGCCTTATAAACTTTCTCAGTTAGTCAAAATAATAAGAACTGTATTAAAAAACTAACTTTTGCCCGCGGCGTCGCTCGTGTAGAAGTAGGTTAGATTGTTTTAGTAACAGAACTTTATTTAAATTAAATAATTATACCTTATGTTACTCGGTGATAATATAGCTTTTTAATGGTGGAAAACTACAAGTGAGTTTGTGAGGTCTGTCAACTCAATCAGGCTGTAGATACTTACTGAGTGTAACATCTTCATCGACAGCTACCAACGAGCGGGTGCACTTCAACCTCGGCATGGTCTGCATGGACGACGGCGATGCAGACTGTGCAGAACGGTGGTTCCGCGCCGCCGTACATTTAAAGCCGGACTTTCGTTCGGCGCTCTTCAACCTGGCGTTGTTACTCGCCGACCGACGCCGTCCGCTAGAGGCCGCTCCTTTCCTCAAGCAGCTGGTGCGTCACCATCCTGACCACGTCAAGGCGCTGGTCTTACTTGGTGACATTTACATTAACTCCGTCAAGGACTTAGATGCAGCCGAGAGCGTAAGTAATAATAATATCAGTTCTGTATTAAACTGTTCCATTGCTGGCCACGGAGCTCTTCTCACTGTGTGAAGGGTAAGGCCATAATCCACCACACTGGTCCAGTTTAGACTTCACATATTTTTCGGAACACTATGGAGAACTCTCAGACATGCAGGTCTGGTCATGATGTTTTCATTATACATATATATGACAATTAAGTATTTAATGCGCACATAACTTCGCAAAGTCATCTGACTTTCGCATATCTATGCGTGCTTTGGGATCCAACTTGAGACCACTGCGTGGCAATCCAACAGTCTCCCAGTAGGCTATCCCTAGCTAATTATACAGGGTGACTGGTTAAACATTGTACGTACTTAAGGACATGATAATTTACGATCAGGTGTAATACACAGCTGTCGAACGCGCCGCGCTACCGAGGCTAATGACCTTTGATAAGAAAAGGATTTTCTCTTCATACTTCAATCCTAGTTTAGGACAGCAAAGAAATTTGGTACTATACGATCAAATAAATTATTAATTTATTGCTTTACTAATCTAAATGTAGTAGAGACAGATTTAAAATAAAGACAAAGTACCTTTGTATTTCTGGTCATTGATTTAATTAAACTACAAACACAGTTACGATAGAACGAAAAATAAAAAAATCCAAAAAATTCAAACGTATTGCACCTCGCACACTGTCATTTGCACGAGCATATCGCATTCTTAATAAAACAGCGACTTAACTCGAAATTTGAAAGTAAGCCAATTTGAACTCTAATTGTATATGTTGCATTCTAATATTATATTTGTGTTAAATCTTTTCAATAGAGTTCAAATTTGTTTAATCAAAAATACTGAGATAAGTCTCTATTTTATTAAGGATGCGATATGCCGAACCATTTCCCAATACTCTTCGTTTGAAAATGACATTTTCAATAGGTACTCGAAAACTCACTACTAACTCACAGAAGTCACAGATTAATAGTGTTTTATGTAGAGAAGGCACAGATTTTACGAAATACGGCAGTTATTAAGAGGACCGGACGTTCAAAACAATCGGCGCTTACGTTTTGACTAAGCGGGGGTGCAAATTCGGGAGAGTGCGGGGTGCGGTAGCGGGGGCCGGGGGCGGAAGTTTTTGTTACTGTACTAAGTCGTTTCGTGGAATAACGGGAATTACCAAGGTCGCATGGCCAATCGGCTCATCGTTAAACACAGCTGTAGTATATGCGCAAGAGTGTCCACACATTAAGTTTTTATTTAATAAATAGGTCAAATATTAAGTACCTTTTTTTTAGATATTTAGTTCTAGAATCGAGTTCTGAATACCCTCCTTCAACATGTCCAGTCTTTTACTAATCACCCTGTGATAGTACTTATGAAGATAATCTGTTATCGCAACAAAATTGAACTGTGTAACCTAGTCAAAAGTCGGTTATCGTTTTAGATGTAGCGTTACCGATGCAGAACTCATGTACCAATCTCAATCAATGTCAAATAAATGACTGGCGCGGGCTATATGCGTGAATTTATAATTCCTGTTACTTAAGATCGATCTGCCTTTTTGTTACATTTCGCCTGCTAAATAGCTCGATTGATTTTTAAAAGGACAACGCTAATTTGAATACAAGTGTATTAAAATTCTTACACAAATACTTAATTGCGTTCAGTTTATGCTTCGAGTGTGCGTGACGTTGCAGTGCTACCGGCGGATCCTGGAGCTGGAGGCGGACAACGTGCAGGCGCTGCACAACCTGTGCGTGGTGGGCGTGGAGCGCGGCGAGCTGGCGGCGGCCGAGCGCTGCCTGGCGCGCGCGGCCGCGCTGGCGCCGCACGAGCAGTACATCCGCCGCCACCTCGGCGTCGTGCGCGCGCGCCGCCGCGCCGGCGCCCGCGCCCCCGCCGCCGCCCCCGCCGCCGCCGACCAGGTGCGCGCGCGCTGGAACTACATCCCCCAGCAGCCGCCCGACCCCGACGAGCTCGACGCCCCGTAAGCCCCCGCTGTCCCGGGACCCCGGCGACCTTCACGAGTACTTTTGCTTCGAAGCATCCTCCTACCACCGAGACGGCCAGTCGCGATTTTCATCTGCCTATCGATTACTTTTTATGATTTCTTCGAACGATCAGGGTATTATCTTCTATCTGTGGACGTGATGTATTACCATTTCAAATTTCTTGTCGAGCGGTCGCTCGGTTTCGATACTTTCCTTTCTCCTATGATAATTATCTAGTTACGGTACCGTAGATTTTGTAACAGTACTAGGCGAGAAGTATTATACACCGATGGATATGGACAACTATATATTGATCTCGTAGGTAAAATTTGATTTGCGTTATACGACGTTTTGACGTTTTCGTGATATAAGTTTAAAACATCATTGATTATAATTGTGTATGCCATTTATAAATAGATATTACGTAGACTATGTTTCAACGAGCTTTTGTCTTAGCCCGGTATACGGAATGTATCGACATTTACAATATATGTGTATTTAATATAATAATAAATGGAAATAGTGTAATAGATTGTATAAACTGTTTCCAGTAAATTATATAAGTTTCTCTAGTCACAATACTCGTTTCGATAAGATGTCTATTTCTTTATAATAATAAATGACTTCTAGTTAAAAATACATTATACGTGAAATAAATGTTGAATACAACCCCGTGCTTCGATTAGGCGTTCTGAATAGCTCTAGTAAGACGCGCCCGCATAACCACCTAATCATTTTCTGAAACAATAATATTAACTATATACGTATCTAGCTGAACAATACGGTCACATTTTGTATGTACTACATAACTATCACATTCCCACCGTCCAACATTTGGAAAGTCGTGAACACTGCGGGAAATGCATCGCCATCTATCTAACAAAGAAGAAACCGTACTGAGCGATATGCTCTCATTTTGCTGTCAGTATTCATGTGAATTGTTTTGAGCCTCTTACTTTCTTTTCAATGTCGTCTATTTTATACACACTGCTGTTATAATTATTACCTATTCTTGATAATTTCGTGCACGTTAACATAAACACCGCTTTAACCGCTTTAAAAAAACAACAATTTGGTCTATGGTTTATTGTTATATTTTCCCTCCTAATTTTGTATAATGAGTGCCTAACCTATAATACTTGTGATCGAGTGTATTGTATTATTATTATATTATTGCTATTAATAAATTAATGTATATCAGCTCGTATTAAACTGTCCCACTGCTGGGCACGGGCCTCTTCTCAGAGTAAGACACACACAGACAGACACTTAGACCATAGTCCACCACGCTGGCCTAGTGCGGATTGGTGGACTTCACATTAAATTAATGTACATAAAATTAAATATTTCAGCAGTGTGTGTACCAAGTTGTAAACCAATGTCATTATTATTCATTATATTAATAAAAAAGTGTGCAGAACACTACAAACAAGTATATTATTTTCCTAATTATTTAAATGATTACGTAAAAAATGGAAGTGATCGACCGTTATTAGATATAGATGTGAAAAATAAATGTAATGTTGTTAATGTTTTAAGATAAAAAGTAACTTTTGTAAAAACAGAATTTTTTACAATGTCTTGAAACATTTCTTGTGGGAACTCTAATATGAGTTTTTAATTCGTATGGACCCCGAATATTGTAACTATTTGTCGTCAAAACGTTTATTTTTATAAAATAAAATGTTTCAAATGACAATATTGTTTTATTCCTTTAATTTTTGTATTGACCTTTATGATTATAAACCTTGAAGCTACAACACACTAGGGATTCGTGCCACAGGAAGTGCTCACAACTAACTATAAATCCGTCCACAAATTAACAACTTAGTTGCAATTACTTGGTTTGTATATATTATTTACGTAAGTAGTAAGTAAATAAGATATTAAAATGAGTAAGAATGCAGGCCTACACGCTATTAAGGACAGACGAAACGTGTCCAGAAAAATTACACGATTGGCAATGGGATAATTGCTGATTTGCTAGAGCAATTCAAATGTAACAAGAACTACTAACTAATTAATTAATAATTAACTACTAATTATTCAATAATTACTGTACTAGTAATTTGAAAATTTGCTAGTATCTAGTAATTTCTAAAAATCTAATAAAAAAATGTGTAGGTAGTGGTAAAATTTGGATATGCCTGCATGGACATAAAAGAAGCATATATACAACGAAAACTATTGTCTTAAGTTTACGCGAATGTTACAATAATCTTCTCCTGACCGAATTTCGGACACGGCGGCTAATCTTAACGGAGACTGGCCATCTACGCAGGAGATATTACAGTGCACAAGTTTGTGCGCAAACGCAAGTGCACTAACTTTCATGTTGTGACGGGATGGTAATCAGACACGACCGGAGAGAGATCGGGCGCAGAACCAACGGCTTTACGTGTTTTCCGAGGCAAGGGGGTGTCTTACACCGCCAACTTCCTAACTCCGGGCTGCTATTGAGATTTCTTAACAGAAAAACCTAATAACTTTTTGTTGGCCCGAACCGGGATTCGGACCCGAGGCTTCATGCACAGTAGTCGCATTCACTACCGCTGCGCCACGGAGGCAGTTAATGAGAACATTATATGTACATTGAAATTAAACTATTATTCGGCTTTTACCACGTTGTTTATTTATAAACACTAAGTATTGTTTAAACAAGGAGACATCTCCCCGCGATCATATTTGCTGAAAAGCAACCTAAACGACGGGGAAAGTGTAAACATAAATCTAAATAGTTTTCATAATTTAAATAGCTTAAAAAGAAATAAGGTAACAGTGTTTAACAGTATTCTTCAAAATCATATAATAGTATTGTTTGAAATAAAGAACGTGATGTAATTAAACCTACTGATGAGTCGCTCCGGCACTTGTATTACTTAGTATACCCTATACAACATGTCACAGATATAAAGCACAACCTCAAACATTTATTATATCGTTCCAATTAGATTATTATATCGTAATTAAAATATAATCATTAAAATGTTACTTTTATATACTTCAATATTTTAATTTAACGAATTAGTTCTCCTTATTGTGCGCGGATAGTATGGGTATTGGGTATTGGGTATTACAATAAATCTAACATTATTGCCTTTATTGCATAAAAATCCTTGTTGCCTTGAATTATGATACATTTTCGTTTACTTCAGCTGTTTAATAAATGGGTGACTATAATTTAATTTGTTTTAATTATTTTAGGGATAAAAATTACCTATATTAAAAATTGCTGGAATTGATTCAGTAGCCGATTTTGAACAAACTACTTTCAGGATGTGCTTTTATTATGTTACATGTTGTATATACTTAACTTGTTTTTCTCAGTTAAATGAATATTGTATTATTATGAGAAATAAATATCTTAAACCATAACCTTAAAATCCGCATAAAGATTAATTTCAATGTACAACGAATATGTGAGCATGAGACTATGCCTAAATGGTGCATCTTTATAGTATAGAACGAGTAAAAATGTCATAGAATATCTGTATGATGTGAAATAAAGAGACAAGAATTCAGATATACATATGTACATATTCCTTATGTATGTATCTTATGTGGGGGCCAGTCAGTGCAGACCGGCGACACTTCGACCCAGTGGGATCTTTTGTGTCGACACTCTCCCAATAACGACTGCCATAGATGTGCATGGCAGCCGGGACCGACGGCTTAACGTGCTCTCCGAGGCACAGAGCAGGCGATAATTGTCAATCAATACGCACATAATTTCGAAAAGTCATGTAACTTCCGAAAGTCAGATGTGCGCGACGTGGGTTCGAATCCGAGACCCTCTGCATTGCAGTCTGTTGGTCTCCCCACTGAGCTATATATATATATATAGCTCAGTGTCATAATAATAGCTATATATATATATAGCTATATATATATATATATATATATATATATATATATATATATATATATATATATATATATATATATATAGCAGCACTATAAAAATATAGTGCTGCACATAATACGCAAATAATATTGAACTAAAAATAAAAGTGACAACCTTAAGCGCCAACGCAAGAGTAGATTAATAACTCGCCGAGTGGTCTTAGATAAACTACTGTTCTTAGTATACTGCGACAGAGGATCGTAGCAAAAAGCGCTTTACGAACACAATGATTAAGTAAATACCTACATACAAGTGAGCTTGCGCATGTCGATTGTCCGTAGGAGGTGATGAAAGAAAAAAGAAAAATGTTTTATTTGAATCTCCATACATACATAATTTTAAAAAACAATAATGAATACAATTTAAACAGAAAACGGTACATGGAGATCAAATTAGGCATTTGCGTCAGCTATTGTTGCAGTATAGACTGCAACGTTGGTATTCTCGCAGGCCTACTAACAATAATTTACACACCAAAGCATAAGAAAATAAAATATACAAAAAATAGGATAAAAGTAATAAATATAAACTTATTACAATATAACTATACTATATGCATACATAAAAGTGTATATTTATATATATATTTATATATAATAGCCGATGACAAAATAAAAAAATAGTGTAATATAACCTTATGATATACTACAAAACACTGCATGTGAAAATGACACTTAAAATATACATAAAATCGGAAAAAAAAAAAAGGAACGTTGTAATGTGTATCCGAACGCCACTTATAGTTGAGAGGCTGACGCCATGATCGTATTATGTTACATCTGTCATGAATGTCAAGAAAGCGTCTCAGTGATATTAGATATTAAGGCTTTTTTGGTAAGAAGTTCTTAGCAGGCGTCTGAAAGGGCGCCAGGTCTATAGAAAAACGCTCGTTCCCTGTCACGTGGGGCTTTAAGACAAAGTTGGCGAAATTTCGTTATTAACATTGACGGAATTACAAACATTCAAATAACGGACACAAAGAACGCCCAGGCTCGGAACGACTATATACAGCTCACACAATTTTTTGCCCAGTGTGGGGATCGAACCACACCCCTCGACACGGCAGCAGTCAAGTGAAGATCATAAATGCTTTTTAGATAGTACTCAGAAAATCTGATACAAAAGCCAGTATTTAAAAAATAAACAAAAACCGACCGTCGTCACCGTATTTGGCCAATGTTCGCCCAGGTTGTACTTTCTTGTATTTAATAGCAAAACCATGAGTATGACCAGCATTTGCTAATTGTCTACTAAATTATTTAGGCTGCAATCTGCGAGCAAGTATCTCCTCGCTCCACTACACTAGTTTTATAAGCTGAGCTGAAATCACAATGGCTCGCTATGTGAGCCGTAACCTATGGAGTTAATAAAAAAATATAGCCATTTCGCTCTAAAAGAGTTAAGAGTTCAGACTAACGTTAGAACTCGCGATATATACTTACCTATTCTAGCACGCGCTTTTCCATTTAATTGTATTGTGGCGTATGTATATACGCACAGGCAACTTATGAGTTTATGAGGAACCTGGAATCGGACAGAGCATCATACGTCTAGCCGCGCCGAAAACAACTTACGAACAGAGCGACGCGCGAAGGTGCCACCTGTTTTTATACGCCGCATTATATTTATACGCCGCCGCGCCGTACGCACACACGCTCAAGGATTTCCAAGAATTCCCTCATAGATATTAGAATTTTGTTTACTTGTCGCTGATTGGAGCAAATGAATATTTTATGCGAGCGCTATTTGTAAAAACAATAAATTGAATATAAGGTTTATAAATTGTAAATATATTCTCAGTTGAATCAGTCTACGTGTTTCACTATAACCCTAACGGTTATCAGCTACGGACCTGGTTTATGCCTGCCGGCTGATAATACGTTAAAGTATAATTCTATTACGTAGATGAGTACTTTGGTATTGTTCTTGAACAAGAATAATATCTAACTTATATTCTAATACTAATAATACTTGACGACCGGACTCTGACGTCGCCACTCTACCTACCACCCCACCCCAGTAAATAACAATTCAGAGAGTCATCGCGTCTGTTCGAGGTGGCAAACCGCGCGGCATTAAACTCGTTTTATTGTTTCGAGCTGGTCATTCGCGCGTGTACGCGTGCTTACGTACGTAGACGGTTAAGGCGCGATTCCATTAGGCAAGTTTCTTGTCTGCAAGTTGTAAATTACATACAACTTGTACAAACCTGCATACAAGTTACAACTTGGATGGGGTAGTTTGAACTTTTACATATTTTTATGCAAGTGACCTGCAAATTGAACGCGCAAACGTTAGTTGCACGTTTTGAATTTTGAACTGTACTGACTGACTGTACAAATTATCGAAACATAATGTCTGTTAGGTGAGCGCACGAGAAAATAACCATTTTGAGGAGCACGTCCTCCAACCATGATGGCCTACTCAATTGTTGAACATCTCCACTTATATGCAAGTGAAAACTGCATGCAATTTGCACACTCTCGATGTCATGTGTCCAATGCAAGCAACTTGCACGCAAATGTAACGTCATACTTGCATGCAAGAGTTGCCTAATGGAATGGCGCCTTAAACAAACGAAAAATTGTTCCAGTTTGTCTATGTGGAAATTGTGCATGTGGAACATTCCAGAGATTCGAGTTTTAAGCTGCTTAAAGTCAAGGTTGTTTCTACAAGGACAGACAAGCATTTGTGTTCACCAGTCAAATTAAAAAATTAAAATTTGCCCAAATTGTTGTTTTATAGATATGTACATGTGAAAATGACCGAACTGGAAACATTTCTATTAACGCACTATTTCAATGGCGCCTACAATATGCCCAATCTATAAATCATTTTCTTTAGGTAGATTACCTACCTACCTACCACACGTTTACGCCCCTCAATTTCTTCCACGCCTATCCATTTAAAAGCGTTGTCTAATTTACGCAAACAAGCAATTTTAGTTGCTTTTATTAAATCATACTCATTCAGTTTTAATTCGTCTTTGACGTTCTAACGATAAAAGCCGGTAATAAAAGCTTTGTCTTACATAGAACCGGGCAAATCCTTAACGAGAATGCAAAGCCCTTTTGGCTTCTCCAGGCTTAGACCGGCAGACTTGATGGCATTTAGCGACTTCAACTTCTTTAACTGAATATCATTGGCTTTTCGTAATACTACCTACCCCTGATTATGCTGTTTTTATCGCCTACATTTTCAAAAGCGTCGTCGCACGTTTGGATCGCCTTGGTCGGTACCTGCTTAGTAGCAAATGATAAACAAAATTCAACTGAACGCGCAGCAATAGGGTTATGCTACCACAGCTGACTGAATCACCCACTACGGCCGGCCGCCGTCATTGACATCTGTGGTAAACGAAAGCTCCTATGTTGTGTGCACGTTGGATTTTATTGCTATCTAACTCACATATCATTTGATTTCATTTGTGACTGACTTTAAAGCTCACAAAATAACTAGGTATGTTTAGTTTTATTTAATACTAACTGACCCGCGCAACTTTGTCTGCTTCACATAAGAGAATTTTCCCCGTTTTTGCTACATTTTTCATTGCTGCTCCGCTCCTATTGGTCGTAGCGTGATGTTATATAGCCTATAGCCTTCCTCGATAAATGGGCTATCCAACACTAAAAAAATTTTTTCAATTCGGACCAGTAGTTTCTGAGATAGCGCATTCAAGCAAACAAACAAACTCTTCAGCTTTATAATATTAGTATAGATTTACGTAGGTATTGAGTGGCTGCAGCTAAACGGAGCCAGACAAAATAGGTTATGTACCTATTAATTATATCTGACATTTTAACAATTAATAGGTTAATGCTGGACCCTTCGTGCGTGCAATGCGTGCTCATTCACTAATTCATTGATTTATACCAAGTAACTGGTTGCCTGTGTACTCGCACGTACGTGCGTACATACGTACGTGTGACGTGCTTACTCGCAGTCATTTTCACTGTTTACACGAAAATTTCCTAATTTCATCTAATAAATTCCTAAGTTTAATACGATTAAAATAGATTTAAAACTTATAAAAACAGATGCTAATCACGCAGTTATACATCTTTAGACGACTCAAAAGCCGGGAATCGACCTCAAACGACGTAAATACAATTAACAACACAGAATACTTGCACCCGCACTGCACTGAACAGAGCATAGGAGCGAAGTAATGGAGGTAGGGTTATTACCCGTACTATAATATGTAGTATTAGGGACTACTCACACTTATTCAGCTACATTCGCGTTTTGCTGTACGATTTTAGTCACACTTATACAGTTCTGCTTCTATCAGCCGCGTACAGCGTCGTAAGAATGAGAAAAGCTGTCATAGCGTGTTATCTCCGCTGTAACGGCGCTGAATATGCTGCGAAGACGGTAATAAGAATATTTTCGCACTAGCAATATAAGTGTCTCTTCGTCCATAACTCTTTTTCGTAAACATACAACAATTACATAATATTGTCTTCTATTTACGCGAATATTATTCATTGAAATTAAACTGCTATATACGGATTTTATCGCGTTGTTTATTTGACACTTTATTACAAAATTTTGAAAATTTTTACACTACTAAGTACTACTATTAAACTTTACTAATTTTTAAGCTAATTAAATTATTATTAAACTATTTAGATTTAATTTATTTTTACACTTTCCCCGACGTTTCGGTTGCTTTTCAGCAGCCATGGTCACGGGGAGACTAAGATGGATAATTTTCAAAATTTTGTAATAAAGTGTCAAATAAACAACGCGATAAAATCCGTATATTACAGTTTAATTTCAATACAACAATTACTTTAAAACACGTCCGAACTCTCTCAATCCTTGCGTGCTTAAAGACTACGGAATATTAATTCAAATCTATGCAGGAACAACGCAGGTCGCAACTTGTCGAGAAGGAATCGGGAACCATAACTATCCGTGTACAGCGCTGTTCTGCCGCGTTCGGCGCTGAACGCGGACGTCCTCGTCGACAAGTTGCGACTGCGTAGGTACAGTGCCGTACTGCCCTGAACGCGGCAGAACAGCACTGAATGCGGCAAAACAGCGCTGAACGAGGCAGAATAGCGCTGAACTCTATCTAAAGCATTCGCATGATAAAAACATGCTTGTCCTCATTTTATGCCTATTTGCCGCGAAAGCTGAATAGACGCGGTAAGCTGAACGAATGCGTACGCATCTCCATACAAAATCGTTGTTTTCGATGGACAAAAGCTGAACAGAACTAGTTAAGTGTGAGTAGTCCCTTACAGTGTATTTTAGTCAATAATAATTGTACCATAAATTATAGAAAATAAATAAAATATATAATTTAGTAAATACAGTATTTTGATCGCTAATTCGAATGTCGTCATTTTTATATTATCTGTGTGTGAGATGACAGATAAGAGATAAAAAGAAAAAATACATACATAGAGCATATTTAATTTAATTATAAATTAAAAGTAATTCTAAATAGGGGAATCGATATAGTAATTGGCCCCTTTACAGTTATTAGCCATTTCAACTTTATTGCCAAAAAACTAGCAATATGCCTTACAAATAGTAGATTTGAAAGCTTTTTAATGGCAACACTTTTATTCTCTGTCAAAAAGTTTTAACGAAATTCCGCTAGGTTATTTGGTTCTTTTCCAATGTGTCATCGTTTGCCGGAGGAACAAAGTCAGGTAAGTTTGTAAAAAAAATGTTAAGACAGCATTGATGTTTTTGTGTGATATTTTGAAATGTGTATGTACTTAATCAGTTATTTGAACTTTAAAAAATATAGCTATTTTGTGTGTTATAAACATATTTAAGGTGAATTATAACCTATTTTGTATATAACCTCAAAATTTTGTAGTGGCCAATAGCTGTCACAAATTTTTCATTCATTTATAGTGTTTGGCCGCCTATGCCAATAACTGTATTTTACAAAAAAAAGTTAAAGTATCGTTTTTATTAAAGGTATCGTTTTCTGTTACATTGAGTAGTATTCTGTACGATTTCTAAAAATTTTCAGCCATTATGTACAGTTAATGGCCTTAGGCCAATAACTGTATCATTTGCAAAGTTAGTCTATAGAAATGGTAGGCCAATAACTATAATGCTTTATTATTTGCTATATTATTTTGGATCGTCACTCGGAGCGCCTAGTAAGGTAGACGTGTTACAGTGTGTTTGCTACTTTTTAATTCCAAAACTCAGTTGAAACCGTATTGTTCCGTGCAAAACATAGACCAGCTTGTGAAGTATTTAAAAACGAACAAAATAGTGCTAAAACCGTGATTGAACATAAACGATATATTAAGTTATAAACAATAATAACTTTTGAACTGGTCGGTAGAAGTGCAAAACTGTGTTGGTAACTGTGTAGTGTGACTTTGCAAATCAAAAGACAAGGTCAACCTCCACTTGAAAAAGTTACACAAACAAGTATCTACTGATCAACAAATTAAGCGCTCTCACTCAACGTCGTTGTGGCTCGTTGCGTACTTGTAGCGCTTGAGACCCAAGTGGTCGTGGTATCAAATCCTAGAGAACTCGAACTTTTTGTTGTTTTTATTTTCTTTCTTTCATGAAATATTTTATCTGATACTGATTAACTCAAGAGTTTGAAAACATCAAGATGAAGTGCTTTGGTTGTTTAAAAGTCTCAAAGGATATTAATAGCATTAAATGTTCCTCGACTACTTGCGATAAAACCTTTTGCTCGATGTGTATAAACATATCTAATATGCCAGCGGAAAAGAAAAAGAACTGGAAATGTCCCGATTGTTGCGCCATCAAAAAGAAAGGGGGAGACAATAGTTTGACTCCTGTACGTTCTGCTGAGGAAAATGTTACTTTTAGGAAGAAATGCGAGGAAACTTCCGATGGCAACTTACATACCGAGGTACGGGAACTCACCGAGGAAGTACGTCTCTTAACACGAGAAATTTCTTCCCTTAAGGGACGTCTAGAAAATGCAACGTCTTCATTAACCAGCTGCCAAGCACGGCTAGACGAGTTAACTACTACTATAGCCTCAAATGAGCCCCGGATAAGATATCTAGAAAACCGTGACAAAGAGCTGAAATTGCTCGAAAACAAAGTTCTAGAACTTCAACACGAGGTCAACGCTCAATCCCAACAACAACTGCGCAATGAATTAGAGTTGGCTGGAGTTCCTGAGTGTAACAACGAGAACTTACATCACATTGCCCTCTTAGCAGCGAAAAAGGTGGGTGTCGACCTAACCGACTATGACATTGATTGGGTAACCAGAGTAGGACCCCGTGTTAAGCGCGCCGTTAGCGCTGAAATAGCTGAAAACAATTCGAACTTCTCAAGACCAATAGTAGTGCGACTACTACGCCGCTACAAACGAGATCAGCTATTACAGGCGTCAAAATCCAGAAAAAATATTACCAGCACGGACCTAGATGTGCCAGGTACATCAACTAAGATTTACTACAACGAACGCTTAACTAAGGACAATAGATTGCTTTTTCGAGCGGCGCGAGCAAAAAGTAAAGAACATGATTATTCCTACTGCTGGGTTACTCATGGCAACATATTCGTCAAACAACGTGAAGGAAAAGCCGCGCTGCCTGTACGCACGTTTCAAGACCTCTCCAGAATCTTCAATACAGCTACTGGATGCCAGGACAACACAACCAAACACCATAATTAAATTTTATTCAAACACAGATACATTTGCTCTGTTAAAAATCATATATTTCCTTGTTTTAATTTTTTATAGCATGTTAATTGTTATATCACACCTTACACTTAATTCACTCTTACACAAACAATTATACTGCTTTATTATCTACTTTACACTACATTATACATATACATTACATGAACTGTTATTGTGTTCAAAGGATATCATGCAAATTATGTATTACCGCTGTAAACCAAAGTTAGTGAACTCTTATGGCTGTTGGTATAACTATATAATAGTGTTCATCAGTAAATGTTTACCTATAATTCATACAATAATAACTCGCGCTACTTGTAAACTAGAGCATGTATTGTTGGGCAGTTGTCTTAAACCACTAGTCAACTCACTTGCAAAACATTTATTACTCAATCATGATTAATAAGGATATAACGGATGAAATAGATTCGTTAAGCATAAGCTGCCACACAGTACAAGCACCTGAATCTTTTCACACAGCAATGAACACAGACTATAACTTTAAAATTCTTAACTTCAATATAAGGAGCATAAGCAAAAATTTCGATCACTTTACTATAACTTTAAAAAGATTAAATGTTTCCTTTGACATAATTATTTTGACTGAGTGCTGGCTCGATGAGTCTTCTATAATACCTCAAATGCAACATTACACATCATACCACACTAGGAAAAGCATAAACCAGAACAGCGGTGTCACAGTATATGTCAAGGATACGCTTAGTGTTTGTGTGACTGAGCCGAATATTGAAGATGCAAACTGCCTACAACTAACACTGTCAAACTCAGTCACCATTCTCGGTATATATCGCCCGCCGTCTTTCACTAACACTAATAATTTTCTATGTACGCTTGACTGTATATTAGCAGATCTCTCGCAAAAGATGAAAAACAAGACCCTTATTATGGCAGGCGACATGAATATAAATTTGCTTTCGTCTACCAGTAATCAGGACCTGGAATACGTTTGCCTTACTGCCGAACACGGACTTTTCCCTGCTATAACGAAGCCAACAAGGGGTGCTGCATGTTTGGATCACATTCTTGTGAACAGTGTCCAAAACGCATTGGGAATAGTTTGTTCTTCCAGTATAACTGATCATGATATGGTGATGCTGGGGTTAACTTTTAAGGAAACGAAGAAGATTTCACGAGACAGGAGATACATAAAACGAGATGTAGAAGCCATTAAGAGGGAAATTATGAAAGAGGACTGGACCATGCTACAAACATGTGGAGATATAAACCTAACTGTAGAAACGTTTTCCGACCGTCTTACCAAGATAATCAACAACAACACAAAAATACTTCGCAAAAGCCACTCTAAATATAATATAAAACCGTGGATTACCCCAGGACTAATACGGTGTATGCAACATAGGGATAGCTTGCATATTAAGTCACATAAATTGCCTCACAATACGTTTTTATTAAAAACTTACACCCGGTATAGAAACTTCTGCAACGAACTCCTTCGAAAACTTAAAAATGAACACGAAAATAGCGAGATTTCTAACAGTACAAAAAATCCAAAGAAGCTATGGCAAACAATTAAAACCGCCTGCCACCTTACAAAAACAATCAAGGAGCCTAAGGAACTTCTCAACTTGCCTGGTAGTTTAAGTCCGAAAAGCTCACTTGACGTATGTAACACCTATTTTTCTACTGTAGGAGAGAGACTAGCGGACAAAATTCTTAATAAATTACAAATGAGCCAAGAAAATTTGGCTTCGAAAGTTCACAGTAGGCAAATAATAAACTCTTTTTTCCTGCACCCAACGGACGAGTGTGAAGTCGAGTCCTTGATTTTGTCTTTGCAAAACAATAAAGCACCAGGTGTTGATGGTGTGACTAATGCTCTTCTAAAAGAAATCAGAAATGAAATTGTGCCACCCTTAACTGCAATATTTAACGCTAGCCTAGAGATGGGTGTATTTCCGGAAGCATGGAAGATAGCATGTGTTACACCCATTCACAAGGACGGTATTAAGGAGTCCGCGGAAAACTACCGCCCTATCTCGCTCTTAACAATACTCTCAAAACTCCTGGAGAAGATAGTTAATAAAAGACTAGTCAAATATATCGAAGCTAATCATCTCATATCACCCAGACAATTTGGCTTTAGAAGAGGCAAATCGACGGAAGAAGCTATCACACTCCTTACATCTATAGTGTCCTCTCATCTCGATAATAACGAGGCTAGCATAGGCGTATTTCTGGATCTAGCTAAAGCCTTTGATACCGTGTCAACTCCAATATTGATCAAAAAGCTGGACAACTATTTTGGTATCAGGGGCTTGGCCCTTGACTGGTTCAAGAGTTACCTGACGAATAGGAGACAGTGTGTGAGAGTCGGTAGCTACAAAAGCGACCTACGGGCTAACAATTTCGGCGTGCCGCAGGGCAGTATCCTTGGTCCGACCTTATTTATAATGTATATAAATGATATACAAGATAGTGTTAACGCCGAGGTAATATGTTATGCGGACGATACTGCCATCGTATTCCATGGATCAAACTGGGGCGAAGTAATATCAAACGCAGAGAACGGAATGAAACAGGTTTTTACTTGGCTACAAAACAATCTGCTCACTCTAAACGCTAACAAAAGCAAATATATATGTTTCCATAAAACAGCAGCGACAGCCCCAAAAAATTACTCTCTCCTTCGACTACACGAGTGCGCGAACCCGAACCAGTCTTGTAATTGTGAAACATTAACAAGAGCTGAGACTACTAAGTACCTAGGTGTCATGCTTGACCAAAATCTTAATTTCAAAGCGCATATAAAGCTTCTGTCAACTAGAGTCCGCAAGACAGCTAATATCCTGAAGTTATTGCGCACTTCAGCACCAACAGACATCTTAAAATCTGTATACTTAGCTTTGACCCAGTCTCTTGTTACATATTGCATCACATGTTGGGGCAGTGCACTAAAAACGATAATGCTACAAGTAGAAAGAGCACAACGTTCGGTTATCAAAACAATGAATAAGAAGCCCTTTCGGTACCCAACAAAAAAGTTATATCAGGAAAGTCTGCTGTTAAACGTACGCCAGTTATATATTCTAAAAACCACTCTTAGTGTCCACAAAACAGTGACTAAAAAGGCAGAATATCAAGACCTACTGAAGCGCCGCAAATACAGATTACCGATCCCATCAATCAAAACTAGTTTTGCAAGGCGCTTTAGTCCTTTCAATGAGGTATTTATTTACAATAAAGTAGCCAATGCATGTAAAATTAAACAGTGCTCAGTGAAAGAGGTAAAGTTAAAAGTCACGAAATGGCTAAATTCTTTGACATATGACTCCACCGAAAATCTTATGATATGCCTGTCATGAACACATGCTCACACGCAAACTCACAACAAACATACACACATGAACATACACCGTACACACATCCACACATACACACATCCACACATACACACACTAGATACATATAAGTGCACTAGCTTATATTCAACTATAAATAATAATATTATTGTAAAGTAGCCATAACTGTTAATGCTGATGTCGCCCGAGCAAATAAGATTAAAATTACAGTAAAACGTACCTGGCACCCACAGGACAGGCTGTGCCTAGTGTGGGGCCAATGCTAATTACGTAATGTGTTGTAAATTATTTATGGCAATAAACAATTTTTATTATTATTATTATAATAATATATACGCTTGTGATCATGCGTAATCGAAAACATTGCTAAATAAAACAAGAACTAATTCATTTTGGATAAATTATCAAAAAAGAATAGGTATTTACTTGTTTTTTTCAGGTACACAAGAAAAGAATATGCCAAAGATACCCAAATACACCAAAGAGGCCCTGGACGAGGCTTTAGAAAAAATAAATACAAAAGTAATGTTGTCTTCTATTTACGCGAATATTATTCATTGAAATTAAACTGCTATATACGGATTTTATCGCGTTGTTTATTTGACACTTTATTACAAAATTTTGAAAATTGTTACACTTCTACTACTATTAAACTTTACTAATTTTTAAGCTAATTAAATTATTATTAAACTATTTAGATTTAATTTATTTTTACATGTCCCCGTGACCATGGCTGCTGAAAAGCAACCGAAACGTCGGGGAAAGTGTAAAAATAAATTAAATCTAAATAGTTTAATAATAATTTAATTAGCTTAAAAATTAGTAAAGTTTAATAGTAGTAGAAGTGTAACAATTTTCAAAATTTTGTAATAAAGTGTCAAATAAACAACGCGATAAAATCCGTATATAGCAGTTTAATTTCAACAAAAGTAATGTCTTTAAGAGCAGTCGCCAAACAATACAATATACCCCGAGCAACTTTACAATTTAAACTTAAAAATCCAAATTCAAAATCTCAATTTGGCCCCACACCGTATCTAACAGATGATGAAGAAGTTATTATCACAGATTGGTTAGTTAATATGGCTCGTAAAGGATTTCCTAGGAAGTCCGATGACGTTTTGGACACAGTTCAAAAGTTTTTAACTGAAAATCCACGCGTTACTCCTTTTCTTAACAACAGGCCCGGTCAGGGATGGCTCAAAGCTTTTTTAAAACGTCACCCCATTTTAGTACCAAGAACCAGTGAGGGGGTTACCAAAGCCAGTGCCTGTGTGTCTGAAACCGACATAAGAAAATGGTTTCTTGAAATAAAGAACTACATGACTGGCGAAAACCTGTTAGACGTAATTCAGGATCCAAAGCGTGTCTTCAATGCTGACGAGACAGGATTCCAACTCTGTCCTTCTACGGGGCGCGTGCTAGCTGCTAAAGGAGATAAAAATGTTTATGCTGTGGACCAAGGAAACCCCAAAGAAAATGTTACAGTGCTGTTCACATTTTCTGCCGATGGCAAGACTTGTCCTCCATTAATTGTGTTTCCATACAAACGACTGCCTGAAAAAATTGCGACATCAGTGCCACCTAAATGGGGCATCGGACGCAGTGATAAAGGGTGGATGACGGCAGATGTCTTTAACCAATTCATTACTGAAATATTTGCACCATATCTTGCTGAAAATAACATAAAAAGACCGGTCATCCTCTTTATTGATGGCCATAAAAGTCATATTACATTACAACTTAGTTTGACTTGTAAAGAGCAAGGAGTTGAATTGATAGCTCTTTACCCTAATACCACTCGAATCACTCAGCCAGCAGACGTTTCCGTTTTTGGACCAATAAAGAAAATGTATCGAAAAGCAGTACGCAAATTTCAATCAGAAAACGTTGGAGAGGTGGTAACAAAGCTCAACATAGCTATGATTTTAAAAACCGTTGTTGACAACCTAAAATCTGAAACTATAATAAATGGTTTTCGAGCATGTGGCTTGTGTCCATTTGATGAGAATGCAATTGATTACTCAAAATGTTTAGGTGCACCGAAAAATGTTGAAGGGACAGACAGACAAACAGTAGACAAGCACGAAAACAAGGTCATGACTCTAAAAGACTTCGAAAATATTGTAGGAGTCGAAATGATAGACAAGATGAAAGCACTGAAATCTCAAGGTATAATGCAGAATAGTTCCTCTCCAACATTATTCAAACTCTGGAGTTTTTTTCAAAGTGATCCTCCAGAGACAGAATCAACTAATATTGAAATACAATCAGCTAATAACACAACAAATGTAAATCTCATAAGTGAAAATAATGTGACAACAGTTAAAATTACCATGACACCTACCAAAATTCCCACAGATTTGTGCCAACCTTCCACTTCTACCACTGAAACCACAATGGCAGAAACTGCTCATGTTAATAAGTCGATTAGTGACTACTTACAAAATGCCCCAGAAAATAGAAGGAAGTTCATTCGAAAGACAGAAAAGACTCCATTTGTGATTACCTCTGAGAATTTTAGATCAGCGATTGAAAAGAAAGAGATGGAAAAGCAAGAAAAAGAGAATCAAAAAATGGAAAGGGAAAGAAAAAGAGAGGAGAAGAAAGAAGACGCTCTGAAGATCAAAAAAGATAAAGGCGTAGGAAAGAAATCAAAAAATAGAAATATTAATATAAAGACTGAAAATTCTATAGAAGAAAATACTACGACTACAATTAAAAACGACGGTAAACTTAGGATTTTATCCAATATAGAGCTGGTTACTTGCGACATGTGCCGGCGTTTGGCTGATAAAAATAAGTCACTAGTATGTAGTTCCTGTAAAAAGTATTATCATCGTCATTGCATTCCTCGAAAACACCTTGATCATATGCCGGATGACGATGAGCTTTCTGGCTTTGTATGCCACAACTGTTTTTCGTTGAATGATGACTCTGGTGATAATTCTGAATCTTCTGAAGATGATGAAGACATGTTTTAGTTAATGTTTATGTGGTAAAATTTTAATTTATATTTTATTTTTCAATGTGGCCAATAGCTATGTGATCTCACGGCCAATAACTGCTATGTTATGGCCAATTACTGTGATTTTAATATTTTTATTTTTAAGTTCACATTTTTATTATAATATTTAACAAAAGTTTATGTAAGGCACCTTGTTTAGTAAATACATTAATAAAGAAACATATGTCGTGAGTTTTATTTATTTCCAAGTTATAAATTTATTTTTAATTTATTTTTTCTCATCGGGTGGTCGCTTATCTGGCCAATAACTATACTGTTTCCCCTATAGGTAACTGGGGAAATAAATAATAATTTAATGAAAAATGTATGTGTTATGAGTTGTGACCGTTGGACTGCCACGCAGAGTTCTCGAGTTCGATCCCAAGGCGCGCATCTCTGACTTTTTAAAGTTATATGCGTATTAAATAGTTAATTATCGCTCGCTTGGTCGGTGAAGGAAAACATCGTGAGGAAACTGCATGTCTGAGAGTTCTCCATAATATTCTCGACGATATGTGATGTGTGCCAACCCGCACTAGGCCAGCGTAGTGGACTATTATAGCCTAAGCCTTCTCACACTGAGAAGAAGCTCGTGGGACAGTTTAATACAGGACTGATATTATTGCTGTGTGTTATTTCTGTCCTGAATTGCCCATAAGTACTATATTTTTGCAATTAAAATAGAAAATATATATTTTTAACCCTTAAATGCATATTTTATCAAAAACGATACAACGTATTTAAACCTATTTTAACGATTTATTCTTTATCTATGGCGTTAGATGACTGTATTAATTCAATATTTGAATGTTGAATGACATATGACTAGTGATATATATAAATGACATAATATGACATTGACAGTTTCAAAATGAAGGATAATTGTCAGTTGAAAGTTTGATTAGCGGGCAAGTGAGACTTCGGTGAAATAGCGAGCTTTTAATCATTTGTAAAATTATAATGTTTCATTTCTTACCTGGAAATTAATACATTCAGTAATAAGCTTGCAATTATTATATTTTTGTATTTTATTTGGAGTATTCTCTTCAAAACCGGCATGCATTTGCATTCCTTTTGTTATTAGCGCTTTAATTTTCTTTCTTTTTTAACATGTTTTACGGCCTCGATGACGTAGTGGTTAGTGTAACCGACTGCCACGCCTAAGGTCGCGGGTTCGATTCCTGCACAAGTCAAACATTTGTGCGCATGAATATGGATGTTTGTCTTGGTCTGGGTGTTTCTTTGTATAACATGTATGTATTTACAAAAAAAAAATTTTATGTATGTATGTTTATCCATTGTCTAGAACCCATAGTACAAACTCTGCTTAGTTTGGGCTAGATGGTGTTGTGTGTATGTGGTTGAATATTATTATTATATTATTATTATTACTGGGATTTGAGCTTGCTTTCGTTAGTTGTGCATGTGTTCGCGACAACGTCAACAGTAACTTAAGATTCATATTATGATTACAAATTTCATACGTGTTATTTAAGTATACTGTACCCATAAAGTTTATAGTTCAGAAATAGTGTCGAATTGGGTCACATATAGACCTAATTAATATAGTTAAATAGTGTAAATAACGTAATATTGTGTTTCTCCTATAGTTTATAGAAATATTTTGTGAATATGTAAACATTACTAATAAAATGTACATTTTTTATCTCAAGTTAGGTATATCAGTGTTCCTAGGTCATAAGGCTTTAATAAAACGTTTTACCTATTGTGTTTTATTTATGCGCTAAGAAAGGCGCTATAGGATGTTGAAGGAATTATATTCCTATATATCATAGTTATGAAGTTATTAAACTTTTTCTCTTTGTAAATATGACCGCAGCTTAGATTTTTAGCATAAAACCTAAGTTATCTATACCTAGACCTAACTTCCGAAAGGTAAACATTATAGCACTAGCTAGGTCTTTTCGTGCCCTACGCGGCACTGGTCGTACCATCACGCTAGCTAGCATAGTTCCATAGTTATAAGCAGAAATGTGTAATTTTTTAAAATAAAATAAAATTGTTGAACTGTGGTTTCTGGCCGGCTCTCGTTACGGTAAAGATCTGGGGTACCTAAGCGACACCGTATCGATCGATATGGGGTGCTCAAGAAACCTCATCTTCAAGCCTCAAGAACCGAATGGAGCCAGCCAGAAACCTCAAGACAACTGAACAGTGAAGCATGTGTATGATTTATCGAAGTCCCGACCCGCACATCGTATGACACGCCTTTCAGCGCCTCCACACCGAGACCAGTAACCGCTATAGTACAGTCCACACACCGTGTATAGGACGTCAGCGACTTGACGGCTGTTATCGTAACCATCGCCATAGTAACCTCAGCCCCGAGTTCGCCCGTCCGGTACATTTGCTGGTCCTTCGAGCCGGATCCCACAGGAGGCCTGAAAAGCGTGTCCCGTCGACGTTCCACGCCTGAAAATTGAAGAATCAAGACGTATTACAGAAGATCTATCAAGATGCCGGTGACAAGATCCAAAGGGAGAGCTCCTGAAGCATGGACAATCGACGCTGAAGCTGGACCGTCGACGAGCGTCCCGGCGCCCGCGCGCACCGAAGCTCCGTGCATTCGACACCAGATGGCGCCGCGGTCTCCGTCGACAAGCGCCGGTACACTGCCGTGCGTTCCGGTCGCCGCCGAGTCGACACTGCGCGTTGCGTCGAGTGAACGGGCGGCTGCTCACCGTACGGTAGAAGATTCGAATCGAACATTGCGGCCTGCAGAAAGTTTGTGTTCGCGTGCGGCTCCGAGCAGTATTGAAGATAGATCAGAACAGATACAGAAAATTCAAGAGGAACGTCGAACGGTGCGGTCAGTGACGACAAACCGGTCGAATAGAAACGTGTTGAAAGCGCGTGAAGAAATCTTGAAGATTAGATTACAGTTGGCGCAGTTGGCGCTACAGAAGGCTGAAGATGCTGCGGAATCGGATGACTACGAAGAAGATGGCCGTTCGAAGGACGACTACGTGCGATCGTGGTTAGAAGAGGCTCCGGAACCGCAGATAGAAAATATAGAAGCCGACATCGGAAGAAGAACCGATCAGCCGGCCCCGGCCCCCAGGGCCAATAGTGACACGAAAACTGTCAACAATTTACAGGACGCTGAAGACGTCAACAAACAGGATGAAGACCCTTTGAAGGAAAAGGCCATTCGTCAACAGGGAGGAGATTCACTGAAGCCGTTTATCACTGAACTCACCTCCGCCATAGCAGCGCTCGTGGATAGGAAGCCGCTGGACACCGCTGGTCCGTCGCCACACCCAGCGGTATCGAAGGTCATCATGACACTACCAACGTTCAGCGGGGCGCATACCGAGTGGTTGTCGTTTCGTGCGATATACGACACCACGAGAAGATATTTCAACGACGTGGAAAATACAGCAAGATTGAGAAAAAGTCTCAAAGGAAGAGCACTTGAAACTGTCAGTTCGGAACTGATTGGACATGCGAAACCGGACGACATCATGAAGGAATTGGAGCTACAATTCGGAAGACCAGACTCCATTGCCCAAGCGGAGACAGACAAGCTAAGGACGCTGCCACGATGTAGCGAAGCACCGAAGGACATCTGCACGTTCGCAAGCAAAATAAGAAGCGGTGTAGTGACACTTCAAGCATTGAAGAAAGAACACTACCTCATCAATGCGGAGCTCCTGCGTGTGCTGACCGAGAAGCTGCCGAACTCGCTACGCGTACAGTGGTACCGGACCTACACAGAAAAATACGACTCGAAGCCGGACCTCAGCCGATTCAGCGACTTCGTCACCAAATACGCTCGCTACTGCAGTGCCTTCGCGCCGGCAGAGAACATCACTGACGGCCAGCCTACGCGTCGCGTCGTGCAGAGGACCCACACAGCTACCGAGAAGTACCCAGTTACCACACAGTACTGCAAGATCTGCGAACGCGAGGGACACTACCCGTCTGGCTGCCAGAAGTTTCTAGCAAGCGACGCTGACAGAAGATGGGATCTGGCCAAGAAGCACGGCCTGTGCTTCAGATGTCTGCGCTCACGCCGCCAGGGACATACATGCAAGTCAAGGAAATGTGACGTAGGGGGATGCACCGCAACACACAACCGGCTTCTGCACTACGAAAGGAAAAACAGAACACCAGAAGCTGACAGTGAGAAAAGTGAAGTGGTTGCAAGTTCGAGTATGACGGCCAAACCCCAAGCCTACCTGAAGATAGTTCCTGTGCAGATTGTCGGACCGGCGGGAGAGGCATCGACGTTCGCGCTGTTAGATGATGGTTCCACGATCTCCCTCATAGATGAAGACATAGCCAACGCGGTCGGAGCAGAAGGAAGCCTGGACCCTTTCACGATACGTGCTATCGGTGACACTTCTATAGACATGCCGAAGTCAAGAAGAATAGACATTACAATGAGAGCCACTGAAGGCAAGGAAGTGCCACTGTGCGCGCACACAGTTCCAGGACTGCACCTGACGCCGCAAAAGGTCACCGAGGAAGATCTCAGGGACTGCACACACCTGCAAGACATCAAAGACAAGTTGGTGTACGACGTTGGCGTGCCGAAGATCCTCATCGGGCAAGACAACTGGCATCTTCTCATCGCGAGTGATATGAAGAGAGGCCCTGGTCACCAACCCGTCGCATCGCTGACACCACTTGGATGGGTGTTGCACGGCGCGCGCTCACGAACGCTAGGACACAGCGTTCACTTTGTTCATCAAGTGTCAAGCACAGAAGAAAACCTAGAGGCACAGCTGAGAGAATATTTTGCGCTCGAATCTTTGATTATCAATCCACGTCGTCCGAAGACAGATCCGGCAAAGCAGGCCGAAGAAATTCTGGAGAAGAGTACGAAACAGATAGAAGATGGGCATATAGAAACGGCTCTTCTCTGGAAGAATACAGAAATTGTTATGCCCGATAGTTATGAAAACGCAACAAAGAGGCTTGCGTATATAGAGAAGAAATTAGATAGAAATATCGAGCTGAAAGCAAGATATACAGAACAGATGAACTCGCTAATAGAAAAGGGATATGCAGAAGAAGCTCCAAGGGAAACTACACCCGGGAAGACTTGGTACTTACCTCACTTCGATGTCCACAATCCCATGAAGCCAGAGAAGCTGCGCATAGTGCACGACGCCGCTGCGAAAACGAAAGGGATGTCACTTAACGATTGCCTCCTCACAGGACCGGACCTGCTACAGTCACTACCAGGCGTGACGATGAGATTCCGTCGCCATCGCGTCGCCGTCTCAGCGGACATAGCAGAGATGTTCATGCAGGTGCGAGTCAGAACAGAAGACAGAGACGCACTCCGTTACCTGTGGAGAGGTGACCGGCGGGAGGGCGCCCCTCAAGAATACCGCATGAAGTCAATCATATTCGGCGCAGCAAGCTCACCGTGCACAGCAATCTTCGCCAAGAACTGGAACGCTCAGAAACACCAGCACGTGAGTCCTGAAGCGGTGGAAGCTATCGTAGAGAACCACTACATGGACGACTATCTAGACAGCTTTCCAAGCGAAGAAGAGGCGACACGCGTAGCAACCAAGGTTCGGGACATACACAGAGAAGCGCATTTTGAACTACGCAAATGGGCTTCTAACAGTAGCGAGGTCAAGGAGAACCTGGAACCGAGTCAAAACCCGACAGAAAATGTCAGTATTGCCAGTAAAGGATGTGAAGAGAAAGTACTTGGTTTAATATGGAACCCGAGAGATGATGAACTCAGATTCAACCTCAAGCTCGTACGACTCCCTGAAAAGCTGTTGAAGAAGACGACACCTACCAAGAGAGAAGCGTTGAAAATCGTGATGTCATTGTACGATCCTCTCGGATTAGCAGCACCTGTGACAGTTCAAGCGAAGAAAATACTACAGGAAGCCTGGCGGTACCGAACAGAATGGGACGAGAAGCTCAACGACAGTCTATCGAAGTTGTGGTCATCATGGATACGCCATATGGAAGACCTGCAGGCTGTAAGAATACCCAGATGTTACCCCGGATTCAGCCAAGCAGAATCGCTACAAGTACATGTCTTCACAGATGCCAGCGAGACAGCCTACGCAGCAGCGGTATATTGGCGCGCTACTACACCTGACGGTAGAGTGCACGTATCACTTGTCATGGCCAAGGCGAGAGTGGCACCACTCAAAGTCATCTCCATACCGCGCCTCGAGCTCCAGGCCGCCGTGATGGGAAGCCGCATCGTTGTAGCTGTAATAGAAGAACATCGCGTGAAACCGGAGGCTACAATATACTGGACAGACAGCAAGACAGTACTGGCATGGATAAGAAAAGGCCCCCGAGCTTACAAGCCGTTCGTCGCACATCGACTGGCCACTATAGAAGAATACAGCAAAATAGATGACTGGCGCTGGGTACCTACGAAGTTGAACATCGCCGACGCTGCTACCAGAGACGTCCCTGCAGACTTCAACTCTCATCACCCGTGGTACAACGGACCGTCGTTCCTGTCAGAAGATTCGTCTTTTTGGCCCAGTGAAAAGCCTGTCGTCACGGAGAACACAGGCGAAGAGCGAACAACAACAGTGACAGAGTCCCGGAGAGCACAGATAAAGATATTAGAAGCTATTCCTGACCCTAACAGATTTTCAAGGTGGGAGCGCCTATTGCGCGCTACCGCGAGAGTTCTACAGTTTATAGGCTTGTGTAGAACAACCAAGAGACAGGTTCTATACAAGAGATCAGCAAAATCCCGAGAGAAGGATCCAGATTGGCGCAAGACGAACACGAAAACCACGTCGGGGAGCGCGGCACCTCGCCCCGCTGTCAGCTCCGGGAACATCGTGCTTCTGTCCGCAGAACACACCCACGGCGCCGAGGACCTTCTAGTGAAGGCAGTACAAGAGGACTCCTTCGGCGCCGACCTCCTGGAGCTGCGGCGCGGGAGGGGTGTCGACCGAAACAGCCGCCTATATTCGTTGCCCGCAGAGATGAACAACGGTATGATCACTCTGCGCAGTCGTATAATAGCTACAGAAAACATTCCAGAGAAAACAAAGAGACCGCCGATCCTGGATGGCGATCACCGTATTACGCAGCTCTATATAGACTGGACCCACAGAAACTTGCATCACAGCGGAACAGAGTTGGTGATCAATGAGATACGCCAGCACTATTGGGTTCTTCGCCTGCGGCCTACGACGAAGAAAATAGTACAACAGTGTTTACAGTGTCGCATCAGAAAGGCGCGACCTCCGGAGCCGGCCACTGGGGACCTGCCCAGGGCGCGTCTGGCTCACCATCAGAGGCCTTTCACCTACACCGGCCTTGACTACTTCGGGCCGCTCTCCGTGACCGTAGGAAGACAGCATCAGAAGAGATACGTGGCGCTATTCACGTGTCTCACCTCCCGAGCAATACACCTAGAGGTGGCCGCCAGTCTCAGCGCTGACTCCGCAATCTTAGCGCTGAGAAGGTTTGCTGCACGCCGTGGCTGCCCCACAGAAATATATTCGGACAACGGTACGAACATGCATGGCGCCGACAAAGAGATGAGAGAGGCCATAGGAGCAGAGGCGAGTCGTCGTGGCGTCGCATGGCGCTTCATCACGCCCTCAGCGCCCTTCATGGGAGGCGCATGGGAGCGTCTCGTCAGATGCGTGAAGACCACACTCTACACCGTTCTTCACGACCGTCACCCGCATGAGGAAGTCCTGGCGACGCTGCTGTGTGAGGCCGAATACACAGTCAACAGTCGGCCGCTCACACACGTCTCCGTGAGCATCGACGACGACGAAGCTATCACCCCGAACCACATCATATTCGGGGGATCTGCTCGTCTCCCTTCCCTTGGCGAGTTCAGCGAGGCCGACATCGATAGCAAAAGGCACTGGCGGCGAGCACAGATCCTGGCGGACCTGTTCTGGCGTCGCTGGGTGCGCGAGTACCTACCCGAACTCCAACACCGGCGGGAGCCCCACGGAACGGGCCTCAACTTCGCGGTCGGCGACCTCGTACTCATCGCTGACGGTCAGCTGCCGCGCAACACATGGCCGCGCGGCCGAGTCATTGCCGTTTACCCCGGTGCTGACGGACAGGTGCGCACGGTGGACGTGCGAACAGCGGCGGGAGTCCTGAGACGTCCTGCAAAGAAGTTGGTGCCCTTGCCGAGATGACATCGCTCACCGGGTTGTCTGCAGCAGCGCTACGAGCCAGCCGACGTGTCTGCGCGTCGCTGCACGGCGGGAGAGATGTTCGCGACAACGTCAACAGTAACTTAAGATTCATATTATGATTATAAATTTCATACGTGTTATTTAAGTATACTGTACCCATAAAGTTTATAGTTCAGAAATAGTGTCGAATTGGGTCACATATAGACCTAATTAATATAGTTAAATAGTGTAAATAACGTAATATTGTGTTTCTCCTATAGTTTATAGAAATATTTTGTGAATATGTAAACATTACTAATAAAATGTACATTTTTTATCTCAAGTTAGGTATATCAGTGTTCCTAGGTCATAAGGCTTTAATAAAACGTTTTACCTATTGTGTTTTATTTATGCGCTAAGAAAGGCGCTATAGGATGTTGAAGGAATTATATTCCTATATATCATAGTTATGAAGTTATTAAACTTTTTCTCTTTGTAAATATGACCGCAGCTTAGATTTTTAGCATAAAACCTAAGTTATCTATACCTAGACCTAACTTCCGAAAGGTAAACATTATAGCACTAGCTAGGTCTTTTCGTGCCCTACGCGGCACTGGTCGTACCATCACGCTAGCTAGCATAGTTCCATAGTTATAAGCAGAAATGTGTAATTTTTTAAAATAAAATAAAATTGTTGAACTGTGGTTTCTGGCCGGCTCTCGTTACGGTAAAGATCTGGGGTACCTAAGCGACACCGTATCGATCGATATGGGGTGCTCAAGAAACCTCATCTTCAAGCCTCAAGAACCGAATGGAGCCAGCCAGAAACCTCAAGACAACTGAACAGTGAAGCATGTGTATGATTTATCGAAGTCCCGACCCGCACATCGTATGACACGCCTTTCAGCGCCTCCACACCGAGACCAGTAACCGCTATAGTACAGTCCACACACCGTGTATAGGACGTCAGCGACTTGACGGCTGTTATCGTAACCATCGCCATAGTAACCTCAGCCCCGAGTTCGCCCGTCCGGTACAGCATGCTTTTATTGCTTTTTAGACAAAGGGATAGAAGAACTTTTGAAGTCCCTGGAGAATGGCGAGATATCCGACGATGGAATGGAATCTGACGGCGATGATATTCCTTACTACCCATCACGTGAAGCGTTATTGACAGAATTGGAGAATCAAATTGAAGAGGATGTCTAGACTCTTCATTAGTGCAAGATGATACAGTGGTGGGTGCAAATTCGTCAGCAACAAGTACAAGTTCACAACCAATTTTTTCTTACATAAGTGGTACTAGAAACCTAGTTTGGAGAAGGCAGTCGTTACTGTTAGATAAAAATAAAGTCAAATTTGGAGGCAGCATTCAGCAGTTATTGATTTGGACAGTCCATATCAATTCTTTTTCTACTTTTTCAGTAATGATCTCTTAGAAAGCATTGTGACCGAGACAGCAAGATATGCTGTTTAACAAAACCCAGACAGGCTAGGTTATTTTACAATTGCTGACCTTCGAGAATATTTGGGTATTCTAATATTCATGTCCGTCTACCATCACCCCAACACAAGGTCCTACTGGAACAGTAAGTTTGATTTTACCGCCATCCAAGAGACAATGTCAATCAACAGATTTGAAACAAACCGGCAGATCCTTAACTTCAACAATAACGACAACCATCTGCCTGTAACTCATCTGTAGATGACACGACAAATTACACAAGCTGAGAGCGATAATAGACCATCTAAATCAAACATTTTACAGTGTCACAATAGACCAGAGATTTGGATCTTATACAAAAGAACTCTCCAGAATCCCAGCTAATCGTCTTATGAGTCTTTCTGAGTTTAGTTCCCAGAACTAGCCGACGTTTTATGCAAATACACTCCAAATTTATCTAGAGGCCGACCGAGTATCAGCAACCATACAGATGGGCCGGCACCGAAAATTCAAAAAGGCAAACCTTGTCAAATATTACCGCCAAAGGAAATTAGACTAGACCACAGCGATCATAATTTGATAAGGTCCGATGGTCGTGGTAGATACATGTTACCGTCATGCTCAAGGTTAAGCACAATAAAATGCAGTAAATTTTAACATGTGCCAACATTTAGATATTTTTATTTATGATATCTAAATGTTATAACATAACATAACATGTATCTTTGATACATGTATCAAAAATGATACATGTGATTGTTTTTAAATAAACATCAATAAAATATTGCATTATTTTTTTCCCTCTATGTAGACATTTTTCCCTTCCATATATATTTTCCCAGTGGAAAATACGTTTACATTTAAGGGTTAAAAGTTGTATTTGCTATCAATGAATTCCTACGTCTATGGTATTAGCTAGTTCACAATGCAATCGGTTGTAAGTGATGTGAAGTTAGTTACCTTAGTTTTGATATCAATACTATCGCGATATTTTAAATCATGGCACGTCCACTAATATTAACGATTTCAGTACTTACCTATTGTTACAAGCATGACTATGGACTTGTAACGCAGCCAAAAGCCGAATGCTTTTACATTTCTTGCAAAGCTTTGCAGAAATTGAGTTGGAAATTGTTAGTATTCTTGTTAAAACCTAGGATCATACTCACTAATTCCATCGATATTCAGTTCCATGGATTTTGTGAGACCTTTTTTCTTAACCTTTGGACCTGGATAGTGCATCTAGTGAAACAAATAATTGTTTTAGGTATTCTCACTAGTTCTACTGTTCCAGGGAACTAGAGAGAACGATTCGTTTTAGTAGTCCTGCCTAAAAACAAATTTTAATAAATGAAATAAAAGCAATATATTTGGATTTATTGAAAAGAAAATAGTTTTGTAACATTAATATTAAACTCTTTGCCTGATTTTATTAAGTTTATTTTGGTGCGTTAATTTGACTTTGAAATAAAGAGCATAATAAACATTAAGAAATTAGGAAAAGCTTAAATATTGGGTTGTAGTTCAGTGGATAAGGCATTGGACTATAATAAATTAGCTTCAAATTCAATTAACTCTACCATTTGCTGTATTTATTTCATTCAGGTATGTAATAAAAATGAATATTTATATTGATAGAACAGTAGAGAAAAGGTTTACCTATACGTCAGCCATTTTTTTCGAAAGAACTGTAAGTACCTAAATCTTTCTTAAATAGCTAGTTATCTTAAACAAAAGTTATGCCTGTAGCTATATCATATACTTATACAACCTCCCTTTGTGTTGAAGGGACGTAACACCACGTTCCTCCACACATACTTACACAGGTAAATAAATTAAAGATCGATATGTGTAAAAGAGTCACTTTATTGTTTTGTACAGAGAGCACTTTCAATTTCAAAACAATATTGCCACAGTTACACAGCGAACCGCTTAAAATATTTTCTCATATTTCGATTTTCCACTAGGTATTATTTTTAATACAATACAGGTCTAACAATTTCGTGGAATTGCTTAAATAATTGCTTAATATTGAAAGACAAGACAGACTTCGAAAAACATTAAAACAAAATGATACTGAACATTATAACAAGCGGGATATTCTAGCATTTATTCTATAGACGGTAGTGGAAACTAGTTGTTCTACGAATTTAAGTACTATCACGGTTTGCAGTCATTTTTATGTACACAAAATACATACCTTTGTATATTGGTAAAAAACATCTCGAACAAGTATTGGGCGAATCAACAAAATTATGATACACAAGTATTCACGATCCTCAGCTCTCGCTTATTACGTGGTCAGATAATACAATTGCATATCTTTACAAGTTTGTAAAGATTCGATTTAAACAAGTCACATTACTTAAAAACGAAATATCGATAACATAAAATAATCTAATTAATGTCAATAAAGGAATATAATTTATTAACTATACATTTTCTCATCACGAATAACAAAATCTCACTCATTCACATATTCTCGAACTTACTCCTAATTTTTCTAACTTGAAATACTATCCGATTAATTATTTTTTCTTTCGATGGACTTTTAATTCTAAATTTGTTACAAACATATCTATTGCTGTTACGATGATTCAAATCATAAGGCCCCATCCGATCCGACCTTAAAGACAATTCACAGGTTTCTCCTTGCCACACTCCCCATGCCTTACACCAAATGTTTACCAACGAATCCGCTTTACGATCGCTCCTACAATTAGAATATTCGACAACAGAAACAATGTCCAACACATCAAACTTATCATATGCTAACAACAACAAATTATATTTAATAATTTCACGCATCTCAACAAACCGAAAAACTCCAAACTAATACCAAAATAAACTACACAAGTATAGCACTTCGCGCTTGAACCTGAAACATTCGTTCCACTTCCAAACTGTACAATGTACAATGACCAAACGTCGTTGTATAAAAATATCTGAGTATATCAAAATTGTAGGCAAAAAGTTAGGGGTCGACTGTAGCTATATAACGATACTTTTTAATTGAAGTGCACCGAGGACCAGCCGCCGAGGTGGCCAGCAGTCCTGGCTGCGCACGCGCCGCCGGAGGGGCGCGCGCTCACTTGTACTCCTCGTCGCCGTCGAAGTCCCCGCCGAAGTCGCTGTCGTTCTCGTGCTCGGCCTCCAGGGGCTCCAGGGGCTCCAGGGGCGGCGCCTCCTGCGCCTGTGTTAACGCCAGGGGGACGCCTTTCTTGTACGCCGTCATTTCCTACAAATATATATTGGATTATTTAACTATACTGATTAACGTTATCGTTATCCTAACTAATATTATAAACGCGAATGTGTGTCTGTTTGTTACGCTTTCACGCCTTAACTAATAATAATATATCCTCCAGACCGATTTCGGCCACGGCGGCCAGTCTTAACGTAGACTGGCCAACTACGCAGGAGATATTGTGTGCGTATACAACGAAAACTATTGTCTTAGGTTTACGCGAATGTTATAATAATGTTCTCCTGACCGAATTTCGGCCACGGCGGCTAGTTTTAACGGAGACTGGCCATCTGCCAGGAGTGCACAAGTGTGTGCGCAAACACAAATGCACTCTGTGCCCTAACTCTCATGATCCGATAGGACAGTAATCCGACACGACGGGAGAGAGATCAGGCGCAGGACCAACAGCTTTACGTGCTTTCCGAGGCACGGGGGTGCCTTACACCGCCAACTTCCTAACTCTGGGCTGCTATTGAGATTTCTTAACCGAAAAATCCCAATAACTGTTTGTTGGCCCGACCCTGGATTCGAACCTGAGACCTCATGCACAGCAGTCGCGTTCACTACCGCTGCGCCACGGAGGCAGTTTAGACTACGCCTTAATTACTCGCATTAGGTACATTCGCATACATGCTATCAGGGAAACAGAAAAAGACACAGGGCCACACTCCTTTCATCCAGAAAACAAGTGAGAATCGGCAATGAATTGCCGTAAATCTTAGAGTTCAAAAAAATGGTTTAAGTAATATGCAAAGGTGACGTGGTATCACTTGAGGTTAGAGGTCAAAGGTCATAGCCATTTCGGGAGTATATCGACTATGCTGAGTCGAATGGCGTTGACCGCGAGTCTCTAGCTCTTACGGTTCTCGAGTTGAAAGTTGTATAACAGACAGACGGATAGATGGACGGACGGACAAAGCCGTTGTATAAGAGTTTTTTCGAACTCTAAAAGTACTGTTAGTAACAGTAGTATTCTAACCTAACCTACATTTACGCAAGCGAAGTCGCGTGCAAAATCTAGTTATATCTCGGTTAAAATACACAAACATACATATCTGAACGGCCATCAGTTCTACTATAAGACATTTCAAGGTTATCCATTAATTACCGGACATCCTGTATACAGCGTCGAATTCGCCGCTTCCTTATTACAAAAAATAAAACCAATCCATGGAACCATTTATAGATCGCAAATCCCGGACAGAAATGAAACTTTCACCATCATTCACACCTGCCGCTATGCCTATGCACATATTCTATACATAGTATTATATACCGAGCCCGCAATAACCTAAACCCGATATCCAAGCGACAGGTGAAACCGACAAAAATGCGTGCTTCGTATATAAATGCGGATATATTTATATGGAGGAATATATGATTCTGATAAATTTGAACGTAAAATATAGATAGTTTTGTCTTGATTACAAGGGAACGTGGCACAAGGCTATGGCCTAATGGGGTCTTGAAATGCAGAGACCCAGTGGCATGGTTGCCAAAACGAGCTTAAACTTACAGAATAATCCTTTATAGAAACGCCTTTCGCCTATCTTGTCGAGATTATATCACTAGCGCACGGAGTAATTTGAATTAATAAGTAATTACTACAAAATGTGTGTTCTATAACTACATGTTTTATGAAAATTCTCATCTTCTCTCTTAGCCTTTATTATTCCCAAGTCACTTGGGGTCGGCTTTTCTGGTCTAACCGGATTTGACTGGATATCAGTTTTTACACGGAGCGGCTGCCACCTGACCGCCGCAACCCGAAGGTTAACGATACCCTAAGGCTAGACCAGTGTCAGGATATTAGAGGGTACTGACTTTCCCAATAACGACTGCCATAGATGTTCATGGCAGCCTGGACCAACGGCTTAACGTGCTCTCCGAGGCACGGAGCAGGCGATAATTGTCAATCAATACGCACATAATTTCGAAAAGTCATATAACTTCCGAAAGTCAGAGGTGCGCGACGTGGGTTCGAACCCGAGACCCTCTGCATTGCAGTCTGTTGGTCTCCGCACTGAGCTATCGCTGATGTTTTATGAAAATATGATTTATAAAACTAACGTATATAACATGAAGAACATGTTATGTAGTCGGCAAATCTAAAATGTGACTACGTATACAGACGACCAACAGACTGCAATGCAGAGGGTCTCGGGTTCGAACCCACGTCGCGCACCTCTGACTTTCGGAAGTTATATGTAATTGTAGTATGTATTTTTATATTTAATCCTTTTAAACGCAATCAATACTAATATTATGAAAAGAAAAGATTTGTTTGTTTGTAATCTCTGAAACTACGGCACCAATTTTAATTATTATTTCACCCTATGAAAGCTACTTTAACCAGAAATAACATAGGCTATAAACATCACGCTACGAACCACGACAGCTTAAATCAATAATCATAAACATAAACCAAACCGCAGGGGGACACCTAGTCAACAATAAAATAATATATTATATGATATTATCAGCCCTGTATTATACTGTCCCACTGCTGGGCACGGGCCTCTTCTCATTGTGAGAAGGGTTAGGCCATAGTCCACCACGCTGACCTAGTGCGGGTTGGCAGACTTCACATATCTTTGAAAACATTATAGAGAACTCTCAGACATGCAGGTTCCCTCACGATGTTTTCCTTCACCGTTAAGGCGAGCGATAATTAACTTTTTAATACGCATATAACTTCGAAAAGTCAGAGATGCGCGCCTTTGGTTCGAACCCGAGACCTCTGCGTGGCAGTCCAACGGTTTCCCACTAGGCTATCGTTACTATATCAAAACTAAAAGGAAATAAATTAAATATACATAATAAGTCTTACCCGATCATATCTCGCCTTATCCCGCTCAGAGAGCCCCTCGTACTTGGACTTAGTTTCAGGGTCAGCGGCGGCCCAGCGCCTGCCCAGCTCCTTGGCGATGTCCCCCATGGTGTACTCGGGATTGTTAGCTTTGACCTTCGAGCGCTCCTCATTGCAGAACCAGAAGAATGCTGATCTGTAAACGGGATACACTATTTAGATTACGTAGTTTTTTTATCTATCTAATATCTTTATATATATAATTCTACTGTACGTGTGTATGTCACTGAACTCCTCCTAAACGGCTGATACGATTTTGATAAAAAAAAATTGTGTGTGTTCATGTGGATTCGAGGATGGTTTAGATTTGGGATTTTTTTTTTCTTGTGTACAGGACATCGTCTGTCCGGACAACTAGTAATATTATAAAGAGGAAAGATTTGATTTCTTGTTTCTTTGTTTGTAATTATTTGACGCAAAAACTATTCAACCGAATTAAATAATTCTTTCACCATTAGAAAGCTATATTATCACCGAGTAACATAGGCTATATTTTATTTAAAACAGTACTGTGTCACCGAGCCTAACCTCGCCTACTCTTAAGCGAGCGAAGCCGCAAGTAAAAGCTAGTAAATATATAGACCGCCTTAGGTAAGCAGTAGAGCAGCGATAGCTCAGTGGGGAGACTAACAGACTGCAATGCTGAGGGTCTCGGGTTCGAACCCACGTCGCGCACCTCTGACTTTCGGAAGTTATATGACTTTTCGAAATTATGTGCGTATTGATTGACAACTATCGCCTGCTCCGTGCCTCGGAGAGCACGTTAAGCCGTCGGTCCCGGCTGCCATGAACATCTATGGCAGTCGTTATTGGGAGAGTGTCGGCACAAAAGATCCCACTGGGTCGAAGTGTCGCCGGTCTGCACTGACTGGCCCCCACATAAGATAGGTAAGCAGTAACAATGGTCTATAGCCCGGTTTTTATATCACAAGTCGAATCATTTTAACTACGGCCTACTTGAAATTTGAACTCAAATCTACACTAATATTATAAAGCTGACGAGTTTGTTTGTTTGGTTGAACGCGCTTATCTCAGGAACTACTGGTTCGAATTGAGAAATTATTTTAGTGTTGGGTAGCCCATTTATCGAGGAATGCTATTATAGGCTATATAACATCACGCTACGACCAATAGGAGCGGAGCAGTAATGAAAAATGTTGTAAGAACAGAAAAAAATCTCTTTATGTGCAGCAGGCGAAGTAATTGCGCGGGTAGCTGATTCTATAATAAATTAGTCAGTAGTTAAAACGGTTCGTTTGTTTATATAGGAATCGGGCCTTTTTTTTTACGTGGGTAATGCTTTGACGCATGCCCCTCCGCCCGCCGCGGAGCCTATGTCGGGCTCACCGGGGTAAAAGAGAGATGGTAATGATGATAAGAATGGACCTCCCTTTAATACCGACTAAACCTACCAAGGTGTTCCTCGACAGAACCGCAATCGGCGGAGCCGCGCGAATCATTTTGACATGCAGTCGCGACCCCGCCGAGGTTTTAGCCCGCCGTATGAAACGGCAGGCCACTACACGATAAGACCCACCCTTTGGTCATTAAGGAATCGGGCCTAAGATAATTTGCATTACTAGAGATAATACTCGCTTTGGATCCTAGGCAAACGAATTAAAAAGGCACATATGTAGGTACGATCACCAAAGAACTGACGGCTTTTCTTCTTCAATTGAACTAATGTTGGTATTAATGTAAGCTGAAAGACTCTTGCTTCAGTAAGCTTGTCATTACGAAGATATTCTCGCAAATATTCGTTTGAATTATTATCAAGTCAGAAATTGATTGTATAACATTTGTATAACGATTCTCGGGCAGTGTTTTCGGGTTCTTCATCAAAGAATTTTAATACAGGGTCTGGAAATCTTGTCAGTAGACGACAACAGGGTCGATCTCTATTACGCAGGACCTTTTTTTTATTTTTATTCAACTGAGGTGGCAAACAAGCATACGGCCCACCTGATTGTAAGTGGTCACCGTAGCCTATGGACGCCTGCAACACCAGAGGCATCAATTGCGCGTTGCCGACCCTGTAGGAAAGGTGGAAGTGGGAAGGTGAAGGAGCGGGAAGGGGGAAAGAGGGTAATTGGGCCTCCGGCACTCTCACTCACAGAACGAAACACAACAGTAGGAATACTGCTATTTCACGTCGATATTCTGTGAGAGGGTAGTACTTCCCCGGATGAGCCCATTCATGCTGAAATCAGCACATGTAGACTAATCTTCGGTACCGGATATTTTAGTTCTATACACACAAACTTCTATATAGTTGTATCTTCTCGGGGAAGTAGATTAAAGACTGTAACATCTACATTTCGCCGGTTATACCTTATGTTCAACTTAAAAGGGTCGAGTCGTCTTTGCCGATAACCAGGCTTATTTCCAAATTCCGTGCTGCTTCGAAGAATGTTCAGTTCCAAGAACCAAATAAACACGCCCAATTCACAAATCGAACCGAAATATAAGCTCGATCTTATGCCATGGTAACAAATAACATATATACACAACATAGAGTAAAAGTAAGTAACTGTATTCAATCATGAACACGGATTTAATAATGAGACTCATGACCATAACTCACAAGGATCGCTTGGGCGCGTTGGGATCTTTCATCTGTTGTCGCTTGCGCCCCCGCACCTTGATGTCTTTAGGCGGCACGTAGTTCTGCATCTCGAGATCGAACCTTCTTTTGTCCTGCTCTGCCATCTCGTGGAACCGCTGCTTTTCTTTTTCTGACATTGTCTGTGAAAATGTTATGTTATAAATACTTGGATCCACTAACATTTAGATAAGCAAGAGCGACTCACAGGATTGTTCTGTAACCTAAAGTATTAACCGCTGTTTAATCAGAACGTTGTTATTTAATCCTAATAAATATTATAAATGAAAATGTGAGTTTGTGTGTTACGCGCTTTCACGCCTCAATACTCGATCAATCACCATGAAATTTCGCATACGGTCAGAGAATAGCGAGAGTTGTAATAGTGAATATTTTTTTTAGATTGTTTCTTAAGAGTGTTGTTAGTGTAGTGGGAAAGCGTAAATAAACTTATTATGACGTAATCGCCATTTTAATCCCTAAGTAGTAAATAGTGGCTACGCGTCAGAATTTCAGTATGTATATAATATAATTAGTAGTTTTCTAAATGCGTTCATTCAGCCACATGCTACTGTTTTAATTAAAGTTTAATCAATAATATGTTAATGTAATAGTAATATTTTTTTATTATATTTTAATTTAATAAATAATTATCAGTACTGGAGTCACTTATTTAAATGTAGTCGGCCTCGATGGCGTAGTGGTTAGTGTAACCGACTGCCACGTCTGAGGTCGTGGGTTCGATTCCCGCACAAGTCAAACGTTTGTGTTAGTTGGAAACATGGACGTTTGTCATGGTCTGGGTGTTTCTATGTATAATATGTATGTATTTACAAAAAAAGTATATATGTATGTTTATCCATTGTCTAGAACCCATAGTACAAGCTCAGCTTAGTTTGGACTAGATGGTGTTGTGTATATTATTATATTATTATTATATTATATTTCTTACACGTTTACTAAATTAATTAATACCTTTTTTTATTAAAATAAACTTAAACGGATATATAATATTTGAAATATTTTAAAGACACTTCAATTCTATTTACACTAACTAAAAGCGAGAAATCAATCTATTTGTGGTTTCCGTACTAAAAATAAAAATTCACATAATGAAAACCACGGATCGTTCGTTTTTATTAGTTATTATATCAGATAGATAAGTCAAACAATCGCGAGCTCGATGAGTTTACCTGTTACCCTATAATGAATAAAATGTATACTGTAATGTGCAGAGTAACCAAATCTCCAAACCTGATTATACTGAACATATTTATAAATAACCTTTCTCATATCGAGAGGAGGTTTATATTATAAAATAAGGCATGCATTTTTATACAAAACCCATAACCACGAGGGCAATGAGATTGGTATGAAAATCAAAATTATAGCCACAGAGCCAGTAACTAGAAAATGATTTAAGGTTTGCATCAATGACAAAAATTAAAAGCATGATAGGCGAACCTCACTGTTTTTAAGACGATTTTATTAGCTTGGTATATATGAATCTATGTAACGAAATCTTTGAACGTGATTTTCACCCCTTTCAAACCGACGGATTGATTTGAAACTATGCACACTTATCGAGGACCGATGACAATACAAAAACATAGAAAAAATATTTAAAAAAATAGTAGTAGTTAAAAATATTTAAAAAACTATGGGAGCTTTCTAAGATATTTTTATAAGCCATTTTTTTACATTAAAATTATTAAATTATTATCTACTTTTTAAAGCGTGTTTTTCAAACTATTTTTTTTATATAGACCATAAAAGTTTACCAACAGTCCGAAAACCGGCGTTATTATGAGACTTAAAATGTTATCGTACAGAATCGTTCTGCTAACGACCTTTATTTAACGACCTTTATAGTACACACATTTCATATAAATTCCAAAGAAAAAGCTGATTAGACCATCCACTGACTGGCAGAGCCGTCTTTTGTTATATCAAAAACAAAAATATATATAACAAAAATATGTCAACACAAACAGTGTTTGACATATTTTTCATGCTATATGAACTATTCTTGATATAGGAACCGGGCCTTAGGCAGCCACTCGCTGAGTTCGGTCAGAACTGACCAAAACACGCGTACTGCCAATTAGTTGAAATAATAATAATAATAATAATATTCTACCACATACACACAACACCGTCTAGCCCAAACTAAGCAGAGCTTGTACTATGGGTTCTAGACAATGGATAAACATACATATATACTTTTTTTTTGTAAATACATACATATTATACATAGAAACACCCAGACCAAGACAAACATCCATGTTCATGCACACAAATGTTTGACTTGTGCGGGAATCGAACCCGCGACCTCAGGCGTGGCAGTCGGTTACACTAAACACTACGCCATCGAGGCCGACAATAAAGATAAACCAACGTTAATAATAGGTCTAAATAGTATTGTGTTACGTTTACGTTAATAATTATGTAATAAAACTGTTTTAAAATAAGGGAACGTACTAATTCTGCGTGATCCATTTTTAAATTTTTATTTAGGTATTAGTATGTTTGACATTTACAATATACATGATACCTATAGAACGAGTACGGCCATCTCTTATATTGCACCAGTCGTGAGCAGCTTGTGCTACTGAGCACTAAAAGCTACGTTATTTCTCTTTATATATAATAATAATAATATCAGCGCTGTATTAAACCGTCCCACTGCTAAGCACGTCTGCGTGGACTTTAATTTATTACCCAATACCTACTTTTAATTTGTTATCTAATTTTAATATATAAAACTACAACTAAAGAAATTAATAAGTCTAACTACACCTATATAGGTGTAGTTAGCTATATATATAGCTAATACTTAAAAACTACCTACTAATATTTTACCTACTGTATTTAAAGAATTATATCTTTTGAATGAAATGTCCGATTTTAATAATATAAAATGTATTTTACAGGTATTGAAACGGTCTTAAATAAAATATAATTTAATGGAATAAGGATTAATACAGAGGTATGAATAATATGGTTTGATTGTTGTCGGCACTTTTATCAACTTTTAAAATGTAAAAAAGTAGTTATAGTCGCATAACTACAGTAGTTGGACCTATGGTATCGCGGACTTTTTTGTAGACATTGATACGTTCTATAATATTGTAGAACACTTTTTTGTTCTATCATCAATACTTTCCGCAGCGCACGTGATGACAGATTTTTTATGACTAATTTTTTCACACTGTGGGTTATATTATTACATTTTTATTAAGGAACCCTATTTTTTTTTTAAATGTAGTCTAGCCCATGTCACTAAGTGAAGATGCAGCTTTCTAATGGTGAAAGAATTTATGAAATCGGTCAAATAGTTTTTGTGTGAAAACATTACAAACATACATACAAAAACACAAATGTTTCCTCTTTATAATATTAGTTTAGAAGTTTAGATTATTATGTGTAATTCTATTACTTTCTCGACCAATGGTAAGTTTTTAGAAACAGGTACGGGTTTATAGCAAGTATCCTGGTCCTTGTTTACTAGTTTATACTGTAATGCTGTGTCATGTGTGACTGTGTTGTGTGGTGTACAAGATCTGTGTGTATTGGTGTCCTGTGTTGTAGAATCTGTGTGTTCGTTAATTTGAAGGAGCAAGGTGGTTCGGTTTAAAAAACGGCGAACTAAAGAGCAGGTGTCTATTACTATAGATTTTTGATGTGGTATGAATGTGTTTTCATGGAGGTCTAGCTGTTTTAGTGTTACACTTAGATTTTAAATTTTAAAATCAATTTTTTGGTACGACACCAGTCGAAGAAATGATGATGGGGATGATTTTAACGGTATCTTGGTGCCACATTTGTTTGGTTTCTCAGGTATGTATTTCTGTATTTTTCTGTATGTTTTTGTTTAAGGTTGTGTGTGTATGGTACGGCTACGTTTATTAAGTAAGTATGTTGTTTTTGAGGTTTTGAGTGTGAGTGTTATGTCTGGTCTATTTATTATTATTATTATTATTATATATTTCAGGCAAGTAGTATCAATCTTCGAGCACATTATGGAGAATTCTCAGACATACAGGTTTCCTCATGATGTTTTCCTTCACCTTAATACGCACATAACTTCAAAAAGTCAGAGATGTGCGCCCTGGGATCGAAGTCGAGACCTCTGCGTGGCAGTCCAACAGTCTCTCATTACGCTATCGCTGTAATACCTATTATATTTCTCTTTATTTCATTTCAATACATTTTTCAACAGCTTAGAACATGTTCGGTATTTATTTTTTTAATTAACTGATTTGGCAAGCAGGCTTTCGGCCCACCTGATGGTAAGTGGATAGTATGGACGCCTGCAATACCAGAGGCGTCACTTGCGCGTTGCCAACCCTTTAGGAAAAAAAAGGAAGTGGGAAGGAGAAGGAGTGGGAAGGGGGAAAGAGGGTGATTGGGCCTCCGGCACTCTCACTCACCGAACGAAATACAACAGTAGGAACACTGCTATTTCACGTAGATATTCTGTGAGAGGGTTGTACCTCCCCGGTCGAGCCGGCCTATTCATGCTGAAATCAGCGAGGCTCTAATACTCACAATTAATAAATTAATATTTTACAACGTGCACACGTGCGCTAAGCTGCTAACAGTTGATACTTGAATATACTCGCTCTATATTTTAAGTCTCAAAGGTTTAACATAAGTTATCTTTAAAAGCAAGTAGTTCGTAAAGAACGAACGACTTACAAGAACTGTTCCAGAGCGCTGTTTTTAGAAACACGTACTTTGGGGAAATTACGGTGCTGAAATTTAATTTTCTGAAACTTTTAAGTGACTAGTGATGTTAATTTCGGATCGGTGCGACCGATTGGTACACTTTACTGACAAGAAAACTCTTAAATGGAAAAATTAATCAAAAATCCTAATTAATATTAAAAATGCGGATGTGAGCTCGTTAGTTTGTTTTTTAACCTCTCACGCTTTAAGGGGTTAGGGTCAGATAGCCTGCATAGTAAAAAGTATGTGTTATCAAAATGACTAGATTGTAGAATGACTGGGTAGGCAAAACGTCTAAGTTGCTAAAGGAATGAATTGCAGAATGACCGTGTAGACAAAACATCCAAGTTTCAAAAAGCCTAGATTGCAGAATGTAAACTATGTACAGATAAAACATCTTAGTAACTCAATGTCTGGGTCAAAATTATTGTGTAGGCGAAACTTCCTAGTTGCATTAGGTTAGATTAAACGAAATGACTTATTATAAATAAGAAATGGCCACTAATAAACAGAAAATAATTATGGAAAATAGTAATAAAAAAAAAGAAAAATACTAATTTATCCTAACATCTAATATTATAAATGCGAATGTGAATTTGTTTGTTACGGTTTCACACCTTAACTACTCGACCGATCATTATGAAATTTTGCATACACGTTGTCAGAGGTACAAATAAGGATATAGGTAACCTTTCATCCAAAAAAAGTACTATCCTCGAGGGATAGAATTGACAGAACCTAGTATTTTAATAAACATTTGTATTTAAAAAAATTGCGTTATACTTTAGTTATCTGGTATAAAACAGCCGGGCAAACATAAATTTCTAAATAGATATCACTAAAACAAATACTTACATTCCACCTTTCAGCGCACTTCTTAGAGAACGCAGCGAACACCACATTCTCATCAGGATGTTTCTTCTTATGCTCCTCACGGCAAGTTTGTACGAAGAACGCGTACGCCGTCATCCGACCCCGAGGTTTGTTATATGCCCTTGCCCTTGGCATTTTCTTATTGCTGGTTGCTTGCGCTATTAGGGCCTGCTGCTGTGCTTGTTGTTGCAATTCCTGTGTGAAACAAATGTATATAGCTTTAATAAGTGTAACATTTAGACATACGATGGTCAACCAGTTATTATATTATCACACATTTTGTCGTAGCTATTCTACAGGACGTATAGCAACATATTAATGACCAGCCCTTGATTAAACATATTTAACCTAATGCGCTGTGAATAAGTAATAGTTTTGTGTGACTGTCATTCATAGAATATTATTAAGCTTTCTGCGCTCCATCTCCATATAATATGTAATTATCCAATACCATCATGACCTTATTTTATTTTTAAAAAGGTAACTCTCGTTTAGGAATAATCCTGAGTCGCGGCAGTGTTTACAAACATTCAAACCATAGTCCATTGAAAAAAAAAAATCAGACTTGTCACAACACAAGTCCTACATAAAGCTAGACAGCTGAGTACAAGAAAATGCTGTCAATTAACATTATTTTTTGTTAGTAGCAATAACAAGTGAGAAATGGCAATGAATTTCCGTAAGAGTTCTGAGTTCGAAAAAATGGTATCACGTGACCTTGAGGTCAGAGGTCTAAGGTCATAGTCATTGCGGGGGTATATCGACTACGCTGAGTCGAATGGCGCTGACCGCGAGTCTCTAGCTCTTACGGTTCTTGAGTTGAAAATTGTATAACAGACAGACGGACGAACAAAGCTGTTGTATATGAGTTTTTTCGAACTCTAAAAAGTAAATTAGCTCTGAAATTTTATAAGCAAGTCAGTGCAGCTCGGTTCAATGCCTAGGTTTCCTTTAGGAAATTCTCAGCACTAGCATCAGTTAAATGGGGCCAAAATCATAGCTACATAAAATTATATAAGATTCAGTACCATCTCAGCTGTTCTACAGTTACATCTTGTGAGTTTCATCACATACCTTTCAAAATTATTAATCTTAAAACGAATTAATTTAAAATATATTTACAAACATATTAAAAAAGATAACATAATTACAATAACACAAATAGTTATAATACTAAATATTTACAAAAATGGTTTAGGCATAGTAGAATTCTTCAGCATCACTGTCAACTGGTAACGTGCCCAGAAGACTGGCAGCATTGCCACGTTGAATGGCAATGCTGATTCTTTGGGCCAAGAAAAGCCCAGCTTTCTGATCAATCAATATTTCAAAATGGTTATAAATCCCAATGGGTATATAAGTTCCCTGTTCTAGTAAACAACCAATTTGTTTTATTTTATCTACAATAGCGACCTACCCACTATTCTAATAGTCACTAAAAGATATGAAAATTACCTGCAAGGTAGCAGATTGCCTTTGTAATGCAGCCTGAATTTGTTGTTGCTGGACAGCTTGTAGTTGTTCATGCAGAGTTTGTTGTTGTTGCTGCAGAGTTTGAGCTACTTGTTGCTGCAAAGCTGCTTGAGCCTGCACTATAGCTTGTGCCTGAGCTGGGCTCACTTGTAAAGTTTGCTGCAGACTGTGTTGTAAAGCTTGTTGCTGTTGCTGCTGCTGCTGTTGTTGTTGCTGCTGCTGTTGTTGTTGTTGCTGTTGTTGTTGTTGTTGTTGTTGCTGCTGCTGCTGCTGTTGTTGTTGTTGCTGCTGTTGGTGTTGCTGTAGCATTTGCTGCAGTGTTTCCTGTTGATTCTGTTGCTGCTGTTGTAAAGTTTGCTGCAATGTTCTGTTGTGTTGCTGGATTGCCTGTTGCAAGTTCTGTTGTTGCAATTGCTGTTGCAGACTTTGGACCTGCTGTTGCTGAATTGCTTGGTTTTGCTCTTGTTGTACTTGTTGCAAGTTCTGGTGGTTCTGCTGTATACCATTAGCTTGCTGAGAGTTCTGATCAGGGTTTGGACTTGACTGACTTTGAGGCTGCAACAATGTCATATTATAATTATATTAATTACGGAACTATAGAAACTTAAATTTTAGTTAAAATTATTGTTAAGTAGTACATACATTAATAATTAAAAATAATAACAATAAATATCTATAATTTATTTAACTATTATCTCTTTATTATTTTAATAGTAAAATCATAAATATACAACTACTGCTAATAACAAATTGAAATTGTGATATACTGATGCCAGATAGTAGCCACATGATGAACAAACATGAGTCGCTACTTGTTTATTAGATCTTGTCAAATGTGATTGCCCTAGCCAGTTATTTTGTATAAAATTAATACTTGAATTTGCACTTTTAATGCAAATTAAAATAAAATTAATAATATCTAAATATATAAAATCTTCTTTTTTGTAAGAATGACAATGACAAAATAGATTTTATTAATATAGCAGTGAATAAAGGGATTGCTGCTAATAATGAATATGTATTTTATTAGGAATTATGACTTCTGATGTTGTATTTAAAATTTTAAATCCAGTGTTCTAGCAAATATATAGGAGACTAGATGTGCTGCTATTTCACCTGTGTTTATGATTACTGCGCCGCCCACATAGGTCGTAGCGTGATGTTATATAGCCTATAGCCTTCCCTGATAAATGAACTAAAAGAATTTTGCAATTCGGACCAATGGTTCCTGAGATTAGTGTGTTCAAACAAACAAACTCTTCAGCTTTATAATATTAGAATAGATAAGAAAATTGAAATTATGATAAAGTAAGATGAAGTTTTCTCTTCTCACAGTGAGAAGAGGCCCGCGCCCAGCAGTGGTACAGCAGTTTAATACAGGGCTGATATAATTAAGGTGAAGTTTAACACTTGTATGATCAAGTTTCTTTACTTCAAGAAAGGCCAAATCTTGACCATCTTCAATCTGTACTTGCCCATGGTCCACAGGCCACTTTTATATCATAGATTATTGGTTGAGATGTGGTACCTACCACGGGCAATAAAAAGATATTAAATAAGATTTTTATTCAGGGGGTTCCTCGTGGTACCCCACAGGGGACTGGCCTGGGGGACCACAGTTGAGTACCATCTTCAATCTTATCGCCTTTTGATTATCTATTACTATGTAGCTATCTGCCCCAGCTTTGCATGAGTAGTCCAAAACCTAAACAAATTATTCACCTAATGCTTTCCCATGAATCACTCTATTGATAAAAAGCCTAAATAAAATCCCTTCAGTAGTTTGAGTTTATCATGAACAGGCAGACAGACAGAGCGGAGACTTTATTTTATAATATGTAGAGATCCACTAAACGAAATTCAAATATAAAAAAAAATTGTTGGAGTTTTATAGTTTTTTTCTCGGAAACAACATTTTCATCTAAACACACTCTACTTTCATCCCATATAGTATTTGTATCAATGCTGAACATTGTACTCATATACCATAGTTTTTTTAATACAAGACATAGTCATACATTGTCATTGCCAGATTCTATGTTACTACAAAACTCTTTCTTGACACTGCCCAACCTAGGATTCCAATATGAGACTTCAAGGAGAGCAATTGCATTAACACTGCTGCACAATTATCTTATTACCTACAATAAACCTTTGTATACACAAACATATTTTTAAATAGTAACTATACTGAAGTTAGTAAACTAAAAATCTATGACAATTATGTGCTCTAGATATTGTTTCAATGATAAATAGCATGTTATCAGCTCAGATATACACTGATACACTGCAGCATACAAGGAATGGTAGAATTCACTCTATATAGAACATTATTGAGAACTAGCACATAGCCACTTCTCCATTATAACATTTTAAGTAAAAAAATAAGAGCTTAGGCTAAGGCCCAGCACGTATTGCAACAACTAAAAGATAGTTGTCTGAGAACTTCCTTCGCGGGAGAGTGCATAATGTCTCGAAAAGTTGTAATGTAATGTGCAATTTGGTATTAATTATAAATCATTGTAAGTATAGAATATCATACAATATAGAAACTGCAATAACTAGCAGAGAAGAGTAAAAACATAAAATAGACATTGATATAAGTCACTGTTTACCATTGACATCATTATTTGCACCTTTTAATTTTGCTTCTAGATCAATCTATCAAATTCACGTCAACTTATAAAACATGAATAACAAAATCAAAACAACATGCTCAATGGCATTATTGACATTAACCCCTTCATGAAATCTTATTGCGTAGTGATTTGACAGCTATATTATTTTCCAACAATAATTGCCTTGATTATTGTCGTATGTACCTACTTACATTTTAATAGTGACGTAGAAGAATGTACTATGATACCAATATATAGTAACAGAATTTAATTTATACCAAATTAACAAAAGATATAAAAAAGGTGCTATTTATATATTTTGTTTATTGGGTATAGATATGTAATTTTGTGCAGATCTTTTGTTGTTGGCTTTATAACATGCATGAATAATTAATTATTGAAACTTTTAAAGATAATGTTTTAAAAATAGCGAGAAGTGTCGCGTTGTACACATGGCTACAAATCAAGTTAGACACCCTATATACGCATAACTACGCTACATACAAAATAGAGAATTGTCGGAAAGGGACAGTGCATAGTGGTGTCGATGTAATGGTAAGGATAGAGCGTAACAAAAATATAACGCACTCTCTCGCACGATTTGCAGCGTTCAACTTCTAATAGTTCAAACTCCAAACAGTCTAGGTTGATGTGTCGCTATGTGTACTATAGAAATAGTTTGTACCATATAATAAGTAGGTACTTTCGTACACCAAAGTGTTCATTATTTTCATGGGTTGTACACATTATACTACACATTTTAATTCTGCAGAATGAGACGTGATTTGAAAGTGCTATTGGTACAAATCATACCATGGGATAAAATATGCTTTAGTCATATTGATTTTGATCCTAATTCTGAAGTCAAATAGGTATTAGTTTCTGAAGAGACCATTGTAGTTTACAGAATAATAAAAAAACAGTATAAATAGGTTGAAGATGGTATCAGGCTCAAGTCAAAATTTTTTAAGTGCGAGCTAGATTTAAACACTAAGTGTACAGTGTACCTTGGCAGAAAACCGAGAGATATAGAATTTGGGAATATTAGAATAATTCGGGATCTGGACCTTTATTTGCCAACGTCATCTTAATTAATCTCTTAAAGCTAAACCAAACACTATAATGAATTTAGATGAAAATAGCGCCACTGTAGTAATTTATATACATTATAGACTAATGTTTATTGATTATTAAAATATAATCTATTAACGCGAAATCACGTTAGTTTTAGTATGCAGTATTTGTAACACTACAAAGACACATTAATTTTTAAGCTTGAATGTGTACTTGCTATACCGCATTTATGGTATAGCAAGAATTCTCGGATGTGGATCTACTTTTATTTTGTTTTAATGTCTGCCAAATACATATTCTCTGACAAATCAACTGGCTATCATTTACAGTTCAAAACGTAATATATAATCGGAGAGACTGTTATACGACACCCGACGTAGGCTTAGTAGAAATAGATCTCCGTTAGCACCCTTGGAGCTCTAAAATTCCACAGAAGTGGTAATCCCTGTGTTACACACATTGAACATAAGCAAAAATATCTAGAAAATCTAGGTATTTTTGCTTATCCATCTTAATGAAGAAAGGAAGAAAGAAGTTGATCACTAGAACCATTGCACAGTCCTGTCAGTCGAAAAGGTTTGATCTAGGAGATTGACGCTTTACATCACCATGGTTCTCTACATGATAGATAGCACGCCACGGTGTAATTTTATATCTCAGCAACATAGCAAACCTAAATAAGCCCTGTGGTTATAGCGTCAGTAATTTATATTTTCTTCATCAACGTTAGCGTCAATAGAATTATAATTAGAAAAGCAATGTTACCCTTGTTGCGAGAGCGTTGGACTGGCACGTAGAGGTCTCGAGATCAATCCTAAAGCACGCACTCCTGGCTTTTTGAAGTTATGTGTGTACTTGCTGCTTTGGTACTTTGTTAGATTTAAAGTAGAATCAAATATTAACGTATGTACATTTTTCTTCCTGACAGCGAATTCCTGAATTTCATAGTATTTCACAAAGACACTGCGCAAAGCAGTTATTTCCGTGGTTGCTAAATTTTAAACAGTGTTTAGCACAAAATATCCCATACCTCAAAATCTACACAATATTGCTTATTCTAACTAATTGTCGCTATACTATCTACGTAAATATTTTCAGAAAATGCCTCATCATATTTTGAAAAGATAGAGGGACACGCCGTTTCTGAATTCACAAATTAATATTTTACCAACTAAGTATTGGCTTAAATTTAATAGAAGGCATTGCCGATACCATACACTAGTACACCTTGGTTACGTGTTTGGAGCCCGTTGCCAGGACCCTAAATACATAATAAACAACGAAACACTTTATTAATTTAGGATTTTTTGGATCTACTATTATTTTGGTTTTAGTTTAAAATTATGACATTGTTGAATAATACATTAACTACAGTTTTTGAATTATGATACTCTGCAGCTCTATAAGCGCGACATCTCTAAAAATACTTAAGCTTTTGCCGATTTGCCTACACGGTGTATAACCTTTGTCTGTTTGTTATTCGTTTAACCATAGTAATACACATCAAAGTTTTAAACCATTTTTTAAGGAGCATAAATTCCTAATGTGTCATGTAAAACATAGTTCAAAGGGCCTCGCCTCAATTGCCGACTTTTGGTTCTTGTTTTGACGTGTAATATAATATACGTATCTTTAATATGTATTATCATTACTCTGATATTCATTTTATTCAAAAAGCAATAGATCACAAATTGCGTAGGTCTCTTATTTGACCTACCGTTAAGATCCGGTATTGTGATTAGGGTGGAATTGGTCACTTTTAAATATATTTTAATAAAGGAGCACCTCTAGTTAGTTCATCAAGTTATGAATTATGGTAAAGCAGTATTTTTAGTTTTTTACATACCGCTTTTATTTATCTTAGTTAGTTACTATTGTTATACATTGCATTTATAACCGATTTCTTAGTACTCTGTGCATCAGTGTTACCAATTACAATTCTTATATATGTACAACAGATAAATAAAAAATGAATGAATGATTTTCAGTGTCATGAATTTTACTTTTCAATTACCTAGCATGTTACTTTATGCACCTTAAAGTGACTAAATTATTCTTATTTTTTGTAAGTTTTAAATGATGAAAATAGTGAACATTTAGTACTGTGAGTATGTATTAAACTATAACTTATAGTGGCCAAAATTAACCCATTCGGCGACAGCGGTCCGCCGGCTGCCTAATACAATAGATTTTCAGCTATGTCCGGTGTATGAACAATTAACAGCTTAAGGCCTGATTTTTCAACCATTAGAGGAAAGGTATTCATAGGATTAAAGTACAATGAATAACAAAAATGTAACAATTTGAAAATGTTAGTTATTCGAATATATGTAGTAACTATGCGGTTGTTTGACCTTTATATTCCGTTATTAATTAGCTGATCGATAACTTTTATTTGACGATTGATAAATCTGCTATAAGTCAATTTTTAATGAGCTATTCTATACCTAAATGTATTATATATTTAAATATTCTTAAAACCCTATTAGTAACAGCTGCTATTGGTTGCACATATTAATTTTACTATAATAAACTTGCGGGCGGTTATGAAGCAAGACCGACGAGCAAAGTACCTGCTCATCACTTGTTTAGACAGTACTTTCTGTCAATTGTCGTTGATGGTTGTTATCACTGCTTGGATTAGCATTAGATAGACTGTAATAATAGTTACAGAAAGAATCATCAATAAACAGATATCTGTACATATTTGTTTAATGATGATTAATTGATGATACATGTAATAGATTTTGCATTATGCAGTTATTTTGTCTGGTTAATAGTTATTTTAATCAATGATTAATTTTAGTCAATGATGAGCAATATCATAATAAAATTACTAAATATACATAAACGAATATCGGTATACTAACTTATTATAATTCTTTAGAATAATATTAATATGATCCAGTTTTAGGCTTACACCTGTTACCTAGAGGATTATCAATACATGTAAATAATTAAAATATTATGGCTCAAATACATCTGGCAGAAAGTAATTACTTAACATAACTACCTACCTGTTTTCGCTAGAAAGGCATATATTTAGAAAATCTAGTAGTTAAACAATAAAAAATGAACTATTAGCATAAAGGTTTAACTTTTGTATAGAATCCGAGATAATAATAATAATAATCCTTTTTAATTTAACACCGTCATGAAAAGCAATTTAAATGCCTGTATATATTTTGCAGACTTGAATTTATGATTTTTTTTGTAAGTCAGCGATTTACATTAAATACGTTTATAGTGTAAATAATGTATGTATTTATATATGTATCATATAGCTGGTCAATTAATTCGTACCGTAGGCGAAGATGTTTGCTGTGAGTCAACCGATCCTGATGCATACCACCATGGTTGTTGAGGAGATTCTTCCCTTGCGTTGGAATTTGACATTATACGATAGTCGTAGCTCGGAGTTGAAGTATCACCACCATTGTTTGAAAAGCCACCGGTCATTTTGTAAGAATAAAGTTGATGCGTTGATGCGGCAGTACTCCTAGCGATCTCCTCATGTAATTGTTGTTGATGCTGTAGTTCACCTGCGCCACCCGGCCACCACGAGGCATCGTCGCGCGCACCCCAAGCGTCCCCCGTCGCACCCCGATCCCCCATCTTACAATTGTCGCTTACGGTCAACCAGTTATTTTATATATTTCTGGTCACTTTAAAAGAATTTCTGCGTTCTAATAGCTTTTGAAATCATGTCCTTTCTCTTATATTACAAATTCTTTAACAGTAAGCTTTAACTATATAACAAAATAAATTTTCACTAAAACACTGTCACTTTCAAAGTAAATTGGTTTCTATCACAAAGACTCGATATGATTATGTGTGCCACATTATTTTATAATCAAATACATTCCGTGGGAATAGAAAACACACAAGGTCTCGCGTGTTGTTTAGTGAAAAAGCTACCGGCTGTAAGTTCCACTCCACACGCGTACGTTTTGTCTTCGTTTGTACTTAAGTCAATAAAGTTGGCAACGTCGCAGAGTCAGACGCCAAACAAGTGCACACAAGCGCCCTCAACGCGCAGCGGCCATTTTAGAAACGTTCGAACATATACGAAAAGAGACGAGTGTGCACGAACTGGCAACAAGCTCGTCCAGCAACCGGTCAATAAGACGATTAGCGCAGCCTCGGCTATCCATGTTCATACTAAAATTCTTTTGTTTATAATTCAAGTACATTTACATATTATCTACCTGTAACAAAATACATAAAATCCTCATGGTGGTTATAGGATCTTTACTTACATTTCGTACATCATTGTGTACTATTAAAAATACTGTTCACAAATATTCATCTCATTGATCTTATTTTAACTTATTCGAAGTACATGATACAGCAGGATAGGTTTCAATTGATTTATTTGTAATAACTATATTTATACTACATTATTGATATGTTCTAAATAATGCATAAAAATTGTACTGTATTGACCGCATAGGTACATTATTTTTTAAGCTAAGAAATTGAACTAGTTAATTTTTCGAAAACGTATGCATTTTACGTTTGTTTTAGTGATACATGCGCTACCTATTTGCCAAAAAGGTTAAAACTGCAATAGATTATTTAGCTATAAATTTGTGTATGTAAACAAAAATACATAAAGTACAAACCAAATCTACGTGTACACTAACTGTTTAAATGTGGTATCTACTTAACATAGTTTATTACTTTACGCAAGAATGTATGTAGAAATATCAAAATCACTTGAGAGGTTTATCCATAAAAATATAACACTCTATCCGAAGCAAATATATGGTTCAATGTGTGTAATTTGCCAATTTTATCCTAAGTCATCTTTATATAGTATACTATGTAATCTTTTTAGAAACATATACATCCAAACCATTTGCTCCGATTGACAGTTACGCCTTTGATTACCTACTAATATTGCAGTTAGAGGGATAAACTATGAAATCTGCTTCAATAACCAAAAATATACCTAAAAGAGTTTTGGAATGCTTCTTTTCGACGTAATGAAGGCGTTGTTTCGTCATCGGCAATAATACACAGTATCGTAAGTTAAACCTAGTATAGGCCGAATAGGTATCAAAACTTCATGTAGGTATTCTCGTATATTGCAACTTTTTAGGTTTTGCCGCAGTCGATATAGGTAATAGCTGATGCTGGCAGAGTCAATTTTGATGATGTTAATTTTGATGCAGTGGTTTTTGTTGCTTCTGATAAGAAACAAGTCTATATAATAATTAATCGTTCTCGATTTATTTACTTTGTGGCCTGATATCACCTACAGTAAACAATTGATAACGCTTTTGTAGGAATTTTTGTTCTGGTTCGGTAGCCTGCGAATCGAAGATAATTTATTTACCTGGAACCTAGCTTGATAGTTTTGTTCGTAACCTCGGACGAAATAGCCTATCTTACACCCAACTACGCTATAAAAGCGAACCCACGAGCGCATATAATTACGTTGACACAACAATAATTAATAATAACATTTAAAACAATAGTAATATAAAAATATTTATTGCATAAGACATGTAATAGGTTTATTAAAGCGTTGTTCTGTTAGCTCATAGTGTACCTACTCAGTGAGCTAGTCTTCTTAAGGAAACAGATTTAGTTTAAACATTAATTGCGTAATGTTTATTTTTTTCATAGCGTGTCAAGTATTTAAGGTGTAGCGCAAAAATACTGTGTCAAATTTAAACCATATAGTCAAAGACAAAAATCTTTATTCCCATAAAAATGTTTTATCAGTTCTTGGACACGTCAATTAACATATAATAATATACTCATATTATATGTCAATTGACGTGTCTATTTATTTATTTAATTAACTATTAATATAATAAAATAATACTGATATCATAATATTTGTCAGCTGTCGATCGGGTAAGTTCTGGCCTAATCAATTTAATAAAAAGTATGTCCAGATAATTTTTAAAGAAAATTCTGTAGGTAATTAATTAATTAATCTTTAGTTAATTATAATAGGCTGAAACCTTGGTTTCAAGATATTCACGCCGTCTTGTACCTTTTACTTATAAGAATCACGGAATTAAAATAATATAGGTAAACATACCTTTTCCCATTCAGATCTGAAATTTTATAAAGCCTGATAAAAAATAAATATACAATACAATAAAAAGCCGTAAATAAACAATAAGTGCAAAAATTATATTATGAGTCACTTACTTAAATTCATAGATTACTTACAAATAATGAACTTAATAAACAAAATCAAAACATGATTCCATTTTCGGTTTATATATTTTTATGTGATAATTAAAATAAGTTCTGTCATCTTTAAAAGCGAACGATCATTACACTTTCAGAGAGACGATAATCACATACTTATTTACCTACTATCATACTGTTATGTGTACAGTATATTGTTGTAGGTATCTATATAGCATATCTGTCACCTTACTTCGGATCGGCAGCCATTTGCTTACAAAATTAGAATGTAAAACTATAAATATCACTTCAAAGCTTGTCACTTAAACCAATTAGTGCACAGAGGTAATATATACACAACTGCACTATTTCATTTATTTAGAATTAAAGTGGTTAATATAGGAAAGTAAGAAAACTCACCGAGTATGTTTATTATAAACGAACACACGATTTCAGCGCTTATTACGTAGGGAACTTCGCGCTCGTCGTAATGAATATTATGAACTAGCGATGTCAGTGACAAAACACTCTGATTGGCTAATGTTGAAAGGCCCGCCATTTTTCAGCCAATAACTGAGCCAGACTTAGCTTTATTTTTTGTTTATACTACAATACATAGTTACGTTGTCATATTGTATTCATGCACACATTCACCCAAAGAACTGTTTTCGTTTCGCGGCTCTATTCGAGCTATGCTAAAATGTGTGCTATTCTGCATTTCAATAATGTCCTATTTTATAGGCGTTCAGTAACTTGAGTAGAGTGAGTGAGTGAGTGAATGAAATAGGTACTGAACTTGTAATCATAAAATAAAATTGTAATGGCGAATGGCGATGCCATCGGTCGGTGCGGATGCGAGTCATTTTTATTCAACGACTGCAGTTGCTTCCCATACAGCCAGCGCAGGCATATTTAATTTGTGTTAATTAGACTTTTGTATACTGGAATTACCAAATCATATACTCGTTTATTTAATACGATTTATCAGTGTTACGAAGTAGCAATGGACAATTTGCATATGTGCAGTGAATAAAGTATTATCATTGTCGTGGAGTGATTGGTGTGTAACATTCAGTCGGAGTAGTATTTATTGTGATGTTTTAATTGATTTATTGAACACTAATATTTTGTGTTGTTATAAATCATAACCTCAATCGGGTTTCCTTGTGAATACGTCGGACTATTTTCCACCGCCTGGAGCGAGGTGTAATTGACCAGTTTATTTTATTCTTTATATATGATTCAGCGGGAGTATCAAATGAACAACGGGTTTAGTACAGGAGAAGAAGATTCTAGAGGTAATTCCGATCAAATATGTTGCCTTATGGATGATGGCGAGAGTTGCAGACGACCCGCAGGCAACGCCTCATACAGCAAGCGAATACAAAAAACTGTTGCCCAAAGAAGGTTGAAACTTAACATTGACCCTCAAGTATGTCATGCTTTATTTTATATTTATCTTTTACTATAGTACATAGTACTTTGAATGCTATTATCATTAGGTACTGTATTGCCTAACTGAATACCATATGTTATTTTCAGGCTAGGCATACTTATATTTGTGACTATCATAAAACAATGATACAGTGTGCAAGGACAAAACAAAGGAGACCCAAGGATTCAGAGGATGACAGTAATGAAGCAGAGATGGACTCTCCTGAAGTAGACTGGTTCCAGTTACAAGTGAACACACTGAGGAGATATAAAAGACATTATAAAGTGCCAACAAGGCCAGGATTAAACAAAGCTCAATTAGCAGATGTAAGTTTATGTCATATACCCAGTTCATAAATATATTGTTAGGGATATAATAACCACTAATGTTATATTATGCTATAAATACAACTTCCATGTTTATATTTATTAACATGTTGCAACTTGTTTACAGGCTATTCAAAAACACTTCAAGTCATTGCCGGTGAATGAAAAGGAGATAATGACTTATTTTATATATATGGTGAAAACAAATGGCAATAAATTAGATCAGAAAAATGGAGTGAACTCTGATTCAGTGTAGTTTATGTGTAGTTCTTAAATAGTGTAAGTAGATTAATAGATATGCATAATTTAATTTCTTCTTAAATTTTCAATCTGCATTCTACTAATTGTTATAAAAATATAGATTGAGAATCAGTTAGCTGCTAATGAATTTGAAGTATATTACTTCATGCCAATATTTAAAGCTTACAAAATTTCTTGATGATTATAAAATATGTATGTTGTATGAGTGAATGTTATAAAAATGAATTCTTTCATTGTTCCACTCCACTTGTGCCCACTAGTTTTCATGTCAAGTACTCTATTTATTCACTTTTAGTATAGTTAGATGATATTTTCTGTACTATATATAATTATTTCAGTGACAAAATGTTATGATTGTTAATTGATGAGGGAAATGCAATTGCTAATATAATACTGTTAAGAGAGATTATAATAACAGGAAATTGTAAAATGTAAGTTTATTACATTTTATTTAACAAAACAAGTGTATCATTCTTTTTCATCTGCTTCTGAGTCTGATGAAATTTCTATCCATTTTGAGGTTCCCTTCTTAGTCTGAATTTCAGCAGTTTGGGGTGCAGAGGCCACAACTATGAACAAAAAGAAATTTTATAATTAATATAAAAAAGTAGAGTAAAATGAAACATATATATATTTTTTCTATTACCATCATATTTGCTAGGCTCTACATCTGAAGCATCAGACTCAATATCCATTACAGCGGCATTATCATCAACATTGTAACTCTTTAATCTTATATTGAGGTCTTTTTTACACAATGTGAGCAAATGTTCTTGGGTTATTGTGTCTGCAAAGTTGATCTTCATTCTTTTTTGTCTGTAAATAAAAAACATAATTAAATTTAGACAAGTTTTTAAGTAGTAGGTAGTCATTTTATTATAAAAAATAAACAAAACACAAATATAAACACTTGAACATATTATATGTAGTCCAAAGCATGTTTACATAATTAAGCACAAATATATTAAAGTTTTCAAAGACATAGAACATTAATTCTTCTTAGTCACTGTCTTCATTGTTGAAGGTCGTGTCCAAATGAAGTATATTCCTTGATCACTTTAGACATTAATATCAATTAGTAATTATAAATGAGGAAAAAGGCAATCAAGGTTACAAAGGTTTGCTGTTTATAATTTACATTCCACTTTAGCATAGGAAATGCTTATAAAATAGATCTTATATTAATATTAAAACTTGGCACCTTGCACTCATGTTTTGTAAATAAAACTAGTATGTACTTTAGATTTTAATGATACCTATTTAACCGATCAATGAGCTAAATATAGTGATATTTCACTGTAAAACATCACTTTTCAGAATCTCCCTTAAGATTTCCTGCAGTGTTGGATAAGTAATAATGCAGTACCTAGTTGTTTTTTATCCTTGTAAAAATTATATTTAAATTATAAAATCAAGACGGCGCCTGATGGCACATGTCTGTATTCAATGTTGCATATTTAGGTGTAGTAACCTGATTTTGATCACTGTGAGGAATACTAATTAACTAACAGGAAACAAAGTGAATATAAACTAGAAAGGTAATAGAACCATTCTCAGTGGTTACTAAACCACTAACATGATAAAAATTAAGTATGTTGGTGTTGTAAACTACAAACTGTCATAAATTACACCACAGAGAAAAAAGATTTTGCCTTCTATTAGATAGTAGTCTGGTTTTGATACACATAAATGAAACCATACAAATCTATCGGGAAAGGGATACGCCAAATATAGGTCATTCAATTTTGTTGTTATTACTACGCGTTGCTCGCGGACACGTACGCACACTGCGATAAAGCTTAGTCCTTAGTCCCACAGACCGACATCACGACATGGAACATTATGACAACGTGAGGGTCACAATTAGCCGCCTGTGACGCTGGACGCCCAGAGCTGATCCTACCCGTGTTGCTAGGTAATCTCAGACAGCGGAGGCAGACAGCCACAATGGAGACGCTAACCGCTAGCGGACTCTCAGGTCCTGTCTTTATCTAGGCGACCGTGGTGCGAGGTAGACCCTCGTCATACTTTACTTTACTTTACTTGATTAAGTAGGTATACACGCCCACTTCACGGGTTACGGTAATGACCAAGATGAACCTCGTATATTAACAGGACGTTAGAGAGGACGAAGGCTTGAAAACAAGATGCAGCTTGATCAAACTACTAAATTAACTAGTAGGTATAGTTAAAATCTCCAACTCAACAGGAATAATTTTTAAGGTTTTAAACACACAAAATAGACAATTGCAAATAATATCTAGCTTAGCAAAGAGATGATGAAGATGTTTGCTACTGATAGTGAATCCTGATATATCGCAAGGTTTAACTAGATTTAAAAGATATTGCAGACCTCAGATTCAGCTAGAATACTTGACTTTTCAAAATGTGGCAAACAATAATCTGTCGGTCCAACTGGATAAAATTATATTAAGTCTAAATCAAAAGCTTAATTCTGTATGTCTACTAACTCCACAAGATTCTTTGTGCCTTTATTTTCGAATTGATTTAACATTTTTGGGGCAATCATTTTCAAATTTTAGCCAGCCTACTATTTAAAGTTAAAATGCAGGATAATTTTAAGCCAGGCGGTTACCTTTTCGGACGGATAAATTATCGGTCTATTACTACTTTTATAAGAACAACTGTGCATGGACCACAGTCCATGCACTCGGTATTTGCTTCCCGAACCGCATCTTTTGACGGCGGTTATATTTGTAATATTGGATTTGATTTGGCGCCAAAATGATAAAAAGTTGTTATATGATCTGTAGTCCAATAGAATGGTTTGAAAACGTTCTATGCGCGCCGATGTTTCTGATATCTTACCTCAAAGAGTCGTCCTTATTAATAGCTGATTTTACCATGTTAACAATATCTTTACACTTGTCACTAGCACTTGTGATAGCTTTATGGACAATGTTCGACTTGTATATAGCGGCTCCACTGTGGTCTAATAGACATAATTCTTTGTACTGATTTAATCCAACCACTAAGAGACCTCCTCCCGTGTTTATTCCTTCTTCTGTGCTGCTTGTGCATACTGATTCTTCGAGATATGAAGGATCCGATAAAAGGATACTGGAAAATATATATGTTATAATTATTGTACCTGTACTTAAATACATGTTCATTCATACATATGTATGTATGCATAACGCTACGTAGTCGTAACATAGTCTCCGAAGCACCAGGTGGCACCAGTTGTCTCGAAAGTAAAAATGCGAGATCGGTAGAGCTTGCAAGTAAAATCGGTAATTTGGGTTAAAATCAATAAATGTAATCAAATCTCTATGCCTATTTTAGGCGGGATGTTTTCTTTTTTTTTATTCTCGGGTTCCACCGACAGAATTACCACGGTGTTCCTAAGAGAGTTTACTAGGACGTTTAAGCAGTAGGGATTCCCATAAAAGGTATAAAAACTAGGGATGTGAACTGAGATTGTTGGAAATCGCTAAAAAAATCGGGAGACTCCTTATATTAACAAAATCGTAGAAAACTAGTTCCATTTCGGCAGGAAAAGCGCCAAAACGATACAAATACTGAAAAATCGGTAGGTTCGAGACCACTGGGTGGGACAGATGGATTACACCCACATTTCGTAAGCTATGGTTTAGGACTGACGTAATAAGGGACGACCCTATTACTGAGAATTTTTTGACACAAATTCCCCATAGTACTGCTCTCTCCGGGAATCGAACCCAAAAACACATCATGCACAGCTGTCTCATTCACAACTCAATATAAATATTAAATAAATGTAAATTTCGATGACATAAATAACAATAATCACCATTATTACAAAAAAAAATTAAAGAAAGTAGTAGTCAATATATGTAGCATACTTTCTTTCATTCTATTCTCCTTGATTTAGGTAATGGCGTGTTATCAATCATGACAAACAATGTCTGACAAGCAGTATTCATTTCCAATATGGCACTGATAATGCATACTGGATCCTCTTTATTTCTAGAATATACCAGTACTTAACATATGGCGGCACTCTAATGCTTCTGTAAGCCATTCATCTTTAACTGAAATTATGCTAATATGTAGTATAATATATAGTAGGATAAATTAAATATACTCACTCTCCATCAAATATGGCATATGTCACACATACAGGGTAATGAAACAAAACTGTAGGAATAGGATCTTTCTCTGTTATTGTGTGTATAATGACACTGTCACCACTCCTGGTCACGTCTGGCCTCTTGAAGTGTGCCAGTGAAGTGAGGGTTGCAATACTAGCACATTCAATCAGATTACCATCATGGTTCAGTATTTTGATATCCACTCTGAGTGACCAAACCTGGAACATTTACAAATAGTATATTGTAGACTCACACAAAGGAGTATTACACTCATGTTTTGCCAGTTATTTGTTAGGTCTTACATAATCTCTGTCCACAGTTCACTATTTATTTATTTATTTTACATCAAATAGAACGACTTGCGCCAAATTACACTATTGTATCATTATTTATATAATAATATAATATAAATAAAAATTTAGCATTCACGCATTCTGCTCACAGTACCTCATACATTCTAATAATAATACTTTCCATTAATCTGTAAAAATATCAACTTCTGGGTTAAAGTCCAAGAGAGTGTAGATGCTGCGTTAGTGACCGAGGTATGGGTGAGTTAAAGCATGCCACAGTATGGTATGCTGGAACCACCAGCAATCGGTGCTTTCTACCACAACAATAATTGTTAGGCACAAAAATCTGCAACATTTGTCATGAAGAATCAGTGCCTCGATCATACCCTTTAAAATTTTGCAGGTTCCAACCATCTGAACGTATGATCGCCTCGTCTCTAATGAGACTATTCCAGATAATGTGTGGCTACTGACAATATCCTAAGAGTAACCTACTAACACTTTAATCTGGGAATTATATTGGGTATATAATTATTGCTTGCAAACATAAGCATAAACTTAAGCAGCTTGACTTACACAGCAGACTCAATATAACAGGTACAGTAACAGGCATCATATTGAGATGATAAGTTTATGTAAGTTCTGTAATTAATTTCTCAAGTGTTAGAATACCAGATATAATTAAAAATCTTGTTTCTGGCCACCGGTATGCCACTGAGCCTCAATGTGTTAATTATAATGTCATGTATTCAAAGTACCACAAAAAATAATTGTTTATTACATTATTGAATATGACACCTGTTAAAGGCACTTGTTTTTATTTCCCACTTTAGGGACTTTATATATTGTTCTTTACTTCTCAGCTACAGATATTTATTGAATGAGTTACCTTCTCTTCAACAACAATACAGAGAGACTCCAAGTCAATGCATTTTGAATCCTTGTAACATTTTTCTAGCAATCTGTTCAAGTACACAGTCAGATCAGTTTGTCTGTTGGCCTCAAACTGAGGTCCTGCCATGGGACTAATCTCAGCATTTATGTACAAAATGCCTTCATTAGGCCTTATTTGTTTCGGTTGGGCAACTTCACATGACACTTGAGCAATAACCCTGAAAAGCGACAAAAATCGAAAATCAATATCAATCAAATTACTAATAAATGAAATAGAAGTTCTGAACAGATCGAAAACATCTTAGTAAGAAATATTTCGTTTTACATTACTTACTTAGTTTCTCCTAGCGAAACAATACAACTGCCGTATTCAGATCCGAATGATATACTTAAATTTCTGCTTTCGTTATAATTTCTACCGTCTAATCGCTGTAATAAAGCAAAAAGGTTTATATTAAATTTGTATCAAACAGATAACTGGTATCGAATGAATGTCGGCTTACATATCCCTCCGATACTATTTTATTTATAAAAGATTTTTCACAGTTCGATATAAACACGTCCCTCATATTGATATCTATCCTTTTATAAGGTAAATGTTTTATTTTATTATTATAGTAAGGTTATGTTTTTATCACGTTTTGACAAGTTGACAATAATAACAGGGTTGTTAGATTTAGCAGATGCGTTCAGTAACTAACAAAAGTGGCAAGGATAGGTAGGTACTATTAAAGTAGAATTTTCCAATTTGTGGCAATTATAAAGTACAGTCAAAGTCACTCAAAGTATATCGCCAAAGGACTTCAGGTCCATATTGGCCGATCACACATGATGTCTATACTTACACTCTCTTAAACCATACATTTTATAACTTTTTCTTATTTTACCTAATATATTAATGTGATATTGTCTTCTGTTTACGCGAATATTATTCATTGAAATTAAACTACTATATACGGATTTTAAATAAATAACGCAATAAAATACGTATATAGTAGTTTAATTTCAATATTAATTTGAGATGAATACAAGCCCGCAAAAAAAAAAAAAACTTATTTTTTTAAATCTGAATTTTACTCCTTATTTATCCGGGACGCACCCATATTTTTCATACGTTTCTTTTCACGATATAGATTTTGCGTCCCCATAAAAAAACAGGTGTTATATTTTGCAAGATTATTTAAATATTTTAAATGAAATAAATTAATATCTACATTCGTTTTAAATTAACTATTTTGATACCTTGGCTCTTCTTTTACATATAATTTGTATAGATATTAATTTAAACTGTTTCATAACATAGGGTGTCTCGTAAAGAATATATAATCCTGAAACACCTCATATTAAAGCTACGGGAATCCAAAATTTAAATATAAAAATCTTACCTAGGTAGTATTTATGAATATGTATATTAATGCATAAGGCGCCTGGGTCAGACGGCATTAATAACGAATTCCTAACTGAAAACAGATCACCTTGTACCAGATCTCACATATTTATTTAACGAAGTCATACAAAATGAGGCATTATCCGAGCAATGGACAACATCGACCATCATATTTCTTCATAAGAAAGGAGACAAAAACAACATCAACAACTACAGACCTATCAGTCTAAAAAAAATCTTGACATTAGTCAAGATTTTCGCCAAGAATATTCTACACAAAATGACTAAGATACTGGATGAGATCCAACCAAGAGAAGAAGCGGCTTTTAGGAGTGGATACCCGACTCTAGACCACATCTACGTCATAAAGCAAATAATTAGTTGGGCTCTGCTTAGTTTGGGCTAGATAGTGTTGTGTGTATTTGGTAGAATATTATATTATATATATTATATTATAATTGAAATAGGCAACGAATTTAATGTAACTTTCTACTGTTGCTTTGTAGACTATAGTAAGGCCTTCGACTCAATACAACACTAAAAGATCTGGCAAGCACTTAGAAATCAAGGAGTAGAAAAGAAAGCACCCAAGTGCAGGAGTCCGCCAAAGATGTATCATATCCCCACTTCTATTTAACATCTATACGGAGATAATAATGCGGATTACTCTTGAGGACGGGACGGACGGTGTCAAAATAGGAGGCCGAACAATATCGAACTTGCGCTATGCAGACGATACCATTGTTCGCAACAAGCATTAGTCATATGAAGCAGCTGCTAACCAAAATGGAGCAAATAAGTCTGTAGTTTGGCCTAAAGATAAATAGGAGCAAGACCAAGATCATGATCGTCGACCGCATCAATCACCATTCACCACACATCACTAAGGTTGCGAACTGTGAAGTCGTACAATTTTATATCTATCTCGGGGCTCTAATTTCTAATGGCGGTGGCTGTATTGACGAAATAAAGCGGCGCATGGCTATACAAGATCTGCAATGGAAAAACTGAAGAAAGTGTGGAAAAGTCAGCACATCACTAAAGCCACGAAAATTCTCCTCGTCCGGGCACTAGTGTTCCCTGTGTTCCTGTATGCTGCAGAAACATGGACGTTACGGGAATTGGAGAAGAAGAAGATAGATGCTCTTGAAATGTGGTGCTGGAGGAAGATGCTTGGGATATCTTGGATGGAATTCCGAACAAATATCTTCTTACTGAAAGAACTCGGCATCAAGCAACATCTATCAGTAACTGTTCAGACGCGTATTCAAAGATTCTTTGGGCACGTGTCAAGGGACAATACTGACTCTATAGAGCGTCTGGTCGTTCAAGGAAAGGTGGAAGGCAGGAGAGCGCGCGGAAGATCACTCATGAAATGGACTGACCAAATTAAGGCGGTCCATTGCATAAGTGTACAAGAAATGCCGCTGACCGGAAGAAATGGCAGAACATCGTGAGGCGTGCGACGTCGACTCTTTTGGACACCTAGACAACATGATGACCACGACCATTCTGTCAAGAATGAACGACTAAGAAGAAGAAGCGAATATGTTTATATTGGACAAACAATCTTACCGCAAGACGTAACCTTAAAATAAATAAACAGACGAATAGGAAACGCATGGTGACAATACTGGTGACTAAAAGAAATTGTCAAGAACAAATTAATAAACATGCCCATTAAGAGAAAACTTTTTGACACCTGTAGGTCTTCTTCTTCTTTTCTTTTCGTGTGGTTAGTGGCCAACCTGTTGTCAAGAGTTGTTCAAGCCGCTCGTAGGCCTCTGACCTGGCTTAACGACTGCTGTCAATTTGACAACAACCAGGACCGATTTTTTACGTGCCCTCCGAAGCACGGAGACGCTTAGATGAAATACCACTAAACAGTCACCCATCTATAGACTGACCGCACCCAACGTTGCTTAGCCTCGCTAATCATTTACCGATCAGTGAGAGCAACTGGCTATGAGCGCCTGCTGCAACTGGTTATATATATACTGCCAGTACTCACATATGGCTGTCAAACTTGAGCAACAAACAAAACGTACATTAAAAAACTCGAAACTTGTCAGAATGCTATGGAAAAAAGTGTGATGGGATTGAGACTGTCTGATAGAGTTATAACATCAACTATAAAGAAAAAACAAGGACGAAGGATGTTACAGTAACAATCAGAAAGCTGAAGTAGAAATAGCAGGTGACACAATTAGAGGAACAGAAAAATGGTCCAAAACAATAATGTCCTGGTTTACTGGACACAGAAAAAGGAAACGAGGCAGGTCACTCAGAAGATGGGCAGATGTAATACAGGCTGTAGCAGGTAGAAATTGGACAACAATAGCAGGGGATAGGAATAAGTGGAAAGAGTTTGGGAAAGCCTTTGCCTATAAAAGGCATACAGATAGGGTTGTCGAAGACATCATCAATTAATAAACAATAACAAGTGATTTATATTGCAAACTATGTACCTTCTGAAATAAAATTATTATATTAATGCAAATTAATTAATTTATTATTTATTTAGGACCACCAGCGATTACAACAACACAATAAAAATAGTATGTGAGGCTTGTGTCAGTTGCGTAACCTTTTAAGGCGGCCACAGCCTGCATAATTAAGTGAGCTTAGCTTAGTAAATATCGAAAAGGGCCCTGGCCTTAGAAGAGCTCGCACGCCGACTAGGAGGGCTCTTTAGCATGTGCTTAGAGCAGAGCCAGTTTCCACGTCAGTGGAAGATGGGCAAACTGGTCCTGATCAGGAAGGAAGGGCGCCCGGCGGACTCTCGGTCCGCCTACCGGCCCATCGTGTTGCTGGACGAGGTCGCTAAATTATTCAAATTCATCATTGCGGAGCGCCTCGTCCAGCGTCTCTTCAGTGGGCCCGGATTTGGCGGACAACCAGTATGGTTTCTGCCACGGGCGCTCTACTATCGAAGCTATTCTGTGCGTGAAGAGCCTGACGGAGGATGCGGTGTCCCGGGGTGAGGTCGTCTCGCGGAGTCCCTGGACATCGCGAATGCCTTTAACACCTTGCCCTGAAGTTGTATTAGGGAGGCACTTATATTTCATCAAGTGCCGACCTATCTTCGCCGCATTGTCGGGGCATATTTGTGAGAAAGGGTAGTGATCTACCCGGGTCACTACGGTTGGAGTGAGCGAGAGATGTTGTGCGGTGTTCCACAGGGATCGGTTCTGGGTCCGATCCTGTGAAACATCGGTTACGACTGGGTGCTGCGAGGTGCCCTCCTCCGTGGCGTCGGCGTTATTTGTTACGCCTACTTATCCTATTAATTTTCTAAACGTTGTTGTATAATGTCCACACAACCTTCTCTCGCTCATAAATGGGTGTACCCTCATACGTCGGTAATACTTCTACTTCCTTTTTTTTAAAAATTAATGACAAAGCGCATGCTATCAATGCTGTCTCGATCGACGCAATCTTGCTACTGTTGACGAGGTTCTGCTTAAAAACGCAATATGCCAGCGCGTTTGTATCGACACACACACGCGCGTTTGCATCGCGTCTGTATCGGTGCACACGCGCGTCTGTATCGATTCAAAAGCGTGTTTGAATTTAAACAGGTGTGTACAGGTCTACAGGCTGCGTCTGACTCGCGTGCGTCTCGCGTCTGTATCGCTAAAACGCGCGTCGACAGCGTGTTTAAAAAACGTGGTGTGCACAGGCCCTCAATAAATATTGGAGGTATACCGTCCGGTCCCGCTTCCTTATTAGAATTAAGGCGCAAGATCTGCCTGTATAGGGTATTACGATCAAGAAACTATCTGACAAGAATCTGGGACCATCTCTAAATACTCTCTATGATGTTGAATACCCATACCCCTTATATGTAAGAGGTACTCTCAATGAAATCAGCAAACATATTGCAGTTTTCTGTGTTGTTAGTTGAAGTCTGGGGACCATTTGCTTATACTATACTATACTATTCTGAAAAATATTTTGTATTTTATATTGGGCCGTCCATAGTAGACGGTGTGACACTACCTATAAAGTGTTTGAAAGAAAGAAAATAAATATTTATTGCTTTACAGCTTTCAGATGGTCACAATGTGTTTAAGAACAAAAACAGATAATAATATCAATACAAAAGTAAAAAAAAACAAATAAAAACAGTGTAAAGAAAAAAATTAGTGACACATGCGTCCCATAATTGCAGCAATCAGGACCCCAGTTCAGCATTTGCCTGGTCCCAAGAACCAGGCAAATGCTGAACTGGGGAGACATTCCGTACAACTATCGTATTAATATAACTTTGATTTTGACAATTATTTTCTCATAATGATTCCGATAACCTAATCCACTTTTATTGAAAATCTGCTGTTGAAAATAACATTATTTTTTAAGCATATTTGAAGAGTTTTGTTTTTTATCTTTAGAGTTTGTCGATATTAAGTCCATTGTGGTTTATTAAAAATATTAATTTCATTTGGTTGCCAAGTTGTTTTGTAACTTGGCGACATGCCAGTGCTTACCGGTCTAGGCCGAAGCCTACTACCGATCTTGTCACCTATTTAACAAGACTCATCCGCCACGGACGTGGGTGGCTGATTGATTAGCAAAACATTTTACTGCACGGAAGGCCTATTGGTTCAAGTGGTCGTCTCGCCACTCATAAAAACTCATACAAAATTGTGTTATCCACAAATAGTTGATCTAGGTAAGTCTGGGTGTAGAGCAGCGGTAGCTCAGTGGGGAGACCAACCGACTGCAATGCAGAGGGTCTCGGGTTCGAACCACGTCGCGCACCTCTGACTTTAGGAAGTTATATGACTTTTCGAAATTATGTGCGTATTGATTGACAATTATCGCCTGCTCCGTGCCTCGGAGAGCACGTTTAGCCGTCGGTCCCGGCTGCCATGAACATCTATGGCAGTCGTTATTGGGAGAGTGTCGACACAAAAGATCCCACTGGGTCGAAGTGTCGCTGGTCTGCACTGACTGGCCCCCACATAAGATAGATAGGTAAGTCTGGGTGTTCTTCTGTATCTGTTGTTTGTAACCTTCCCCGCGACACAGGAATTAAATCTCCTGCTGATGTAAGCTTTTAAAGATAAAGCAAAAAGCAAAAAATAATATATTAAATTGTACATGTTGTATGTATAACTGCTTTTTATTTTCCTACCTAAATAATTCACTTCTCAAACAGACAACTTATTTACATAAATAAAGAACCGCTCTAACCTATAGGTATGCAAACACATTAATCTACCAATTTCCTTTGCAAATTGTTACTTCTAAGACTTCTAAGTACAATAAACTTAAACAAACAATTTTAAAACGTAAACATTGATCGTCGAGCGATATGAATAATGTGTCAGTTTGAATCCATTAAATAAACGTAAGTAGTAGTAGTAAACTGTTTACTTAATTATTTAGTTTAACTTAAAAATCTATACGTATATCTTCTCTCTTAGCCTTTATTATTCCCAAGTCACTTGGGGTTGGCTTTTCTGGTCTAACCGGATTTGACTGGATATCAGTTTTTACACGGAGCGGCTGCCACCTGACCTCCGCAACCCGAAGGCTAACGATACCCTAAGGCTTGACCAGTGTCAGGATATTAGAGGGTACTCACTTTCCCAATAACGACTGCCATAGATGTTCATGGCAGCCGGGACCAACGGCTTAACGTGCTCTCCGAAGCACGGAGCAGGCGATAATTGTCAATCAATACGCACATAATTTCGAAAAGTCATATAACTTCCGAAAGTCAGAGGTGCGCGACGTGGGTTCTGACGCGAGACCCTCTGCATTGCAGTCTGTTGGTCTCCCCACTGAGCTATCGCTGCTTACTATAAAAATCTATACGTATATATATATATATTAAAATTGTAACAGGTTGACGTTGTACAGACATCGACCTGTTACAATTCCAAAACATAGGTACAACATATCATAAAAGCTATAGAACAAAAATCAATTATTTTAGAATTTCCTGTATCACATAAACATCACAGCATACAATTAAATGCGGTTTTCACAGTTGTATTACCTACTGGAGTTCTAACTTAAAATTTGTTGCAAGCTTTTTTGATATACAGACTAAAAGCTGTCACTACAGGAGACTTCTATACCTCCAAATTGGACGCAAACGATTTGAGCAAAAGCTTGTAAGATAATAATATTACTAGTATTATGTATCTTAGGTTTACACGAACTTAAAGTTTTGAGTAGCGTTCAGTTTAAGCGCTCATCTATACTAATATTATAAAACTGAAGAGTTTGTTTGTTTGTTTGGTTGAACGCGCTAATCTCAGACACTACTGGTTTGAATTGAAAAATTCTTATAGTGTTGGATAGCCCATTTATCGAGGAAGGCTACAGGCTATATAACATCACGCTAACGACCAATAGGAGAGGAGGATCAATGAAAGGTGTTGCCAAAACGGGAAAACATCTCATAAGTGACGCAGACGAAGTTGCGCGGGTCAGCTAGTAATATAATAATCTGATGAAGTTAGAGAGACAATTATTGTAGTCTAAGCCCGTTTTATTTCGCGTATAGTCGAATCTTAAAAGATATTAATATGTTGCTTACAATGTTCATACACCTTGGATCGATATTGCGCTCTGCATGCGTAATTCAAAAAACCATCAAATGGGTTTTCTACTTCACCTGGTTACCAATGGCGGTCAAACGCGTGTCAAATGTTGATATTTTATAGCACTAGCGATCCACTCTGGATTCGAATTATACACCTAAACATTCCTCATGAATCACGCTGTCTATCGGTAAGAACCGCATGAAAATCCGTTCAGTTGTTTTTGAGTTTATCGCGAACAGACGCGCCAGTGAACTTTGTTTTAAATGCATGTAGTGATTACAGCTTACTGAATTAGCAACAAAAAATCAAATAACTTAAGTTTTATTTAGACATATTGATGATTGTATCAATACCTCACATTTATATTGTTCAAAAGGTACCAAATCTTTTGTCTGACAATCATACAAATTAGGACTGCATGTACACACAGCAACACATCAACCTAGACTGTTTGGACTTTGAATTATTAGAAATTGAACGCTGCGAATTTTTGTTACGCTCTATCCATTACATTGACACCACTATGCACTGTCCCTTTCCGACAATTCTCTATTTTGTATGTAGCGTAGCTATGCGTATATAGGGTGTCTAACTTGATGTGTAGCCGTGTGTACAAGTACAAGTTTAAACTCAAGTTCTACTTTAGATACAAGTTTTATAAAGGCGATGTGAGAATCATTTAAGATTAATATATGTAAGTTGATTCGATAATATTAATTATATTTCTTTAGATCTTCGTAAAATGTATATCAAAACAATATAAAATATCTTTAAACTACTTTTATTGAAGTGAAAATTTCTTTAGGCGCGTTGAGCACTTTATGGGTGAACAAAAATAATGGAACTCGCGTCATCGTCACCGAACGCATTCAAAATTCAAAAATAATAATTTAATAGCTCGACGATACAATTCACAAGTTACTTAGTTTTCACTTCTATCGGCAGTCCCCAAAGACTGCCCCGCATGTTTTATTTTTAATTATGTTACAAATTATTCATTAGAGCTGTACAATGAAGTTTATTCAAAGAAGTAAAATACAAATGCATGACTGTAATGTATGTCCGAAACTACTATAAGGTACTTCTACTAGCAACACTTAGAAGTTGCGAATCCTATCTGCCTTTTTTTTTTTAATTCCTAAGCTATCTTTTGGTGTACTAACCACTAGTTATAGCAAACCTTATATCCCGTTAGACCACGTTTTAATTGCCGACCTTTTCCAGTGACGTTTCTATTTCGTACGAATTATTATCCGGAACCACAACAGCGGTTTAAGTGTACCCTAATTCGATAAAACGTTATATGTTGATCAAATATGACAATTTTCCGAGTAACCTGTTTCGCCGCCGCCATTAACGAGCCTTGATTATTTACCTTAACTTTATTGATGTCGTTGTAATAGAGTGGATATGCCATTTCAATTTTATGTAGGGTTTTATGATAGCTTCTGCTTAGTGGAGAATCCGCTCAAACGGGAGCGAGCAGCTCAATTGGAGCAGTTTTCTCTACAAAATACTCTTGTGCTTACACGAGAGCTTTTGAATGAGGCGTTTGTCAACAAAAATTGTAATAGTGATATTAAATATTTAACCCCTTAATATATATATATATATATATATATATATATATATATATATATATATATATATATATATATATATATATATATATATATATATATATATATATATATATAGTAAATTTTCACTAACGTTATGTTATTTCTATAAATGTTTATGTTTGTCGGTCAGCTTATTCTGGGCTCACGTTAAAACTATTGCATGCAAACTTTAATGCCCGTGACAGTTTTGTGGCTTGCTTAGGTATAACTTAAATACTAGGCTATGTTTCATATATATTTATTTATGAAATAGAAGATATGAACAACATAGAAGAAAAGGGTGGAAAGAGAGGCAGGGGCAAACTCAGAAGAGGTCTTCACTCACCAAATAAAGGAAAGGTCATGTGTTATGAGGTGGTCAAGGTCTTAGCTGAAAATCGAAAACAGTGGCGTATGTATACTTCACTGACAAGAAAAAAGCTCTTAAGTATAAATAAAGAAAAGAAAAAGAAGATATTATAAAAATACAACAGCGAAAAATGAAATTATAAACTTACGTAACCAGAAGACTGGCAAATGGCATCATTGCCACATTTATTGGCAATGCTTATTCTTTCCGCGAAATAAAGACCATCCCCTTGGTCACAGGAAGCGTCGATTAACCTTTTTGCTATTTATATAGATATTTATTTATTTCTCGTAATCCTCAAGAATAGTTATAGCGCGAATGTCAACATTAATCTAACGTGCATTATCGTCGCGTGTGGTACTAGCGGCTTCAGGCGCCATAAGCGCATCCTCACGGTCGCACCATACCACCCGCCATTCGACCACTGGCTACCAAATGTGTCTCATCACATACGACATCAGTCTCATAATGCCATGGTCGGCATCGAGCTCATCATATCCTCGATATGTACCGCCGCGGTCTGTGACATTCCCTACAATTATTCATACAAAGGTGATTTTTTGGATATTTGAAAAACTCATAACATAAGTACAGTGATAATGGTAGTGTTTTAATCATGTAAAATACTTTCTGCTTACTGCCCTGGTCCAAAATATATGAATTTGATTCGTATAATCGTTCGTGTACATTACGTTCTTGTAACTAACTAGAGATAATAGTGTATAAACGATAAAATGTGTAAGCTCTGGCAAATATCCATACCTAGGTATTTTGCAACAAATATTTGTAAGGATATGACTTTTGTGTTATATATATATGTAATACTGAGTGTAGTGTACCAGTTGTGTCAAACTACTACTAAAAGTTGAAGTAATTAAGTACTTATAGGTATATTTTCTTGAGCCACTGCGGTCCGCCGCCAGTGGCCAGAAAATACATAACAATATGTACCTATACGCAAAGAGGGCCTGACACAACTGTATTTCAATTACGGTCTTGCATTCTAGCAATTAACAAATTGATGTACTTAGTTGATTAATGCCATAAATTACTTTTTCATCTTGAATAAGCGAGTAAATATGCCTTTACCTTCCTTTCTACCAATCTTCTTATGTTGGATGATTATATTTAGTACAACAACCGAGTACCACGAACTAATTAAGTATAAAGCAATGCAGTTTCATAACTAATAAAATTTTGAAACTGTATCCCATTGGATACTGTAATTAAAAACTTTTCTATTGGTGGCAAAGATTGAGTAAGTAGGTGCTTACGATAATAATTATGATACCACCTTATTATAATAATTATGTCAATATCTATACCAAAGCAGATGGATAGAAAAATAAGTATGCATATATTTCTGGTTTTTTATACAACTACGGCGGCAAACAGCATACGGCCCACCTGATGGTAAGTGGTCACCGTAGCCTATGGACGCCTGCAACACCAGAGGCATCAATGTCAGTGGGAAGGAGAAGGAGCTGGAAGTGGGAAAGAGGGTGATTGGGCCTCCGGCACTCTCACTCACCGAACGAAACACAGTAGGAATACTGCTATTTCACGTCGATATTCTGTGAGAGGGTAGTCCTTCTCCAGTCGAGCCGGCCCATTCATGCTGAAATCAGCGAGGCCCTACTACTCAGAAATATATAAGTAGTTATACTATAATTTATTTTTATATGTCTTAAAAGGTCCCGAAGTGCTGTCAATAAATGAGATCACCTATAGGAATGCTTTAAAAGAAATCAATGGCAAAACTATCAAAGTCGGTACTTATAACGTAAGTAAAACCTCCAATGAGGAGTTATATTTTTAACTATTGTTGTTTGTGCGTTTACTTTTGTCTTTTAATAGCCTGTTTTTTTTTATTGTATCCGTTGCTTGTGTTTGTTAACATAAAAATGCATAAAGAGCGAAGAATCTTATTTGAAAGCAAAGTAATGAATATGTATTTAGGTCTTCCATGCGTAGATATGTATTTATAAATAGAATTTTATCTACAACCTCTGTTACTTTTAATCTAATGCTAATATCAGATAACATGTTGTTATATTTCTTAGAACGTACCTACGTATAATTACGTCAGTAACAACAATTAACGTACAAAAGGTGTACAGTAGTATCTAACCAGCAACTCTAAAAGAGCAGCGATAGCTCAGTGGGGAGACCAACAGACTGCAATGCAGAGGGTCTCGGGTTCGAACCCACGTCGCGCACATCTGACTTTCGGAAGTTATATGACTTTTCGAAATTATGTGCGTATTGATTGACAATTATCGCCTGCTCCATGCCTCGGAGAGCACGTTAAGCCGTCGGTACCCGCTGCCATGAACATCTATGGCAGTTGCTATTGGGAGAATATCGACACAAAAGATCCCACTGGGTCGAAGTGTCGCCAGTCTACACTGACTGGCCCCCACATAAGATACATACATCTAACCAGCATGTGATAAAAAATTGTGGTCATTTTAATGGATGTCAATGAAACCTAACATGGCAGCGAAGCAATTTCAGTTATGAAACATTTACACTTTTCTTCATTGATTAAATATTAGTTTGATTAGCTTTAAAATGTTGAATAATGACTGCTAAAAAAACGATTATTCTCGGCGACCTGAACGGCTGCTAAGAAATCCTCACTTTCTCGCGCAAGATGGGCGTCTTTGCATCTTCGTTATAGCTCTACACTTATTCGTCTGCCGACTTTGGTGTGCCAAAGTCGGCTTGGTCGAAGCATAGGCAAACCGCGACTTCTAGTTGCCTTATCTAATTTTGGTCGACTTTACCTGCAAATTGGGTCGCCGACTTCAGCTGCCGGCTAAAGTCGTTCCATCAACATAGTGTACTTACATGAGTCTGCAGCATAGCTGCTTATCAATACCACCAATGTGCACAGTTCAATTTAAACTAAAATTGCATGTTTGAACAATGCTGTACGTAAGTACATGCGCTGCGTTCTTGACCATGCAAAGTTCATATCTGGTTGTGCACAACTCCATTCAAAAATCACTCCACACATCCATTCAAAAATACAATTGTGTGCGTTACTAATTAGTAGGTACCGTGGTTATTATATTCATTTTTGTCAGTACATACTCGTTACAATGTTGTAATCCGTGCTTTCCATGCAAGACGTTGCTTCCAAATCACTATGAATTGCAGGCAGCAGGCGACGTGCTGCTAGCTACGGACGTTATTTCATATAAATACATAGAAAGTAACTTAGAGTCGCGGCGACACCTTGTCTATTGCTTCAGCCTGCAGTTGGCTACATAATTTTATCTTTAATCAATTACGAATATAACCGGCTTAAAAAAACTGAATAAAACTGGCATTTTAATAGCCACTTGCTTTGTTGCAAATAACATTTTAGATCAGACACAACATGTAAGAAAATAGTAGTCCTTTATTTACTATGTTCTATTTACTGCTGTACTTATGAGTTGTGTTGTGCTTGGCGCATGTTATAGAACACTCCTCTGAGCTCAACAAAAAGAGAAAATGGAATGTTGTTGGGGCATGGCGTGGCTTTTATTGTGATGGATATATTAAGCCAAACATTTAACTTCACATATGAGATCGTTGAGCCTAAGCAGAACTATGAAATGGGCGGCAAATCTCCGGAAGATTCCTTGATAGGCCTACTAAACACCAGCGTAAGTATATAATCTACTGTTTGTACTAGGGATGTTGCGGATGCAGATTTTTTGACATCCGCGTATGCGGATACGGATATTTGAAATCTCACATACGCGGATGCGGATGTCCAAATCGATGCGGAAGCTCCGCGATTGCGGATGCGGATGCGAACATTCGCTACGTCACTGGTTTGTACATTTAGCAATTATGTACAGTCAGCAACATAAGTCGATACACACTTGCAAAATTTCGATTGTCTCTATATTACCAAGTTACCTATAATAAATTTTACTTTATTACTGCAAAAACAGTAAAGATAGTTGATAAAATTATAGTTCTAGATTTTAATTCATAAAATACTTTTAAATGTTCAGTTGTTTATGTCGCTGACTATGCTACGTACTAGAGGAGATAATATGAGACAAGGAGCCTTAATCGCGTTGGTAATTATTTGAAGGTAGTTATATATTTGTTTAATAGTATATTAATTATGTGTAAACATTGTAAATGTTTGAACACGTTAAGAGGAGAAAATTCGATAACATTATTTGTAACACAATATGTAAGAGTGCATGCTCTCTAACTCACGTAGTATGAGCCAAGCGCTTATTGCGCTGCGCTGCAGCGATACGTAAGACTGCAAAAGTATATCTATATATTAATACGCGAAGCAAAAATTTGAACCAGTTTTTACGAAATTTCGCGGATGGAGGCGAATCCTAATATTTTTATAAAATATGTATTAGAAATACATTAGATTCATGAAAAAACACTACCCGCACACAACCATGCATTTGACACACGCAGTCGAAGCCCGTAACTATGGTTACATACATATATCAATATATAATGACATATCAGCAATATCTTACAGGCAAACTTTGGTCGAATTTCGAGCACTCGGCGACGCTAGTTATGTAAAATATGCCTTCATGTGTACGTTGCGATATTGCCTAATTATTTTTGCAATTAATTAATTTGTCTTCTCTATTGCGTAGGTACTACTACATATTACCTCAATGATATTATTACGAAATACTTTGATATTATATCATTATTAATTTTTATTATAAAATATTTTATTTACCAGAAAATTGATATGGCTGCCGCATTTCTACCAAACATGGTAGCATACAGGGAAAAGGTGTCGTTCTCTATGGACCTCGACGAAGGCGTATGGGTCATGATGCTGAAGAGACCTAAAGAATCAGCCGCCGGCTCTGGGCTATTGGCACCATTTAACAGCCTCGTATGGTAAGTGGAGTTTAGTACAGGACTACAGATGACCAGGGCTTTTGCAGCGTCTTCGGTTGATGCTGTTTGTTATCCAAACTTTTGCACGCGATTTCGCTTGGGATCAGAACTTTTTTCTGGATGACAGAAACCTGAAAATGTCCTTTTATTTACCTCTGATGTATATGCGCTTGATGATTAGTCAAGTACTTAAAGCATGAACAGTAGTAAGTGTAGGTAACAAACAAACAAACTCACATTCACATTTATAATATTAGTTTGGATATAGCAGATATAATAATAAAGAAAACCCCACGACACAGGGAATCCTAGTGTGGGGGCCAGAGATATATTGTTTCTCTTATAGTGTCCAAGGGTACTGATGTAATATGTGTATATGTATTGTACTAATGTTTAAATGAATAAATATTATTATTATTATTAATAATTATGAAGAAAATTATAACACTGAAAAAGATAATTCATGATGCAAGACTTAAGCCTGCGACCTTCAGGAACTTCGTCATCGCTTTGACAACTAAGCTATTCCTGGTCCTAGGGACTGTTCGTTTATCTTGCGTCATCTGTAGTACCTATACCTACTGTAGTATAGTTATACAATTCTCATCTTCCTAGCCTTTATTATTCCCAAGTCACTTGGGGTCGGCTTTTCTAGTCTAACCAGATTTGACTGGATATCAGTTTTTACATGGAGCGGCTGCCACCTGACCTCCGCAACCCGAAGGCTAACGATACCCTAAGGCTAGACCAGTGTCAAGATATTATAGAGTACTGACTTCCCAATAACGACTGCCATAGATGTTCATGCTCTCCGAGGCACGGAGCAGGCGATAATTGTCAATCAATAATTTCGGAAAGTCATATAACTTTCGAAAGTCAGAGGTGCGCGACGTAGGTTGGAACCCGAGACCATTGCATTCTGCATTGCTGTCTGTTGGTCTCCTCACTTACACAATTATGTTTTTATATTTTGAGTAGGCACATGACGTATTCATCAAAAACAATATCGACGAAAATAATTAGGGTGATTACGCACACTATCAGTCAGTATATGGTGACCTACTGAGTCAAATCATATATTTAGGTATAAGTATTATCTTATTACGCTTTATTATTACGAAATGTTGACTATTAGGTACATTAGGTCGATATTCGAAATATTAGTAAACAGTATAAGTGTTTATCCAAGTGATCATGCCCTCATCATCTTAAAATTCTGTCAATTTCGACATATTTGTTATATATTTGTTTGTTGTGTCGAAATGTTGTCACACACCTGTTATTAGCTCTTAGGCCAGATTGTTTAGTTTTTATATAAATGTGCATCAAATTGTATGTTTCGCCTAAAAGCTGTTGGTGTGCCAATATATAAATAAATAAATAAATATTTACCTTTGGTGAAAATATTGAAAACGTTTTAGACAAACTAAATGAACTAGATAGTAATATAGTATTTACTCAGTAGGTATAATATCTAGACCAGCGATTCCTAAAGTGGGTTCCGCGGAACTTAGGGGTTCCATAGAAAAGTCACCAGGGTTCCGCGAAATTCTTTATTTTTGACTGTTATACAAATACTATTTTGAAATAGCGCAAAATATGTAATGAGAAGTAAAGTTTTTGCTATTATTTAAATAACAGTGTCTTTGATTTGTAATCATTTGATATGGGGTTCTATATAATGTTCTATCTAATGAAAGGAATTTGGTGAGTATTCCGTTATCTTAAAAGTTTAGAAACTCCTGATCTAGACAATGGGTAGGTATGTAGTTAAGCGTACCTATCTAACTTTTTAATTTTTCTTATGCTTAACATGCGTTGTCGTGTACACTTCAAGGTACACTAGTACGAGATTATAAAATGGGTTTTGTAGTTAGATATCATTAGATCCTTAAGAAATTTGTTTAAAATGTAGGTATTTAATTTTTTCTTTCTTGACGCATTTTAATTTTTACTGTCTCAGTGTCAGCGTAGTTGTGAATAGCAGCGGCTGCTGTGAATGAGGTTCTGTTATTCTGTTCTGGGGACGGAAAAACTGTTATCGGTTTTTAAGAAATCCTTGGTAGTAATAGACTCTCTCCGTATTTAGTAGGACGGAAAACCGTAGCTGGCGTAATATGTGTGCAAGATACCTCCGAGGATATAGGCAGGGGTGAGGCTATGCATGTATGATTTTACACAATAATAATAATAGAAAAAAAACGATGGCTTTTACTAGCACTGTTTCTTGCAAACTTAATTTAATGCGATTCTTTTTCAAACGACCCTTGTTTTATAACATTTATATGCTCATAAGCTCTTTTATTATTACATAATATTGTCTTCTGTTTACGCGAATGTTATTCATATCCTCTTAGTCTCCCCGTGACCTTGGCTACTGAAAAGCAACCGAAACGTCGGGGAAAGCGTAAACATAAATATAAATAGTTGTAATAGTTTCAATAATTTATTTAGCTTAAAAATTTGTAAAGTTTAATTGTAGTAGTAGTAGTGTAACAGTTTCTAAATTATGTAATAAAGTGTTAAATAAACGAGATAAAATCCGTATAATAATATAGTAGTTTAATTTCAGTATTTTATTATTAATTTATATATTTATAATATTTTTATTATTTCCATCCTTGGTAAGGATGCGTCGCCACGAGATCAACTCCGCTCTGTTACTTTTTTTACTACAGTTACTTTATTTCTTCAGACTTCGAGTGTTTCCATTGTTGCTGCATTATAATATATTTTAATATTCTAGGTATCTGGTCCTGGCCGCTGTTTTAACTTTTGGTCCATGCATTACGTTCTTCACCCTGCTGCGATATAAAATGATTTCGGATGACGAAGGATATCTACCACTAAATCCAAGTTTCTGGTTCGTGTACAGCGCCTTTCTCAAGCAAGGCACTAGTTTATCTCCTGAAGCCAGTAAGTAACTACTCCTCGTAGAATCCTCCTATAAGTATCCGTAGTAGCATCGACCCTGGGGTGGATCGAATGCAGCAGTCACTCCATGCGCCAGATGGCAAGGGCCACCAAAAAGCCAAATGCGAAAACAATTTGCAGCGCTGGAAAATTGAAGCGCCATACTGAATATTTAGGAATTATTATTTATTTAACGTACGTACAATCGTAATATCATTTACGTGAAGTGAAACTGTCGACTAAAGGCCGCCGAAATACAACCTCGCTCTAACCGGATCAAGGGCTACGGCCCGCGTTGCTTCTTGGCTCACTGTCATAAGTTTGCAGCAAGTTGTGAGTTAGGTACTGGGTTCGATAACCTGGTTGAGCTAAGTATTACAGAGTATTTCTGTTAAGAAATTTGTAATAGTAGCTCGGTGTCTGCATCACATAGTCGTGTGACATTTTTATGTCCCTGGATTCAAGTCACATCGGTTTAAACTAGGATGTTCATTTTCTAACCAAAATTTATTGGTTACAAAGTAAGTTGTTAACTGACGAAATCCTGTGTCAAATGTAGACTAGGTCAGTAGGTCGTAGAAGCATACCTTATTTACATCAAAGGGAGCTATATACTTAGTACAGTCGGCAAAAAATAGGGTGGTCTACCACCTTTAAGTTGAGGTTCATTTGAACGTCGTGAAAGAACAAGGTCGATTTTCCCTTGTAATAATATTATGACAGTGACCATTGTTCTCTTTATCAAGTATTATATTTACGATAAGCCATGTGGCAAGTTAGATCTCACAGAAACTTTTGTCAAAACTGGTAGACCATTTTCTTGGCCGACTGTACATCGACTGTAAAACACATACGCTTGAGCAGTGGAATGATAGCATTGGCTGACGTTTTGTAAATAGTCATCATATCTACGAGCAAAACAATGACATTAGTCGCAAATTGATCGATCCGTGCGGTCATCACTACGTCATCGTTTACATAGGCATAGCTAGATATATAGGTATGTAGGTATAATACATGTTTCAGGCCGCCATCAAAACGGTGGTGGCTAATGGCGATCAATGTCGATGTTTCTGATCGTATCGCCACTAATGGGAACACGTAATCTATCACTTTTTGTGACACCCTCCCAACTTTCTCGACTGTAGTTAACGGTGAAAATAATAAATATTCTAATGTTGGTTAGCGACGTGATTACTGTAATCATTATTATTTATGACTGTTATCGAAATACAATAACATGAGAGTAGGTAGGTACGTTTTGAATTAAGGTTATGTTGTACCTACCATCAAGTATTTGTACTAAAACTCATCTAGTAATTTTACCTACTGAGAATTTTTGGACGACTAACATTATAAGAAATATACTTCTTACCTGCCTTAGTTTTAATATCATCGCAATTGTAGGTATGAATGCCGTGTATGCGTGCGACTATACAAACAGACAGGAAAACAGGCCTTCATTTAAGTATATTATATAGATAGATTTCTATTATTGATTGCATATAGTAGGTATATCTGTAATTGCGACGTTTGTTTTCTGGCATAATAAAGTCTTAGCCTTTAATAAGATGCGTTGTGCCCTCCCTTGTATGTTAGGTTAACAGCTCTGGGATTTATGTAGGCTATTGTAGTTAAGATGCCGGGACCCCTCCTGGAAAGTAACCGGAGATAGACACGCAAACTCGTTTGCACTAGACATCTGTTCACAACAGTGTCTCCAGAAATCTGGTAGTCTAGTCAAGTTTATGTAGGTGCAATATGTTGTGGAAAGGGAATGCTATCTCAAGCAGTCGTAAATTTCTGATTAAATCTCATTTCAAACTCGATTACCGTCTTATCAGTACTGAACTGTTATTGTCATGGTTGCTGTTCTTCTTCTTTTCGTGTGGTTTAGTGGCCAACCTGTTGTCAAGAGTTGTTCAAGCCGCCCGTAAGCCTCTGACATGGCTTAACGACTGCTGTCAATTTGACAACAAACGGGACCGACTTTTTACGTGCCCTCCGAAGCACGGAGACGCTCATATGAAATACCAATTAGCGGTCACCCATCTATAGACTGACCGCACCCAACGTCGCTTAACTTCGCTAATCGTTTACCGATCAGTGAGTGCAACTGGCTATGGTTGCTGTAGAGAACTCAGATGATGTCAGTTTGGTAGTGAGATTTAACTTCAATATCTTAGTTTTTGGATTTAACAGAATTATGGTTATTAGTTGAGCTATAAGTTATATGAGATGTAGTAGATACTCAAATGTTCTTATTTTATTACTAACTTACTATAATAATTTTTAGATCTGCCCTGTTTAAAACGTGGCCCACTGTATGTCACGGAACACTTCTCAGTAAGAGAAAGCTTCGATCATAGTGCATCAGGCCGTCCCAGTGCGCATAGGCCAAAGATTTCAATTATAGATTCATCCTACTATAGATAAATATGGTTATATTTCTGGGTGTTAAGTTCTCATCTGACCTACGTCTGACACACATTGCCAACATGCCATTTAAATTATACATATAGCATTAACCACGCTCACTCATATTTTGAATTGTATACCATCGTTCTCTATGGTGTAGGTACCTAAATGAAATGTGCAATCTAATTACTCTAAGGGCTCTATGATTTTAATCATTGGTGTTGGCAGATATCAGACATGCAGATTTCCGGAGAATTTTTATTCGCCGTTAAAGCGAGCGTTTCTTAACTAGTTAAGAGCACATAACTTTGAAAAGCCAAAGACATGTCGCAGGTCTCCCTATCAAAAGCAATCGTCGGTCTTGAATTAATTATAGGCATACAAATGATTGCTACATTTAATTCATTTTCATTCATTGGAATGACGAATTTTTTCACAGTGATTTCACAGGTGAAATTTTACAGTCAATGATTTTTCATTCTGATTCTCAGTAACTTCGCATTTGCTAAAATTTGCTTCAGTATGAAATATGAAATATAGCATAAGACTACCTAATGAATTCAATATCTTATCTTATGTGGGGGCCAGTCAGTGCAGCCCGGCGACACTTCGACCCAGTGGGATCTTTTGTGTCGACACTCTCCCAATAACGACTGCCATAGAAGTTCATGGCAGCCGGGACCGACGGCTTAACGTGCTCTCCGAGGCACGGAGCAGGCGATAATTATGAAAGCTTGTTTTACATTCGTACTTTACAGTGCAATGCTCGTTTCTCTTAAGTAGTAGTTCCAACTCAATGCACTCATTGTTCTAATTTAAATAATATTTAAAGAATAATTATTACTACCTAACTTATATACACTTAATACAATTATTTTAAACTAACATGAATATTTATTTACACTAATAATAATCTCTTTTACGTACGAGTAACTAACAGTAATTCTAACTTCAATTAGAAAACCTAACGAACGTCGTGTTCAAGTAACAGTTACACGTGCTGTGAAATTTATATATATAAAACTCTTCCATTACTGAGTGACTGATAGACAACGCACAGCCAAAACTACTGAACGCAAGAAGCTGAAATTTGGCATGTACTAAGAGAGGATTTTTGGAAATTCCACCCTGAAGGGGGTGAAAGAGGTGAAACCCGATATTCACGCGGGAACGGGACTTACACGGGTGAAACCGCGGGAGAAAACTACTAGTTTCTTATAAAATCATAATGTAAACAAACACTGCGAAATTGCGACCTGCTACTTTTTACTGCAGAGAAAAGCGAGCCTTATAATGTTATGAGAGCAAGGTCTATATTTGTACGTACTCTCGAACTAGTCAAGGTCATAGTGCATCAATACGTCACCACGCGAGGCAATGCGATAGCCGGTAATAGATACGAATTAACAAAATAATGTTTGTCTCTTTCTACCATGCACTGTAATCGTTCGCTAGGCGTCGCGCTTACTCGATGCAACTGTATTCCTCAAGTATAGGTAATCACTTTAGCAATCTGTGATTTCATATCGTGAGTGATTTTTAGCGGGCGTAGTGAAGCGAAGTAGCAAATGTGACTGATGAAAAACATTTCATATGAATTTTCACTGTTAAAAGTGGAATGTTCCATGCCTCTCATTATTATAGGCTGCTGCCGGTGTAGAATTATTATAGTTATCACAGTCATTTTTTGTTTGTAGACACGACTCGAGTTCTGTTTGTAACTTGGTGGCTATTTATGATTCTCCTGTCGGCGTTTTACACGGCAAACTTGACTGCTTTCCTCACCCTATCGAAGTTTACACTGGCTATCGAATATCCTAAAGACTTGTATAGCAAAAACTACCGATGGATATCAGCAGCTGGCGGTTCTGTTGAATACTCAGTGAAAACGGTAAGTCACATTAATGTTTAAATTGCCCGTTGAGTGTTGGAGAAATATCTACATAACCAATAGGGGTGTTACTTATGCACAACCGTAAAAGTACAAATAGACGATCGAAGATGGTGCAGTCGAACCATGAACGATTATTACCAGTACGCTGGATCGATTGATTTATATGACAGTCGGTACGGTGCGATGGTGTGGTGTGAAGAGCGCACTGTAGCAGCGTGCCTTGCATTTGTTTGGCCGTATCATGTTCGATCGTTTATTTGTAGTTTAAGGTCAGACTGCACGTATGGCGTAGTGGTCTAATTGGTTGCCTCGCCTCTGCCACTGCGCTTGTGTGGTCCACAAATGGTTCGGTTTTAAGAGTCCGTTGTTTGAATGTTTGTCAAGTCCACAGCAACACAGGAACCAATCCTTCAGCGAGTTATCTTTTAAAAATAAATAATGAAAAGTCGGCATTCAATGCTCGAAAATTCTAGGAACTGTCGTTTACTTGTCATCCATTTTTGCATTAAATACCTACTTATATGTATTATGAAGTTTGAATGTTTCATTGGTACTTAGTAACATTATGCTGTTGATGGAGATTCTGTGTTAAGTTCCCTGATCAGGCAAAAACCGCCGGCAATATGCGAGGCATGATGCTGTGTTATGTAGGTATATATATTTTATATTCCACCAGAATGGCGAAGATTTATTCTATCTCAACTCAATGGTAATGAACCGCCGTGCAAGATTCTTTCCAGTCAGAAACGACGAGGATTTCTTAGATTACGTCAAGAAAGGAGCAGTTTTAGTGAAGGAGCAAACAGTAATAGATCGGCTTATGTACAATGATTACATATCTAAGAAAGATGTCGAGGAAAGTGACCGGTGTACTTACGTCATTGCTCCCAACGCCTTCATGAAGAAGCAAAGAGCATTCGCATACCCAATGGGAAGCCCGTTGAAGGATTTGTTTGATCCCATGTAAGAACTACTTTAATTTTTTTCTAGATTGACCTCCTACTCGCTTCTGGTATCAGATAATAATTCAAAGATACTTATGTTATCATACCTACTTAACCTATTGAGTAGCAGTGGCACAGCGGCGGCTAGACACAATATGTTAACAAAAAAAGAATTATGTATGTTTATCTATTGTCTAGTACCCATAGTACAAGCTCTGCTTAGTTTGGGCTAGATGGTGTTGTGTCTATGTGATAGAATATTATTATTAGTATTAATAATTATGTCTAGCATTTCAACAATTGTCAGGTTGATTAATTTGCATAGCACACTGATATTTAATGTTATTAACATGTTAGTTTTCCATCCACTTTACAAAATCTTGATTTTGCTTCAACTTCGAGTATGAATATCATTCAAAGTTTCTCGAATAGGCATCTATAATAACATCCTACCTAGGTACTCGTTTCAAGTAAAATCTTTTCAGATCAAATCATATACAACATGTAACATAATAAACGCACATCCTGAAAGTAGTTTGTTCAAAATCGGCTACTGAGTCAATTCCAGCAATTTTTAATATAGGTAATTTTTATCCCTAAAATAATTAAAACGAATTAAATTATAGTTTATTAAACAGCTGAAATATACAAAAATGTATCATAGTTCAAGTAAAAAAAGACAAAACATTGTAATATACCCATACTATCCGCGCACAATAAGGAGAACTAATTCGTTAAATTAAAATATGTAAGTACACAAAAATAACATTTTAATAATTGTATTATTATTACGATTTAATAATCTAATTGAGGTGTTTGAGGTTGTGCGTTATATCTGTGACATGTTGTATAAGTATTGACTTTGGGTATTGATATCAATATCTGGATGGGATTCGTCAAGAGCGGGTAACATATAAGATAATTGACTTCACGGAAATCGTTGTGGTTTATGTGGTCTCCTCACTGCTGCTATAGCGCCCAGTGTTGAGGGTTCCATCCCACACTGGACGAAATTTTTTTGATCTGCATTTATTTGTTCCATGTCTGCGTAAATATTTGTACAGTCCACCACGACACAGTATTTATTTCTAGCACGTAGTTATCATTTGTAAATGAAAATACTTACTTCTTATTTTAATTTTCCCCTAGCTTAACGAAGATATTTCAATCTGGCATACTGGACTTCCTAAAAACAAAGAACTTGCCGAGCACGAAGATTTGTCCTTTGGACTTGCAGTCCAAAGACCGCAAGCTTCGCAACAGTGACCTTATAATGACGTACATGGTGATGGGTGTTGGGTCCGGCATCGCTACTGCAGTGTTCGCCGCTGAAGTAATACTTGTTCACTATATAAACAATATATTTTATTTAATAGTAGATAACCATTACGATGTCCTCGTTGTGATGCCTGTATAACATCTCTCTGTTAATAAGCTGCTCAACTGGTGGCTACTGGCTTCCTCGCAGTATGAGAAGGTTTTGGTTATTGTCCACCACGCTGACCTAATGCGGGTTAGCAGACTACACATATCTTTGAGACTACTATGGAGAACTACCAGACTGTTGTTGGCTTCGTCACGATGTTTCTTATTATTTTCCCCATTAAATCAAGTGATAATTTACTAGAAAATACGCATATAACTTTGAAACGTCAGAGGTGCATACCGTGATATCGAAATCGAGACCTCTGCGTGGCAGTCCAACGGTTTCCCACTAGGCTATCGTTGCTCTTGCATAGGTACTGCTTTATTAAAATCTAATTGTGGAATGATTGCTTTACTTAAAAAAGGTGTAGAATGTATCACTATACAATCGACATAAATTATAAATAATTCATACAAATTATATAGAGAACATTACCTTTCTTTCTCCATTTTTACGAAAGAATCAAGAATATCTTTACTAGAAAGTTTAAATAAAATTACATTCCTTGACACTTACGAATTACTCGTGCAGACTGCCTTGGATTATGGCTTTTATATAATAAATCTATTAAAAACTATTAATGTTACTATTTATTTCTCAACATGTTTTTTTTTATACTACTAAGGTGGCAAACAAGCATACAGCCCACCTGATGGTAAGTGGTCACCGTAGCCTATAGACGCTTGCAACACCAGAGGCATCACCTGCAAGTTGCCGACCCTTTAGGAAAGGAAATGGGAAGAAGCGGGAAGGGGGAAAGTGGGTGATTGGGCCTCCGGCACTCTCACTCACCGAGCGAAACACAACAGTAGGAATAATGCTATTTCACGTCGATATTCTGTGAGAGGGTAGTCCTTCTACGGTTGAGCCGGCCCATTCATGTTAAAATCAGCGAAATAAAACTGTGTGGTCGTCACTAATCGTATGTATTGATATGTTTCAGGTAATGTACCGACGCTGTATTGCCGGAAAAAACAAGAAGGGGGAGAATATAAAAATGACAACTAAGTCTATAAAGGCAAGCCGGCACGAGGACGACACTAGGCCACCACCCTACGAGTCTTTGTTCGGCAAGAACTCCAAGTTCAACATCCAAAATACACAAACTAAAATTATAAATGGAAGAGAGTATTATGTGTTTGATATCGGCAGCGGCAACAAGAGGCTTATCCCTGTTCGAGCGCCCTCATCATTCCTATATCGCTCTGTTAAATAGAAGAAACTTGTTTAACCCTTTAACCGTCTAGTTTTATATCAGCTATATTCAATTGAAGTAGGCATTACTTGGCGGCAGTCCATTGTAATAAAATTATTCGGAAGAAAAACCTTTACCCACTATAGTTGGTGTGATTACCCACACCAACTATTGCAATACAAAAATAGGTTGACAATACCGAACTCCTGTGGATAGGGACATACACAACGTGGGACCCGAACGTACTCCAACTTGTATTTTTTCGCTTCGAGCACTAAATATGCGTCGACGCGTGTTTCCTCGGTGCGAGGCATTTTCAGGAACGTTTGGCAACGAACGAGCTTATATTTTCTTTGTATCAGTTTTTTTGTTTTATACTATTATAGGCTTGCGTTTGACCGCGATCTCACCTGATCTTAAGTGAAGATGCAGTCATGCTGCCATATATATGTACCAGCTTATAATGCTAGTAAATTAAACTTAATTCAAACATAAATTTAGTGATTTCCAATTATCTGAAGGCAGTGAATAACTACCGTAGATAATCGCCAAGTGCAACATATTTTCTGCATGATAATTTTAGATGAAATGCCAATGATGAAACAAATTATGCAAACAAAGGTTTTGTGTCGCATAAATACGACGACGACGGTATAGACACAAAAATATTTTCTGATAAAGGCGGTTAAAGAGTTATCCAACATTCAAGAGATGTAATGATTATGCTGTTTGTATAACTACGAATCGACGTGGACTGTTTCTGGAACGACGTAATATGGATAGTACCTATAAATGTACACGTGTATTGCTATAATAGTTATTATATATTTTAGACAAACGCGTGAATTGATATCACGAAGTACAAATATTAAATAGGAGGCGCGTGTAGCGAAAGTGTGTCGTGTAAACTAATAGATATACCTACTTAGTGATAATTGCACGTATAATGCACATCGCACAATAAATGTATGGGGCAGAATTCTAACTAAAATAAATAAATTTAAAACAAGTTTGTTGTTTTAATACATATTTTTATTCATTGTGAAAACAATTAAACGATATCGTCAGGGTTATGTTTTGTACGCATAAATGCCATAAATAAAAACATAGATTCACAAAATTATAGATTACAAAAACTTTTAGTGATGTTTTATACATATGTATATTGCCATTATATGTTCGACGACAGAGTAAATGGTATTTTTCTATATTAAACCGTAATTAACCTATAACTCATGACCAGTCGTCGATCAATAATGGCTGTTAATCATAATCAATTAGTCACCAATTACAGTGTAGCTAACCTACAAAATATAAATAAAGATTAATTAATCTATTTGTGTTTTACAACGGAAAACAATGTATTTTTTCTATTTAATATTACAAAATAAATTAGATTATTGAAGACCCACACATGGTTGATAACGTGATACTGTGTGCTATGCGAAAAAATATTGCTTTATTTTTACATATACATTGCTATGTATCCCCGTAGATCGGTCAAGCGGCCACAATTCGAGATTGGAATATCCCACGTTTCTTTCTGGACTGGTTTTACGTATATACCTGTCTAAATATTATGCCGAAAACACATCAACACTTGGTTATGTAAAGGGGCGTGCCGCGTCACCTGTTAGTATCTGTTCCTACAAGGCATGTCTTCAGTAACAAAGTATCATCCTAAACAATACTATAATTCACGTCCTCTTTTGCTCTACTCAACCAGCCAGATGCATGTGATATAACATAGCTTCATAACGCTACTAACGAGATTTTTATCCAATAACTCATAAAATACGAGGCAGTATTCGAATATATATTTATTCGTTACCACTGATTATTCATTCGAATATCAATCGAATATTATAAATGCAAGTTTAAGAACTATTTCATATAAAATGTAGGCACTTAAGCTTGACTACTATGCATTTTACTGATACACAAAACTTTAAGCTGTAGGTGCATTCATTTACATATCAATAATTGATAATCAATCAAAAATCAGTGTTGTTCGAATTACGATGAAAATTATCCTAATACATTCGAATGTATTTTGTAATTATCGCACATGGCTAGCGTTACATAACCCTACGTGTTACAAGGACAATGTATAGCAATGATTTAAAAGTACTATAATGTTACAACATCAAAATAATTTTAACTAACAATTCGAATTATTCCATAAGCGTTTCCTTAACTAATTGTTCCTTAATATCTATTACATATTTATATATTATTTTGTATAATTCAGCACCTATCGTTTTACAGAAGCGATACAGTTTCCAAGACTTTGAAATCTTAAATAGAATTTAAATAATAAGTTGTCGTTTTGTATCACCTTGGGTCGTCAACCATTTCATCTAAGAGAGAATTTATAACTGATTTATAAATTAACACGTAGACGTGATCAGGTAGCGGAATTTTTCTTAAGTGTTTTATTTAAAATACCGTAGTCAAATTAGCACCTACTACTTTTTAGTCCACCTTTGGGCAAAAATCTTTGTCGGTGAAATGTGTCAATAAAATAATACCAATAAAATAAACCGCCAAATACATAATCTGTACAACATTTTCGTTTATTTAATTTAGAGATATAAAAATATTACGCAATTGAAATTGTATCAAAATCAGCCGAAATTAATAATGGTGCTTTAAAAATATCGCGCATCTATGGTAATTTTTGAATACCTATTTATACGTTTACCAAAAGTCGGACATTTTTAATGAGATGAGGTTTCCGTACCTACGTATATAGAAAGAAATAAGTTGGTGCTATCAATTGCAAAACTATTTATACTGAATTACTTATTTTGATAAATTATTATCAAAATGTGTTTTACCCGCAATATTATCTACTGTCGTAAACTAAGAAATGCAAACCTCCACGGCTATATCTACGAAATAATTCTATAGTTAAGTAAATAACTTCACGTTTTGCAAGTAATAACAGTACTATTACAAAAGTGTCATCGTTTTATTCATATATTTTAGGGTAGCTGGCCTTATTTGATCTAGTAAATTGCTTTCATAGAACCTTTTTCTCAAACAGCATTAAAATTGTTGCAATTTGAGACAAAAAGATTCATATGTGAGGGTATGAGAAAAAGTGGGGCTATCTCGCTATCTCCTTCATACGCCTGCACCAGAATACCGGATACGTCACAATTTTTATCGAGTATACTTTGTCATTTCATAATTACCTCTACAACCAGGTTGGAAAAGCCTTATTTATATACGAGTGGATTATAAAGAATTCTTTGTATCTTTGATATTGAGCTGCGTAACGACTTTTATTATAGATAATTGAACTCTTATCAGTATTGCGCACTGTAGCAAATAATTTGGTTTAGTTCTATCGTACTATTCTTATTGTCTAATTTGGAAAAAAAAAAACTGATGAACATGCTTGAATGCATGATTATGCTTCATCTATGCAGCATTTAGTACGACGAGCAGCGACCTTGCAGTAGCGACAATACTACTACTGTTCGGTTGTGTTAGTAATTGCTCTATTTGTAAATAAAATGTTGGTAGAAGGGTTGATAAAATTTATTTGTTTTTATCACCCAATTTGCACCAAAATAAAGAAAATTCTATTCGATATTTTTTTGAAAATGAACACTGTTTGTATTCCGGCTTTAATTGTAGTATGAAATTAAATATGCATGTCTTTGACTGCTATGACAGATCTGTTAACCTGTCCTTTGCCAGCGGCTAGTTTTGAAGTAAACTGCAGAAATTGTTCCTTTGAATAACCACTTCATTGCAATCATTATTGCAGCATAATACTTAACATAATTATCAGAACACACGTATTTAGATAGATTGATAAGATTGCTTCACTATTAGATATTGCGTCATATACGTGGAAATATATCAGGTTATTGACTCCGCTTTTCTCCTTATCATACCTACAACTGAATATCCAAAAATAACTTCACGAAAAGTATCTTGAGGTAAGAGTAATATGCTTGTTGTACTTCGTGAACGAACTGAATTGAGTTCGTAATACGTGTATGCCCATCAGTGGGAAGGCAAGTCAACACATTTTTATGTGACGATTAGTTATATAACCTTATATTCCGATTTTATGGATCCAATTTCCATACTAATTAATGGTTGTAACTATAAAATAAAGCTGCCAAAATGGTATCTATAATGGCTCATTGACACTTCGTGCCTCGAATGCGGTGTAGCAAAAGCGGTATTGCCGAAGAATTACTTATATAGATACTGCTACCTCTACCTTGCCTTAAATTTGGTTGATATCGGCTAATTGGATAAACAAGGTAACTAGGCAAAGTCTAGTCATAACCGAAGTAGCTTACAATAGCCTTGTTGGTATTGCAAATATGATATTCAGTTAACTTGTTATTCATTACTAAAACCACACTAGCGCCCTGCTAGTGCGCGGTAGCCTATAACAGAATCTGGTTTAGCAATCAGACATGCGTCAATTATCTGAGTCTAAAATACATTTTGCATCGGAGCGAGACAGATAAAATCTATTGTCTTGATCAAAAGACGTCACTCCAGAGATATAAAATTACTATAATAAATAAATTGTGCCTAAAACTTGATAAATTAGTTATGCTTGGATAATTACACCTAATTCAAAATGCCTGAAACGTCATTGCTACGTTGAAAAATATACGTAGTTACTTACCTGTATTGAAAACTACCTAATAAGCTATAAAATACGCTTACAATTAATTAATATTATATTATTCATTTAGCAAAGCATTCAACAATATTGTTTTGGTATAAACTCACAAACGCACATAGCTAATATTTGTGAATGACCCACTTAACTAAAACGTTGGCGTTATTCCGAGGTAACGAACTATTGAACAAGACATAGGCATCTTTCAAACGAAGACTAATCCTGCCTCAAAGTATATTTATTAGGCGTCTTTTATTTGGGTCCTTACCTAAGGTATTGTCACTGCATGCGTGGGAATGAGATAGCGCGTCACAGAGTGTATAGCTTTGTCTCGTTCTGGCGCATATAATGACAGTCGTGGTGAGGACGTACTTGCTAGCTGCCTCGTTGGTGCCGTGGCATTACTTTCCGCTTATATTTGGCCGATTGTAAGCTCCCGGGTTCGACTTCGTCTTTGTATGAAACGGATGTAGATAGAGATATAAAGCGAGGCCTAATCGCCTAGTGTAAGTATGTAATTAATGGCGTATTAACGAAGCAATATAATTATTTTTCTCTTATCATAGGTATTTTCTAACATACATTAGGAAAATATCCGGCCCTTTAGGAAGCGTTCTAACGTATTGACGGAACAATGTAATTAATATCATCAATGTAGATTTCAAGTATCAGTGTACTAACGTAACTAAGGCCTTTAAAATATGGGATTGGACTATATTATTTACGCGGTCGTATGTACATTAACGTCGCATCGCCTAAATGTTGAGAGTAAAATTCGTTCCCAATTGGTATTGTCAATTTCTTCTTCATAGAATTCTGACATGGCTTAAATTAGTTTAATTTTTCTTTCGGTAGTATGTTTGTCTAATCAAGTACCTACTATTTAGTATTAGTACCTACCTATCTTTTTCACCTTTTAAGGGTGAAATTAAGGAGTTAACATTAACCTATGCAAGTCAGCTAAGAATCGCAACTGCGGACAATTTGACTGAATTTGGCGTATATAGTCATGCATAAATGAAATTATGTGCGTGGCTGAGCAAATTTATTTATGATTTATAAAAGCTCATTTACTCAAATCTACAAGCAATATTAAATTTGATTGTTATAAATTATTTTTTGTGTAAGTGAAAATGGAAATTTCAATAAAATAATATATAGGCCATAAACTGTCCCTATATTTGGTACGAGCTGCCTATTAAAATGAGATGGATTTGCGTTCAAAAGTTAATGGCTAAAATATAAGAATATAAATGCATGCATATTTTCACGTCTATATACGATAGGCAAAATAGGCATTTTGCCAACTATAATTTTAGGCTCCAGGTACTAAGGAACAAGCACATAGTAACGGACTCCGAACTGCAGGAATCCTCTGTTTGTAAGCAGGGCTTTTTTGATAGAAAATCCAATAACACTGCCTAATCCGGGATTAACCCAGAAACCTCATGGATGGAGCACAAGTTGCATTCACTATTTTTATCAGCATTTATCAGCACTAATACATAATCCGCAAAACGAAATTGTTTCAAGGGGTGGGGACCTGGTGTCCTGAAACACAGGCCTCGAGCCTAGCTTAGGCACCAGTCTCCCACAATATATGTTGAAACCGAATTATGTAATATTTTTAATACTGTTTATTTAATATGTATATATTGTGATGAGAAAATAAACGTTATTATTATTATTATTACTATTGCGCGACTGAGGCAGAAATAAAGAGCCATACTGATTTTTATGTTGCGAAATATAATATATATATTCATTATATAACAAAAAACTGATTTGTCTTGCTCGTTCTACATATCACACTTTAAGGTGACGTGCAAAGCGAAACCAGACCGTGTCGACAGTTGTATTCTTAGTTGAGTCGCACAGTATGTTTCTTTTGTATTCCTAGTAAAAGAATTGCTCGAATCGGATAATTCTTCTTATTTGCGGCCGTGTAAAGACAGCCGAGCTCAGTTCCATATGAGTTTGGCTTTATAATGTGAGAATTTTTTGTAATACTGTGGTGTAATGAAAATAAAATTTGTTAATTAATTTTGGGAGCTTAGACCTCGCCTTAAACTGGTCCAATACAGTGAACTTACACATCCGAAACCATTCACCAACGTAAACCTCCCTTAACGTTATTTCTCTATATTTACGTGAAACGAATAATTTCCTAATGTATACTAATGAAGTGCTTTTAGTTATACAACTAATATCAGTTCAACACTGTGAGGGCTCAATTTCATATGAGGGGTGGCTGAAAAGTTCTGAGCCTAGAGTACTTCCAGTCATGCTAATTACCCCTACCACTTATCACTACTTGAGTGACATCTTATTAGTATATAAGGAAAGTTTTGTCTAATTAGGGTAATTATACTCAGAGTTATCGACCTGTAAACATCACCATGGCTGAGTCATCGCTGCATTTGCTGAAATTGGAGCGCACGATGCTCCAATTTCAGCAAATGCAGCGATGACTGCGTGCTGCGTGATAAAGTTCCTTGTAAAACAGTGGAAAGCACTCAAAGACATTTTTGAAGAAATGTCTACAGTATACCGGGAATCTGGACCGTCGTCTGCCACGATAAAACGTTGGGCACGATTATTTCAATAGGGTCGAGAGTCCCTTGAAGATGACGCCCGCTCCGGGCGCCCAAACACCGCCGTCACGGACGAAAACATCACCAAAGTCAAAAAATTGTATTGGAAGACCATCAAGTAAAAATATGACAGATAGCAGAAGAGTTGAGCATAAGCAAGGAACGCATTGGAGACATTTTGCACAACCACTTGCACATGAATAAAATTAGTGCGCATTGGGTGCCACACCGCTCGACAAACAGCGTCGAGTTGTGACTTCATTGGAGTTTTTGGAGCTGTGCAAGGACAATTTAGATGAAATTTGTACCTGTATTGTCACTGTAGATAAAACCTGGATTCGACAATATGATCCAGAATGGAAACAGGAATCAATGCAGTGGATAGAAAAAGTGCAAAAGCCACCGAAAAAATGTAAAGTCCCAAAGTCGACATCGAAAGTCATGGCCACCATGTTTTAGGATTCAGAATTGCCTACCTTCCAAAAAAATTACAATGAACGCCGAGTACAATGCTGTGCTTTTAAAAAAGTGTGTGAAGTGATTTTAGAGAAAAGGAGGAGCAAAGTAAGTAAAGGAATCTTGTTTTTGCAAGACAATGCGCCAGTTCACACGGCGTGCATTGCGAAGCAAACACTGGCTTTGATGAATTAACCATCCACCCTATAGTCTAGACATGGCTCCCAGCACTACTGCCTATTTAAAAATTTTAAGAAATATCTTCGGGGCTGGCGAAAATTTGAGGACGAAGAACAATTGAAGGCTGCCGTAGAGGAGCATTTCGAAGGCAAAGACGCGACATATACTTTTAGTGGGTTACAGGCTCTTTACAAACGATGTGAGAAATGCATTGAAGTAGAGGCAGACTAAATTGCAAAATAAATTTTATTTAGATTTTTATCTCATGTTTTAATACCTTAGGCTCAGAACGTTTCAGCCCTCCCTCGTACTTCATAACTTTATTTTACATTAGTCTATGGAATATCACTTTTTTCATAACCATTTCTATACACTAAAAAGAGACTGGCTTGTGATAGAAACACATTAAAATATTATACGATACATAAGCTCAACAAAATGCAATTGAACCCCCTTTTAAATTTAGTTATATCAAGTAGACTAATTATGATTGTATAACAATTTAGATATAGTAAGTACTACATGTTAATGACGTAACACTAATGAATGAACTACCTAAGTAATACAATACTTTATGAATTTAACTATGAGAGCCGTGAGATGGTTCTGTGACGAAATGTTTTCGCTAATGTGTCACGTTTATGTGTGGAAGGCGTGACAAATGGCGAGAGTTAAATTTCGACATATATATCGTTGGTAACAATGGAACCAATACATTTCACAGCTAATTTGTGGTGAAAGTGAGGTTATTCGGAGACAGCGCGCTCGGGCCCTGCCGGCTGTCAGGCCGCAAGCCGGCCGTCCAGCATTGGCGACGGGAGCAGGGAACTAAAAAAAATATTTATATTAAATCCCCTTCAACGTCAGCCGATATAAACTGAATACAGTGAAAAAGATAATTGTAACGATTTAAAATTGATTTTAGATTCTACACAGCTGCGTAAACAGTGATAGCTGCTACTCCGTGACGAAACGTTGTAAGTACATGCAGTTTAAAAATATTTACATTAATCTGCGTGGAAGTGCGATATTTTGTGTGAGTATATTGTACTTGTTATCTTTATAAAATGTTTTAATACGCAAAGCAATTGCCAACAATATAACGTAACTCAATCTTATGGTTAATAAAACTTCGGTTGAATTTAGCCTCTGAAGGGAGATAGATCGGGATACACGTTAGACGATTGTACTCTTTGAGCTATTACCTATTTGTGTAAACAGTAACATATTGTAACAGAATTACATCGAAAAATATGCATTACATAAAATACAATACAAAATAAAAACAATAATAAATGTGGTTGAAATAATATAAAACTTCAGTAGACTTAAATGTTGCCACACATTTTCATAGATATTTGTAACAAGCGCGTTCCATATTCTTAAGACGAGTGTTGAGCATAACATTACAATCTGTGGGAAGGCAGTCGTAGTTCTTCATTACTCTACTAACCCGCACTCTAAAGCTTCAAGGTTCCAAGTGGTCGCGCGCCCTTGTGCGCCCGCGCCGTTGGTTGAACACATTGACTCAGTTCTAGATCCCATGTTCCGCTGCCTGCACAAATACGGCGTCACACTCGGAGATGGCGTACTTTGCTCCTGTAATATAATTAACAAACAAACTTATTTTAGTTTTGTCATCAGAAATGTCACTATGCGTCGGACCGCTGACTTCGACCGCGCAGTATTCAAATAATTTAGCAGAGTTGACACGGTCGTCATGTGAATGTTTTATCAAAGGAAACTTGATACTCTGCGTAGAACTTGCCAAAACATGTGTATTTATTAGTAAATTTATAATTATAAGTAAAGGGAGCTACGAAACTCATTGTAAAGTACGTTATCTTGTGATATCAGATACAAACGTGCAATAATCAGATGATAACAAGTGCTGATTGTGAAACTACTGGTCTGATGCATTGTTTCTATTCGATAGTACACACTACCTTAATATAACGTTTTCTAATTATTAGACTGATACTTGCTACAGGAGTGATAGATAATATAATAGATTAGTACGTGTATTGATCAAATGTATCGATACTTTTCTTTGTGATATACGTATATGTTAGTCTTGTAATAACACTTATTTATCTACATCATATCAATATCTACTAAAATGATTTTGAAACAAGTATAATTATTTATGCAATTGTGTACTCTACGCGGAACCTCGATAAAAAATGAATGGCGCTATTAACTGGGTATAAATGTTTACCTTAGTAATATTTCATAGTAAATTACCATTGGTCAGACAATTTTCATAATCGATATAGGTCGCAACGATTACGTGTCCTTCGGAAACGTGCATCTATATCGATCAAACTGTAATTTGAGCGCTGCTTCGTCACTCATCTATGAATACGTTATGCCGATCTAAGCACTTAGTACCTACTATAGGTACATATCTACACACATAGGGAAAATAATGTTACTAAAAGTTTGTTTATAGTATTCAATAATAAAATCTCTTTTAGAAAACCGGTAATGTATAGTGTACTATGTTTTTAAATCGTTGGTAGCCCGTTGGATAAGGCAGGCTAGCGATCGACCCTTATCGACGCAAACCAACTCGTAACACATGCGTTTTAGCTTAGCTGGAGGGGTTAACTAGAATACTAGGAATATGCTACCCAAATAGCATTCAGCCTTCTTTAAAAATTAAGTATAATAGCCATTTTTATTGTGTATGAAATGTAGTTTATGGTATCACTTCATACCAGGTTGTAAACACCATGTTGCCATTTTAAGTTATGTTGTTTGTTAGAGCCGATCCTGCCACCAATATATTGTATATACAGTTAGTGTTAGTGTATGTGAACATGTCTTTGTTTATTTCCATTCGTATCGCACATTGTGAGGGCAGTCTGCCCCGCCCAGCTGTCAGGTTGACTGTCATACAAAGAAATCAAAGCCAAAAAAATTGTAAATATTTTACTATTTTTATAAATCTTTTACAACAAATGAACACAGCCTCGTTAACAAACATTTGGCATTAATACAAAATCACATATTCAATAATCTGTATTAATAATACATCTATACGATTTCAACAACTGCCGTTATACAAATATATTATCTATACATAATAATATATAATAAAATTTAACAAATCTAACGATTTCGCAATCAGGTATCGGCGGATATCTTCAAGTCCAATATCGACAGGGTTGCAGTGTCATTCAATTCGTCCACTTTCAACGTTACCATCTCCTTGAAAAAGATTTATCGTACCCTTATCGTTTCTAAACTGATAAACTGTAATTAGAAATATACATAATACTGCTAAGTAACGGGCAACAAAAAAAAAAACAAATGAATTTGTATCCACCTAATTGAACCTAATACATTAAAATGAACAATAATACATAATTATGAACTTTAAACACAGTGAATTTTCCAAATGTGCGTGAATGGACAGAGCCAAAACTATTAGAAATAGCAAAAAATATTCGAAGCACAGGTCCTCTGATAAAAATTAAAAAAGGTACTTTCTGAAATATATTTTTTTTATAGGCACAAATGGAAACGGTCAATTGTGAAAAAAAAAACACTGTTCCACCAGTCGATATTGTTTCAGAATTTAATATTCTTTTAGTGTCGCTAATAAAGATTAAATTCTGAGAATATAGGGTTAGACTAATACAGATAATTTTATTTTTCAGATTCGTCGTTCCCTGGCCATATTACCGAAAGTCGATTGACACTATTGTAATTTTATCTTTCGCTATTTCTTATAGTTTCCGATTTGATCATTCGAGCACACTTAGAAAAATTGTCTTTGTATTGCTAATTGTTTCACAATAAGCACAATGTTTCATTATACATCGTCTAACATAAACTTTATCATATTTAAAGCACATGTCAACTACACGTCTCTGTAAATAAGGTAAATCACTTATTTAATGGTGATATTATCATAAACATGTGATTTTACAGAATTAACTACTTATATTAATGACCAAATATAATATTATTTGAAGATACTTAGCCATTAAAGCTATGGGTTAATCAACAAATATTAATAACAGAAAAGTATTGGTCATTGTTAGTTCACCGTGTCACATACTCATTTTACGACCTCTAATGTAAGACGTTTATATTAAACGCTGTATAATCTATGCAATTTCCCGATATGAGCAAGAAGTTTATTATCTGCTTTCCATACCGAAGTCGCGATATCAACAAGTATAAATATTTATTAAAATGTACATTCATTTCATTGTGCTATTGACTAATGTGCCACTTTGCCCACACGTGTCTGAATGATAATTATTTAAGAGATAATGAATCTTTTGCCAAGCATCTATTACATATAAACAAAATAATAAGGAACATTGCTCTGTTACTATAACGGTTATTTTATACATAAGGCTTTACTAGCAGTGTTGAACCTATAATAGTTATATACGATATTAGTATATACTCAATACCCTTCCCCGACCTTACAAAACTAATATAATATAATTAACTAGGATTACTTTAAATGATATTTACATTACATCGAATACACTGGAACATATAATTTGATTTCTAGTTATACTAGGATGGAGAGGGGAGTGAAATAAGTATACAAGGTGAATTATAATCGAATGTCAATGTTACAAACACATAATATAGGGCGCCGCGGCCGATACAAATGACAAAATGTACTAGGCTTGCCAATTTTATATTAAATATAATATTATTGACCTTGAACTGTAGTATAGTATATAATATATATAGTAGATAGCGAAATAATAACAAACTAAAAAGTATGTTACCAATATATACTTTTTTTAAACTGTCAACTTGACATATGCCCAAATATCGTCCAGAAAATGATCAAAATTTCGTTTCGTTTAACGTTAAGTATTTTGTTAAAGTGCTTTATTTTTCACAAAATTTATTTTGGTATCCAATATAATTTTATTTATTTACATATTGCAATATTTAGGCCCTTTATACAATAGGATTCTATATTATATTAGGATTGGCAACCCTAGTTTCTACAGTAGTTTCAATCCTGGAAATACAACAGCGACGAACATTTATATACATAGCTTAACTGGCTAAGTTAAACCGTCTAGACAGTGGCTTCAAGTGGGGTTAGTGGGCTGTGAGCCCTGGATTGTTAGTAGGGGGAATAGAAAGTGCAGCGAGTACTAGATGACGTGAGAGAGAAGGCGCACCTGTTGGTTGGGCCCGCAGCACGTGGCGTTGTGGCACGCGTCGTTCGGCGGGCAGTGTAGCGCGCACGGCGCTTCGGCCGCCGCACCAATCGCCACCTGCGGAACACACTACGTCACGCTTGGCATTCCACGCGATTGGCGATTCCACGAGGTACTGCACGGTACGATTAACGGCATTATATCGTACCGCGCAGTGACATAGGACAGACTGCATGACGTGCCATGCGTACGGTATGCCACGAGTGGCGATGCCGCAATTACTGGTGATACGGAATGCGACATTTGCTGTTGTACTCTTCACGAGTACGCAAGTTCGTATGTTTCCTACAGATACACAGCTGAACAATAAACTTTGTATGAGTAATTTATGAAATATTAATTTCTAATTATTATTATGCATTTTTGAACTGTGATTGAATTAACTATCTTTTGGCTATTGCTGCTATGAAAACTAACATATACATGACAAGCTGTTGCCCGCGACTTCGTCCGCGTGGAATTTAATTTATTACCCAATACCTACTTTTAATTTGTTATCTAATTTTAATATATAAAACTACAACTAAAGAAATTAATAAATCTAACTACACCTATATAAGTGTAGTTAGCTATATATATAGCTAATACTTAAAAACTACCTACTAATATTTAGAAACTACCTACTATATCTAAAGAATTATATCTTTTGAATGAAATGTATGATTTTAATAATTTCAAAAGATTTTTCCGGGTATTGAAACGGTCTTTAATAAAATAGCATTTAAAGGGATAAGGATTAATACAGAGGTGTGAATAATATGGTTTGATTATTGTCGCCACTTTTATCAACTTTTAAAATGTAAAAAAGTAGTTATAATAGCATAACTACAGTAGTTGGACATATGGTATCGCGGACGTTTTTTATAGATATTGATACGTTCTATAATACTGTGGCACATTTTTTTGTTCTATCATCAATAGTTTCCGCAGCGCACGTGATGACAGATTTTTTATGACAAATTTTTTCACACCTTGGTTTATATTATATATTTATTAAGGAAACATATTTTTTTTTAAATGTAATATAGCCTATGTCACTCTATGAAGATGCAGCTTTCTAATGGTGAAATAATTTTTGAAATCGGTCCAATAGTTTTTATGTGAAAACATTACAAACATACATACAAAAACACAAATGTTTCCTCTTTATAATATTAGTTTAGAAGTTTAGATAGAAGGGAAAGGAAATCAAAATCTCGTGATTGTGTATCGACTTATGTTGCTGGCTGTACTGTCAGCGCCGTAATTAGCTGAATTGTGTATGTTATGAATGAATTTATTATTATTTTATAGTAATAAATTGCCATTGAAATCTAATCTTTAACTATTACTGCAGTAATAGATGGAGAATTACTCTTATTTTATATGATAGCGCAATTAGATTACGTGATAAAGAATGTTAATCAACTTATGTTGCTGAGTATCGTTATCGCACAAAACGTAGCGACCACGTGGCCAAAAAGGCTAATAAAAAATATGCGTCATAATGAGAGGTCTTGTTCAAGCAAAAACGATTCATAGGAAACACATACATAGCGGTCAGGGTCTTTACCTCATGTAACAGCGTGTGGTGGAATAAGGAAAACCTCTACCGATTATCCAATGTATGTATGTATCTTATGTGGGGGCCAGTCAGTACAGACCGGCGACACTTCGACCCAGTGGGATTTTTTGTGTCGACACTCTCCCAATAACGACTGCCATAGATGTTCATGGCAGCCGGGATCGACGGCTTAACGTGCTCTCCGAGGCACGGAGCAGGCGATAATTGTCAATCAATACGCACATAATTTCGAAAAGTCATATAACTTCCGAAAGTCAGAGGTGCGCGACATGGGTTCGAACCCGAGACCCTCTGCATTGCAGTCTGTTGGTCTCCCCACTGAGCTATCGCTGCTAATATATTTATTACACACTTGATAAAAATAATGATAATGATATAGTCATATCGTGTTAATAATATAATTTATATACGATTGCCAAATATTCAAGGAGCAACACCAATAATAAAATCTAATCTGTTTATTGCTCGGCACTGTTATATAGCTGTGTTTCGTAATTATATGCGAGTGTACGTGACTGCTGTCTCAGATCTCTGGTTCGATGACCAGTTCGGTGACTTGATATTGGAGTATATCTGGAGTATAACTACGCTAACCACACGGTACGCGTAGTTACCATGTAGAGTCGGTTTCGTGTCAGGCAAGAAAAAGTTAATGAGCTTCTCTGCCAAAAAAATCTTAGTAGCAGATGAAGATATTTTATTGCTGTGTTTCTGCACGCACGTAAAGACATTAGTCCTACGCCTGAATTTTCAAGTCATGTCGAGTAGCCGTAGACCTTAGTATGGGCGCAAACTCTATATACCCAGTGTGGGCATAGAGTGATTGCACCCACACTAACGCAATCGCTGATGTGACCGAAATCCTGTAAGTAGTTACTTAGTACTTAATTGCTAAAAATAGTTTTGTATGTGAAAATCTCACCTCATTTCCTCCCAAAGGTAGTTCGACGAACTCAGGCTGGATAGTCGTCGAATGTATGCCCTCGTTGTGGAAGAATTCTTTCACCTTTTCAGCAATCTTCATGTACTCTGACAAATTTCTACACCTATAAAATAAATATGCATGTTAAATGATATGTTTACATTTTCTACATTTAAATCGTGCAGTTGTATTAATTTTATTATGAATTAATAAAGGTGAAGTGTGTCAGGATCGTAGTAAATGGCAATCCGTAGTCTCTGCCTACCCCTCTGGGAAACAGGCGTGAATATATGTATGCAAGTAAACTATCCCTTTTATGTATTTTGTTGTTCATATGGTAGATCCTAACTACGTCGGCCTCCATGGCGTAGTGGTTAGTGTAACCGACTGCCACGCCTGAGGTCGCGGGTTCGATTCCCGCACAAGTCAAACATTTGTGTGCATGAACATGGATGTTTGTCTTGGTCTGGGTGTTTCTATGTATAATATGTATGTATTTACAAAATAATAATATACATATGTTTATCCATTGTCTAGTACGCATAGTACAAGCTCTGATTAGTTTGGGCTAGATGGTGTTGTGTGTATGTGGTAGAATATTATTATTATTATTATCCATTGAAATTAAACTGCTATAGACGGATTTTATCGCGTTGTTTATTTAACACTTTAATACAAAATTTTGAAAATTGTTACACTTCTACTACTATTAAACTTTACTAATTTTTAAGCTAATTAAATTATTATTAAAACTATTTAGATTTAATTTATTTTACACTTTCCCCGACGTTTCGGTTGCTTTTCAGCAGCCATGGTCACGGGGCCACTAAGATGGTAGTTGTCTCAATGTACTACATAAGTAACTATTATAGACTAAAATCCCATTACTGACAGACCCATGTAGTTTTAGCACAACGCAATCTGTTCATCAAGCGATTATCCTTATTTGTTTTGTATAGGAGCTATTGACTAACTTTATTGTAGAAACTGTCAGATATTTTAAATTAATTGCACGGTTGATGTAGTGGTTTATGTGGTTGGCTGGCCACTGCTACAACGCCGAGTGCTGTGGGTTCGATCCCCACACGGGATAAAAATTGTGTGAGCCGCAAAAATCTAGTTCTATCTAGTCTTGAGTATTTTTGTGTCTGTTGTTTGAATGTTTGTTTAGTCTCTTGCGACACAAGAATGATTCCAAAAGCGGTTGTATTTAATAAGAAAAAATATCTCTGTATTCCTCCATATGGTCGAATATTGACAGCTCGGTGAACATTCATCATCATCATCATCTCAGCCGAAAGACGTCCACTGCTGGACATAGGCCTCCCCCAAGGTTTTCCACACAGACCGTTCTTGAGCCACCCGCATCCAACCGCTTCCCGCTACCCTTACCAGGTCGTCAGTCCACCTTGTGAGGGGCCTACCCCTGCTGCGTGTTCCGGTGCGTGGCCGCCACTGTAGAACCTTTCCGCTCCAACAGCCATCGGTTCTGCATGCTATGTGCCCTGCCCACTGCCACTTCATCTTGGCTATCCGGAGAGCTATGTCGGCAACTTTAGTTTTCCTGCGGATCTCCTCATTTCTCATTCGATCTCGCAGGGAAACCCCGAGCATAGCTCTCTCCATCGCCCTTTGCGATGACCTTGAGCCTTCTGATAAGGCCCATAGTGAGCGACCACGTTTCTGAGCCGTAAGTCATCACTGGCAACACACACTGGTCAAAGACTTTCGTCTTGAGACACTGCGGTATATTGGAACATTAGATTATATTAATAGATAAACAACTTTGGATAAGTAAGCCGGGCTTCTGTACTTGTCTAAAGATACTGGTACTGGGTACTGCTTTATAGGTCCAATATGTAGGTGAAACTCCAACCTACCCAAACCCTGTTCCCATCTATCTGAAACACCGACTTTGCCAATCCTGCGTTTAAGGATCTCTAAATATTACAGTAACAATGATTACATAAGGTGCGTTTGGCGAGTCGTTAAATACAGTATTTTAGTACCAGAACTACGTGATCGGTGCATAACATTTAAATTACGATAATGTGTAGCCGATAACCTAATACAATGCCGGTATTATTTTAAACAAAGAAACATATATCATTGATTGTTATTTCAAGAGACATTCAGCTTTTTAAATAACTATATGTATGTAGGTACAATGGAATTGTGTTTATAAATTCACATCGTACGATTGTATGAATTAGATATTCCATGAGTTATTTATACAATTAAAATCCGTGTACTAAAATACGTTGATTGTTTTGCTTTATTTTTGTTTTCAAATATTGATTGTATGCAAACATGAAACAATAAATAGTAAATATACCAAGGATATACATTAAAAGAAATAACTAACTACAATAGCAATACGTTATGATTACAGCTCATTTTCAACTTGAAATTCATTATGAGCCTCTTCTTCTCTCTAAGCCTTTATTATTCCCAAGTCACTTAGGGTCGGCTTTTCTGGTCTAACCGGATTTGACTGGATATCAGTTTTTACACGGAGCGGCTGCCACCAGACCTCCACAACCCGAAGGCTAACGATACTCTAAGGCTAGACCAGTGTCAGAATATTAGAGGGTACTGACTTTCCCAATAACTACTGCCATAGATATTCATGGCAGCCGGGACCAACGGCTTAACGTGCTCTCCGAGGCACGGAGCAGGCGATAATTGTCAATTAATACGCACATAATTTCGAAAAGTCATATAACTTCCGAAAGTCAGAGGTGCGCGACGTGGGTTCAAACCCGAGACCCTCTGCATTGCAGTCTGTTGGTCTCCCCACTGAGCTATCGCTACTACTGTTCATTATGAGCCTATGAAATATTATTTAAGTTACCATGAAACATGCTAGTTCGGCATAAAAAATATTCATTTAGAACTAACGTAAAAACACATTTTTAAACCCAATGTAAACGTACGTTACATTTTAAATATAATACAGTAAGACAAAACTATTACATATTAAGCATACGGTATTCTGCCCTTAACACTAGATGGCGTAAAAAGTTGCCGAGTTCATCAGTCATATTGCCACAACTACTTTCTATTATTGTTGATACAAACAATAATGAAAACTTTACTTTATTAATTAAATATGTTAATAAACCATAAAAATGTCTCAATTATGAATCGCAAGCATATTATCTCAAAGGTTTCTTTCAATCAACATCTTTGTACATGATTTACCAGCGATGCTGACTTGACTGACTGAATGCCTCTATAGTTTATGCAGCCTATGTGTGAGCGTTTTTCTTTGTGTAAAAGTACTGGTATTTGGTACTCAACCAGTGTTCCAGCGACCAGTCGTGACAACTGACTGACAGTTGGCGTATGATGCCCTGTCCAGCTGACTGAATCCTATCATATCTAATAACGCTATCAGTGAAGATAGATAGTTTATTCCTATCAATAATTTCTTTAATTTGAAAAATATCAGAAGCAATTATCTCTAGTACGCAGCGAAATTAGGGGCTGAAATTGTGTCAATGGTAAGTTTACCTCGCCAATGTTAGCACACAAGTTATTTTCAAATTATCTTTTTGGAGCCGCTGGCCCTATCTTATCCTGCTAGACCCTTTGCGAGAAAAAGAACGTCCGCAAAAATTACATGTAACGTCCGAAAAAAGGTATGGCATTACATTAGAATTTTTGTCATCTTCACCTAATTGAACTATTTTTAAACAAAAGAAAATTCAAACATTTTCTGTTTGCTGATAAATGAACATTATATAAAAAATCTGCTACATGTTGTAAAAGAAAAGCAAAATGTTTTTTTTATTTGTGATCGCCGTACCATTTGACTGTTCAGCTAAATGTGTATGGCAAATTAGAATAATCACCGTAGCCCCTAGCTGGTATACAACGGCGTTGCCTTGGTGTGTACACATTAGCAAAATGTAATAAGTCCATTTCCCCACGGTTAAAGCACCGGCACAGTAGTTCATTGACATTGATTCTGGGACAAAGACTAGTTTGGATTGGGAATGTGCCAAATTTTATATTTCTGAAACGTTTTTCAAAAACAAACATCACTGACCGATCTGGAATATTGCATTTGTTCTTCAAAACATCATTTTATAAATTGAAGCATCTCGTCTAGACAAAGAGGTGTACGTATTTTTCATTGTGTGTATGTGATAGAATATTATATTATTATTATTATTATTAAGAGACAGCGTAATGAAAACTGTAATAGTAAATACAGACCATACTCTCGAGTTAAAAATCACTGGAATTTTCTTCGGAGAAATCCCATTATTTTCTATAATTTTAAATGTTTATTAATTACTGTGAACTTATCATTATGTATAAATCATTTTTTAACAACATTCTGATGGTTTGTGTTTAATGATAACACAGTCACACAGTCACAGTTAGAAAAATGTAAAATTGCTATCAGTAAAATGGGGTTTGTCCTGATGAAAATGCCAATGATTTTTAACTCAGAATAGTGGTATTTAACTACTATTTCAGTTTTCGGTACCCTGAGTCTTGTATCGAGTATATCTGATTTAGGAGCTGGTTAACAAGCCAGTTTTGTAATCAGTGCGTAAGTTGGCTAAGCAGGCAAGCCGCAACCAATTACCAAATTTTAAAACGATTATCCAAGATTACGTATTTTATTTATTCAGTCCATATCTAATCATGAAGAAATTGTTTCAAAGTAAACCTAATAATGAAATGAGTTGACGTACTCAATTGGCTTTTGGCTTGCTTATCATTAGAAGGATCAGTCTATCAGCAATTGACTGGTGTTCAATTAACACCGCCGATTTAAACGTAGCTATTAGTATGAAGGATATTTAAAGATAAATATTGGTCGTATAACTGACCTGCATTCAATTACTACCTTAACCGGTTTTAGGTAGTTCTATTTATTTTCATAGCACTGGTAAAGCAGTGACCGGTATTGAAAATTTACTAATTAAAAAAATTATGAAAGTTATATATTTTTAATATCGCTATTTCAACAGAAATAAAATGAGACCCAATGAGACAATCACGTGTCTCTACGTTACCATGACTATTGAAAAGTAATCGGACTTTCTAATAGCCAGGGTCACGGGGAGACCGATGTAGTGATCCTCTCATTGTTTTTAAATGTAGTATTTTATAGTACCCGAACATTATTTAATGGACACTACGCCGAGTGGTGTGATTTCGATCCCCACACTGAATAAAAATTAGTGTGATCCATATACAATAGTCTTACCTTTACGTTGTTTGAATGTTTGTAAATTTTCCTGCGACACAGGCATCTTTAGTTTCTTACCCCTTTTCAACTCCTTGGTAACGCGTGAGTATATAAATTACCGTTGAATATGATCTTATGATATTTCTTCTTCTCTCTTAGCCTTTATTATTCCCAAGTTACTTGGGGTCGGCTTTTCTAGTCTAACCGGATTTTGACTGGATACCAGTTTTTACACGGAGCGGCTGCCACCTGACCTCCGCAACCCGAAGGCTAACGATACCCGATAGACTATTGTCAGGATATTAGAGGGTACTGACTTTCCCAATAACGACTGCCATAGATGTTCATGGCAGCCGGGACCAACGGCTTAACGTGCTTTCCGAGGCACGGAGCAGGCGATAATTGTCAATCAATACGCACATAATTTCGAAAAGTTATATAACTTCCGAAAGTCAGAGGTGCGCGACATGGGTCCGAACCCGAGACCCTCTGCATTGCAGTCTGTTGGTCTCCTCACTGAGCTATCGCTGCTATTTCGACCTTATGATATTTATGATCTCTTATATTGCCAGAGATCATAGTCAACGGTAATTTGTTACCATCATGTGGATCCTGCGTTTGTTTGCCACCTATTATAAAAATAACTTATACTTGCCTGGTTACGAATAAAGCCTAGAAAACTAAGTAACGTTCACCCAAAGCCGGAATAACTCTCTACAGGCCAAAAAATTATGCTCCATCCGAGAACCGAGCCGCAGTGTAAGATTTTAAACCCCAGGGCTATACCTACGTATAAAAACGAGTCGAGGCAGAAAATACCGAATAATATGTACCTATGTTTTTAAACCGCTCTGAGTTTAAATCCTGTGTCTTAGAGACGACAAACATTCATACAACGGACACAAAGGACTTGGATGCTGGTGACTCAAGACCGGTCTGTGTGGAAACCCTTGACGGACGCCTATGTCCAGCAGTGGACGTCTTTCGGCTGAGATGATGACAATTTCGTCTCGTGTGGGGATCAATCCACACTCGGCACGTTGCAAGTATTGAGGGTAATACTTAAACCACTAAGCTTTTCGGGCAGTAATTACAAAATTAAATTATTTAATCGCTTCATATAAGTTCTCTCAAGACCAATTGAATGCTTAATCGCTCGGAAGGTTATTGTTTACTGGAGCGACGACTTTGGATCAAATCATATATTATGGTCCCAGTCTAAATATAGATTTTAGTTTAACGTAGCATAAAGCGGTAATGTTGATGATGTGTTTATTTTATTCTATGTTACTACGATTGCATCGGTAGTGTAGCAGTGCGACTGTTGTGGTCTCGGATTTGATTAATCTGTTGTCAGTAAACAGCTTTATTATGACCTCACAGGCTAGTCTGAACGCATATTTGATACAATGTTAGGAGATTTATTATTCACTGAATAATCGATTGCAGGCATTTAAATTAGGCCTGGGACTGACCTAGGACTGGGACCACAATAAAAGGTTATTTAATGACAAATTTAGCAACAGCAAAAATTCGAACAAACGAATTTAAATAATATTGTCTTCTGTTTATCGTGTTATATATTTTACACTTTATTACAAAATTTTGAAACTGTTACACTACTACTAGATACTATTAAACTTTACTAATTTTAAGCTAATTAAATAATTAAAACTATTAAAATTATTTATATTTAAGTTTACACTTTCCCTGACGTTTCGGTTGCTTTTCAGCAGCCATGGTCACGAAACGTCGGGGAAAGTGTAAACTAAAATATAAATAGTTTTAATAGTTTGTCAACAGCTAGTAATATTATAAATGTGAATGTGAGTTTGTTTGTTACGCTTTCACGCTTTAACTACTAGACCGATCATCATAAAATTTCTCAGTCAGGGGTAAAGAAAAAAGGACATAGGGTACCATGCATCCAAACAATAAATTGTTCTAAAGCAAATCCGCGGGCAAAATCTAGTTCCTACTAAATATCTCGACGGCACCATCATATGTTTAAAATTAAACGGTAAGTATAACATGTAGGTACCTACATATCGTTTGAGTGAATCGAACAAAGGCTTTGTAGCAACTCAAAGCATTAAAACGAACATCTACGTATATCAAGGATTCGTGAATAACGCAGAGTGAAGAAAGCATAATGGTTCCTTGAAATGTCTGAATTCATTCGCCAGAAATACTTGTGTTATATGGAAGCGTGACTAATACTTCCGCAGTCTGTCTTTGATTACAAGACATAATTCAAAGTCTATTGTGTCTAGCCACAGGTGCGCCGCTACGACTCAATTATAGGTCCGAAATAAGTATATCTCATGTGCGAACTTGCGATTAAAAGGCGTAGGTTCAATCCCTATCGTTTGAACTTTTGATACGATAGCTTAACTGGCAACTGCAGGGGTACCTAAGAATATCAGTAATTTTTCACGGAACGTGTAGTGGTTTGACCTTGTTTTTCGCTTCGTTGTTACCCACCCCTACGCCAAGTGTTGGGTTCGAATACCATCAACTGAGTAAACTTTGTGTCCGTTCTTTAAATGTTTGTAAATTTTCTCACGATACAGGAATAATTCCTAGAGCAACAATTGTCTTTAACAATGTTACCCAAATTTTAATAGAATAGGTTTCATGTAGAAAGAATGGACGAGGAAAGACTGACTAAGAAAGTTTATAAGGCTAGTGTGAATGGAACAGTCGCAAGAGGAAGACCTAGGCGAACGTTTCTTGATCAGATCGGAGGCGTTCTGGACAAAGGCCAGGTTAAGAGCACCTTGAACCGACGGGCGTGTATGAGGAATGTGATGAAAGTGAATGAAGTCAGAGAAGTGTGTCAGGATCGTAGCAAATGGAAATCCGTAGTCTCTGCCTACCCCTCTGGGAAACAGTCGTGAATCTATGTATGTATGTATGTTTCAAAATTAATATTACTAGCGGTCACCTAGTGGTCAAAATTCGACCAAAATTCCTAAGCTTGCTACTTTGTTTTCTGTTTTTCTCTATTACATATAAATAAGGTATAGGTAACCATAGTTACAAAGAATTGTACGACGTCAGACGAACAATATCGAAATACTACGAACGCGATTCGACTGCGTGTGTCAAATGCATGGTTGTGTGTGTGCAGTGTTTTTTCATTAATTTTATGTGTTTTTTATGCATATTTTATAAAAATATTAGGATTCGCCACTCCTTCTCCATATAAACTTTAACTGTGCCAAATTTCATACTCCTCCGTCCGCGCAATTTTCGTAAAAATGGGTACAAAGTTTGTGCTTCACGTATTAATATATAGATTATGTTTATATTTCATTCGCTGTTGTTTTCCTTCTGACATATATTTAATGTTATTTTGCCCATTTACCTACTTTACTTGTAACACATTCCTATCTTATTTCCATTGTAATTGATTGAGGAAAAATTTACATTTCATACGATTTGCTCTCGCTTAGAATAATTGTTATTTACAAAGAAAGAATGCATGACGTATGTACGGTACGTAAGTTGTTTTGGAAATAGCTAGATAAATTAAATTCTCTATGTTAGATACAAGATAAAAACAACTTTTAACAAAAAAAGGTATATTGGCATTTATAAATAGAGAATAGTAAAACAACTTGTTTATTTTGAAATTATGTTTTAGTTTCTAAACTATTTATTTTTGCTTATAATAGACAACTCCTGCTTTAGGGATCCAGCCCTGTGTGGCGTGGAACTTCACACCTATGTAATGAACACAAAGTAGTACTACTTATACAACTGCTACATCTAGACTCATAACAATTATTTGTAAATCTCACAAATAATTGTCCCGTATGGGATTCGAACCCACGTCACTCAGCGCAGTGACAGCGGCAAGGCACGAATGGCCTGCTACGCGGTCAGTCAAATTATGCTATAAATTGTTACACAAAATTATAACTGTCACTAACTCCAGCTTAAATCTGTAATTTAGCTCACTTATTTGTTAAGAGCCTGTACGAAATCAGGCTTTGAATTGTGTAACCTTCGTATTTGATTTTCCGAAGGTAGCCATCATTATTATATTAAACACCATTAAAAGTACCCATTAAATCCTGTAGTACAATTTACATGTAACCGAGTTCCCCATGCCTAAGCAGATATGTCAGGAAAAATCTTTTATTAAACTAACTTACTAAAAAACTAACTTCCTTCTCTCTTAGCCTTCATTATTCCCAAGTCACTTGGGGTTGGCTTTTCTGGTCTAACCGGATTTGACTGGATATCAGTTTTTACACGGAGCGGATGCCACCTGACCTCCGCAACCCGAAGGCTAACGATACCCTAAGGCTAGACCAGTGTCAGGATATTAGAGGGTACTGACTTTCCCAATAACGACTGCCGTAGATGTTCATGGCAGCCGGGACCGACGGCTTAACATTCTCTCCTAGGAACGGAGCAGGCGATAATTGTCAATCAATACGCACATAATTTCGAAAAGTCATATAACTGCCGAAAGTCTGAGGTGCGCGACGTGGGTTCGAACCCGAGACCCTCTGCATTGCAGTTTGTTGGTCTCCCCACTGAGCTATTGCTGCTACTAAAAAACTAACTAAAATACTATATTCCTATATCAATCAATTAACTGTCGAGAGAGACCATTCGTTAATGAGTACCAATGGCCTTAATTATTGCTATAGTACTCGTGAAATAGACGCAGCGTTGACATCAATTGTGCACATAGACCCAAAACTTTGACTGCACGATTAGGGTTCACAGAATTATAGTTTCGTGGCGATAACATCTTACTACCAAAAAGCGGCATGTCAACTTTAACATATAGATAACATTTGTGACAGTAGTAATAAAAGCGATAATCACCTAGAAATCGAATTTAGTGATAGGAAATTATCGATTAAAATTCGAGTCATTAGAATTGTCGAGCGATTTTGTGTTTTGTAATATTGTAAATATTATAATATCGTCTTACGTTTACGCAAATGACATACATTGAAATTAAACTTAATTGTTTTATAAGAGCAGCGGTAGCTCAGTAGGGAGACCAACAGACTGCAATGCAGAGGGTCTCGGGTTCGAACCCACGTCGCGCACCTCTGACTTTCGGAAGTTAATATGACTTTTCGAAATTATGTGCGTATTGATTGACAATTATCGCCTGCTCCGTGCTTCGGAGAGCACGTTAAGCCGTCGGTCCCGGCTGCCATGAACATCTATGGCAGTCGTTATTGGGAGAGTGTCGACACAAAAGATCCCATTGGGTCGAAGTGTCGCCAGTCTGCACTGACTGGCCCCCACATAAAATACATACATAATTGTTTTATATTTTAAGTGTAATGTTTTTCAAATAAACAACGTGATCAAATTCGTATAAAGTAGTCTAATTCCAATATTAATCATTATTCAAAAGCATTTGTATCATTTGATTATATATTAGCAAAACCTAAGGTCAGGTTCAGGGTGATTTTACAGTAAAATCGATCTGACTCATGCAATTACGGCGTAAGGAGCTAAAATATTCAGCACGATCGATCACGACTTAAAATTACCCTGCGCTTATAGCGTGTGTATATAATAGAGTTTTGAAAAATAAAAGGTCTACGAATTTATCGACATTTAGATGTGAAATCGTACTCGATACATTCGATTTATTTCTTACTAATTACACATGGCTACTAAAAGCTGACGACTGTCAGTTACACATATATGCTCAGGCCGTTGTAATGATTAGGTAGCCATAAAATCAAAATATCTTTATTCATTTAGGTCACAAATTAACACTTATCAAAGTCAAGGTTACGTTAACTAAACTATAATTTACATTTAACTGTTGCCACTTCAGCAAAGCAAGGGCGTAGAACCAATGAGAAGAACTCTTTTTTTTATAAGGCGACTCCCGCTCTAAAAACATTTCCTGTGTCGCGAGAGACTTTAAACACATTCAAACAACGAACACAAAGAACACCCAGACTTGTAACAACAATTTGTGGAATTTTTGTTCCGTGTGGGGATCGAACCCACAACACTCAGTTTATTTCTTAGTACATACATACATACATAGATTCACGCCTTTTTCCCAGAGGGGTAGGCAGAGACTACGGATTTCCATTTGCTACGATCCTGACACACTTCTCTGGCTTCATTCACTTTCATCACATTCCTCATACACGCCCTTTTCTTATTAATGGCTACTAAAAGCTGATGGTTGTCAATTACACTTATGCTCATCAGACCGTTGGAGTAATTACGTAGTCACAATAAGAACACTTACCTAATATGAGCACTAGCGATGATCCTATCGCCAGCCAGCTGCCACACGTGGAACTCGTGGACCGCCAGCACACCGTCCACCTTTTCAAGCAAGCGTCGCTGTATCGCGTCCACCTGTTCAAATAAAGAACGTCAAAAGCCGCGCTTATCGATAGATATAACAACACTACTCCGTGCTAAAATATTTTTGTGGGGACAACGCCATCTGTTGATGAAAAAATATTCATACCGGTATGAATACCAGTTAACTTAAAACATAAGTTTTTCACTTAACCAATACATCCATCGTACCGTGTAGTCACAGTATCATGGCGGTCTTCTGCTCAGACAGCTGGCAGCCGTCAGGCTTATACATAGATGGACAAATGGGAAATGACAAAATAACTCATATCTCTCTTTCCTTCGAAGGATCTGAAAGATCAAATTCCGCATTTGGTCGGCATAATTGTCTTTATGCAGAATCAAAAATTTCTAGAAGTGAAAATCTATTTCAGAAGTAAAATTTGTGAATAAGTTTGTAATATTATATTGAAACAGAATACGTAAATCTTAGCCAATACATCAGTCAACTTAAGTTTGCACGTGGTTAATTAGAAACTGTGAGCAGCTAGCTAAGCTCAAGTATGAACTTTGTAAACACTTACTTATATAAGACACAAAAATGCTTCAGCATTTCGATATAGAAAAATGTACATCTTCTGACTAAAACAGGATCCCATGTTTAGTAGGTATTAATGCTAAAATCTGGATTCCTTTTTTGTCTTCAAAAATAGCAACGCTATGTCGCTCTACATCCATTTATGAATATAAAAAAGAAACACTGCTTAAATCCAGTGGATCGGTTAAATTTCCCAGCGTCATTGCCTTTACTTTGGTTGCAGAGAAACCGAGTTGCCGGCGACCGGTCGACAGTGCGTAATGAATCGAAGGTATAGGACGTACGCTAGTGGAGCATTTCGCTTAGCTAAGGGTGCTGACAAGAATAATAGTACAGGTCAAATTGACGAAAAATTTCACTGAAATATGTGCATTGGTAAGTAGTACTTACTTGAATGTGCGTCGGCACGGTTTGCAACAGGATAAGCGAGGATTCTCTGAGCAGCGGCCACACGGACGCGAGTATCAAAATAACTAGAACTATACTAAGTGCCGGGTCTATGTAGTACTTGTATTCCCAATCAGTCAGCCACACCACCAGAGCCGAACCCACTACGATCAACGAACCTGGAACAATGCATACAATATTTACTGACGTGTTTAGATTATTCCTCTATGTTTACCTATACTTGAATATACATGGCTAAATCTTGGAGCTTAAAGCTTAAAGGGTATGTTAAGCTGGTTTGGGCATGTAGAAAGAATGGACGAGGAAAGACTGACTAAGAAAGTTTATGAGGCTAGTGTGAATCGAACAGTCGCAAGAGGAAGACCTAGGCGAACGTTTCTTCCAGGCCAGGTTAAGAGCACCTTGAACCGACGGGCGTGTATGAGAAATGTGATGAAAGTGAATGAAGCCAGGGAAGTGTGTCAGGATAGTAGCAAATGGAAATCCGTAGTCTCTGCCTACCCCTCTGGCAAACAGGCATGAATCTATGTATGTATGTATGTAAATCTTGGAGCGCACATATTTACGAATAGTGTTGTCAACACATTCGAATATAATTTCAACTAGCAACCACGAGTAGTTGCACGAGTTGCACAAAATCTTATGAAATTATACACATTCCTCATGAATCACTCTGTCTATTGGTGAAAACCGCAAGAAAATCCGTTCAGTAGTTTTTGAGTGTATCGCGAGCAGACAGACAGACGCGGTGGGGGACTTTGTTTTATAATAGTAGTGACTTTACATTCACCTACATTCGAATACAGTTGTGCACAACGCGATACCAAATTTGATGCATTTGCATAGCCAACGGTTACAGCGAACGTACTTACGAATAACGTTGTCAACACATTCGAATATAAATCGAAAACATTTGTGTGTGTATTTTGTGTTTTGTTTGTGCACAACGCTAGTCAGTGTCCTGGAAGGGAATCATAGGGATTTTTAAAACACTAATTTCTCGATTTTTTTGTAGGTCCCGTCGAATAGATTATTTCAGTAATACCCGCAATGCTCATTTACATTTTGTTCATCTCGGAAATCGGGGATGTCGAGAACCCGTATGCATATAAAGCAAATTCATAGAAACTGGGCATAGAAACATGGAATATTGGCAAAGAAATAATAAATTATACAAATAATGAAAATGATACATTAATCGTTTACAAATCTGATTATTAGTTATCCATGCAATTACTGGTTTTCACGAATAATTGCATCGATTAATATCTTATTTTATAATCGATGCAATTACTCGTGAAAGCTGCACTTTCACGAGTAATTGCATCGATTGTAAAATATTATAATATTTAAAGATGATATATTAAACTAATATAACAAAGACACCTGCAAAAATTAACTAACTTAGTAACATATCTATACTAATATTATAAAGCTGAAGCTTGTCTGTTTCAACGCGCTAATCTCAGGAACTACTGGTCCGATTTGAAATATTATTTTAGTGTTGGATAGCTCATTTATCGAGAAAGGCTATAGGCTATATAACATCACGCTACGACCCATGGGGGCGGCGCAGTAATCATAAACGCGGGTGAAACCGCGGGTACATCTAGTATTAGATATGTATTAATTAGTTACTACATTTTGCTCGCGACTTCGCTCACGTAAATGAAGGTTATGTCAATTTTCTATCCCACGGCAACAACATTTTTCTGGATGAAAGGTAACCCTATGTTCCTTTCTGTACCCCTGACAAAGTGTATGCAAAATCCCATGATGATCGGTCGAGTAATTAAGGCGTGAAAGTGTACGAAACAAACAAACTCACAGTCGCATTATAATTTTAGTTAGGATTTTAATAAAAATAATTTTTGTAGTTATTTAATTTACTACAATTTTTATTTTATTACGTGTTTGTAATAAACGTGCATGTAAGATTAATTGTAGACAATACCATATTATTTCAAGTGCAATTGAATTGCGATTATATTTATATAATCTTAGGCAGTAATAATATATTAGTATGAGATTGTCTAACTAATTAAATAAAAAATCAGTAAACGGAAGAATTTCGTGTTCATTGATTATATGTTTGTAAAGTACGAGAGTAGTCTTTAATAAATGTTAACTTAACAAAACTGAAGTTATGTTGTCCAATTTTGCCGTCGAGTCACTCAAATATTTTACGTCATGTACCGGTGTTTCGCGTTATATATATTTAGAAGAATATGTAAAAACGCAGTAGCTGAGACTACAGCGATTTGCACACACAGTCTTAACTCAATACGAAAAGATGTTCGGTCGAGTTATGGCTCACATAGAGGCAGCCTCGCGCAGCACATTGTGGTCAGGCCGAGGCGGAATCGTGAGCCTGCTAACTCAGTCAAGACGTGGCTAGATCAGTTCCTAGTAAACGTTTAAAATGCACAAACTTGACTTAGAAGAGACTAGAATCCCGAATTGAGCGTATATACAGATATCATACGCACAATTCCGATTATAACCAAGACTTAGGCACAAAGTCGAGACTTCAAAAATATTCTTTCAGTCTTGACTATGCATACGCACACATTACTAATCGCTCAAGTGACGGCTCAAGTGTATTTTTACAACATTAGCGATAAAAGCGATAAAAATAACCGATTCAAAGTTTAAAGAAAATATATATCATTTTCTATAGTTATTATTATTGACATTTTTATCAATAGTATATATATATATCATATGAATTTAGTAATTGCTGACAGCGATAATATAATCTAACGGTTCCCATTAACCTTGGTAATAGACAGCTGATAAGTCGGTTGATGAACGCTGAAACTCGATAAAATTGATACAACGATGGCATAGGTACGTATAAGTAATAGATAAAATACTTTGTGAAATCAGTCCAAGGTTGCAAAAGTTTCGCGTATTTGTTTTGAAGAATAAGGTCAGTGACAGTCGCCTGTTTTTACAGGTTTATAAATAATCCGGCGCCCCTTGAGCGTAAACGTGACTGATAAATTGATAATACCAGTAAATGTGTTTACAGCTAATATTTTTACGATCAAATGGAGTAAATAAATTTGTTATAAAAAATAAAAAAATTGGTAATTGTAACCATGTTAATGAACAGTCCCATTGGTGAGCACGGGCCTCTTCTCACTATAAGAAAGTTTAGGCCGTATTCACTACACTGGCCTACGCTGACAGATTTCACATAATATATATATCTGAAAACATAGGTATAGTACCTATCAGACATGAAGTTGCCTCAGGGTGCTGATCTTCACCGTTGAATGAGCAAAAATTAACTATTTAATACGACATAACTTAGAAAAGTCAGAGGTGTAATCGAGATTAGGTCTTCTGCGTTCTAGTCCAATGGTTACACAATTCTATGGTAGCATTTTTTAAAATTTAGTTTTTTATAAAGTTTATTTCGGATAAAGTATGAAAAAAAAAGCAGCGATAGCTCAGTGGGGAGAGCAACAGACTGCAATGCTAAGAGGTTGGCAGTGTTTTTAGTTTCATCAATTAGGGAATTGTCAAAGTATCACCATGTAGTCTGGCACTGTCTGGTGGACGCCAGTAAGCGCGCTCTTAAGGGATATACATGTTGGTAGCTATCAGAATGAACAAATATAAACATAAATGACCTTCCTTCCTTCTTCAATCTTTGAAGATGTTCAAGCGTGATCAAGTCACTTTAAAATATTAAAGACAATTGCATACACGTGACGACTTCGCGGCAACTTAGGTTAAAACGCAAATTCTAGATTAGTTGCAATGCAGCCAGCGTCGTAAAGTCAAATAAGTAAATAAAGAATTACAAATCAATGTCTTTAATATGAGTACATGGATACCGATTTAATGAATATCACAAAAAACTTTCGAAAAGTTTGAAAGTCACATGTAAGGCGCTAAATAAGACACGTTCATTTCGTTCCCAGAATCAGCCGAAGCAGAAAATACTTCTCAGGTAAACGCTCCAATATAATCACGTGTCGATCAATACCAGCCTACACAATAGGTGTTTATAATAACGGAATGATACCTCCCCTATTATCACTTAGAGGAAATTTCTGTTATTTACTGTACCCCGCTTCCTTCGCAGAGCTCACTGTTTACTGCTGCTGAATTTTATCCAAACATTTTGCATGACTGATGATAATATATATTTTCTTGTTTTACTGAGATAACTCGCGTAATAAGAATAATTCCTGTGTCGCGGGGTACTTTATAAACCATCAAACAACAAACACAAAGAAGACGCATACTAGGACTAACTAATTGAGGATTAAACAATTTTTCTTCTATCGATCGAACCCACAAAACTCGGCGCACTAGCACAAACAGCTGTTCAAATGACACAAAGCCGATCAGCTGATGTGAGTGCTAATGACACAAATTACATAGGTAATATCATCAAATCCTCAATGAAGGCAGGACCAAGAATAACGTCATTATAATTAATATTTACTTTAGTCCACCGCGGCGTTAGTGTAAATATAAAAAACTGTACTAACAAAATACACTTTTATTTATTATTGACATTGCGATAAAATCTGTGTAAAGAGTTTAATATCAAGTGGAACTTTCGCATAAATATATAAGAAAACCAAATATGTACTATGTTCTTAAATTAGCGACGTTATCTATTGGCTAAACAACTAGTGTTCAATGCGACTTCATGTGCGTTTTTTTAAAGAGCTGCCTCTTGCTCTGCCCATCTTATAAATTATGTCCAAATTTGATCGGCTGTCGTAATACAAACGATTTTAATACGACAAACACCCACTACTGGTGAATAAACCCGAACCATGACTAATAGTACATGTCTGAAGTGAATCATCGGAAATATGATATTACTGTGTAGTTCCGTATAGGTAAAGCAATAAAAGGCACATCTATTACCTATCCGGTGTTACATACTAACCAGAATCGTTAACCCAGACCATTATTTATTAAACATATAATAATAATATCGGTCCTGTTTAAAAACTGTCCCACTACTCAGCATGGACCTCTTCTTAGTATGAGAAGGGGTAGGCCATAGTGCACCATGGTGGCCCAGAGCGTGTTGGCAAACTTCACATATCTTCGAGAACATGATGAACTCTCGTACATGCAGATGTCCTCAAAACGTTTTCTTTCGCCGTTAGACCGGGCGATAATTAGCAATTTTATACGCACATAACTTTGGAAAGTCCGAAGTGCGTAACGTGAGATCGAACTCAAGATATCTGCATGGCAATCCAACGGTCTCCCATTAAGCTATTGCGGCTCTTATAATATACATATATAACTTCATAATTTACAGGTAAACAGAAAGGTTTATTATTACACTTCCACTTTAAACTAGCTACCTGCCTAAAATTCAATCGATTTCAGTAGGTTACACTTGAAAATAAAAGATTTCTGATTTCACCAAAAACCCATTTTCCCAAAAATCTCTTGCCATCTGACCATGGCAACCCAAAAAGATAGCAATATTTCAAGATAAGATTGACGTCAGAATATTGCCTCTGTCGTAGCAAATTGCGAAAGTTGGTTACGATCGCGGCCAAAGGTGCATATGAGCTACTGATTAACTTCTCATACCAACTTTCGTACACGTTCATGATAGGCGGTACTGGCTTTGTTTGTTTTCAAAGGCACGGTGGAATGCAACTTTAGAACTGTTTGCTGATTATTAAATCGCGAATGAAAGGCAATCTAGACAACTCAAGGACTCGACTAGAAACACTTTCTTCAGTATAAATGTGTGACATGTGTATCTTCAGTCAATATCAATGAATGATAACTAAATTATCGTTTTGAATTAAACAATGGGAAGAATATTTTTATTCTCATTCGTCACTGTTTCGGCTGATGCATTTCCTTATCGAAAGTATTTTGCCAATGTCAAGGCAAGCGAGTCGATGAATCAAGGTGGCAAGGTAGCCTGCACGAACCTTCACACCGCGTGCGGTGTGTCATGCTCTACAGTGAACGGAACTAAGACTGCGTCCGCAGTACACGTATTGTGAGCCACCAACTGCGTATGTTTTCAATACATATTCAACTTTTGTTGACACCTAACCGTCAATAAACTGCTACGCAATGCGTAGACGCTGATTCTAGGTGGATGACTATTGAAAACTTATACAAATGAATAAAAATGAAGTGTCTGTTTCTAATGTCAAAATAACAGCTTTTTACTAATGCATATAAAAGTATAATAAATTTTTTATTTTTTGTCCGTCTGTCTGTCCCGGCTAATCTCTGAAACGGCTGGACCGATTTTGACAGGACTCTCACTGGCAAATAGCTGATGTCATAAGGAGTACTTTTATTATAGAAAGTAAAAATTATCCGTAAGATAAATTGCATGCTGTCTCACTGTTGTTAGGATAAAGAAGAGAGATTAATCTTATAGATAAATGCTATTTGGAGGTGGTGGGACAAGCCCTTAACCTTTTTTATTAACCCATTCGCTGTCCCGTGATAGACACAATACAAAATCTATTGTTATGTATCATATGTGATTCATCGGACATGGAACCTGTTAAGTTTCGCGCGGACGACGTCGCTGTTAACAACAAGTTAAAGTATATTATTCTTATTACACTACGTTATTACGCTACAACAGCTGATTTTTACGTAGGTGAACATAATAGCGTATCGCCGGCGTACTCGATACGTTTATTTATGCGAGGAACGAGCTTATAGGACGCATGCATTACCTTACGCCAGCCGACTCTTGTTTTTGACGATTAGCGCATTGTACAGCGTATTGTGAGCATATAAATCGTAGTATGAACGAGAAATACAGTTTGACTTCACGTTCACATTGCAGCTCATAGGGAGGTTCACAGTCAGCAGCTGACAGTACGTTTGATATGAACACAGCCTAATCATGTGAACTTGTGATTACGTCACAGCCAGTAAATGTACCGGAAACGATTAAGGGTATACAATTATGTTGTTATACCAAACTGTTAATAAAATAATTGATTACATATTCCCATAACATTAAACGCGTGAAATCACACATCTTGGTGAGTCATACAAAAATACACATTGTGTTTTCTTTTTATTTAAAGTTTAAAGACAATCATTATCTAGTACTACAGTAAATGAAACTGTACGAAAAAAATGTGTATTGGCAAATGTAGTGGAGTAAAACACAATTTCCAACTGTATACTTAAATATATTTACAGATACATATTTAATTGATTTGAGGTTAAGAGCACCTTGAACCGACGGGCGTGTATGAGGAATGTGATGAAAGTGAATGAAGCCAGAGAAGTGTGTCAGGATCTTAGCAAATGGAAATCTGTAGTCTCTGCCTACCCCTCTGGGAAACAGGCGTGAATCTATGTATGTATGTATGTAAATAAATTCAATATGTATATACAATTAAAATTTTATTATTTTATTATATATATGTATATTATATGTATATCGGATCAGATAACACAAATTGTATCGAGCGATATCCAAATCTGTAACACTCGACGTAATAGGAATAGCGAGATAATCATCAATCATTTAGTCGTAATAAAATATTTACTTACGAAATTGCTCCAAATACATTATTTAAGGATTGAAGCAATTCTATTTTATTATGTAATTATAATAATATAATAATATTCTATCACATACACACAACACCATCTGTGGGCTAGATGCTAAGCAGAGCTTGTACTATATGTTCTAGACAATGGATAAACATACATATATACTTCTTTTTTTGTAAATACATACATATTATACATAGATAGAATTGATTACAACTTTATGATAAAATACATATTTACATCTACCTTGCACCGGTAGTAAGTGACTGCCGTACGTGAGGGCTCGAGTTCGATGCCCAAGTCAGACAGTGTTATTAGATACTAGCTGATCCGACAAACGTTGTCCTGTTTAGGACGAACTGTCAAACTAATTTTTTTCTTTCCGTAAGAAACTTCTACAAAGTATTAGAAAACAAAAAAAAAATTAAAGGTATCGGTGAAGTCGTTCTGGCGTTATGGCGTGACCAAGAAAAACAGAGATTCATTTTTAACCTTTTGAACGCCACGCCATAACGGCACCTCCATGTCCTGTACGCCAAGCACGAAAATCGATATATTATATATTGTTTTTTATGATCAAATATTTCAATAACTAATAACAATTTTGTTTGCTGTATACAATTAAGTAATAATTGGGGATTCAATTTTTAAGTTGTATCACTAAAACACAGAAACTAATGATTTAATATGTTTATTTTGTATTTTTCTGTGAACCGACAAAAACAGTTTTGTCGAGTATAGACGACGTTGGCGCACAGGGCACGCTTGCGCATGTCGAGTATAGACGACGTTGGCGTTCAAAAGGTTAAATAACTAGAAAAAGCAACACTACTCTTTTCTGGATGAAAGGTACGTCTTTTCTGTTCCCCTAACGACGTGTATGCGAAATGATGATGAGCAGTCTAGCAGATTAGGCGTGAAAGCGTAACAAAAAAACAATCTTACATACGCATTTACAATATTAGTTAGCATGTATGGTGGCATCGATATTAAATCTATATATTAATATGTAAAGCAAAAACTTTGTACCCCTTTTTACGAAAATTGCGCAAACGGAGGGGCGAATCCTAATCTTATATATAAAATTCTCATGTCACAATGTTAGTTACCATATTCCTCCGAAACGCCTTGACCGATTTTTATGAAATTTTATATGCATATTTAGTAGGTCTGAGAATCGGCTACTATTTATTTTTCATACCCCTTAGTGATAAATTAAACATAAAAAAAAGAAAAATTACTTTTGACAGAACGAAGTCTGTCCGGGCAGCTAGTATTTATATAAAATATTCATTAGAAATACATTAAATTAATGAAAAAACACTACACGCATACAACCATGCATTTGACACACGCAGTCGAAGCGCGTAACTGTGGTTACATACATCAATATAGGTATAATGACATAATTGACGACTCGATGGCGTAGTGGCTAGTGTAACCTACTGCCACGCCTGAGGTCGCGGGTTCGATTCCCGCACAAGTCAAATATTTGTGTGCATGAACATGGATGTTTGTCTTGGTCTGGGTGTTTCTATGTATAATATGTATGTATTTACAAAAAAAAAGTATATATGTATGTTTATCCATTGTCTAGTACCCATAGTACAAGCTCTGCTTAGTTTGGGCTAGATGGTGTTGTGTGTATGTGATAGAATATTATTATTATTATTATTATTATTAATTATATCAGCAATATCTTACAGGCAAACTTTGGTCGAATTTCGAGCACTCGGCGACCGCTAGTTTTATTAAAAGTAGGTACCTATTATTGTAAACTTAGAATACCTACGTTAGCTAGTTTCCTTAATAAACGATGAACATAATACCCTTCAGAGAAACTCTTCATAGAATTTACCGCAAATGATAGCGGTTTCCTCAAGTTAATTCTTGTTCTATAAATCCTAACTAATATTATAAATGCGAATGTGAGTTTGTTTGTTGCGCTTTCACGCCTTAACTACTCGACCCATCATCACGAAATTTCGCATGCACGTTGTCAGGGGTACAGAAATGGACATAGTGTACCTATCCAGAAAAGGGTATTGTTTCCGAGGAAAATAAATTTGCTGACAAAATTTCTATTAACGCAAGCGCAGCCGCGGGAAAAATCTAGTAGGGTTAGCTAGTTAGTTTCCTTAATAAACAATGGACATTATACTCATCAGAGAACCTTATATGTAGATCTTACCACAAAAGAGGAGGTTTCATCAAGTTATATTCTTGCACTATTCATTTAAATATATTATTAGGTACGTATGATTTCTAATTAAAACATTTACTTACTCGTTGTTTACAATATATTGTTATTTTATTGACCTACTATAGAATAAACTATATAATAAGAAACCTATGTTTTAATTGGACAGTGATGGACCATGACACATATCTGTCGCCATTTCAACTTACAAGCTAAGTATTTAAGTATTTCTTGGCAATCATCGCACTGGGGTATCACTTTATGGTATTGTTTTGGAAAAGACAACATCCGCTCTAGGAATAAATTCTATGTCATGGAGGTCTTTATAAGCATTTAAAGAACGGGCACAAAGAATACCCAGACTAGCAACAACTATTTGTGGACCACACAAATTTTTGTACCGTGTGGGAATCGAAACCACAACTCTCGTTGCAGTGGTGCTAACGAGGCGAACACTTAATCCACTACGCCATCGGTGTACTTTGTATTTTGTGTTCGAAACGAATTACGCGAGTGCGAGTGTGTTTTGAAATGCACCCGGGTCCCATATCTATTTAAGAAAAATATATTATTCCCATATTTACTTAGACATATTTGTATAGAAAATTGTTATTTTTTGTCTATACTCTAGACAAGCGATAGCTCATTGGGGAGACCAACTGACTGCAATGCAGAGGGTCTCGGGTTCGAGCCCACGTCGCGCACCTCTGACTTTCGGGAGTTATATGACTTTTCGAAATTATGTGCGTATTGATTGACAATTATCGGCTGCTCCGTGCCTCGGAGAGCACGTTAAGCCGTCGGTTCCGGCTGCCATGAACATCTATGGCAGTCGTTATTGGGAAAGTCAGTACCCTCTAATATTCTGACACTGGTCTAGCCTTAGGGTATCGTTAGCCTTCGGGTTGCGGAGGTCAGGTGGCTGCCGCTCCGTGTAAAAACTGATATCCAGTCAAATCCGGTTAGACCAGAAAAGCCGACCCCAAGTGACTTGGGAATAATAAAGGCTAAGAGAGAAGAAGACTCTAGACAAAAATCTTTATTTTAGCACTTTTACGTTAGAAGCTGTGCAGTCGCATTATATGCTAGACAAGGTAACACGGAAAAGTGAGTAAGAAGGAAGGCCATATCAACTTTACTATCGGAATTGTCATTGTGTCCACGTGTAAATACTGTATCTATTTAGCAATAAATAGAGTACAATTTTGATCGCTTGAAATTGACCAACTGAACGGATTTGTTTAAAAGTGTCATAATATAAGATATATAACACAATATCGACATATTGTCATAACGAGATTGAATTTCGCCATTCACACCCACTTTCTATATTACACAAGTCAAATGTGAAACAAGGATTATACGGACGTCATAGTTATAGTATTATATGCTGGGCGACGAAGCCTATGCATACTATGCAAGAGATGATGCAAGCACGTTACGTAATAATCAAGCAAAGAGAACGATTGACAAAGACCTAGCTCTCTCTAATGTTTAATATCTCTCTGCTATTGTTCGCTCTGGGCGCCTCTTTATGAAACTCTAACGCAATCATTCACATTTCTTTTTAAATACAACTCCCGAACTCCTAAATCCTGTGTCGCGAGAGAATTTACAAACATTGAAGCAACGGACAAAAATAATACTTGGTATCAACTATTAGTGGAATGCAGAAATTTTTGTTCCGTGTAGAGATCGAACCTACAAATCATGGCGGAGGCGAGGCGACCAATTACACCAGTATGCATACATTCAGTCGAATAATTGTATTTTCATAGATTTAAAATTATGTAGGTATTAAAAATGTTTTAAAATAAAAAACGCGGTATATCCATATAAAATAATAATAATAATAATAATAATATTCTATCACATACACGCAACACCATCTAGCCCAAACTAAGCAGAGCTTGTACTATGGGTACTAGACAATGAATAAACATACATATATACTTTCTTTTTTTTTGTAAATACATACATGTTATACATAGAAACACCCAGACCAAGACAAACATACATGTTCATGCACACAAATGTTTGACTTGTGCGGAAATCGAACCCGCGACCTCAGGCGTGGCAATCGGTTACACTAACCAATACGCCACCGAAGCCGACAAATAGTTAAAATAGTTTAGTACGCCATCCATCTTCATCGATGCAGTCTCAATATTCCGTACTAGGCTAGGAATTGCATCGTACATTTCCAAGCCTAGTACCTAGGCCTGCGTGGTACATTATACCCTAATCCTTCCTATATGATAATATCGACGTGATATAGCAGTATTCCCACTGTTGTGTTTCGTTCGGTGAATGAGTGCCGAGGCCCAATCACCCTCTTTCCCCATTCCCGCTCCTTCTCCTTCCCACTTCCTTTCCTAAAGGGTCGGCAACGCGCAAGTGATGCCTCTGGTGTTGCAGGCGTCTATAGGCTACGGTGACCACTTACCATCAGGTGGATCGTATGCTTTTTTGCCATCTTAGTTGTATAAAAAAAAGTAAGAATCTGTGGCCAGATGTGGAACTATTTATGTCTATGAATATCATAATTCAAATATGATTTCATACACATGGCCTTAAAATCAAATGTCGACATTTGTTTTTATTGCGCTTTTCCATAAAGTACATTACAAATGGTTGTACATCATGTTAGGTAAGTTATATATGCTTATGAGGAAAACGTGCATCATAGACATTATGTTTAACGATAACCTACAGCGGATTAAAACACCATGAATAATTGGTTTTATGATACATACACATATTGAATTATACCCCGCAAATCTATACTATTTTATTTTACAATCTTAGGAAACCTTACAGCTAAATTAGTATCATAGACAGATTTGATACGAGATACGATACTAACTAGCGGCCGCCTAGTGCTCGAAATTCGACCAATGTTTGCCTGTTAGGCCCTTCTCTCACGACGCTATTCAAATGCTGCGCGACTGAGATGCAAACCATGATCGCCTACTGGTATGCTACTCGTTTCTGCACATGGTGCTACGCAAACGAGACTTTTTTATCATTTGATGAACAACATTCGTACGAAGATGTCTAGTGACTCTAGCGATAAAGATAATGTTCTTCTGTATTTATATTACAATAAACGAAAATATAAAAGAAGATTGTGGGTGCATACGTACATCGAAAAAAATATCAATTGTAGAGCATTCGTCGCTGCTAGCTGCTGCCCTTTCTGTAACATCTTTTCTTACGTACTCAGGCAGCTTATAATTATACAAACATGGATAATTTTCCACCTCCTGGACAAAATTAATATTAAATGTTTGTTCCATCGCCATTTTGTGATGCAACGCGGTATACGACTCGGGTAGCGTGCGACCAGCAAGACGGTAGCGTGGGACTGACATCAAACGCGTCTTCGACGCGTCTCGTCGTGTGCGAAACTAGCTGAATATGTATGGCGGCTACTCACAAGCGACGCGTAGGATACGCGTACGAAACACAAATCGCTTGAGAGTCGCTTCGTGAGAGAAGGGCCTAAGATATTGCTGATATATGTCAATAATATAATTCTATATTGATATATGTAACCATAGTTACATATATCAATATAGAATTATATTATTGACATGACATATATATTGATATTTAGGTAAGCAGCGATAGCTCAGTGGGGAGACCAACAGACTGCAATGCAGACGGTCTCGGGTTCGAACCCACGTCGCGCACCTCTGACTTTCGTAAGTTATATGACTTTTCGAACTTATGTGCGTATTGATTGACAATTATCGCCTGCTCCGTGCCTTGGAGAGCACGTTAAGCCGTTGGTCCCGGCTGCCATGAACATCTATGGCAGTCGTAATTGGGAAAGTCAGTACCCTCTAATATTCTGACACTGGTCTAGCCTTAGGGTATCGTTAACCTTCGGGTTGCGGAGGTCAGGTGGCAGCCGCTCCGTGTAAAAACTGATATCCAGTCAAATCCGGTTAGACCAGAAAAGCCGACCCCAAATGACTTGGGAATAATAAAGGCTAAGGGAGAAGAAGTTACACGCTTCGACTGCGTGTGTCAAATGCATGGTTGTGTGCGTGTAGTGCTTTTTCATTAATTTAATGTACATATTTTATATAAATATTAGGATTCGCTCCTCCTTCTCCATATAAGCTTTAGCTGTGCCAAAGTTCAAACTCCTCCGTCAGCGCAATTTTCGTAAAAATGGGTATAAAGTTTTTGCTTCACGTAATAATATATAGATATAATAAAGCGAAAAGATTTGTAGTTATGTTTATAATGAATAAACTCAAAAACTATTGCACCGATTTGAAAAAATCTTTCACCATTGGATAGCTACTTTATCCAGAAGTAACATAGGGTAGGTATACAACACTAAGCTAAGTAATGGGAGTGGAGCATTAAACATGAACGAGGGTGAAACCGCAGGGAACAGATAGTAATATTTTTTGTAAACACGTAAAAATTTTTTACCCATAATCTGAAATAAATTAATTTTATTGTAAATAAATGAGGTAGTAGCAGGCTTTGAAAACTAGTAGAAGGGATAGTTGACATAAATTATGTCAAAAAGATTATTACTATTATATGACGTAACTAGTAGTTTTCCCGCGGTTTCACCCGCGTAAGTCCCGTTCCCGTGTGATTATCGGGTTTCACCCCTTTCACCACCTTCAGGGTGGAATTTCCAAAAATCCTCTCTTAGTGCTCCCCTACGCTCTCCAAGGAACATACATGCCAAATTTCAGCTTCTTGCGTTCAGTGGTTTCGGCTGTGCGTTGTCTGTCAGTCACTCAGTAACGGAAGAGTTTTATAAGTATATAGATTGCCATTTGAATTCTGGCGTGTGGGGCCAATAGCTATATATTTCTCCATAACTGATTCCTTTGATTGCTATTAGCTGCTGTGTACAAAATAAGAAAGAAAAATCAAACATAGGACTACCTTATTGCTGGCATAGCGCGCGATAACCAGCGTGACAGATACTGTGGGAGTCCACAAGTTGTTATAATCGGATGTTGCCCCTGCGATCCGTATTTAGAGTTAAATGTTTGAAAACACAATCGAAGACGCTACTGCGCGCTCTCAGACAATTCTCACAACAACTGTTGGATGTGATTATAACGAACACCTATTTCTAACACCAGACTTATACATACATCTCACGCCTACACATTATTTATTATTAGTACCGCATATTATACCCACATCTCGTCAACGTGCTTAGGTTCCATGGAATAGGGGACAAGAATATCACTGTTTACCGGGCACAATAACTGCACGTTGCTAGTAACAATTTATCAATAGAAAACCCCAAGAATACCTTGCCGACCTTGGATTCGAATGCTTTTAATTTCATACAGGTATTTTATCATAGGCTCAACTTTTTGTCTGAACTTAGTAACTAACATAAAAGTAAATTCTGTAAATTATGTAAACTTACTAATTGATATCGTTTGACGTTCATAAATGTTACTTTGTAACCTAAATGATTTTTGACCTCAACTATGAATCCTCATGCCAAGCAGTCGCATACCCTACCCCTACGTCACCGAGGCCAGACTCATACTTCTTCTCTCTTAGCCTTTATTATTCCCAAGTCAGTTGGGGTCGGCATTTTCTGGTCTAACCGGATTTGACTGGATATCAGTTTTTACACGGAGCGGCTGCCACCTGACCTCCGCAACCCGAAGGCTAATGATACCCTAAGGCTAGACCAGTGTCAGGATATTAGAGGGTACTGACTTTCCCAATAACGACTGCCATATATGTTCATGGCAGCCGGGACCAACGGCTTAACGTGCTCTCCGAGGCACGGAGCAGGCGATAATTGTCAATCAATACGCACATAATTTCGAAAAGTCATATAACTTCCGAAAGTCAGAGGTGCGTGACGTGGGTTTGAACCCGAGACCCTCAGCATTGCAGTCTGTTGGTATCCCCACTGAGCTAGCGCTGCGAGGCCAGATTCATCTAACCCAATATTAAAAATGCGAAACTCATTTTGTTTATATTAAGCTACTGACTGAGCTAGCTGCAGCGCATTGCAGAATCAGGCACAAAGCAGTTTGGTTTTAAAGATTCATCGCACGAAGCCGAGCGGCAAATCCGAGCTAAATTTCCTGCGGCTTTTTAATTTCGCTCAAAATCGTACTATTGCTGCCGCACGTACGGCAAGCTGTCGCCGCCACTGCATTTATACTAATTAATATTCTGGACATTGCGCGCTCCAATGTCGTAAGTAGTCACTATATGACTGTATTAATTTAACACGTTATTCTTTATCCACGACGTAAGCAAGCGAGGCAAAATAGAACTATTTTGAGTACACGCGACAGTATAGAATTCGGGCGAGGCAACCCGTATGGTAGACTCAGTCAAAATGGATTGAACGACGAAAGTGGACACGCCTAGGCTGGTGACACGGCATGCCTAAGCATACCAGCTTCGTTTTTGTACCTACGATGTATTGTCTATTAAGCTATACTTTTATTCGTCGTATAAAAAGCCTTTGCCGTGCCGCCAGTGAGAGCAGCATAAGCGCCGCTATTTACAACACTGTTTTTTTTATTATAATCAAAGTGGTTATGACTTTAAACTAACTATAAATAAGGACTTATTTAATACAAATGAAATCATTCCTGTATCTTCGAGATTGACAAATAGTACATTTTTTTTTAGTAAGTTTTACACGAAATCGATTGTGTGAGAGCGTCATTTGTAAATACACTTACACCCGGTTTGTAAAAGGTCGACCAACGACGTGTCAAAATCTAACTCACGTCAAGTGATTTTATTGGCTGTTGCTAATAAAGGCAGCCAATCGCAGCTGTTGACATACCGTTTGACCGAATGTTAACAAATTCTTATGTTGATCTGTCTTTCATTATACGAGGGTAACTGTTAAATTTGATTTCGATTTTCACTATAATAAGTATTGACATTCGTTTAGCTATCTTTACCAATATAATAAAGCTAAAGAGCTTTTTTGTATTTTTTTAAAAGGTGAGGAGGTTACTAGACATTGTTCTCATAGACCACTTTCAAAATTTAGCTGGTTCCGCTGGAACCCCTGCAGCTACATTTCTACCACAGTCCTTGGCTAAAGTTTAAAAATTTATCATGTCTCTACGGGCTGACCTTTTTTTTTGTAGTTGTGGGAGTATTTAGTAGCTAGTGGTATTCCTCAAAATATCCGTCGATCAACGTTTATAGGTGAAGTCAAGCCAACATTTTAGTTCTTCACTATCAAAAGCAAATAAATTTTCGTGGAACCTTACGAATTGTGAACCCCCATTTTTTTGTCACGCTAACGTAGACCTTCGTCGAGTCTCCCCTGGACTCCTAGGGGTCCACCTGGACCACTTTGGTAACTACTGTTATAGACATAGGATCACGCTACAAGACACAGAAGCGATTCAATAATCATAGACGTGAAGAAAACCGTGGGGAACAACTAGTAAAATATACTTAACTTACCTAAAGCATCAGAAAGGATATGAAGGAATACTCCTTTCATGTTCATATGTCCCGGGTCATGCGAGGCTTTGCAGGGAGCTTTATTATTTGGTCCTTTGTCAGGCTTTGGTGGCACCATTTCGTCAGTCTCCTCAGTGTCTGTGGCGTTGTGCCCGAGGGCCATGTCTGCGTTGCTGTTCACTATCTCTGTGAGATGCCGAACGTTCGACGGTGGTGGCACTCCCCCATGAGAATGCCCATGGTGACCGCCGCCGTGATCTGTGGAAGAAAGATACTTTTAGACATGTATATTTATTACAATGTTTTATACGTAGTTACCCAGAAACCATATTGAGCTTTCATTTAGTTCGTATGTTAACAAATAATACTTATAATTTAAATACACATAATAATATGTATATCGTACTAATAAGGTTAACGTACTAAAAATAAAATAAACACTGTCTGAATAACAAACTACTCTGAATATTTCTGTAACAAAGTGAAATAATTAATCCCATGTACCTATAAGCGAACTGGGACTTCAAACTATTTTCTATTTTTTTTGTAATTGACGTCATTCGCACGTCGAATAATTTCAGAATCATGAGGGTATTTACGAACACCTATCCAAAAAAGGACAACAAAAAAAAAATGTAATCATGGTAATTTTTTAAAATTAAATTTCGCTGTATATTTCTTCATTGTAATTTAACCACCTCAGTCCAATATCCGGACAATACGGCATATGAACGAACTATATTTCGAAAATGCGACCATGCCGGATAAATCCATACAAATCGTAACCCTATCCCTTGAGGTGTTAGCAAGAGATGTATCATCATACCCATATACCAATATAAAACGACTATGCTTCAAGGTCTATTAAACAAGGGTGATTCTATTGCCGTCCATCTGGCATTTCGTTCAACCGTTCTGTCCATCTGCTGGTTCTTTGCACCCTCCTATCCCGCCATTACCTCGACGGCTATAGTAGTATTATTATTAAAGGCTCTAGTATAATGCGAGCAGTGTTATGATATGTTTACCTTGGCAGTCTAGCTAGACAGATTAATGTGAGATATAGTTTCGAGTTTACCCTTTCTATTCTCAGTACATTTATAACCCTAACTCCTCAAAGGGGAGATAGTGGTACAGTACTAACTACTCACAACTACTAACCTAATTAATAATCAAGTGGCCTCGCTGATTTCAGCATGAATGGGCCGGCTCGACCGGGGAAGGACTACCCTCTCACAGAATATCAATGTGAAATAGCAGTATTCCTACTGTTGTGTTTCGTTCGGTGAGTAAGAGTGCCGGAGGCCCAATCACCCTCTTTCCCTCTACCCGCTCTTTCTCCTTCCCACTTCGTTTCCTAAAGGATCGGTAAAGCGCAAGTGATCCATCTGGCGTTGCAGACGTCCATAGGCTACGGTGACCACTTACTATCTGGTGGGCCTTGCTATGCCTAACCCAGTTTGCCATCTTAGATGTACAAAAAAAAAAATTATACTGCCAAAATGTGGGTATGATTCATCATCTAATATACCTTTTTTTTACGTGCGGGAATGCTGTGACGCATATCCCTCCAAAGGGACGAGTCCCGGGTCCTACAAACTGAACCTACCAAGGTGTTCCTTCAAACGATCTATGGCCGGTCCGCAGGGATCACTCGCGCATTATGATTCAACATACCTACATTGCGCCAGCTATAATTTTTGGCATCACGAAATAGGCAAGCCTATAGAATGCGATGAGCCTACCGAAGGCAGTTTCAAACAAGGTGCCTACTGAAATTTATTTGACCAAAGAACCTAATACATTGCCCGACATCAGAATCGAATCCGAGACTTTATAAACCAAACATACATACATACATAGATTCACGCCTGTTTGCCAGAAGGGTAGGCAGAGACTACGGGTTTCCATTTGCTACGATTCTGACACGCTTCTCTAGCTTCATTCACTTTCATAACATTCCTCATACACGCTCGCCGGTTTAAGGTGCTCTTAACCTGGCCTTTATCCAGAACGTCTCCGATCTGATCAAGAAACGTTCGCCTAGGTCTTCCCCTTGAGACTGTTCCATTCACACTAGCCTTATAAACTTTCTTAGTCAGTCTTTTCTCGTCCATTCTTTCTACATGCCCAAACCAGCTTAACATGCCCTTTTCTATTCTCGTCCTATATCCACTTTCATGCCGCATCTCTCTCTAATCACACAATCCTAACTAATATTATAAATGCGAATGTCAGTTTGTTTGTTACGCTTTTACGCCTTAACTTCTCGACCCATCATCGTAAAATTTCGCATACATTTATCAGCGAAACAGAAAAGGACATAGGGTACCTTTCATCCAGAAAAAAGTACTGTTACTAACATAGAGCAAAAGAAATGTAAATTTACAGAATAATTGTCTCGCCGTCCCTGGCATCGTTTATAACTTAATCAGTTGTAACATGTTTTTGGCGACCAAATACGACCATGACCTGCACTGATAAGATACCTAATTCCCATCTGCGATACGGTACAGCGGTTTTTTATACTTTATCTTTACGCATTCGACGCCAAATCGACACATTTTGCGGACAATAAGTGTGCGTTTCTGTCTGTAAGGTCAAAAATTCGATTCCGTGGTCGAACGAATTGTTATTAGGTTGTCATGTAAGGAAATTTTCAATTTCAGCAGATTTGCAATGTGGGCAATAGAAATTTATAAATAATAATGTCCTCCAGACCGAATATTGGTCACAGCAGCTAATCATAACGGAGGGTAGCCATCTGCGCAGGAGATATTATACTGCACAAGTGTGTGCGCAACCATATGCATTCCTACTCCTTTACTCTCATACTTCTATATGACGGCAATCAGGCACGACCGCAGAAAAATCAGACGCAGGACCAACGGCTTTACAGAGCAGTATTAGAGAAGCAGGACTTTAATCTAGTATGTTTTGAAAAAGCAATCGATATTTAAATTTTTATTATGAAACATGGTAAATATTTATTTTCGTAAAAGTTAAAGTAGACAAATACTTTTTTTTTTGTATTTTATTGTAGTCCTTTATAACATATTATTTAAGGAACACCTTGTATATAAATGTTTGAGTCCTAAATAATAGGGTGTCACTGTGCTTTGATAACTATAATTATATAGTGACGTGCATAATTGTGCTGATCATGAAAAAGTTGTATACTACTGTATTACAGTATTTGAAGGCTATTCTATTGCATTCGAGTACAGTCTATTCGAATGCTATCGCATACGAATAGTTATGCAGAACTAGATAGCTTTTCATGGTCATGACTCAGTCGGCACACGAACTTAGTAGTTTTGTGTTTTGTGTTTGTAAATTATTACAAGGGTAGCCGATGTACGTCCGGGCGTCACTTGGGGTTACCAAATAATATCAGGGTTGGTTTGAGGTATCAACCGCAAACCAACAATAAACCTGAGTGGTAACCTCATTTTTCATAGTATATGTACTTTTTTTTGGTTTTGTTTTCTGTGTTCTAATATTTGTGTATCGTGTACCTACATATATTTAGAAAAATAAATGTTTACTTTACTTTACTTTACTTTAGTGCTCTCTATTTTCAGCTTATTATCTCTGTAACTGCGCTAAGTTACCTTGATGTTTTTGTTAGTGTAAAATCATTTATCCAGCTCACTACTTTGATATCCTAACTAATATTATAAATTCAAGTTATAGTTTGTTTGTTTGTTCTGCTTTCACGCCCTAACTACTAGCCCGATCATTATGAAATTTAATTAAATACACGTTATCAGGTTTTTTGACTGGCGGAATGCTTTGACGCATACCTCTCCGCAAGTGCGGCGGAGGGATTATGTCGGGCTCACCCGGGAAAAGATGGCAAAATCCCGGTCCTACCGACTAAACCAACCACGGTGTTCCTTCTCGCAATTTATGGCCGTGGCGCAGGGATCACTCGCGCATTCATCCTGCAGCCCCGGCAGATTTGGGCCGAAGCTACATTTACGCAGCCGAAGCTGCGGGCAAATCTGGTATCGAATTTTAGATCACCTGTATAGACAGATGATAGCTTTTATTTATAGCCAGGTAAGCACTACCTACAGACGACCTTTCGTACAGTTGACGCCGTTTGCACTGAACAAACTTAATTAATACGCCCACATCGAGCCCACGGCAAGCCCACACCTCATTTTTGCCTGAGTTCCAACGCTAGTGTAAATGTGATACGCTTCTGCCAAATTCTACGAGGCATGAAGATGTTTTAAAACTGAAATTTCCAATTAGATATGCTGTATTTTGTTGAAAAGTCAAACACATTTCCAATAAATGTGCTGGCTGCTGGTATAATCAGTTCGATACGTTGGTCGATTTTCGTGCGACAGAATAAATCTAATCCGAGAATCACGACTGTATATTGAAATAATGAAGAGACGAGGTGTGTTATACCTGTAGCTAAGTTCTAGATCTCACGTAATAGTCAGAAAGCCTATTGAGATCTACCAAGTACCTACTTCTAGAACTACTTTTTCTTCTTTAACTTCTTTCAAAATAGACACTATAAGATTTTGTTCCACACGGGCATTGAAATCGGTACGTCACGATCGTGTTGGCAAATAACAATATTACGTAGTAATAACACTTCCAACATACATAGGCATCAAGCGCGTTTTAACAGATGAATGCAAGTTTATATAATTATATTCTTAAAGCCGTTGTTGATTCAAATAAGTAAATTTTTTAACGCCCTATAAAATCATCAGGTACTTAACACTTCAGAATCGTATCAATAAAACAAATTATATTACGAAAACATGATCTAACTTGCGCCCAGAAGAGATTCTCAGAGCTGTGGGTGTTGGAAGTTAATGAAAAAGCAACGTTAGGCAATCTGTACCTCTAGTCATGGACAAATAATTTACAGTAAATTTTCATAAATATAATTGTGATTTTAATTAGGTAATTAAATAATCGTTGGACCCTAGATACTAAAAAGTCATTACTAGGTTTCAACGTTAGTTAATGCTTGTTTCTATATTATTTGCACAAATTGACAGCAGAATTTCTCGCATCAGATGAACTGTTCGGTCGCTACGGTTTTAAGCATACAAAATTGCACGATATGAGTTTTGCGGCACGCGTACGATCGGGGCCGGATGACGTCACAACGATAAGTTATATATGTAGCATGAAGCCTATTCATTAACGAAAACAATTGTATATTGATATTTTGTGTCCTTATGCTCAACGAATGATTGCTGCGACATTGAGAGCAAAATTTAATAACGCTCTCGTCAAATTTCAATAAAAACACATATCACAGATCTCACCTTTGTTTACAACTCTCACTTACCTAGTGGTATTAGCAAGTGAGAGTCTTAGCAGAACAATCGTACTTACTGAGAGTTTTAAAAATAATATTACTTGAATTTGTAACATAATTACAAATGTAATAATGCTGCAAGATGAACAAAATATTCCAGTTTCGCTATAAAAAAAAATTGCCATCTAAAGCGCTGTCTCCGTCATATTATTGTTGTATGTGTCAGTTAAATTTTAAGATAATAAAATAAGTAAACGAATCTTACCTAAGCAATAAAATCTTAAAATTTCACTTATAATATTTAGTTAAATATAATCATAATTAAACGTGTTTAATAATAATAATAATAATAATAATATTCTACCACATACACACAACACCATCTAGCCCAAACTAAGCAGAGCTTGTACTATGGGTACTAGACAATGGATAAACATACATACATATATATATTTTTTGTAAATACATACTTATTATACATAGAAACACCCAGACCAAGACAAACATCCATATTCATGCACACAAATGTTTGACTAGTGCGGGAATCGAACCCGCGACCTCAGACGTGGCAGTCGTTTACACTAACCACTACGCCATCGAGGCCGACAAACAAACAAATTGTAAACATTAATTACATTTGAAAGACATTGTTTTGAAAAGTTAAAGCTGGTCAAAATACATATATATTTCTGTATTTTCTTCTATGTATAATATGTATATATTTACAAAAAAAAAAAGTATATATGTATGTTTATCCATTGTCTAGTACCCATAGTACAAGCTCTGCTTAGTTTGGGCTAGATGGTGTTGTGTGTATGAGGTAGAATATTATTATTATTATTATTATTATATATTATGGATTCGTCACCACAATGATGTGAATAGGCACAAAATATTTACAAATTGATGCGCAGTTAGGCGATTTCCCACTAATTAGGGACAATAATAATATTCTTTGAAAGTAAACTTCACTTAACTTAGTTTAATGGATTTTATCACGATTTATTTCATACATAGTTCGTTTAATTTTCTATCGTGTATTCTATTTTATAAACACCAACTATAAACTATTCTCAGCTGCCACGACCTGTTTTTCAGCAAAAATGTCTGCTAAAAAGAAGCAAATGTAACCTAAATATACACTAGTTTTAAAATAGTTTAAATAAAGTATATATTTTTCAAATCCGCTGCATTCCTCGCTGTAGTATAATTTAAACGTGTATCGTTCGCGTAAATGTATGACAATGTTATACTGTTTTTGTTTTTATCATAGTTATTTATCTGCTTGTGTATATATACTTTTGATTTGATCTGCATCGCCTATATCCCTGAATAATAATAATCATTTATTCAACTTAAATTGGTACAAATGCATACAGAAATGTATTGCATCCATAAATCCCCAATTATGCTTTTGGATTGCACGTGATAAGGAACGAAACTAGTGCCGTTTACCGCTGCTAGAAAATTTCTTGCCAGCATAATCCTATTACACTTTTGCCGAGCCGGAAACCAAACCCGAGACTTCATGCACAGCAGTCGCATTCACTACCGCTGCGCTACCTAGGCAGCAGATGTTACTTAACTATACTAATATTATAAAACTGAAGAGTTTGTTTGCTTGTTTGTTTGCTTGGTTGAACGCGCTAATCTCAAAAATTACTGGTTCGAATCGAAAAATCTTTTAGTGATAGGTAGCCCATTTATCGAGGAAGGCTATAGGCTATATAACATCACGCTACGACCATTAGGAGCAGAACATCAATGAAAAATGTTGCAAAAGCGAGGAAAATCTCTTATGTGAAGCAGACGAATTTGCACGGATCAGCTAGTTTCATAAAAAAACACCAGGGTAATTCTGGCCGCAAAAGATAAAAATTTTAACAGACGGACAACCTAAAGTTAGTAACTTTGACGTGATATTTTTTATTAGGCTAGTAACGACACGCGTTTGTATTATGAGTAGTTTGTATGCCGAATCCATTTCTATGGCGACTTTGTGACACGGTTAATTTGGAGCAAATAAGATATAAAAGTATGCCTATATCGACAAGTATAGGACGTCATGTATAACTTTTTTATTATATTATTATAATGTTATTTACATGGTTAGACAAAACGTGTATGGATTAAAGAACATTATTATAATGCAATATTGAGCAGCGATAGCTCAGTGGGGAGACCAACAGACTGCAATGCAAAGGGTCTCGGGTTCGAACCCACGTCGCGCACCTCTGACTTTCGGAAGTTATATGACTTTTCGAAATTATGTGCGTATCGCCTGCTCAGTGCCTCGGAAAGCACGTTAAGCCGTCGGTCCCGGCTTCCATGAACATCTATGGCAGTCGTTATTGGGAGAGTGTCGACACAAAAGATCCCACTGGGTCGAAGTGTCGCCGGTCTGCACTGACTGGCCCCCACATAAGATAAGATAAGATAATTCAATATTTCTTAGTATTCTCTAAAGTACATGTATACAAATATTACATATTAAAATTATACTACTTCACACGTATTTTTTTAATTATTGCCAGTAGACTACACTTCGCCTGATGGTATTTGTGTAGTTTACGAACAAAGCTTCCACCCACGTCCTTATATGCTGTTCATTTAAATTTAAGCACATATTTTTGAAACCACGTATTTCAAATATAATTTTAATACACATTTTCTATTACCGTATGCTACGATCGCGTACAATATCAGGGGCATGCGCGTTGCCGACAATACGACAAAGAAATTGAAGATAGGATAAAAGAAAAGCTGCCGGTGGGGAGTGTTGTGGGTTGGATCTCCGCATGAGACAATACGTGCATACTGTAAAGGTTTAATTTTTTTAATTTTTTTTTTGTCATTTATTTCTTTTTTATATGGGTTGAGTAATAGTTTGTTTTTTCTCTGGGTACGTATCTTTGAAGAAAATTTATTGTTAGTTGTAAAATTGTATGCAGCTGGCTTGATGTCCGTGCGTAACGGTGGTCTCCATTGAAAATCAGCGTTGCGATATCACATCGGTTTTATCGCAACATCAATGCTGAATGGAGACCATTTGTTGCCACAATAGCATAATATGTATATATATATATTTTTTCTTTAATTACTAACTGTTTATTTAATTGTCTTTTTTATTATTTTGTCTATTTTGTAAGAAAAATATGTAATCATATTTCTTTGTGGCAATAAAGAATGATTTCTTTCTTTCTTTCTTTTCTTTCAAAAGTTATGTGAACCCTTATTAGACGGATGAGAAGTAATAACAAAGATACTACTCTTGCCGGTTTTGTATAAGAAAATGGGCCTTCTCAAATAAATAAGATAGGGCAGGATCATCCTCTCAAAAAAAAAGAGGGCAGAATCATCCTTTCAAAAAAATTGCAATGTTTTTGGACTGCAATATGGTCTCGCGTTGTGTACACATAAGTAGGTGCTCGTTTTCGACCATAAACTAACTGACATAGAGGCTGATTTTCAAATATGACTTATTACTTAAGGGTTTCATCAGTAGTGAGTAGGGTAATCGTTTGAGCTTCTTACAGAACTGATTTGTAATATAAACAATATTGTAAACTTGACGATTAAAAAGAGTGGCCGTGAGTTTCTTGCCAGTTCTTATCATTGGCTCTACGTCCTTCCTTTGCTGAACGTGCAACAGGTAAATGTAATTTTTTATAAATAAGTGTGAGCTTAAGGTTCATAAGTGTTACTTAGTAATATATACGAATAAATAGATTTTCACCGATGCCTCTCCCCATTACATTTCTTATCACATTTAAGTTTATCACTGTTTATGCTGCTATGCAAAAATGCACTCTATTAATTGCCTGATAGACATACTATTTTGTATGGAGTCTTTTCGTCACTTCTATCAACGGTGTTCCTATGGTCGATTGTTTAAGCACGCGCAGCTGTTTGCCCGTTGTATCGTCCTTATTTATGTGTTTTACAACATTTTGGCTTAATATAAACTACGATTAACCTCGTATAATATTTAAACATTCACAATGTATGTGTCTCAACCATATCAAAATAGACTGGAAAGTTTGATAGGATTTACGGAACTCTGTTTAAATAAAAAGTAATCATATAAATCAACTATCTTTTGCCCGACTTCGCGGCGTGGATTTTATAAAAAATCAATATATTTTTCTAAAATAAAAGTAGCCTAAGTTACTCCTTATAATATCAGCTATCTGCCAGTAAAATATTCGTGAAAATCAGTCCAGCCATTTTAGATTTTCATTAGACGGAGCCCGGAACAAACTGACAGACAAAAAAGAAATTGATTTTTTTATATAAGTACCGTACATATTTCATTTATTTAGTAAAAAGCTGTTATTTAGACATTACAAACAGACCCTTAAATTTTATTTATTTGTAACGTATAGATTAAAAAGAAATTCTGCATTAAATTTGCACTTATATGTCGTCAATTGAAAGCACCGATGTCCTTGTAAATTACACGGCCCAACCCCATATTTGATCGTCGTTTTTATCGAATCATGTTTCAAATTGTTTAGATGGCTACGTAGCCACCAGTAACACAGGGTATCGCATGTCTACACGAAAGTAAATTTAATAAACTCGCTACCCCTTTGACGTTCATAAGTGTCATTCACCTAAGTGAATAAATGATTTTTGACTTTGAAATTTAGCGAGATCCATACATTATTTACAGCAAGCAGCATTGGTATCGCGATCAAGAGGTTGTGCCTACCCCTGGGTGATGGTATGGTAATATATATTTAATATATATATTATCTCCTGGATATTTATTATATAATAGTCATACCAGTCATTTGCAAATCAAACAGCTGGAAACTTTTTTTTAAAGTATGTCTGTCGGTGCGGTCGCTGCTCTTTTAGGTTCCTTGAAGTCATGCTGTGAGCAGATAATCCACCGGGATTATCTGCTCACAGCATGACTTCAAGGAACCTAAAAGAGCAGCGACCGCACCGACAGACATACTTTGCACCACCATCACCCAGGGGTAGGCACAACCTCTTGATCGCGATACCAATGCTGCTTGCTGTAAATAATGTATGGATCTCGCTAAATTTCAAAGTGAAAAATGAATATATAATATATACCGATATATTATGCGTATCTTCTAGTGTATTCTTCTAGCCTACTGTGACAGCTTACCCCTCAGCAAGCCGTGTTTTTATTTACTATTTAACCTTTTGAACGCCAACGTCGTCTATACTCGACAAAACTGTTTTTGTCGGTTCACAGAAAAATACAAAATAAACATATTAAATCATTAGTTTTCTGTGTTTTAGTGATACAACTTAAAAATTGAATCCCCAATTATTACGTAATTGTATACAGCAAACAAAATTGTTATTAGTTATTGAAATATTTGATCATAAAAAACAATATATAATATATCGATTTACGGGCTTGGCGTACAGGACATGGAGGTGCCGTTATGGCGTGGCGTTCAAAAGGTTAACAGTCTTACTTATAAAATATCGCTAACTAACACTTAGCCACCTCGCAACTGAATAGCTTTCAAGTCCATGATCAAAGATTAACCTTTAATCAGCGGCTTACTTAACTATTATTCAACTAACACTCAACGTTGAGTAATGTTTACAGGTGAATTGATTTCTTATGAGTGGCAAGTTAATACTTAGCTACCGTTTATAAATATGAGATTATTTTAAAAATATTATTAGCAATTTGTATTAAGTACTAGTATTCTTGTTAACCCCTACAGCTAAGCTAGAATACTTGTATTGGTTCAGGTCGATAGTGCAATGGATTGGAACCGAACTCGCGACCTCTAGATCGCATGTCCAATACCTTATCCTTTGAGCTACCGCCGTTTCAAAAATTGGTTTATTAGTACTGTTAGTGCATAAAACAATATAATTCCACTCACCATGAAACAAAAACAGCCCAACAATATTTAACACCAAGCCTAACGTGCCAACAGCGACCAGCAATCTCGCATCATGAATCATCTCGATCTCGATGAATCTCTTCACAGCTTCCACTGTGATGCTGAAGCACAGCGCCACTAGGAACACAGCATTTACTAGGGCGCCTAACACCTCCGCGCGGGCCCACCCGAATGTGTTCTTCGACCATTTCTTTGGTGACATCTGGGGACAAGAATTAGTACTTTAGATACGCCTACATTTGTTGCAATTATATGGAAGTGATATATAATTTCCTTTTGCCTCAAACTATGAGGCAAAAACAAATTATAATAATAATAATAAATTTATTTGTTCTCATAAATATACAACTGGCTCTTAATCTAGCATATAAAGTAATTTGCGATGCGCACAAACGAGACCCAAAGTACAACCAGATACAATCTATATATAAAACTCTTCCGTTACCGAGTGACTGACAGACAACGCACAGCCGAAACTACTGAACGCAAGAAGCTGAAGGATTGGCATGTATGTTCCTTGGAGAGTGTAGGGGAGCACTAAGAGAGGATTTTTGGAAATTCCACCCCGAAGGGGGTGAAAGGGGTGAAACCCGATATTCACACGTGAACGGGACTTACGCGGGTGAAACCACGGGAAAACTACTAATCGTAAATATAATTTAAGCTAGTTAGTACTGTTGTTATTGGGTTCGCCTGAATGCATCCGTGCGCATCGCTAAATACAACCATAAAAATTATATTCTACAAAGAGTAAGAGGTCGTCGTTGGCTGCTATACTAATATAAACTGTGTCACAGCTGCCAGCGTCTTCTACCCTGTATGACACAACATGATATCATTTAACGTAGAAGAAGAAATTATAAGTCTCTTGTGAATTAAACATCTATGATTCACAGTTCCATTAAGCGATGTATTACAACCGCAGTTTGGACATAGTGCTTCTATTATGTGTCGTCAAACTGAGCGCATTTTCACAAGAAGATGGCAAACACAGTATTGGGAAACAAAAGGATATAATTAGAACCTCAAAAATTACAGCTCTCTGTGATTCAGACATTAATTAAGTTATTAAAGGCCGATATATTAAACCACTAGACACATTTTTCTTGTTAAGTACCTACGAATAAAATATATAAACGAGGAAAAATACTCTTCACGTACTGCTTCATGGGTAGACTTTTACTTATTTATAATTTACATTCGTATTTATGTGCATCTCTAATCGACTAAGATACTTTTTTAAGAGAAAGAATACAACTCGTCATGTCCAAAGGAACTTTTAAAGAAATTTTTAATATATTTGTGTAGAGCTAATAATAGCTTAATAGGTAAAGCGTCGACACGATTTGTAGATACATATATGTAACTAGCTGTCCCGACAGACGTTGTCCTGTACACACGAAAAAACAAAAATAAAAATTTATCAAAATCGGTCCAGCCGTTTAGGAGGAGTTCAGTGACATACACACGTACAGTAGAATTATATATATATATATAAAGATAATCAACCCTAGTTCCAATTCCCACAATTAATCATTTAATTTAACAACATGCTGTATGTATAGATATATGACAAGGAATGATATAGCTTGTAGCGGTATTATGGTACGGAACTCCAACTGTAGATTTGGTACCGAAAACTACTATGATTTCAGTATCCGAGTTATGCCTAGCAAAAGGATACAATATGTATCTATTTATTTCCAAAATACTAAAAACTACTGAGTGATTTACAATGGTTTACAACTCGTACACGGAAACATCTAAAGAACTTATCTATGTAACGACGAAATTGCCGAGATTTCAATCGCACAGCAGATTGAGAAATTGAAATTTGTGTTGGACTCTAAGGGACAGGACAAATAGAAAAGACGTAAGACGAGGACGCGTCGCAGACACGGCGCCCCTTCAATAAATTTTCATACAAAATGTAAAGAAGCGTCGCGACACAAAACAAACAGAAAAGACAGGGCGCGTACGAGACGCGGACACGACGCTTCAATCAATTTTCATACAAAATGTATAGTCATTTAGTATGAAAATTGATTGAAGAGGCACCGCGTCTACGACGCGTCCTCGTCTTACGCCTTTTCCGTTTGTCCTGCGCCTTAGTCACTAAGCTGTGAAAACGTCATCAAAACCTTTCATTTTGCGAAATGCCTGATTATGTTTTAAATTCAGAGTCCTTAAAATAGTATTCCTAAATCTAAGTTTCTTTTAATAAGTATTTCTAATTTATAGTTGCAGGTTTATAATCGCATAGATAGTGACTCGTGGTCTAGTTACGGACCACACACTTATACAATATGATACACCTATTAATTCAGGGCTAATTCTTACGACCGTCTCATGATGTTATCGAGATCGTAGAGTAAAGATGTCCCTCGCAGATATGCCCACATGTCATTGAGATGAAAACACAATATCTTAGCAGATAACTATGCTTTTTACAATTTTTATCAAATAATAATTACGGTACAAATAAAATACAGAAATATTTATGCAAATGAGCAAGACGTAAATTGTGTGTACCTATACAAATGATAGAATTCACGATACAAATCGAATGCCTTCCAATGCCACAACTCCTTACCATAACCAAATTTAAAATAGGTTGCATTCCTCTTTTTCAAACCAATGTTATTAATATTTTCGTATAAATGAATTGAATATTCTTTCTTTAAAATAAATAATAATAATAATAATAATAATAATATTCTATCACATACACACAACACCATCTAGCCCAAACTAAGCAGAGCTTGTACTATGGGTACTAGACAATGGATAAACATACATATATACTTTTTTTTTGTAAATACATACATATTATACAAAAAAAAAGTATATATGTATATAAATATATAATAAATATAAAATATTTATTATATATTTATAAGTATATAAATGTTAAGTTCCTTTAAAAATAATAAGAAATTGCTTTGGATCGGCGAGTGATGTGGGTTACTTATTATCCCAAAAACCATGAAAGCAAAGCCGTGGGTAAGTATATGTATTAAATAAATTTGTTTACGAACAATGAACACAATAATATCAGTCAGTTATTGATATGCAAACAATGTACATAGATTAACGTAACCCGCGGATTAACCGGTACTACGCAATTGTATGGTGTCAATAACCTATGTATCACCATTTTATAAATGTATAAAAATAATTCTGCTATGTACAAACATAGCTTCACGCCTACATCTTTAAAAGGGTTGTCAGAGGTGTATTATACCTACTGTTTGCCAGTCATGGTTTTAGGTTAAACCTAATAGAGGGCAAGCCTATTTATTGTTTGACCAAAACCGCTGTACCGCGCCTTAGGTATGTGCGCGGCGAGACGGGGGGGAGGAACGCAGGCCGCCCACATACCTAAGGCGCGGTACAGCGGCTTTGGTCAAACTATACAACAGCTTTGTCCGTCCGTCCGTCCGTCTGTCTGTTATACAACTTTCAACTCAAGAACCGTAAGAGCTAGACTCGCGGTCAACGTCATTCGACTCAGCATAGTCGATATACCCCGAAATGACTATGACCTTTGACCTCTGACCTCAAGGTCACGTGATACCATTTTTTTCGAACTCTAAGATTTACGGCAATTCATGGCCGTTTCTCACTTGTTTTGTCTCATGTGGGAATCGACCCCACAACACTCGACGCAGTGACAGAGGCGTAGCGACCACATAACTTCTACGGCATCCGTGTCGCTATTAAGATACTCGTAACTAAAAATCTAATAACATATTGCTGGACCCGGGGATCGAACCCGAGAGCTCACGCAGTCGCATTTACTACCGCTGCGCTAGTATATTTACATACAAAAACCTAACTTGGATATAAGTATGAAATTCCTATTTCGATATGAGTCACTGATTCAAGGTGCTTGAGGCTCTAATAGGAATATTTACATTTATGTATAATATACATAGGTAGTTAATTATGTATGTGTATGACGTATTTACGTCGGTATGTCGGTTTAATATTACTACTAAACGGTATGTACGAATAGCTGTAATGTGTGTAAACAAAACTGGTGTTTTAAGCGTAGCCACCGAGTTTTAAGTTTTCCAGTTTAATTATTAGGAATATTGTTTGTAAAGTTGCCGATGATGTAATAAGGCGAACGTTTCTTGATCAGATCTGAGGCGTTCTGGACAAAGGCCAGGTTAAGAGCATCTTGAACCGACGGACGTGTATGAGTAATGTGATGAAAGTGAATGAAGCCAGAGACGTGTGTCAGGATCGTAGCAAATGGAAATCCGTAGTCTCTGCCTACCCCTCTGGGAAACAGGCGTGAATCTATGTATGTATGTATGATATAAATATAATATAGGTACTTAATTCCACAAATGATGTAGTTTACTCAATATTATCTAGTATTCATTGTTTTAATTTAGTTTTGTATTTATAGTTTAGGTATATATTTTAGTTTATTTAGTTTATAAGTTTATATTAATAATATAATAAGCAGCGATAGCTCAGTGGGGAGACTGCAATGCAGAGGGTCTCGGGTTCAAACCCACGTCGCGCACCTCTGACTTTCGGAAGTTATATGACTTTTCGAAATTATGTGCGTATTGATTGACAATTATCGCCTGCTCCGTGCCTCGGAGAACACGTTAAGCCGTCGGTCCCGGCTGCGATGAACATCTATGACAGTCGTTATTGGGAAGTCAGTGCCCTATAATATCCTGACACTGGTCTTGCCTGGTATCGTTAGCCTTCGGGTTGCGAAGTTCAGGTGGCAGCCGCTCCGTGTAAAAACTGATATCAGTCAAATCCGGTTAGACCAGAAAAAGCCGACCCCAAGTGAAGAGAAGAAGAGTTTATAAGTTTATTTATTGTTAAGCCGTGCATGCTGTGCTTACCTATAAAATATTGTCACACTCGCTCTAAGTTTGCTTATCTTAAGTTATTTGAAATTGTATATGTGTAAACAATTGTTGGTTAGCCATTAAAATCTATAATCTATACTAATATTATAAAGCTGAAGAGTTTGTTTGTTTGCTTGAACGCGCTAATCTCAGAAACTACTGGTTCGAATTGAAAATCTTTTTAGTGTTGGATAGTCCATTTATCGAGGAAGGCTATAGGCTATATAACATCACGCTACGACCAATAGAAGCGGAGCAGCAATGAAAAATGTTGCAAAAAGGGGGCAAATTCCCTTATGTGAAGCAGACAAAGTTGCGCGGGTCAGCTAGTAATATTATAAAGCTAAAGAGTTTGTTTGTTTCTTTGGTTGAACACGGTAATCTCAGGAACTACTGGTTCGAATTGAAAAATTATTTCAGTGTTGGATAACCGATTTATCCAGGAAGGCTATAGGCTATACAACATCACGTTACGACCAATAAGAGCAGAGCATAAATAGAAAATGTTGCAAACTCGTGAAAAATCTCTTTTGTGAAGCAGAAGTTGCGCGGGTCAGGTAGTAAATAAATAAAGGAAATTTCATCAGCAGTCACATGGGTTTATACATGATCCTCAAAAGGGTATACACAGCAGTGTATTAATCCCACATTTCGCTAGCCATGGCTTTCGTTCGTACGTAATAGGGGCTATTGCCGCTTACCAGGCACAGTGCTAGACTTCGTACTACTACTGATGAAATTTATTAATACTTTCTCAGTAGTAGTTTCTAAATTATGACAAGAAGTGTCAAATAAACAACGCGATAAAATCCGTATACAGTAGTTTAATTTTAATGAATAACATTCGCGTAAACAGAAGTCAATATTTGTAAATTAATATTTTATGATGACAAAATTTTGTCTATGATTATGCAATAGCTTTTTTTATGCTTGTGTGCTATAGAGTATTTTTTTTGTCCCTGCTTGCACCATAGCACTCATAATATCTTAAGCCACTAGGCAGGACTACTAAGTCCTGCTTACTTAAGGCCTCCAACAAAAGTAGTTTCATTGTAAAAATATAATTTCTCAGTTACGGTAATATGTATCTTCTAGGTGGTGCTTGTCAAATAAATGACATTTTATTTAAAAATATATCTCTGGCATTATGAACGATACCCGTATCGCAGAGGACATAAATTTTTTTTTGTTCTGTGTTGGTCTTGAACCCACAACACTCAACACAGAGACAGTGGCATGGCTACCACTAAACCACTACTCCATATGTGGTTATTATATTCTCATAAAATTACCATCAACAGAAAATCTGCACATATAGATGAAGAGAATAAACATTGTATAGCCCATCAAACCACAGGAAAAAATATCAAATTTCTGAACCAAGTACATTTACATGGCTAGGCAACTAAACTGATTTTGATTAAAGTTTTTACGTACAGCATGTAAGTTCACTTACTTTCACATACATACATACATACATAGATTCAAACCTGTTTCCCAGAGGGGTAGACAGAGACTACGTATTTCCATTTGCTACGATCCTGACACACTTCCCTGGCTACTACTTTTAAATGTAGAGTAACAACTATTCTAATTGAAGACATAATTGTTCATATATTAAATCAAATATTTATGACAAACATGTTATCAGTAGTACAATTCATGTTGAATAGTGTACAGAGAACTTACCTTAACTGATAAAAAAGCGATAACAAGTGCGGCAACATCACTGAGCATGTGAAATGAGTCTGCCACAAGTGCCATGGAGTTGGTGATGTACCCCACTATTAACTCCACGAAGAAGAAGCCCCCTGTCAACCATAACATTGACAGGAGACGACATTTCTTCCCTGAAAACCTTCCCATTGTATCTGTTGACAAAAAACTTATTTAGATAATAATAAAATGAGGCAAATTTTTTAGTTTCATTAGCTTACTTGTTTTCATATATAATATTTAACAGTATTAATGAAGCACTTCATCTATACATTGAAGAACAAAGAGACAAATTATTGATTACTAGTAGTATAGTAATTAAATTCTATGCATAATTAATACAATGTAATTGCTAATAGTTTAAATATTTATATCAGAAATAAATCTTTGTTCCTAGTTTTATGACATATAGAAGTATTGAACTTTATCTGTACATACAGAGAACATGTGGTTTTCTAGTGAAAATTAAATGGTTTACATGGAATATATTTTTTTTAAATGTAAACACTGATTTAAACATTTATTAAGACTTTTAGACATGTACTCTTTTTAAAATTTACATTTTTATACAAAGTAAAGGTATTTGATATACCTTTATTCCACATCAGTATGTATTAGTAAAATATATATACTTTAGTAAGTTACACTTCCAGACAAGTAAATCTATTTATTTTACTGCTAATCTATTGAATCATATGCATTGAATGAGCAAAAGTTCTGTTATTGAATAAACAAGTTGATAAGTTATCCTAGATACCTTGTTTACTGTTTCCACAAAAGTAAATATTATACTTGATGAACACTAAAACCACATGTATTGAACAACAAGACAAAGCACAGGCTCACTGGCATATTTATACACACGTAAAATGGTTAGTTCGTATCTTAAATCAGATTTATCGTAACTCGCATGACTCACTCATGTTACTAAGAACTGTAGGATGAATGCCATAACCAAAAAGTCTTACTTTTTATTAAATTCCTGGACCTCTAAAGCTTCAGTGGTGATGTTAATCTTCCATCAGGTACGTGTTCGTAACTAAGTTCACAAAAGGTGCACACTCATTTCACAACAATAGCTTAATGTTCTAATACAATATTGATTCTAGCCATACAGGCGGATGACTGCGAATATTTGATAAGGTAAACATCTAACACTGCTGGATAAATCAAAAACAAAAATATTTTACTGCTGTTAGCTGATCTATGTTAAAATAGTCACAATAATATAAAATTTAAATGTGAAAGCCAAGGGGTTTTTGTAGCGAACCAAATTTGATACACCTAAAATTTTGTCTATACGCCAATGAATAATAAAAACACGTATACGTTTAGTGCGCCGTGGGTAATGCTATCCCAATATAAAGTAACGAAATTTATAATGAATCGTTGTGCTAGATATACCCCAGCGAATTCCACACAATATTCTGTCTTAATCTGCTGTCATTCATTATGTCAAGTGAAATCTCAAACACAGTGGCTCCCTTAAAGCATAATGTAGTTTGTAGATTAATCGACTATCACTCTATGATTTTAGGTATATCAATTTTTATTTATTTTATTTTATTTTTATGTTCGCTTTTCAACATCAATGGTCATTAGCAACCACAATTAACAACATACATTACACTAGTTTGTAAACATTAATTATTTGTAGGAAATTTAAAGTTAAAGTTAAGTTAGGAAAGTTCGCATCCATTCATCGCCGTTTAAACAGTATTTTAAGCTGGTTGGTAGGTTACTTAAACGTCTCTCATTATTTTATATTGAGCATTCTACTAAAAGATGTAATACGGTCAAATCAAATCCACACTTGCATTTGTTTCTGTCAACTTTGGTAATTAAATGAATATGTGTCATATTTGTGTGACCAATACGCAATCTGGTAATAACAACTTGATCCTTTCTACAGTTAAACGAAGGAGGAGGCTTTACAAAAATAGAATTCCTGATTACAAATAATTTTGTTATATTTTCGGCCTTCCAGTAGTGATTAAAGCAATTTAAATTTTATGTTTTATGTATTTTTGTAATTCATTAGGAGTTCATTTAATTGTATTACATATATGTTCATAGCGGACTATTAGTGCCAACACTTATGTTTAGAAGTGAGAGTTGGGTATGGCAAAAGAAGCATAAGAGTAGAATAAATGCTGTAGAAATAAGAGCGCTGAGAAATATATGTGGTGTGACTCTGAAAGATAGAATAAGGAATAGTGTGATTAGAGAGAGATGCGGCATGAAAGTGGATATAGTGACAAGAATAGAAAAGGGTATATTAAGCTGGTTTGGGAATGTAGAAAAATAGACGAGGAAAGACTGACTAAGAAAGTTTATAAGGCTAGTGTGAATGGAACAAACGCAAGAGGAAGACCTAGGCGAACGTTTCTCGATCAGATCGGAGGCGTTCTGGACAAGGGCCAGGTTAAGAGCACCTTGAACCGACGGGCGTGTATGAGGAATGTGATGAAAGTGAATGAAGCCAGAGAAGTGTGTCAGGATCGTAGCAAATGGAAATCCGTTGTCTCTGCCTACCCCTCTGGGCAACAGGCGTGAATGTATGTATGTATGTACATATATCGTTATCATTAGCTGCACTCCGACCTTCTTTATCTGCATTTTCATTACCAACTATTCCTTGATGAATGGAAATCCATATAATTTCAAATTTGTAATTATTATCTAAAAGGTGTATAATCATTTGTTGAATTTCTAAAATAAGTGGATTTGTATTTTTTATCATTATGCAGCGCTGTCAAGCCTGACTTTGAATCGGTATACACTATATATTTTTCTGAATTAGATTCATTGCGTATCAAGTCTAATGCTTTAAGGATAGCCGTTGATTCACCTCTGAAAATCGAAATGAAATCCCAGAGTCTATATCGGTTACAATTTTCACCCAACACCACTGAACATCCTGAACTGCCATTTAATACTGATCCATCAGTGTAGACAGTCTTAATAAAGTCTGTAAAGGAGACTGACGGTTTTCGGCCTGAACACCTACAGAAATAAAACTTTTACTAAAAATAAGTTGATAAGTCAAATACTAATACTAATAAGTCAAATAGTCTAAACCTAGAGTTAATAGATATCAAGAAAACACCTATTGAATCTGCTAACCATATCAATCACTATTTCGCCAGTGTTGGTAAACAACTCGCAAATAACATTAAATCCACTTTGAATAATGAAGACGTTGAGGATTATATAAAAAATCTACCTACCCAACTGCAATCATTTGTATTGTTAGAGACTGATGATACTGAGGTTAATAGTACGTTAATGAATTTGAAGCCTAACAGTGCGCCTGGTTGGGACAACATACCAACTCGTTTCCTACAATACTCTAGGCATTACGTCGTACCAATCATAACACATCTAGTTAACCTTTGTTTTAGTACAGGGACATTCCCGACCCCTCTGAAACAATCTATTATTACTCCGGTGCATAAAGGTGGTGACACAGCTGATATAAACAATTATAGACCTATCTCTGTTTTACCAGTAATAGCAAAAATTTTAGAAAAAATACTAAACGCTAGATTACTTAATTACCTATCAAAATTTAATATACTATCTCCTCAACAATACGGTTTTAGACAAAAAATTTCAACAGAAGATGCAGTTACGTCTCTTAGCACTCATTTAATAGAATATTTAGATAAAAAATACAAATGCCTAACAGTATTCATTGACTTAAAGAAAGCATTTGATACGGTCTCCCTGTCAATCCTTATACAAAAGCTGGAAAAAATTGGTGTCAGAGGTAGGGAACTCTCTATTTTTAAAGATTATCTGTTTAATCGAAATCAGCAAGTTAAACTGAATCAATACTGCAGTGAGGACACTGGCGTTTCATACGGCGTCCCACAAGGTAGTGTCCTCGGGCCTACTTTATTTTTAATCTATATTAACGACCTCTGCAACATGACTATAAGCAACGCTAAATTTTTCACCTACGCCGATGACACTGCCATTGTCTTCACTGGTAGTAACTGGGATAGCACAAAAATAATAGCAGAGCATGGCCTTACTCAGGTAGCTAACTGGCTAAAAAACAACTTGCTTACACTAAATACAGATAAAACAAATTATATCTGTTTTGCCATAAAGAATAACACACAGCCAAAAGAAGATCTAAAAATACATATACACGTTTGTGGTAATGGCACAACCAATACAACATGCGATTGTCCAGTAATACGAAAGGTAAATAATACTAAATATCTTGGGGTACAAATTGATCAAAGATTGACCTGGTATCCCCAAATTGAACAAGTTAGTAAAAGAATTAGAAAGTTTATGTGGATGTTTAAAAACCTAAGACATATAACTCAGAGTAAAACTATAGAAGTTTCATCTTCTCCTAACATACTAATTAATAACATTTACAAAGCACTAGTTCAATCAATTATAGTATACTGTTTACCAGTTTGGGGAGGATCATTTAAAACGCAATTTCTAGAAATTGAGCGATCGCAAAGAGCTTTAATTAAGGTTATGTATTTTAAAAAACGGATCTTCCCCACTGAAATCCTATATAAAATTAGTAATTTGTTATCAATTCGGAAGTTATACATTATGCATACAATTTTAAAAATGCATAAAACTTTACTACGGGTTGAAATAAACATAGAAACAAAAAGAAGGAAAGACAGAGTAGCTATGGTCCCAAAAGTAAATACAACATTTGCTAGTATACAGTATAGTAAACGTGCGGCTATCATTTATAATAAATTAAACAAAATTCTTACAATATATCCTAAAACTTATCATGATTGCAAAACGACGATTACTGAGTGGATTAATAAATTGTCTTACGACGACACGGAGAAACTATTAACTAGTTTAGAATAAAACACCAACATTCACAATTTACATTTATTTAGCAAAATGTAACAAACTAATGTTCAACAAAATATAAATCAAATCAACATACTTGTGTGCTCATATTATACACACACATGTACTCACTCACACACACACACACACACACACACACACACACACACACACACACACACACACACACACACACACACACACACACACACACACCACACACACACACACACACACACACGCACACACGCACACACGCACACACGCACACACACACACACACACACACACACACACGCACACATGCACTCACGCACACTCACACTTACATACACATAAACAACAACGCTTACACTAACACCTATCAATTAAGGAATTTTTCATACTTTGTTAATACTTACCTTATTGTAAACATACGTATAGATGTGAAAGAGCGGGGTGTCCTAGTACAAGTATAGATATATGCTTAAATGGATACTCCAAACACTAGGTTAAGGAAACACCAAATGTTTACGAAATAAATATTTTTTTTTTTTTTTTTTTTTTTTTTTTTATATTTACTCTCAACTATTTTTTTCGGTACTATTTTCAGAAATCTTGTCTAAGTGGAGAAATATAATTTCCAAGTTAGCGGCTACAATGTGACAAATTGATACTTGGCTATAATTGATACACTCCCACTTTGTACATTTAATGAGAATGGTTCCTTTATCACTTATATCCCAAAGTAGAGGTAGGTGTTGTCCAGGGTAATGAGATATTTTATAAGATTTTCAATACAATTTACAGGTTTTTGAAATCGATTATTCATTTAGTATAGACTGTATCGATCGATAATTCATGTTTGTTGCCATACTATAAAAACAGTAATTGGTTTTTTTAGGTTGGCATCAAACTGTTACTTGTCACCCGTAGGTCATTATCTGATGATGTCGTTGTGATACCGCGCCGGGGGCGTTTCTACACTATAAACATAGGTTCAAGCACAGTTGCCTCCTGAACCATTTTGAACCTGAGACTTAAGCTTGGAACCTATATAATAATAAAATAAAGTATAATATTCATATTAGTGAATTATCATACATACATAAAATATTAGAAGTTTTCGTGCATGACTTAACCTTATGTCAATGTCATATGTTAATGTCTTATATTTACTTTCAGACAAGTTTTTGGAAAAAGTTACAACCATACATGGTTTTCTAATTAATAATCCTATCAGGAAACATTGAAATTATCCGTGTAGGTGACCAGGCCGAACGCTCCTAAGAAACCCGCCAGTCTCCTTTTTCATTATATTTTAGAAAATATTTTTTTATAAAAATATTGAGGTGTATCTTCTTTTAGATGTTTAGCTAGTTCAAGATTAATAGGCAATTTATAGGGTTCCCATGGGCCACAGGAAGGTATCTTTTTTGTGAATACTGGCGGAATCTTAATGTTCAACTCATTTAAATATGTTGCTGCTCTGTTACGCAAAGGCTGCAAATGAGGTTTAAGTTCATATTTGGCATCAACAGCTGTTACTTTACTATAATAACTATATGTTGGATTTTCAGGTTGAGACAATATATTTATAGCATATAGAGTTACAAATTCTTTCCTTCTAAATTCTAATGATATCTCTCCAGCTTCAGCTAAAATGCTCTTAAGAGGACTAGTCTTAAACGCACCATTGCTAAGTCGCAGAGCTGTATTGTGGATACTTTCCAAAGACTTTAGGGTACGGTTTCTAGGAGAGTCATAAATAACTGCACTGTAATCTAGTTTTTGTCGAATTAAAGCGCAATAAGTATTTATTAAGCAATTCTTGTCTGATCCCCACATTGTTGATGATAAGATCTTTATTATATTTAATCTTTTATGGTAATCTGACTTAAGTTTATTTATATGAGTATTCCAAGTCATTCTTTTATCAAATGTTAACGCTACATTTTTTAAGTAATTTACTTCTTTTATTTTATGATTTATCTTATTGTAATTGTATATTTCTAGCCTTATTTATTTTATTACTTAATATCATAAATTCAGTTTTGCTTTTCGAAAACTTAAAGCCAGATTTATTGGACCACTCTAGTAGACTATCTAATGTATTTTGTATCAGTTTTAACATAGGTTTCAGTGTTCTACCACTACAAATTATTGTTAGGTCATCAGCAAACAAAAAACCCTTTACTGGTATTGTGATATATGAAAAAACCTCATTAATAGCAAGCAAAAAAAGAATTACACTGGGCACAGAACCTTGAGGTACACCATTTTCTACTGGAACCGAGTTAGATATTATATCGTCAATCCTCACTTTAATAAATCTGCCCGAAAGGCAGTTTCTTACAAATGCAAGAGCATTACCTTTAATATTAATGTTTTGTAATATCTATAGTACTCTATGTTTCCAGACCATTTCATAGGCTTTGTCTATATCTAAGGCAACAGTTACTGTATACCTAATTATCATTTGCAAAACTGTCTAGTACTTTACTTTCAATATTCATTAAATGGTCCGTTGTTGATCGAAATTGTCGAAAACCGAATTGAAATGGTATTCAATATTTTTGTGATTCTATATACCATCTATATCTCTTACTTATAATTTTTTCAAGCATTTTCTAAAGGTTGCATGTTAGTGAAATAGTTTGTTTGTAAACTTAATATTTTACCTGTCTTTAATATTAGTATTACTAAAGCCGGTATGTTCAGGTATTTGGCAATAGCTGATTCTCCTAAATATAATTGTACAATTGAAGTAAATAGTTAAAACGCTGCTTGGTAAATGTTTAATTATAATATTAGAAATATTGTCCGGACCTGGACTAGAATTGCCTATTTGAGACAGGACTAGTATTAACTCATGCATGGATATCTCCTTGTTAATTGGATTGGAATTATCAGACACATCAAATTCGATTCTACCTCCTGGATAGCTTTGTAATTAATAAGTCGATCATCATAATTATTTGAGCTTGAATTGGTTGCAAATGTTTTCGCTAGTATATGTGTCGTTTCGGTATCATTAGACGTAAATGTACCATCTTGTGTTTCGAGTACAATATTATTGTATCTTATGTTACGGTAGTTAAGTTTCTGAATCTTTTTCCACATGTCTGAATTGGGGGTCTTATTGTTAATAGAAGATTCCCGATATACCCAGTACATTTTCCTACTTTTTTTAAGAATTCTTCCTCTGTATACTCTTTTTTTCTTATAATCAATTTTATATATCGAATTAGGATCATGCCGGGCAAATTTTTAAATAGTTTTATAGCTTTTTTAGTTTCTTTAATTGCGATTTTACATTTGTCATTCCACCACGGTAAATTACTTTTTCTTAAGTTACCAGATGTTTGAGGTATTGATTTATTAGCTGATTTAAGAATGGCTGCTGTGAAATTGTCAACTATATCATTAATAGAATAATCACACATATTATCAAGGAAAGGTAATTCAAACATATTTTGGTGAACATCGTCCTCAAATGTTGACTAATCGGCCTTATCAAACATTCACTTTTTTGGTAATCTTATGTTGTTTGTATATCATTTGCTATTTGGTATGTAATTGAAATTGGAAAGTGGTCACTATCATATAAATCTTCTAAAGCATTCCATTCAGAATATGACGTTATATTTTGTGAAGCCAGATTTAAATCTATATTACTTGTGCGACCGGTGTTGCTATCAAAATGTGTGGGTTGGCCGTTATTTAATATTATTATATTATCATGTTCATCCAGCCATTTACCTATTATTTTACCTCTAGTATCATACTTATCGGAACCCCAGTAAAAATTATGGCTATTAAAATCACCTAATATAATGAATGGAGTTAGTAGTTGACCAATCATATCATTAAGTTCATATAAGTTAAGTGGTGAACAACTATTTGGAAGATAAACGTTACATATAGTAATAGGTAGGAGAAATTAATTTTTTATTGCCACAGCTTCTAGGTTTGTATTTATTTGTATTTCTTAAGAATCTCAATTGTATGAGATTTTATAAATATAGCTACACCACCGCTGGCCCTGCTACTGTGTGTTCGATTTTTATAAAATTGATTATAACCTATCATCGAGGTACAATAATCTGAAGTAAAATTGGTTTCCTGTAAACAAATGCAAGTAGGACATAATTGGCTAATTAATAATTTAATATTTTCTAGTTGTTTAAAGTAACCATTAACATTCCACTGCAAAATATCCATACCTTCACAAGTAAATCTATATGTATAATTTGTTATTAAAGAACAGAGAAAGGTATATAATATCTATTGATTTATGTTATCACTGGGAACAATAGAGGTTAGATTGACCAAATCAAGTAACTTTCTCGATAATTTTGAGCATCTATTTATCATACTTTTGTTCATTTTGCAGTGTATGTATGTATGTATCTTATGTGAGGGCCATTCAGTGCAGACCTGCGACACTTCGACCCAGTTGGATCTTTTGTGTTGACATTTTGTTCATGGCAGTCGGGACCGACGGCTTAACGTGCTCTCCGAGGCACGGAACAGGCGATAATTGTCAATCAATACGCACATAATTCCGAACAGTCATATAACTTCCGAAAGTCAGAGGTGCGCGACGTGGGTTCGAACCCGAGACTCTCTGCATTGCAGTCTATTGGTCTCCCCACTGAGCTATCGCTGCTATTATTTTGCAGTTTAACTTGTTACACATTCTTATTAGGTCTTTAACATTATCGGTATATGAAAATACTAATCCTCTTATGTTTTGTTTTCCTAACTAATGAATTGATCTAAATTAATAGGGAATGTTGTTTCGTTACTTAAGATAAGTAACGAAGTAAGTCATACTATTTTCAATATCATTCCAAATTTCTTTTTTGTATTTGTTTTAGTTTCCAAATCTGCAGATTAATTATTACTGCTAGTGTCATCAGATTCAAGTTCCATTATATTAGTTTCATCGTCTTTTATATATACAACTTTTGAAGATCCACTTGTAGATTGTGAACGAATTAGTTTTTTCCCTTTTATGTTGACTTGGGACTACTACTACTTTGGACTTGGGTTCTGGTATTGTTTGTACTATCGGTGGGGTAAATACGGGTTCTGGTACCAAAACATCGATTCTGTCAAGTTTTAATTATTTCCTCGACCGTTTGGCTGTCCTGTTCTTGGGAGTAGACTGGAGAATTTGCCATAGTTTGTGGACATTTTTTTACTGGATGACCAATTGCATTACAAGTAAAACACTTTAAGGCATCAGTAGACAAATAAATCCAGTAGTTTGTCCCTTCAAATGTAATTTGGAGTGATTCTGGAACACGTGTATCATCTTAGGGGCTTTTACATAGCTGTCTTGTGAAACTCAAAATGTGTGAAAAACCTGGATCATTCACTCTTATTTTATTGAATGTTATTGGGGACATTATTTTAATGTTTATTTCCTCAAATATTTGGTCTATTCCATAAAATGGTATGACAGAACAAACATTAGATAAAACAATTCTTTTATTCCTGGCAATTAAGGGTTTTATTTATTATATTTATTTATTTTTATTTTCTGGACAGTAATCGCCTTTTTTTTCAATAAGCAGTTTTTCAAAATCCAAATAAATCCAAATACGTACATTTGATATACGGGATATAAATCTAATAGATGTTGCTGGTGTAATAGATGACAAGGCGATTAGCTACTCCTTGAGTGTTATTCTTTCAATCGAGTCTAATATTATGGCTTCATCTTTCTTGGGGAAACATGATGATGACGTCACATTGGCGTAACTTGTAGCATTAAGTGATGGTTGAGACATTGTGGGTGGTTGGCTCGTTGGGTAAGATTGCGACGTTGGGTTGGATTACATTATTACATAAAGGATCTCCTGTTGTCAGGAGATACCCTGATTTTAACAACACGTAAAAAATATTCACTCGGCGCGCTTAAACAACATGTTTACGGGTCGAGCGGAGTGAGACACGCGTGTCCGCAGTGACAACTCGCGCGGAAATGAGGTATATCATTATTATATTTGAAAAGTCTTTAATAGAGCTTATACAATATACAAATTTTTAAATATTATGCAACGTAAAACGGTTCCAAAAAAACATAGACGGTGTTTGAAATATTTAAAGACTACCGAAACATATGAAACTATATTTCTAACTAGGATTAGGATGTAACCTGGCACACAAATATATCATATCCTGGATTACAAAATATATAACACACAATATATCAAAATATATCAAATACAATTCTTTCTTGGGGAAACATGATGATGACGTCACATTGGCGTAACTTGTAGCATTAAGTGATGGTTGAGACATTGTGGGTGGTTGGCTCGTTGGGTAAGATTGCGACGTTGGGTTGGATTACATTATTACATAAAGGATCTCCTGTTGTCAGGAGATACCCTGATTTTAACAACACGTAAAAAATATTCACTCGGCGCGCGTAAACAACATGTTTACGGGTCGAGCGGAGTGAGACACGCGTATCCGCAGTGACAACTCGCGCGGAAATGAGGTATATCATTATTATATTTGAAAAGTCTTTAATAGAGCTTATACAATATACAAATTTTTAAATATTATACAACATAAAACGGTTCCAAAAAAACATAGACGGTGTTTGAAATATTTAAAGACTACCGAAACATATGAAACTATATTTCTAACTAGGATTAGGATGTAACCTGGCACACAAATATATCATATCCTGGATTACAAAATATATAACACACAATATATCAAAATATATCAAATACAATATATCACATATCCGGAACATTGCTTTGCCCTAGGATTGATTGGACCATAGCTGCAGACAAAGCTGACGAAATATTATATAAACTGTAATTTTGAGTTACATATATTTTTATTAACATAATCATGATACATAAAAGGCGGGAATGTTATACTTATCACTTTTTCTTACCCTTGCACTCTTATACAAAGAACAAATAAGTTAATCTAAGCTTGCAGCACTATACCATCGCCACGTCACTATAGGATTTGTCGTCGATGGATCTACGGATTTTGTAAAGAACTTTGACATCTCTATATTTTCGTAAATTTTGACATATTTGTCAAACTTGACACTTGATTGAGACAATTTATCAATTCTAAAACAAGATGCTGTTTCATAATAGTACGTTTTCTAAATAATCGAGTTAAATAACAGAAGCGACTAATGAGAGAATAGATTGGAGATTGATATAATTCAGGCTCTAAAAACACAAAATGGCCTTTACGAAATTTGTTGGTAAATCTTTTGGATTCGTAGGTTATGCTTTTCAAACTATGTGTATTACTCATTGCGCTTTTGAATATGTTGGAGATTTTGTAATGGTAAGTATTGTTGGTTTGCTTGGAGATCGATACCAATTTTAAAATGTAAATGATATTAAGCAATTTCTGTTTATTGTTGCAGTGTTCTGGTCCATCAATGGAGCCAACATTGGAGTCAAATAATATTCTTTTTACTGAACACATAACGCCCCGGTTTCAAAGGCTCCGACGTGGGGATATCGTTATAGCTAGGAGTCCAATTAATCCTAAACAAAATATCTGTAAGAGAATAACTGCTGTCCCTGGTGACAGGGTTAAAAGTAACTTCTTTCATAAAAGTGTATTCGTTCCTAGAGGACATGTTTGGTTAGAGGGGGACAATTCTGGTAATTCGTCAGATTCTAGAGTATATGGGCCGGTGCCTGAGGGCTTAATAAGAAGTCGAGTTGTGTGTAGAGTTTGGCCTTTAGACAAAATTACCTCATTGACTCAATTGTAGTGTAGTATTATTTGATAGGCTAGTTATTAATCATTTGGATTAATTAAGATTTAATTTATATTCAGTCAATGCTATGTTATAAAAGGAAGGTACTAGTACTAGTATGCCCTGAACTTTTATTAATTTCTAAAATATACAGCTGACAGTTTTATTTTTGTTAAATGTTGACAACAGTCTTTAGACAACTCCAATGAATGTATATTATTTTTTAAATTGTATATAAATTTGTCCTTTAACAATTATAGTAAATCTGTTTGTTTATTCAAATGTTGATTATACAAATTAAAGTTACTGTTACTGATTTAATAGTGGTTTTGTTTACAACTTTGAATCTACAATCCTAATATTTCTTAGTATTTTTAAAAGGCCCTCTAAAGTATCTCATCTTGTTGACTTATAGTTCAAGCATTTATAAACAACAATTTTCTTGTTTTGATTATGTTATTTCGATGGAGAACTGGACAGATTTAGTGTCGGACTCATTGCTTTGCTTAACCCTAGATAGCTAGGGCTCAGAGCTAGCCTCTGTCTCTGTCTAACAATCGACAGGCAGTGCGAAGTAATATCGCTGTCTCTTTTTAACAACGCGTCTTGGCTCATTGTGTGTACATATTTTTGACGTAAGTTGTTTCTTTTTAGATTTTTACCATGTCTTCGCTAAATGAAGATAGCATATTAAATTTTCTAAACCAAGAGCTTAGTGATGATGTCGTAGATGATGGTTCAGCCAGTGAGACCGAAGACTGTGGTGGAAGATGATGTCCCAAGTGATGAAAATTACGAACCTGCAGATGCCGAAGAAAGACATGTAAGTCTACCAAATGACGTATCGTTAACCGAAGATCAAGTCAATGTCAAGTAGCTCAGTTAATGCTCCTTCAGAAACCTCACAAAGCGGTATCATACAACTGCCTCAAGGGAACATACGAGGTAAAAACCGGTATGTGTGGTCTACTAGTAAAGGGAACACTTCAACTAGAACCTCGGAGAGGAACATCATGATTACTTAAAGAGGACCTAGCCGTTCATGTAGGATAGGATGTTCAGGATTAATGGGTGAAATATACAAGGAGATCGCCAAATGGACGAACATTAAAATATCTGTGAAAAATCTATGCATCAGACTGTGACCTCAATACAAAGTGGAACAAATATTTTATAAATAAAGACACTGGTGAAGCTTCTTATTTTGAGTGCTGCTCTAAAAGATAATCATTTAACTTCAGACGAGTTATGCAATTCGAATTATTGTGGATCTGCTTACGTTGCTTTTATGAGCCGAGAAAGATTCGATTTTCTCTTAAGATGTTTACGGTTTGATGACAGAGATCAGTGGCTGCAAAGATCCCAGAGCGATCTTTTTACACCCATTAGAATAATTTGGGATATGCTTATAACACAATGTCGCAATAATTATATTCCCGGGACTAATATTACAATAGATGAGCAGTTACTGGGCTTTCGAGGCAGATGCAAATTTCGTATGTACATTCCAAATAAACCTGCGAAATATGGAATCAAAATTGAAATTATGTGCGACAGTGGGACATATTACATGATTTGGGAAAAGGGAGTAATACTGGAGGTTTGTCTTTAGGTGAATCTTTCATGAAAGAGTTGACGCATACTATTCGTGGTTCAAAAAAGAATGTTACAACCGATAACTGGTTTACATCGATACCTTTAGCAAAACACTTACAACTTTAGCCATATAAATTGACGATTGTTGGCACACTTACATCGAAGAGAGATTCCTGAAGAAATAAAAATAGCAGAACCAGACCTGTTAACTCCTCAATTTTCTGTTACAAACCCAAATCATCGTAAGTTATTTACTTGTTGTCGTCTTGTGATGAGGAAGGCACTATAAACACATGCTCTAAAAACCACACATGATCGAATTTTATAACTCTACTAAAGGAACTGTAGATACTTTTGATCAGATGTGCTCTTATATGTCAAGTAGTCGAAAAACTAGTAGATGGCCAATGTATATCTTCTACGGAATTATCAATATTACTTCAATCAATAGCTACGTTATACAGACTCATAATTTATTAACGGCAGGGCGAAAAGTAGTTCCACAAAGGGACTTTATGAAAACACTTCATTTTAACTTGTAGAGCCTTGGCTAAAGGTAAAGCTGGCCAAAATAACGATGCCCACCCAAGTGAAAGAAAAATCAGGAGCGTTCTTTATTTGCAACCACCAACCACCAGTCAAGACCAGCAGCCTTCAGACCAAGCTTATATTGAAACAGAAGAGTCATTAACTTCCTCTAAAGGAGAAAATCGTAAAAGAAAGACGTGTGGGAAGTGTCACTACAAGAAAAAGCATAATTATGACTAAAAGTATTTGCGCAAACTGTAAGGCGTAATATGTGGTGAACATTAAATTGATTTTTGTGTCACATGTGCCAAAGGAAAATAATTAGTTAGTAGTTAAGTTTTATATTATAATTAGGTTCTTATTATGTCCCTAAGTGCCATATGTAATCAAAAGACTAAATGTCATATTATATTTTTTGTTGATTTTGCATGTTAAAACAGTTAATTAGAAAATATATTTTCTTTTTTTAGAGGTCTAAGATAAGTTATTCTAGTATGAAAAGTAAATAAATAAGGTATATTCGCAAAAAGTATTTTAATTGTTCATCCCATTCATCAATATTAATGGAAAACAAGAGGTTGATTAAGATTATATTTTATGAAAAAAAAAATTCAAATACCTGTCGCACGTCGTTTCGACGGATGGTTAGCTTAAAATTTAAGCTAACCATCCGTCGAAACGACGTGCGACAGGTATTTGAATTTTTTTTTTTATTTACTTATTATTTATTTACTTTTCATACTAGAATAACTTATCTTAGACCTCTAAAAAAAGAAAATATATTTTCTAATTAACTGTTTTAACATGCAAAATCAACAAAAAATATAATAGGGTTAGCTATCTAGGGTTAAGGAGAGGAAAGCCTAAAATATAATCGCTTTATACAATATTCTTTTTGTTAAAATGTAGTCATTAGGAATAATGACTGTGTTGCGGTGGGCGTTTTTACCCCGTGCGGCGATCGAATCCACAAAAAACAAACGCGGCGCACTGGCGGTGGTGGGCTGAAAATCGACTTTCATAGTCTTGGGAATTTTAATTTGCAAGTGCCGGATTTTTTACCGGATATCGCTTCTATTAGTTATTACTATATACAAAAATTACACCAGAGTTAATTCTGCACAAAAACTAAGTAATTATAATTTTTTTTACGAAATGTTTGTATGAAGCTGGTATGGAAAATCTAATTATCTCTTAAACGGCAAGGTAAACCATAATATCGTTACAGGTAGTTATAGTAATAATTATTTATGATTTTATGTCACATAACGGTTATCGACGCCGTTTTTTTTTTGATGCTCAATATTTTTATTTATTTTACATATGAAACGGTTCCTTTTAGCGTTTAAATTGAGGAACACAGACTTTTTATAAATAACATCACCCCTATATCTCCGAAAGAGTAGGTAGAGGTTTATAGTACACCCACACTTAGACAACTATGTAGAGCTATATATTTATCAACACAAAATGAGTTTTAAAACTTTGGATACAACCAAAATACCAAATATCTAATTGTTTAGTCTTCTAATAAGTCTGAAAAGAAGTGATTAAGTAATTACAATAGTTTAAAGTTTGAAATAAGTCTGAATAGATGATTAAATGATTTGCAATATCGCGCAAGAAAGCCAACTACGGACTATATTAACTTTTTTCTGATAAGTAGGTAAGCTAATATGTTGATTAGTTGTGCTATGAGTTCTAAGAAATGTTTTTGACGATTATAAATTTTCATTAGTTCTTTTAAAACTCAAATGAAGGGCTAAAATACTGCTTTATAATTGGGATTGTTCACAACTGTGTAACTGCTAGCACTAAATATTTGCTCTACGACTTTAACATTTTAGAATGGAAACTATACTCAGCATATTAGAGTTTTGTTCTTTTAAAAATTGACAGTAATTCATTAATCATGAAGTATTGCATAATATTGTCTTCTGTTTACGCGAATATTATTCATTGAAATTAAACTACTATATACGGATTTTATCGCGTTGTTTATTTGACACTTTATTACATAATTTTGAAAAACTGTTACACTACTACTATTTACTTATTAACCGGTCGTATACCGCCGGCTCGCATACCAGCCGGCATGTAGCATGCGAGCCACCGGCCTACGACGGGTACAAATCTGCCGGCTGGTATGCGAGCCGGCGGTATACGACCGGTTAAACTTTACAAATTTTTAAGCTAATTGAATTATTATTAAAACTATTTAAACTATTTAGATTTAATTTAATTTTACACTTTCCCCGACGTTTCGGTTGCTTTTCAGCAGCCATGGTCACGGGGAGACTAAGATGGTAGTTGTCTCAATGTTCCAGTGTAGTTATTTCAAAGTACCCGAACATAATTTAATCATTGGTGTTTCTATTTACGCAGAATGAGCTCAAAGTATCATGAAGTCTAGCTGTGGTTTGCTTCTTCTTGGGTTTGACTATTTGTATTACTGGATCACAGGCATTTTCTGAAAATGTGATATTTTAATAATTAATGTCGCCAAAGTTTAGTACTTATGGATGTTACTTAGTTATATTTTCGGGTACAAGATAAAAATATGTTGAGATATCAAAGAAACAGAAAGTTCATAACAATAATTAGTTTACGATTTTCTATGTTAGAAACTCCTTATTTTCATATGAATTTCGGTATTTATTCATGAAATCTAACTACAGGAGCCTAAAATATGTATATTCAAAAATATAATATGACATGCAAGAAGTTTTACTTGGTTTAACCTCTTGTATGCCGGAATACCAGACATAATAGAAAAAGCATTGTGTCTCGCGTAGATCCACGTTCCGGCATACCACAGGTTAAAAGAAATATTTCTAAGGCTCAGACTGGTGGTATATTAGAAGCATTTTTTATAGCTTGTGGCAAATAAGCTCCGCGGGCCATTAGATAAAAAGCGGTTACCGCTGCTTATCGACATGGCTGGTTTGCCTTCACTATTCAGAAACAATATCAAGGTAATATAACCAAGTCACTACTTATTATTCAGAAGCGTTAGCAACTGAAAGACAGTATGTTGGTTCTGTGGCTCTTACCCTAGCATTGAACTATTAGTAGGATCTTCAGGGCTCTAGAATAAACCATTTTCGGTTCTTTGCCTCGCCAGCGCACTGTGATTCCGCCCTAGGCCATAAATTGAAAAATTTCATTGTCTTACTCCAGTAAGATCACCTCATTAAGTCATTAGCTAGTTCACATACTTCCAAAAACTATAAATACCAACGTAATTAGGTCAAGGTATCATTCACTTTTGTGCAGCGGAAGTGAGCGCATCGCGATACTAATTAACGCTACGTGTGAGTCATTAAAACTTAATCACGTTGTTTTTGAGTGTCACCATTTCAAATCAAGTGTTTACGTATTGTGAAGGTATGGATGTTCAAGAGCAAGGTATGTACTTTTATTATCAACCACTTTTTATTTTTTTTATGCACATATTATTTTGTATCATTTTATTATTGAGGGTAGTTTTCTTTTTAAAAAATGTGATGTATATTTATATCTTTTGGACCTACAACTTTTCGCTGTACTTTGCTGCCCTTGAAGCATATCTTTTTAGAATAAGGAGAACATCCTTATAAAGGGCTATAAGTTTCATCTGCCTCTTCCTGCCTCTTCTTACGTTAGTGGGCTGTCAAAGTATGTATGCCCATAGAATAAAAATAAAGTCATTTTTTTAAGTTCAGTTTTTATATTGTTTCAGGTACATTTTTCAAATGTTCTGTATCGAGGATGTCAATTTTTAACATTTGGTACTCTAAAGTGGGTAAACCAAATGAAAAATCACAGCATGTCCTGAACACTTTGACTGAAACATCATGCCTTTCTGATTACATCGAAAACATTAACCTAGAACCTTTAAGCCTTAGAATTACGAATGTATGTAAACGAATTTCTCATTACTGGGCCAAGTCGAATCGTACTAAATCTAAATTCTTAGAAATGTGTTCAGATTGGCTGCATGAAATTGAAAATATTGATGTAGAGCGAACTAAGGTACGTGTATCTCTGAACTTTGACGAAGTTGAAGCATCAACATCTTCATCGTCTGGCCGTCCGAAAATGAACTTTGACGAGACCAGTAAACGTACAAAAAGGAGAAGATTAGCTAATTTGTCTAAGCAAGATCCTTCTCTTGTACATTAATTGCTTAGTGCTTCCGATGATAGTTTATTAACTTTTCCTGAAATCGATGCTAACGAAGTTTTATCGCTCATTGTCGAAGCTCACTTAAGTCGACATCAATATTTATTAGTAAAGAAATTTATAAACAATAAGTTTTCAAAAAGCATTTTGCCATCTTACCAAATTGTTGTGGAATCGAAAAAACACTGTTATCCTCCAGATATAACTGTTAGCGAATCATCTGCCGAAGTCGAACTTCAAAGTTTATTAGATCATACAGCCAATCGGATTCTCAAGTCTCAAAAGGTTGTTTTGGATAGGGTACCTAAAGAATCCCAGGATAAGATAGCTTTGATAGGGAAATGGGGTTTCGATGGCAGTACAGGGCATTCTGAATATAAACAGTGTTTTTCTGACGCCACTATTGAAGACGGTAGCTTGTTTCTTACTTCATATGTGCCACTTCAGCTTGTTTTGAAATTAGATACTGGAGAAAATACCGTAGTTTTGTGGAAAAATCCTCGTCCTTCGTCAACTAGATACTGTAGGCCTGTACGCTTTCGATATTTGAAAGAATCGACTGCAGTATCAGTTGAGGAAGAAGCATATTTTAAAGAGAAAATAAGTAACTTACAGCAAACTGTTCTGTGTTCTGTTCATGTCGCATACAAGTTAGATGTTAAAAAATGGCAAGCTAGATCTGAAAATGACAAAATTCTTGTTGCAGCAAAAAAAACATATATTCAGACTCAATTTAGAGAAAGATTAGGTCTTATAGTGGATAAGCCCAAAAGTGGCGGATGCGGGACCTCAAACGATGGTAATACCGCCAGACGGTTTTTCTCGAACTCAGAAATTTCAGCTGAAATTACTGGGATCAAGAAAGATCTCCTAGATCGTTGCTGGATCATACTTCAATGTTTGAATTCGGGATATAACATTAATAAGACGAACTTCGAAGAGTTCGCATTAGAGACAGCTCGGCAATTAGTTGCCGAGTATCCGTGGTATAACATGCCTGCTTCCGTTCACAAAGTCCTAGTTCATGGTGCTAATGTTATTGATCACGCTTTATTGTCAATCGGAGAGCTGTCTGAAGAAGCAGCTGAAGCAACTAACAAACACATCAAATCATTTAGGAGAAATCACACGCGAAAAATGAGTCGCATTTTGACCAATACTGATTTAATTAATAGGCTTCTTCTTCATTCAGATCCCTTCATAACAGGTCTACGAAAGTTACCTGTCAAAAAAAAGAGTGTACTGTCAAAAGCTGTTTTAGATTTGTTATGTATTTAAAGGTAATTTTGCCAATATTTTGTATAGTTTGTAGGTTGTTTGTATTTAGAAAATAAACTTATTTTATGTATTTTTGCTATTTTATTTTATTCTTTTGTGGTTATTGTTAATACAAATAACCATTATTTACAGTTTTATTATTAAAATTCGCAATATAAAATGTTTTAGATACATCGATCGTCTAAAATAAAATTACTGCGAGACATTTTTACACCTAAATGTTGTTAAGAATTTTTTAAACTTATATAATATATTATAATTTTAATTATTTACGTTTACCTAAATATATTCCAACGTGTAAAATAATAAAATACTTTTTATAACGGATTTGTGTATTTATGACCGCCTTTGTATGAAACCTGAATCACTGTGCAGCGTTTGAATCCCTCGTTTGAGAGCTTGCTAATTTAATTTGGTAAATATAGGATTCATAAACAAAAAGGGAAGTTCACGATGCGAATGTATGGTCGATGTGTTAGACAATACTGACCGAAAAAGCTTGTGTGGCAATAATAATGGTTTTATTTATTTAGTAATAACATTCTTCATTGCTTATTTAGTTAGAAGAAAATGATGGATAGAAACTATAAACACACAAACGAGATTTACCTGTGTATATTTAATTCAATTTTAAAATAAACTTAAATCTATAATGTGTTATTTATAAATAAACAATGCGGCCGTATTTCATATTTATTTAATAAATACATAATATATTAAAATATTTTTGTGTCTTAATTAGGATTCAGTTCTATCGTTTTAATTGACTCCGGCTCCATTTTAAATTCAATGAATCTGCTGGATGAGATGTTTATTTTGACATTCATTTCTCTGGTACGCCTGGAAATATAAAATATAAATAGTCAAGTCCAGCTACATCCAATATATGTATAAGTAATCAATATTTGTAACGATTGGTTAAACTCACCTATTTTGAAGTACAATAACAATATTGCCATTTGTTTTCAAAACAGCAATATTTTCGAGTGACAACACACTTCTACGAGATACTCTTATAACACGAGAGCCTCTTGGGATGAACTTGGAGAAATGGCCCATAGCATAAAACATCGGCTGCTTAATAAATTCGTCCTCTTCGCCATATACCAATATAGGTGCGTCTACAAAGTTATCAGCCCAGTTGGGGCCGCCATTGAGGTCCAGGCAAAGGTTCCAATCGATCCATCCAACAACGAAGTTGTTTAAATCCTGTAAATGAAAAATTTTATTATTTTCGTCTGATCGGATGTTTGTTATTTAAAATCGGTGGAATGTGATGGCTTACTTCCAAAATACTGGTAACGTATCTACGCGCTCGTCGCCACGATCCAACCTCTACCTTAAGTAAGTGCCATGGCATTGGCCCTGTAATTAGATAGATTAAATGTTAATTTTTGGTTAGCACAATTCCGAAATACTTATTAGAAACAATTATACGATATAGTATCATATACACCTAAACGTATTTTTATAGGTAGGTACATCATAGTATTTCGAATTATAATAACCGCCACCGCATTAGGTGTAGGTTGCAAATTTGTGTTTCTAACGCACAAGCTAGACTAATAAATCCTGATATATTTTTAATGATTAGGTCTCATGGAACGCTCAGACTAGAAGAACGCTCAGACCCTAAGATCCAGACACTAGTTTTTTGTTGTATCTCATTGCCGGCTAATTAACAAATTTAAACGGTATAGTTACTACCTAGCGGCGTAATGGCGATTTGAAGCAAACTTATAAGTCTATGTATCTCTTGCTAGATTCCGGATTGACAAGAGAGAGCGTGATAATTATTGGCAAAATTTATGACGTACCTATTTTGTTATTTTTTTAATAAGAAAAAATGGGCTTACCTTCACAAGCTTCAGTTGAGAGCAATATCTTGCCAGGGTACGTCTCATGCATCCGTGTGAGAACTCTGGCAGGGTAGAAGTTTCCGTAGTAGTGTATCGCTATACCATCGATGTATTCGATAGATTTTGGATCTTCTGTCTCCATCTGTTAAATATTAAACCAATCAACTTCATATAAATATGTGAGCTGATACAGTACTCCTTTATATTCTATTAAAAACAACCTTCTCGCACTAGGCATTATTCCTGTGTCAAAGTTACACGTAGCAAAACGACATACGAATTCAAAGATTTAATCCCAATAAAAATAGAATGGAATTCATTCAAACAACGGAACGAAGAACACCCAGCGTCCAAATAACTATTTGTGGATCATAAAAATGTTTGACCCGTGTAGGGATTTAACCTTCAACACTCCACTACGCGATCCGTGCAGTCATTTCAAAGCGAAAGTGCAGACAGATTTTGTTAGGTACTTGTCTTCAACTAGTATATAACTTATAATTTACTTATTACTTACACCTTTCATCCAAGTAGGAATAAGGTACCGTTGATCATCAACAGCCAGGATCAATGTCTTGTTGAAACGGGAGCCTCTTATTGTAGGCCCAAGATTGTCAGCTACCCATTTACCCTGTCAAATATTATTTAAATTATTGTTTGATAATATTGCCTTATGTTTACGCGAATGTATAGGTACATTGAAATTAAACTATTTTATACGGAATTTGTCACGTTGTTTATTTTAAAACACTACTATTATTTAACTTTATTACAATTTAAGCTATTTAAATTAATTAAAACTATTTTAATTAATTTAAATAGACTTAGATATTTGACTACGAGCACGTATGACTTTAGCCCCTTTCATAGACGGACCTATTTTTGGGTAGATTTTAAGAAGAAACCTAAAGAAACCTACCAGGGGGCGAACCTTGAGGGGCGAACGGGCTGGTAACTATATATTTAAATTGAAACTTTTCCCCGAACGTTTCGGTTGCTTTACAGCAGCCATGGTCACGAGGACACAGTCTCACCATGACCATAGCTCTCACTTAAATATAAATAGTGTTAGAGTTCAAAATTATGTAATAAAAGTGTTTTAAAATAAACAATGCGACAAAAACCGTATAAAGTGGTTTAACTTCAATGATTGATTGATGATTAAGTATTGTTGTATTGATAAACATACATTTTATTTTGTGGCTAAAACAGACGGAGGGTGCCACAGAAATATAAAATAAATATGAATGATGGGTATTTGCATATGAAGAGGCTTTATTCGCATATAATAAATTTAACTGAAACTGCGCATGTAGTTGGATTCTTAAGTCAGGTCTACAAAACGTGTTAGGTACAAAGGTGTTAGGAAGTGGGCGGTTTTGGTATACCCCTGTGATACACAACAAATATAAAATAAGCCTACGGCGGCGTCTGGATTTCTTAATTATAGGCTGAAATACAGTAACTGTGTTACTGGTCTAACACTGGTTTTCTGTAAAAGCACCCTTTTAGTACTTCCTCAGGTAGCTTATTTGCATGCTTTTGCACACCAGAAATGTAAATTTTATGTTACCAGCTATTCCTCGGGAAAAGTATGTACCTACTTTTTATGGATGAAAGGTACATTATGTCGTTTTCAGTGCTCCTGACAATGTGATGATGAGTTAAGTGATATATTATATATCTAATATTCTGCAAATACATACGAGCTGCGCAGGGGTCCATCCCAGAGAGTTGAAACGTACAAAAGGTATGATGCCGTTGATCGGTTCGTTTGTTGTGGTGATAGCCCAGATGTTCACTTCGGCTTTCTCGTACTCCTCCATGAAACTATACATAAAAATAATATTACCAGCCCAGCGTATATACCTAACATTGGCGTCAACGTAAAACTTGCTATTTACGATCTTACTTGCTAAGTTCCATTTGATTTTGAAACCATAGCAAGTAGAAGTCCCTCTCTGTCAAACCACCCGAGCAGCAGGTAGGTATGAGGTCTATATATGTATCTTTACAGTTACCTTTTTAAAAAGTTTTTTTATTACCTGCACTTGGATCAAAGCTAATTTTAAACAATAATTATTGTAACTCACACATAATTGTACCATGGATGAATAATTTGTGTGTTCCAAAAATTAATCAAACCCGTCAGCCTGGCGGTATCGGCTAGATGACCTCTTGTTTGCTACGACATCCGTGCATTTAATATGTATATGTAACAATTATGTTGCCCAAAATAACAAGACTTTTCTGTATTAAAAACTGAAAATTCGTGCTGGGGCCACTATTTATTTTTCGACGTGGCTCGATGGTGCATTGATGGTGAATGCGACCGCTGTATCACAGGCTCAGGCAAACAAATCTCAATAAGAGTTCGAAATGAGACATTTTACTACAGGAGACAACATTTTGTGTAAACCGTAAGTAGTCGGTTACAGTCATTTTATGCCTTTTAATGTTTATAAGTCCCTCGCGATACAGAAATTATAAGATGTAGTGCGATTTTTGTTTAATTAGCATATTTTCGTAATCATTTGCAGCATGCTTTTAGGTTATTTGTAGGTATATTGGTATGTCGTTATCATGTTTACTACTTAAATGATTAAAAACAAGATATTGTATAAAATATCTTACCGCACGTGATAATCGGCGTAAGACTGATAATACTCCGGCTTGAGTTGTCCAAACCCAGTGATCCTTTCGTTTGTTTTCATCCATACGGGTGGGGACCAGGTACTGGCTGTGATTTTGATCTCGTCTGTCGCTACTTCTTGACTTCTTTTAATCATAGGTAGCTGAAATTGTTGATATGATTGAAACATAGTCTTAGATGTACACCTACGTTTTGCTAGCTGTAATTAGCCTATCAAATAGACGGCGAACCCATTGAAGTCTGTCGGACAGTGCCAAACTCTGTGATGTTACTGAAAATTTCTTGGCAGAATACCCAATAATAGTTTACCCCACTCAGGAATTGATTCTGAGATCTCATACAGAGTAGTCCCATTTTCTACACTGCTGTCAGGCGTCATGTGGTATGAGTCCTCATCACTTAGCGGCGTTTTAGTTAGAGGACGGCCACATAACTGTGACATAACCTACATTTACTCATTTAGTCATTTATGCCTGCTTCTGTGACAAGAACTGAAAGACTGTGAAATGACAAGACAGGTCTAGGTAGGACAATCGCTAAACTTAAATGTATTTTGGCTGGACAGGTTTGCCGCATGTCCGTGCAACTTTGGCTAATATCAGCACCAACTAGATCCCAGATGATGTAAATCGGTAACGTCGATGGCTGGACAAATTAGACTGCTAAAGGAGAGACTGGTTCAAACTAGTTTAGAATAGATAGATGTAGAACAACGAGAGAGAGGTGGGACAACACAAGCTAATGTAAATAAATTGAATGTAAATATTAAGTTTCTGAGACATGTAATAAATTTGATTTTTACGTTACTCTTCACAAACAATAGATAATAATTTAATAGCGAAGTTATTGCTCACCTTATAGAAGTAGTCTTCAGCTGTCAATGAGAAGTTAGATAAAGCGTGGTCGTACCAAGGCTCTTCGTTGTAAGTGTAGGGATGCTCTGAGAAATCACACCCGCCTATCGGTACACGAATCAGATTGTATTCCAATCCCTTAGGGCCAAAATATGAGCTGAATACGAAAAAGATTGATTTAATTTTGTTTTAGTAGAGCTGTGACTGGCTACTGGGAAGTTGATTAGATAAAAAGACAATGTTTACGTCTATAAGCTGGTCGTATGCTTTTGATTAGCTCAGTGGTGTAAAAAATCGTCCAAATATATGTCGGATTCAGCAAACAGAATCGGTATTATTTATTGTAAAACTTTAGCACGAAATGAATAGAAAATTGGAGTGTGGCTATAAATAGAATTTACTTTTTTTATAAATTTAAACTACTATATACGGCTATTATCGCGTTATTTATTATACACTTTATTACAAAAATTTTAAAACTGTTACACTACTACTAGATACTATTAAACTTTACTAATTTTTAAGCTAATTAAATTATTAAACTATTTATATTTAAGTTTACACTTTCCCCGACGTTTCGGTTGCTTTTCAGCAGCCATGGTCACGGGGAGACTAAGATGGCTGTTGTCTGTCATCAGTGACTGTAGTGCCTATTCTCGTTTCACTTTCTTTGAGTCCTCCATGTTTTCCCTTTGTTTGCCACTTTATTTATTTAACGCTCCATGTTACAAGAACAGTAATAAAATTTTGCTTAAAATTTACTTACTCAATAAACTTCTGTTGCGTCTCATCTGACATTTTCCGCCAGTTAATGGATGCAGCATCCGTGACTGATCCACCGAATCCTTCGATGAACTGATGTCGCACGCTAGGGAATATTCTCAAGGCGACATTTTGCCATATGTTTTCCACTGAAACATAATATCTATACATAGAATATATTATAATAATGTCCTCCAGATCGGATTTTGGTCACGGCGCCCAGTCTTAACGAAAACTGGCCATCTGAGCAGGAGATATTATAGTGCACAAGTGAGTGCGCAAACACAAGTGCACTCTCTGTTCCCTAACTCTCATGATCCAATGGAACGGTAAACCGACACGACCGGAGAGATCAAAAGAAACGGGGGTGTGTAACACCGCCGACTTCCTAAGGTTCGGTATCCACCAAAGCACAGAGGAGTGGAGACGAGAGGAGAAGATTTTAAATTTGAATAAAAAATCTTCATAATTACATACATATTGATGACCCAGCGACGTTCTCGTCATCTTCATAAAGAGCTCTATCTTTAGCCATTTCTTCTATTATGTTGATATCATCATCAATAATTGGAGGAACCAGCTCTGGTTGTTCCTCGTCGGGTTGGTCGGCTTGTTCATCTTGGTCTGCTGGTTGGTCCTCTGGCTGGTCAGGTGTATTTACCTCTGCCTCTGACTCAGTTTGGATTTGTCCAATGCTCTTTTCGAACCGCTGACCAGCCTACAATCAAAATATGTGAAATTTGTAATGTGCTATCAGTTTTTTCATCAGTATTAGGTTACAGAAGACCTACTTATCTATGAGTGAGAGAGAGAGAGAAAGAGAGAGAGAGAGAAAATTAAAAGAAATCGCTTGAAATATCGTGAAAAGACTTACACGACTGCAAGTGAAGAAGTAATAGCAATGCATTAATTATTTAATATTTAATTAACTTTATTAGAATCCCTGTGGTATGATTAATTAAAATAAAGAATAATAAGGGTGAACCAAATCTTTTTATTTCTTTTAAAAATTATACTTACGTAAATACAGATGAATAACTTTTTTACTGAAATATATATTCTAATTTTAAAAAAAGCAACTATGAAAAATATATTTATGATCTATCTAAGCTCTCAATCGAGTCTAGCCAATACGGAGCCAAGTAATTAACAGGCTTTTGTACCGTACCGACTTCAAAATTCTCCAAATCCAAGTTCAAAATTGCCCAAGACTGAACATACTTTTCGACACTAACTTTATATTAAGCGAAGAAGAATTTTATTTATTATCTCCGAAGTCCAGCATCATGTTTGATTAAATTTAGGTATATGTGAAAACATTGTAAGTAAATATTAAATATTATATTACTCCATCTCTGTTAAGTTATGCCGAAGTTTCGAGATAACTTACATTAACAAAAGATAGATACGGTTCGAATTAAAAACATATTATTTTCAAGACAATTCAAAATAAAGCAAAACTTACGTTACTCGACGTGTACATAAAATAGGTGCCAGGTTCTGGGTCCTCTCTGGTGATGGTGTCGCAGTACTCTTTGTTACACACGCACACTATGGACCTGCCTGCGATGCCTACATCGCGGGCCCGACATTTCAAGTCCTCCTCTGCAATAGAGAAAATAGTTATATAGGCACTAAGTAGCGAACCTGATAGATGTCCTGCCTGAACGTTGGCTAGCAGCCCGATCGCAGTACCAGCTACCGGGTCAGATTGTGAATCTAAACCATCAGAGACCTAGTCAAACTCATGTAGAAATTTCAACAAAATTGGTCTAGCCGTGTAGGAAAAGCTTAGTGTCATACACACGTATAAAAGACTTATATACCTATATAAATATAAGTAATATCCTATAGTGAAGTCAATCTTAACGATAACTAGCCATTTTAGTGGCGATGGCGGTAACTCAATGGATAAGGCTTTGGATTAGCGATTGAGAGGTCACCGCCTCGAATCCCATCCATTGCACACCGAAGTGAATCCACTTCTATCGCAAGAATTCTAGCTTATCTAGAGGGGTTCACACGAATACCAATAATTTATAAACCTAATACATACATACATACATAGATTCACACCTGTTTCCCAGAGGGGTAGGCAGAGACTACGGATTTCCATTTGCTACGATCCTGACACACTTCCCTGGCTTCATTCACTTTAATCACATTCCTCATACACGCTCGCCGGTTTAAGGTGCTCTTAACCTGGCATTTGTCCAAAACGTCTCCGATCTGGTCAAGAAACGTTCGCCTAGGTCTGCTTTCTACGACTTTTCCATTCACACTAGCCTTATAAACTTTCTTAGTTTGTCTTTTCTCGTCCATTCTTTCTATATGCCCAAACCAGCTTAACATACCCTTTTCTATTCTTGTCACTATATCCACTTTCATGCCGCATCTCTCTCTAATCACACTATTCCTTATTCTATCTTTCAGACTTACACCACATATGTCTCTCAGCGCTCTCATTTCTATTTATTTTGCCATACCCAACATTTACTTCCATGCATAAGTGTAGGCACTAATAGTCCTCTACGAACAGCCAAACGTGCCTTTTCGGATACATTTCGACTGTTCATAAAAGCGCGTAGAGCGCCATTCACTTTATTGCCAGTAATCGTTCTCCTTTCAATATGTACCTCATGTTTACCATCCCTTGTAAACAAAGTACCCAAATATACAAACTCTTTCACTTGCTCCACTTGTTCTCTATCAATCATGATATTACACATCGTCATGCACTCCTACTTTTCAAATACTATTACTTTCGCCTTGCTTACATTTTTATTCCTTTACTCTCAAAAGCACCATGCATAATAGTTACCATCGCCTGCAACTCTTCCGCCGATGACGCTAGTATTACGTGGTCGTTGGCACAAAGAAGACATTTGACAAGTAACTCATTCATTCTTAATACCCATTCACAAACTTTTAAATCTTACAAAAAATTGTCCATGTATAGGTTAAACAGCCAGGGTGACGCTACACATCCTTGTCTAACACCTTTTTCGATACTAAACCATTCTGTGTAGGTCCCATTTATCCTAACACAAGCTCTGGAATCATCATAGAGAGATTTTAGAGCTCGCGTGAGGTTGCTATTCACTCCATACATGGACAATACCGACCAAAGTTCATTCCTCACCGATTTATCATAAGCCTTTTCCAGATCCACGAATGCGCAATAGACCTTTTTACTTTTGGCCAAATCTTTCTCGGCTATGCTCCGTAAAGAAAAGACCTGGTCCGGACATCCCATACCGTTTCGAAATCCCGTTTGTGCATCCCATATTTTCTCGTCGGTTACTTTCACAATCCTTTCAATTAACACCTTCGCATACAATCTACCGACGACGCTGAGCAAGCTAACGCCTCTATAGCTTTTGCAATCTTGCTGTAAGCCTTTTCCCTTGTATAAAGGTGCTATGACGGCCTTGCACTAATCACTTGGTACCCGGCCGGTATTCCAGCACAGCCACAACTGAGTTGCTATGAGACCCTGTCCAGCTGTCAGCATTTCGACTGTAATCCTATCATAACCACCAGCCATTTCATGCTTTTCAATGCTTTCATTATTTCATCCATACTAATAGGGCTTTCATCATTACTATCATTATCATTCATTTCGAAACTTTGACCTTATCATTCCCCTCTTTCAAATAAACTTTTAAAATATTCCTTCCATCGCTTCAGTACGCTCTTCTCTTCATTCAGTAAACGTCCATTCTTATCTCTGATTGATTTCAGCTCTGTGGTTACAGTTTTAGTTAAGCCTAATAACGAGTATTTTTTTTTATTTAATTTAGTTACTGTGTATTGTCTTGTGCATATGTGCCCTATTCATTCCCCCCACTCTCTTAGTCCGCTGAGACCGGATTCCGGATTTGAAACGAACGGATAGAGATATAGAACTACATACATACAAAGGTACTGTTCTGAGAATTTGGTTATAGAAAAATATTTAAATATAATAATTGTTGTTTTGTTGACCCTATTTGAAATACGAATTGATTGGGTTAAAACACTTATCTCCTTGAGGAGATACGAGATCTTCCTGAGAAGATTAGAGAGAGAAATGTGTGTACATTTATTGAGTCAAAACACGTGTAGGATTAAACTAAATAATGTCGTTGTCATCGTTATAATAGTTGTGGCGTATGTATATACCAACGCACAAGCAACATATAAGTTTATAAGGAACCTAGAATCGAACAGAGCATCATACGTCTAGCCGCGCCGCACTGTGGGCTGAAAATCGACCTCCATAGACATAGAAATGAAAGTTGCTAGATGTTCGTTTTGTTGACAGATATGGCTTCTATTAGCTATTATACACATAACAATGTCGTCTGAGCTAACTCCGCACAGAAATGAATTTATTATAAGGTTTTTTCGAAAAAAATGTATGGAGCTAGCATGAAAAATCTGAATATCTCTGAACTTGCAAGGAAAACCGTAATATCCTCAGAGATGGTTATAGGACTAATTATTTGTGATTTTTTGACATACTTCATATAACGGTACCTGCTGCAGAATTTTTTTTAAAAATCATCTAATTTTTAATTAATTTTTTTTAACATTAAACGATTTGTTTTGGTGTATAAGTAATAAAGAAATATTTTCGACAACTGTCTAATGAGGTCGTTAACTAATGTTGGACTGAAATATAAAAGGGTTAACATTTTGCATCATAATTTAGTTTATTCTAAGCTTTGTTACCCCTAACATATCACTGTGAAATTTTATAATGGAAAGTTTAAATACCAATTTAGACCTATTCGTACTTACTTAATACTTCATTTGATCATGAGGTATTGTTTAGTGAAGTTATATCCCGCCTAGACGTTTGTCTTTCCGTTGAAGATCAAGTGACTCTAAAAGAATTTTGTCGGAGATTTGTACGAGCTACATCACAAAGGTGGCAAAAATCTCACCGAATTCTTGATACTTTTAGAAAACAATACGAAATTTGGCTGCAAGCAACTATCGATTGGCCAAGTTGTATAAATTTAGTCGCTCAAGAACCAACTGTTGCTGAGGGATCAAGATCAATCTCTCCAGAACCCTCAACATCATACTCTATTGGTACAATGACAAAGAGGTCACGAAAACCATTCGAAGATCTGGGAAGCAAACAGAAGAAGAGAAGATCTGATGAGCATAAAACTGACAATCCCAGTGAATTGGCACATACAGCAGCAGCGCGTTTTAAGGAAGAAGGTTGTGACGATATCGCATCTGTAATCGAATATATGCTGAAACATCCTGAAGCAGCCTCTAAAATTAAGGAAACGCTTAAGCAACCGGTGAAAACTATCTTATTTACACCAGAAAAAGCACTTGGATTACTCCTTTCATTAAAATTATCAAAGTGGCAATACATCACTTTACGAGAGTCAGCTATTCGGGAAGGTAGAAAGGATATTTATCCATCCTACTATAAAGTGCAACAAACCAAGCTGGCATGCTATCCTCCGAAGCAATCAGTGTTAGTGACCGATTCATCGGCAAGAATAACCCTTCAAGCTTTACTCGACATTACGGTCAAAAGAATCCTCCAAAGTTTTCCTAACGATGATGTGCAAAATAAGGATTTAAAATTGATATCTAAATGGGGTTTCGATGGTGCGTCAAACCAAAGCCGATACAAGCAGAAAATGGATAGCGATCAAGACGATTCAAGTATTTTCATGACTTCCTTGGTGCCACTAAAACTGACTGATGGAGACAATACTTTGTGGATGAACCCAAAACCATGCTCAGCAATGTATTGTCGTCCAGTTCAATTTACTTTTGTGAAGGAAAGCGAAGCAGTAGTCATCGAACACAAACGACAAATGGATGAAGAAATTAAGGCTCTCATTCCTACAGAGTGCAATAATAGAAACAGGGTGAATCATCACCTAATGATGACAATGATCGATGGTAAAGTCTGCACGTATTTGTCTCAAGCCAGATCAAGTTCATCATGCTATTTGTGTTTGGCAAAACCGACAGAAATGAACCGTTTGGGTGTAGTAACAGCAAAGACCGTATCTTCTGACATATACGAGTTTGGATTGTCATCTCTACACGCCCGTATAAATTGTATGGAATGTTTACTACATATTTCGTATAGACTAGATTTTAAAGAGTGGGCTGCGAGAGGTAACGAGCACAAAGAAATGCTAAGTAAGAGAAAAAAGATTATTCAAGACAAATATAAAGACGAATTAAATCTATTGATTGACATTGATAAACAAGGTTCCGGAACTACTAATGACGGCAACACTGCAAGAAAGTTTTTCTAATTTCCCCATAAAACTGCAGCCATTACTGGGTTGGACGAAGAACTAATAAGAAGATTTGCTGTGATTTTACAGGCAATAACTTCCGGGGAAAAAGTAGATATAATTAAATTTAAAGATTATGCCTTCAAAACAGCAGAGAGGTACGTGGAATTATATGACTGGTACTATATGTCATCAACCGTCCACAAATTACTTATACACGGGGCAGACATAATCGAGAAGAATGATGTTGTACCCATAGGAAGTCTCTCGGAAGAAGCATCCGAGTCTCGCAATAAAGATTTTAGGAGGTTTCGGGAACATCATTCGCAGAAAAAGAGCAGGCAAGATTCGAATCATGATATCCTTAATATGTTAGTTGTTTCTTCGGATCCTTTTATAAATGTACAAAGGCCCAAGTTAGATGCCAAGAAAAAGGAGGATTTATTTCCTGAAACCCTCAATTTAATTCAGTTTCAAGAAACTGACTTTGAGTTTGTAGGCAATCTAGATTCTGATTCAGAAATCGACGAGAGTGATAAGGAAAACTAGAAACTTTTTGTGCTTTTAATTATAATTCTATTCAATGTAATTTTTTCATGATCTTTCGTTATTTAGCTTTGGTACGTAACTATGTTTTGCAATTGATTTATTTTTAAATATTTTATATTACTATTGTACCTATTTATATTTTTGCATACTTTTGTACCTATGTTTTGTTTTATATAAATTTTATCAACTATTAAAAAATACCTTTTTAATTTATTTTTCTTTTTATTTAATGCCTATTATTAGCGTTAATAAAATAACTTACTTATCGATTGATCTTTACTTTGACATGAGTAGAATTTAATGATTTAAAAAATACCTTCATTTAGACATAATAATAAAATAATTAGACAGTTGTCGAAAATATTTCTTAGAACTCGTAACATGTCTAATTAACTAATTAGTTTACTTATGTACTTACCTGTAAGAATTTAATTAGTGTAATCCGTAGTTACCATTGTGCGACATTGCAAATCACTTAATCTCTTATTCAGAACTCATTAGAAGGCTAATTTATTATTCAGTAGTTTACCTGTATGCAAAGTTTAGTAATGGTATCCAATTACCTGTTTTAAAACATATATACTATGTAAGGCAAAAATAATTTTCTTGATATTTTAGCAAATAACTGGCGAAGATTTAGTATTATATGCATATAACGTGTTGTTTCTTTACTTTTACAATAAAACAAATCGTTTAATGTTAAAAAAAATTAATTAAAAATTAGATGATTTTTAAAAAAAATTCTGCAGCAGGTACCGTTATATGAAGTATGTCAAAAAATCACAAATAATTAGTCCTATAACCATCTCTGAGGATATTACGGTTTTCCTTGCAAGTTCAGAGATATTCAGATTTTTCATGCTAGCTCCATACATTTTTTTCGAAAAAACCTTATAATAAATTCATTTCTGTGCGGAGTTAGCTCAGACGACATTGTTATGTGTATAATAGCTAATAGAAGCCATATCTGTCAACAAAACGAACATCTAGCAACTTTCATTTCTATGTCTATGGAGGTCGATTTTCAGCCCACAGTGCGCCGAAACCAAGCGACGCGCGAAGGCGATCGAACGGAGCATCATACGTCTAGCCGCGCCGAAACTATCTCTCGAAGTTACCATCTGTTTTTATAGTGGCACAATTTATACGCACGAACACACGCGTGAGGATTTCTGAGAATTCTCTCGTAAATGTTAGAATTTTGTTTACTGGTCGCTGATTGGTGTAAATAATTATTGTACACATTAGTGCTAGCGATACTTGTAAGACAATAAATGGGATATAAGAAGGCTTACAAATTGTAAATATATTCTGTTGAAACAGTTTACGTGTTTCAATATAACCCCAGCTACGGACCTGGCTTATGCCTGCCGGCTGATCTATAACCCTAACGGTTACCAGCTACGGACCTGGCTCATGCCCGCCGGCTGATAATGCGTTAAATAGTGATTACTGAAACCATTACCGTATTAGAAAGTTGTCCAGCGCTCAAGTTTGGCATACCTACTTTTAGGTTAATATGATTTTAGAACCTATTTATTTATTATGTACATATACATACATATATGTATGTACGTAAAAATAGACGTACGATTATTTAGTGACCAAGACCATTGTTGGAATTTTGCTTCTATGTTCACTTCTGTGTTCACACACAGGTATGTTTTAGGGATTGTTAAGACTAACTAAATATATAATATTAGGGATGTACCTACTTACCACACAATCCTACTGCGAGGATTGAACAGAGTATCGCCAACACGGCGACCCAACCCATTCCTCTCATGGCCGCTGTCTACAAACGTACAATTATACAATAGATAAAAGTTATTGAAAGACTTCAATATCTCACGAGATTACAGAGTATATTTAAACGATATACCTACTACGAACATGAATTCTGTTTTAAGCAAATCGGTTGTGAATATATTGTTTATGCGTACGATGACGTGCAAAAGAAAACTGTGTCGTGAAACTACCAATATCTTGCCAGTAATACGGGTGTAGGTATCTTGTCAGAACATATTATATCACCGGTGGTCGTTAACTTTTAATTCAAATGGTACATACTTACAGAGCCTATTTCTTTTCTCCAGGATCAAGTTAACACTGTATAAAATGATGACAAAGATCAGTTCAGCTGTGTAGACGTGAGGAGATAACAGACATACTAAGTTACTTTCGAATTCGTGACATTAGTTAGTAAAAGTAAGTGGTACTAGTGTCTCGGTAATAAGTAAGCATGGTACCTATATGGCATGGCACACCTTGCGTTCTATCTCGTTGGGAAATTATTCATCTTTAACCCATAGTTCATGCTACAGGGCTTGGATTTGTAGACTGTGCAACTTTGTATGCATTTATACAGTAACTATTTTTAATTTATATCCTACGACGCCGTCGTGTTGTTTTTATCGCCTTCCAGTTGAAAGATGTAACAAACAAACCTTACCTATTGTTTTATACCGTAAAGGGCTGAACAGTAGGTACCTATATAGTAGGTACATTACTAATACTTTTATTTTAATTTGTCAGGTCTTAGAATACAAGACATAATTGAAAATCTATTGCGTCTGGCCATTGCTGTGTGGACTGCGATGGGCTGATTGATTGGTGTGCCGCTACGACTCAATGAGTTAAAACCCGAAAAGAAATATTAATAGGTACCTACCAATCTTCAAGAGTTTGAAATAAGCAAAGTAATTAAAGTTTATAATACGTAGAACAAAATATAGAATTTAATAAAAATATGAATTATGGTCGAATGCCGACCGACTTTGACGTCCGACATTAAATCAATCAATAATCAATAGGTACATACTACTACCTACTGATATCATGATATCAGCTCTGTTTATAAGCTGTTTTACTCCTGGGCAGAGGTCTTTTCTCTTTTGCCTACGTACATTATTAGCGAAGTATTATATCACATTTCTTTATAATACTAATTTAAACTCATCTTTAGGGTATTATTCAAAGCTTTCGATAAAAACATGTCAACACAGTACATAGTCCCTAACCAAACCACTAAACAACTAAGTTTCACAAAAGCTATTGTCTTAACAGCAATGATATCCCTTGTTATTATTTTGCCCTAGTGCCCAAATTTACAGCTTTCGCAATATTGTTTATAATAATTATATAACTAGACTTACCTCCTTGAAATACACGGAGAACTAAATTGCTAAATCGTAAAGACCTTGAAAAATACTCCCAAATCTAATCACCAGTATTAAAAATTATCGCATGAAGATTAATAATTAAAAGGCATTTAGTATTTTAGTTTAGATATGTACCTATCTATAAGTATTTACATCAGTCAGTACCTACGTATTTCTATGTGTAGCACAATCAACTGTGTTTACATTAGTGGTGCACATAATTGCATTCGAATAATTGTGCTCAACGCGGTTATGATGTGTAGACGTTGAAGTTTGACTGAAGTTGTGCACATCGATCATATCTATGTTTAAATTATAGGTAAGTATTCTGCAGCAGCTCGGCAGTCGATGCATTGATAATAGTGATGGGCATTCGAATAATGCACAATTGCAATACCTATTGTGCATGATCAAAGAAACACGCACCTATGTTTAGCACAATCAACATATTCGAATGATATTGTGTATTTCAGTGAAGTTGTAAAAATACAAGCAACATGAGAAACTCTAAAGTTTGTAGGTACATCGCCTAGGACACGTCTGGAGACACTGATTCAACTACTTACCCACATATATGTAAATACATTCATATATAGACTGAAGCCTCTATCCCCGAAGGAGAAGCTAGAAATATGTTACTTCCACATCTCGCCAACTATGAATTTAGGTGCCACGTAACCTTTTCAGTGCTATGCTTGAGTAAAACCCCCTGCGTGCTAGGCATTTATGGTATATGGGTCCCATGGTATTAAGCGCGCTATGTGCTTGTTCGCTTTTGTTGTTTTATGATCAGATAGTAATCAATTAACAATTTATAAAGTCCTTGCCGCTGTTTTTCTTGTTCCTGTATTCTCATGAGACTTTATAAACATTAAGACAACGGACAATGTGCACCCAAACTCGATACAGTGGATAATGAATCATATATTTTTTATCCCGTGTGGGATTTGAACCCACAACACTCTGCACAATGCTGGTAGTAAGGCGAAGTCTTTGATCACTCCGCCGTGTGTACTGAAGTATGGGTTTTACTGCATTCTGCACTAATTTAATCCAGTCACTTTGTAAATTAAAATAACTTATCTGCACTAGTTTATAAGATATAATTGCTGGGTATTAATCTGATAAATACCTTAATATAAGCAAGATAACGTAATCGAAAATAATCGAAAATCCATACCTCCAGTGAATATCAGGATATTCACTGGAGGTATGGATTGTAATAATCAACAATCAACATTCGATATGAAAATATCAATGCTGATGTTATTATGATAAGTGAGATACAGAAATAATAATGCACATAATTTTATGAAGACAATATAATTAAATTTTCATACAAATCTTTAACGTAGTATTATTTTTAAAATACTGTACACTGTCGGCTAGTATTGTAAGAAATCATTTGCTATGGCGATTGTAAATGATAATAATCAAAGCAATACTTGAGAGAGTAACACAAATCGTAAAGAACAGAACGGATCGCGGCCGAACGCAAATGATTATCTCCAACGCTGCCGACTAATTCTTTTTATATTTTCGTATTGATATGGCTGATTGTCGATATGAAAAACTTGTATAGAAGCAAAAACCGCTTACAAATACTAACTGAAAGAAATGCGCTAAAATTATATTTTATTTACATAACACCACCTATCGATACCTATTATTGAATATTGCCATCGGCATCAAACAATTCCATGTTTATTTAAGTTAAAAACTACGCTTATTCGCGCTGTCGCTGTTGCACAGGCAACGAATAAAAATTGAGTTAATCTCTTTTGTTTCAGTACATAATATAATATTAAAATATAAAATCACAACAGGGCAGATCTCTTTTAATAATTAGGTATTGAACGCGCCGTCGCCGTCGCCATCGCGCAGTGTTGGCGAACAGCACGCCACTAGATACCATCTCTCGGTACACTACGACGAAAGGAAGAAATTTCGAATAATCAAAGTTTATAACCGCGCCTCGGACTGAACAAACTGCGATTGCAACAAAAATTAAGTTTTTTTCCTTAAGTACTAAGTATGTGACAACTTCACCGATAAGTTCCTGAACGACTATCGCCATATAAAAAAAAGAATCTTAAAGCTAGTCACTTTACAATTTATCTAATATAACTCTATCAAATAAATACAAAAATCTCTTATTTTTATTATCTAGGATAATATTTTCCTACCTCATGTCTTGAAACTAAACACTATTTAATGCACATAAACTTAACACGGTGTAAAATTAAATGAGCGCGCGATGTCGCGCGGCGGGAGGTCCCTAAAAATATTTGACTAAAAGAGAGATCAAATCATTGCCACGTAAACACATATAACATGTCAGCTTTGAGTTGTGTCGACACTCTTTGTACTTTGAAATATGAAGCGGAAACACTTGGCATTGCTGCTTTTTATTAGTCCCATGGAAATACAAGTTAGCCAACGTAGAAACGGAAAACTAAGAAGGGTTCCAAGCTGCCTGCGGAGACGTGAGGAGGCCTCCAGATATAGTAAAGCTGTTGTAGGGGTTTAGATATGTACAATAACGTTAATGTACACGATCGTACTAGACTCGACATCCTCGTATAATACAATTTATTACACATTCTTACACCTGGCGGACCGTGTGAACACATGGACTCTATAAATTTTACGCACGTAACAATAGAAATATGTACAATGTAGGTACAATACCATACCCTACGTACCTACCTAGTATTTAATGTGGCAAAGACTGCAATAGTAAGTCAATTCTGGCAAAACATACATATAAACTAGATAAAATGCTATATCTCAAAAAGACCTAAAAATAACAAGGCAAAATGAAATAATTAAAGCATGATAAAATACTCGAAGAAAACAATAGATGCCAAATTGTAGAATAATTAAGATTGTATACAACAGGAGACAGAAATGGTCGTGGACCACAAGACTGGTATAAACGAAACTAAACAAAGCAACAGTAAAATTGTACCGCGAGCACTTAACTGCAGGAGTGTGGGTGGCGTGTTCTATATATTATAGGTACTTATTAAATCTAATATTTTCATGGTATACTACACTATAAGTTTTAATCTTTTCACGTTTGCATTACGTGCTAACATCTCTTTACAGTGTTCAATGCAGTGAAAAGACTAAATATGCTCAAGTAATTTATGTTAATGTAACATAATTATAGAGGCACTGTGTGTATTCAATCTATATTTTTATTTGATATTTTTACACGCGAATAAGTATACCGAACAATATTTTATATATTAAGAATTATGTAAAATATTATTGTAACTCTCAGTTTCCTACTCGAAGAAATCATTTCACAATCGAGAGTATTACGAAACAAAACGGGAAGTTAGAATATGTGTGTAGAAAGACGGAGGTCGCGAGCGCCGAGAGCCGAGAGCCGAACGCCGAGCGCCGAGGCCGACTCACGGAACAGCACTACGATAGACGATATTTAAAATTGAGCTAGTATAATATACACTCAGTTACAAAAATACTTGTAGCGTCATTTTCAGATCACATTTTGCTATAGGTTTATAACAAATATTTTTATTTTTCAATCTAAGAGAAGAGTGTAGAACGTGGGTGTGTGGGTGTGTGGGAGTGTGGGTGTGCGGGTGTGAGTGTGGCGCGCTTCAGTCTTTGACGAGGCGGTAGATATGGTGCTGCGCGCCGTGCTCGCTGTTGGACACCTCGAACACGAAGGCGGCGCACAGAAGCGTCTCCTGCGTGTCGCGGTTCGACACCACCTGCGCAACAAACACAAACTTCTATACATTGCCATTTCAACCTCTTTCTATAATAAAACAATGTTACATAATATTGTCTTCTGTTTACGCGAATATTATTCATTGAAATTAAACTGCTATATACGGATTTTATCGCGTTGTTTATTTGACACTTTATTATATAATTTTGAAAATTTATTACACTACTATTACTATTAAACTTTACTAATTTTTAAGCTATATAACTATTTAGATTTTTCATTGAGACAACTACCATCTTAGTCTCCCCGTGACCATGGCTGCTGAAAAGCAACCGAAACGTCGGGGAAAGTGTAAAATTAAATCAAATCTAAATAGTTTTAATAACAATATAATTAGCTTAAAAATTAGTAAAGTTTAATAGTAATAGTAGTGTAATAAATTTTCAAAATTATGTAATATAGTGTCAAATAAACAACGCGATAAAATCCGTATATAGTAGTTTAATTTCAAAAAACAATGTTACATTTGAACTTGGGTCTAACAAACTTTTTTTTTGAATTGTTGCTTGGAAAATAAACCATTTCTTAAGAATGCGCCGAGCGTAAGACAGATAATGACTGAGCTCGTGCGGCGCATATTCAAATCGGCGCTCGGCCGCCATAGTAAAATTGTATGGAGGATTTGAAGAGCTTTTTTGATAAATATGTATCTTTATTTTCAACCAATAACTTAAATATTTGGGACGGACAAATTGTAATATAACTATTTATGTTTCGTTTAAGCTGTAAAATAGGATAGATTTCTACTGTTAATATCTAAAAATCACGTAACACGAGCTTACGTTTTTGCATTATTCGTGCAAATCAACGTAATTTTGTAGTCGAAAAAATTAATTATTTTAAGTTTTTTACACGGAGTAATTGTAAACACATTCATTGTTATGGTAAATGTATATTTTATATTTGTATTAAACAAAAACTGTTGATTTTATTCACTTAACTGTGACCGCCTGTTTTGGAACATTTCGCTCGGCGCAGTCTTAATATTATACATTGCTTTTTATTCTTAAAATGGGTTTGGAAACCACCTAAGCTTATCTACTAACGATACCAAGATTAGAATAAAAAAGCTAAGAAGAAACACAGACCGTGGAACACGAAAATATGAGACATGTCAATTTTGTACACACTTCGCAATTGAAATTACAATTGTAAGAATTACTAATTAAATTTACTTTTCTATTCCACGGGTATCAGAAGAGCTGATCACAATGTGAGTAAAATGTACGACTTGCTAGGATAGGCCTCCAAATGAGGTGTTACGTATTATTATTTAGTGATACGGAATTATCGCAGTCCATATATTGCGGTTACTAATTATCATCAAGTGAGATGTTTGTTCATCTGCCACGGGGGCCATTATTAAAGGATTAGCCTAGTAATAATAAACCTAATAAACCTTAGTTTTATATGCACATATCACTATCCCTTGGGTTGCGAGCGCTCTTAATGCTGAATATAATTGTATTTTAAGCCTAGTATTTTTGTCTTATTCAGTAAACAAGTATAGCTAATAACATAAAATAAATAAAAATAATAAATACATTTCTAAAACTATTTTATTAATTAAATTTTCAGCTATGATTAAATAAACTATATTTTTACTATTACTGATAGCAGTACAGTTTATAGAAAATCAACTTGTATTACAATTTTGAAAGATACAGGCAATGGAAATCTCGCATATGTGTATAGAAAAAAGAAAGAAAGAAAAATGTTTTATTTAAATCTTCATACATAATTTTGAAAAAAACAGTAATTATTACAACTTTTATTATTTAACAGAAGGCGGTATATGGAGATCAAATTAGGCAACTGCGTCAACTATTGTTGGAGTATAGACTTCAACACTGGTATTCTCACAGGCCTACTAACAATAATTTATTACAAACCGATGCATAAGAAAATAAAAAAATACAAAAAATAGCAAAACATGGCCGCTGACTACACCAAAAGAACTAACACTAGATCAGAATCTTCAACATTTCGCACTCTTAATAAAACAGCGACTTAACTCGAAATTTGAAAGTAAGGCAATTTGGACTCTAATTGTATATGCTAATTTCTAATATTATGTTTGTGTTAAATCATTGCAATAGAGTTCAAATTTGTTTAATCCAAAATACTGAGATAAGTCTCTGTTTTATTAAGGATGCGATTTATGTATCATGGAATTGAATGTAATTGAACTTGACACTAAATCTGGCTAGATTTAGTGTAATGTTTTGGCACTACGAACTTTCTCGCCAGAGGGAGTACTTACGACCACCTAGAGGTAAATTTGTTATTTGCTATTTCTGCGCCTTCGCCAATCTGTCCTAAAACTAAAAGCGACTGTGTTGTCTAACTTTCAGTCTGGTTTTTATGTTATTTATTATTATGAGAGAGCTTTTGTTAGTTATTATGATAAGTAACAAAAGCTTGGGAGCTATGGCTCCCGCCTCTCTATGCAAATCAAGTGCTGAGACTGCGGATGTCACATCTTTTTAGCAGTAAAATGACACTAAATCTCACTGGACATAGTGTAATTTTTTGGCACTAAGTCCTTTCTGGCCAAAAGGCTTACTACCGGCCACCTGTGGGTATACTAACCTGTAATATAGTGAAGTTTTCTAAAACGCTGTTCATCATGTACTTCTCAGGTAGATGCTTCAGCTTGTGGATGAAGTTGACCATGTACTCGCACATCGGTGACCGGTGTATGCGGTACACGAACCGTCCGCCTTCGAACCGCGCATATTCCGTCTCCACTTTCTCAACTACTTGCTTCCCGAACGAACACACCTTCGTGCTACACGTTATGGTCATGTTTTCATTGCTTTCATACCTGTAATAGATAAATTAAGTAACTTTAAGAATATGTTGCTTAGCAATACATGTTTAAAGAAAAGAATTGCTAGCAGTTTGTTTACAATTAAAAAAAAATGGTTGTTTTAGTGACTGGGTATGCGTTCATCTCGCGGAAGGAGGCGGTGGAGCGGATCCGTGAGGAAAGTATTCTTGCGGATCCGAAACGCCGCCGGCGAACCGGGCAGCGTAGGCACGCGTACGCGCGCCTTATGCCACCATAGTGAAAGCCGCGGGCGGGAGAACGAGGATCTCCCGCCCGCCAACCATTGAGTCGGAGCGACGCCCTCTGTTGTGCCGGGGCGTCGCCCAGGAGTCGTAGTCCTCATTTATTCTTGGACACTGCTGGGTGGGTCGCTGATGCAATCCCGATTCCAGAGACCCATCCACTACACAAAGCAGCGAGTTGGCACACCGTGAGGTTTTGGTCCGTAGGCCCGAAGTACGGGAGAGCTGGACACAACCCTCTGGCCTCCCCTTTGGCGAGAGGGTATGCATGAAGACAGTTACCACAAGAAAAAAAAAATGGATTGGGTATGCGTCAGTAGTGTGAGGAAGGTGGGATTTGAACCTAGATAGCAAGTTCAGTATCTAAGTTGCCGGGACCTATTCGGTAACCCTATGGTTGTAATTTGACAACTATTATTGAATTACATATTATAATCTTTGGAGAGTCTTTAAGGGGAAAGAAATTAAAAAAAATTGAGATATAAAATATGTATTCTATTCTATATTCTATCACATACACACAACACCATCTGCCCAAACGAAGCAGAGCTTATACTATGGGTACTAGATAATGGATAAATATACATAAAAATTTTTTTTTTGTAAATACTTAGGTACATATTATACATAGAAAAACCCAGACCAAGTCAAACATCCATGTTCATGCACACAAATGTTTGACTTGTGCGGGCATCGAACCCGCGAGCTCAGGCATGGCAGTCGGTTACACTAACCACTACGCCATCAAGGCCGCCATATTGCGCTCTTGATAAAATCAAAGATGAATATGAATGCTTAGTGGCTATAGTCTGCATAGCATGTGGCTATACAGCATCTGTATTAAATCTGTACTAGCTTTGCCCGCGGCTTAGCTCGCGTAAAAGTAAATTAGATTAGGTTATGTTAGTAACAATACCTTATTTTTGAAATAAAATATAGCCTATAATATAGCTTTCTAATGGTCTAAGAATTTTCTTAAATCGCTCTAATTAATAATAGGGGAAGGTCTGCTAATATGGACCGTTTTTTTATCAAACGCATTTTATACATAAATATTTATTCTTTTACAAATGTCTATCGCACGAAATAAAACAACAACTATTAGGCTTTACTTTTATTATGTATTAATCAACATTATTTTTATAGATATCTTAAAAATCAACAAAATGTGAGATCTGAGCATTGTTCCAATTTAGCCGACTTGTTCTGTAATTTGGACCACGGTGTAGCTAAATTGGACCTCTATAAACTTTAAGGTAAAACAAAGAAAACTATAAGCGAAAAAACGAAACCAAACATAATAGTCACTCTAAATTATAGTTTCTCAATAACATAAGGATTCACATAGTACAATCATCGCAAATATCCGGATTTTGAGTACAAGTTTCGTGATTCCAATTTTGGCAATGCACACACTCTAGCCAATCGACTTTGGGCCATTTTTATCGTAATAATTTATTTTACATTTGGCACATTCATTCTCTTTGTCTTCTGATTCTAGGCTGCTATCGGAATCGTCCAAAACTATGAGTCCATTCAGTCCAGTCAGTTCAGTTCCAGTCCATTTTATCCAACTACTTGCGGTCCGTTTTAGCCAACCAATGCAATATGTCATAAAAAATATCGAATAAAATGTAACCTACAAATACCGGAAATTGTTTAATGAATGTTAGTTGTAGATAAATTACGCTTCTATGCTACATTTTAGAAACACTGTATGTGTACCTTTTATGTAGTTATACTCTTAGTGCGGAACAATAGAATATGCATTAAAATTATCAAAATTAGAATTTCAAAAACAAAACACTGACGCTAAATGTCACAACGAAAACACTATAGCCGATCTGTAATGAAGTTAGATGCACGTCAACCAGTGTTACCAATATTTAATTTGAAAAACTACTTTTTGAGATACGAGTTTGGTCCAATTTAGTTGCCGGTCCAATATACCCGACTTTCCCCTAATTGTTTATTTGTTCTCTCACACAGTTCATAATATTTGACATCAAAAACAAACAGTCCATACAAGAAAGCAGTGAATGTATAGTCTGTGTGGGAGACTGGTCTCTGTACTAGGAGGTCCTGTATTACAGATTACCAGCCTCTCCGTGCTCTGAATGGTGGAATATGTATGAGTAGGGCTAGTATGTTCGTGCTGAATGTCAGTCATGTTGGAAGATACGTGAGTGGGTATACGTATGAGTGTGTGTCCATGTGAGTGTGTTAGTGTTTGTGAATGAATGCGTGTATGTGTGTATGTGAGTGTGTGTGTGACGATTTGTGACGTAATTGTTTTTGAATTAAATCATTTTACACAAAAAATAAAAATCTAATCTTTCCTCTTTATAATATTAGTATAGATATACCTAGATAAAACATTTTAGCATATTTTAAGACCATCACTAACCAGATGGGTGTAAAACCCCAGGATTCAATACCTTCGTCTTAAATGTAAAACTAATGAAAAGAAATAACTCCTATATCTCGGGAGTCTTTTGACCCACAGGGCCCATTTTCAAACTCGACCGAGGTATGACACCGAGGTGCCTGCACACCAAGTTACAAGGTCTTAAATGTAAAAGCATATAAAATACATGTGACCTTGTGACCCCTATATCTCAAGGGTCTTTTGACCCACAGGGCCTACATATTCAAACTCGACCGAGGTATGACACCAAGGCGTCTGCACACCAAGTTACAAGTCAATCGGTCCAGTGGTTCCGGTGAGTGGTGAGTTATGCCTGTCACTGACACACAGACCCACATAATGTTTTCATTAACGTCTTCGAAGAAGACTCTGAGGTTAATAATGTCGGCAATTTCCATTCGGGCTCTACAAGACATACGAAGATATAAATGACACAAATTCTAGATGGTTAGTTTCAATTTATTCCTTAGCAGAATCATGTTGGATTAGCCCATTTTGGCGATGCTCCAATAAATTAATAATTCATCAAGATTATGTACTATTGAAATATTGATGGTAGCGAAAGAGATTGCTTTAAATAAATCTATATCTACTAATTGTAAGCAGTTGCTTTGTGAAATTGAACTCGATCATATGACAGTATTAATTAATGGCTAGTATTTACTTGTTCCTCAATTTTTTGGCTGTTCATAGAGGACTATTAGTGCCCACACTTATGTATGGAAGTGAAAGTTGGGTATGGCAAAAGAAGCATGAGAGCAGAATAAATGCTGTAGAAATGAGAGCGCTGAGAAATATATATGGTGTGACTCTGAAAGATAGAATAAGGAATAGTGTGATTAGAGAGAGATGCGGCATGAAAGTGGATATAGTGACAAAAATAGAAAAGGGTATGTTAAGCTGGTTTGGGCATGTAGAAAGAATGGACGAGGAAAGACTGACTAAGAACGTTTACAAGGCTAGTGTGAATGGAACAGTCGCAAGAGGAAGACCTAGGCGAACGTTTCTTGATCAGATCGGACGCGTTCTGGACAAAGGCCAGGTTAAGAGCACCTTGAACCGACGGGCGTGTATGAGGAATGTGATAAAAGCGAATGAAGCCAGAGAAGAGTGTCAGGATCGTAACAAATGGAAATCCGTAGTCTCTGCCTACCCCTCTGGGCAACAGGCGTGAATCTATGTATGTATGTATAATCCACCAAAAATATTAATTGCACACCGAAATATGCTTACTAGAATATTTTAAAGAGATCAAACTAAATCGACGGAGTCCCGATCCGCGGGGCTCCTATTTTTGGGTAGGTTTAAGAAAGAAGCTAACATAACCTAACCCTTTCGAGACGGAATGCAGTGATTTGAGGCGTATAGGTGCTCGTTATGATATATTTTAGTAAGCATATTTTGCTGCGCAATTAGTATTTTTGGTGGTCATTATATTTAATCCCATGATTAATCAAATATATCTTACTAATATTATAAATATAAATGTTTGAGGAGATGTTTAGAGATTGAGATGTCTGTTACTTAATCCCACTTAAACTATTAAATGGAATTCTCTTTTCTTTCTTTTTAAATAAAGACCATTCCCACACTAGGAATATTTACTGTATCGAGGGGACTTTACAAACATTCAAACAACGGACACAAACAACACCCAGACTCGGAAAAACCATTTGAGACACACAATTTTTTGTCCCGAGTGGGATTCGAACCCACAACACTCGGCGTAGCGGCATTGGCGAGACGACCACTTAAACCATTAGGCCATCCGTGCAATTAATAATAATAATTATTTATTTATTTTAGTAAAAATTCTCAAGAAAGAGTTGGATAAAACACGTCACACACATAAACCGTATCCTGGATTAACTTATTGATTCGCGGCGGCACACCGGCGGCCAGATGAAATAGGTTTTAATTATATTTATGTCTATGTATTCCAACACTAGACATATTTATACAAAAGATACTTTATATCCTGGTATAAAGTATATTTTCTATTATTCCAGGATGATAGGTATTTTTATTATATTATTGCTATTATTCCAGGTGGTAGAATATTACAGTCTATGTGTGTGTAAAATTTTATCTAAATCAGTTCAATGATTTCCGTATTTATTGATTAACGAACATCCAAAATTATCATAGGGGATTTAGGCGGGCGAAGCCGCGGGTAGTACTGATATCATAATGGCAAAGGTGATTCACTGATTTCGGAGAAATAGCAAGCGCCGGGCGATACACTAAGTCAGATTACGAATTGTTAGTAGGTGAATCACTGACTAAAAGACATCATAATAGCCAAAAACGCATTGTCTCGCGAAACAGATTATTTATTGTCAAGGTTTTCAAAATGTTTTGTTATTTATATCTATCGGTCTGTTTATTATTCATCAACGTTTACTAATTGAATGGATTTCTAGGAAACGTTGTATGAAAGCTGGATAATAATCAGCAGAAACTACATAAGTACTTAATTGTAACATCAGTTGGCGAATAGTTCAGATAACTTATCTTAACTAATATTATAAATGCGAATGTAAATTTGTTTGTTTGTTACGCACCTTAACGACTCAACAGATCATCGTGAAATTTTGCATACACGTTGTCAAGGGTAGGCAGAAAAGGACATAGGGTACGTTTCATCATTAGTTTCATATTATGAAGACAAAAGAATTTTTGACGTAGGTTTATTTGTTGTAATCAATGTTATATAAACTAAAGATACGTTGCCCGCGCTCTGTAGTGGCAACATGAATGCAAGGTAATTACCAGAAGTCCATTTAGTCACGTACCAACCAGTGCCGCGGTCGTACGTGACATTAAAATAACTAGAGTGAATAAAATACTAAACAAAAAAAAAATGCCGTCGTGTGTTTTTAGGAAATGTAAAAATAATACTGCAACTGTAAAAGATGAAAAAGTATCATTTCACGCGTAAGTATCAAGAGAAATGGATGTTATTTTATTTTTTTCGATTCCATCCAATGGCGGCTGGCGCCTGAAGTAAGTCACGTGCCGTTTTGTTCGTACTTGGCTAATGAGCATGCACCACAGAATGACAACGTAATTAAAGAAATATAATATTTATCTCTCTCTAAAAACAGGAATTCCGTAGATGACATTTCATTTTATTTCCCTTTCTTCGTGTGTCTAAGTAGCTTTCTAGCTACCGATAGTATTTACGCTGTTTTCGAGTGCCGTGATGTTCATGCACGACGCGTCTATTTATATTACGTCATTGGTTGTAATCGATAAACTCTGAAACTGCTGAACCGATTTTAATAATTCTTTCACCTTTAGAAAGCTAATATATCAACAAATAACATAGGCTATATAACATCACGCTACGAGCCACAGGAGCGGAGCAGTAATCATAAACAAGGTGAATAATATAAAGCAGTAAGTACACTTACACACTAGTGACTCCATAGAAAGCGCCTGGATCATCCAGGTTGTTTGTGTTAAGGTCCGCCCAAAACTTGACGAGGAAGAACGCGTTCCTGGGTCCCTTCTCGTACAACTCCTTGAGCCCGCCTTTCTTCTCCGGGAACTTATCGTTTATCTGTTGTACGTCTACCGACTGAACACAAACAATATAATATATTAGATATTATTTTGCCTCTATTGACTTATATAGTATAACTGAAAGGGTAGGCAGAGGCTACATGTGATAGGATCAAACCAATTGCCGTATACTTGACATAGCTCCAGATTCCGTGCTACGAAGAATTTGTGACAGCAAAAACCCAGTAACAGTTTAACCGATTCGGAATCGAGACCGAGGCACCAGGCAGTCGTTAGTATGTATGTATGTATCTTATGTGGGGGCAGTCAGTGCAGACCGGCGACACTTCGACCCAGTGGGATCTTTTATGTCGACACTCTCCCAATAACGACTGCCATAGATGTTCATGGCAGCCGGGACCGACGGCTTAACGTGCTCTCCGAGGCACAGAGCAGGCGATAATTGTCAATCAATACGCACATAATTTCGAAAAGACATAACTGCCGAAAGTCAGAGTCAATTGTTAGTAACTTGCAAAACGTTTCTTTACAACCTTTTTACATAGAATTTGTTTTTTAAATCATACTATTAAACAAAAACATTTTGAAACTGTACTTTTTCAGATGCCGACAATTGCATTGTCATTTGATCAACGGTAATTTAAGTACAATACAAGACTGCCTCCATGATCCGTGCAGTTTTGTTATTTGGTTAGACTTTTTACTAACTAGACTTAAATCACTGACGTAGAAATTATAATATCATCGAAAGAAATCAGGTATCGAACGCAGGATTTCATGAACATCACATAAACTTGTCACATGCCAACAAAAAATAAACGTGTATTATTATAATATGATTGTGATAAAGAGTGTAAACTTACCTCTAATAAAGGATCTGCATATGTTACAGTACCACCTATGTGAACAAATAGATGCTGCGCAGGCGCCGAACTTGGGTACTGCAAACAAAACAACAATATTCATAAGTATAACTTTATAAACGAGATGACAATAAGACAACGTTTAAATATATTTAAGTTAAATATTATTTCGCAGTAAAGTTCAAGGTGTTTAACTTTCGATTTAGTGAATGTTAAGCGATTATAGTAACGTTAGGTATCATAAAAGTTTTAATATTATGATTTATATTTCTTGGTAGTTATTGCTTGCGACTTTATGTGTTCAGTGAAGAAGTCAAAGAAAATGATATGTATCTAACAAGCTATCTTCTAACTAAATGTTATCAATACTGATTCAAAACTGGAATCAGAGTTACTTTTAAGTTTACAATATTAGAATGGATATAAATGATGAACACAAATGTTTGTGTTAATGATGTCGATTTATTCGTCATTGTCGAATGATAATCGATCGAACAATCGAAGGCTTATTTTTAGTAGTAAAGTACACGATCGATCGACTACCATGCGGCGGTATGAAAATAGAGAAACAATAAAAAATTTACGTCAATTAGTATACTTGTTATAAGTAAGAAAACAAAACTAAGTTGAATATTGTCTAAAGCTATGAAATTGCATGCCAGTGTACAGTGATAAGATAGGTGTGTGTGTACTTAAGTAAACATCGAAAGACTCGTAATATTTAATTTCGTATTCGAATCTCGATTCATCGCTTAATATATTCGAAAGACAATCAATCAAGTTATTAAGAATATTTTGTATGTTTGGTTAGCAATACGGTGCGTGACTCGTATTGCGTGTTTCGATTGTGTGCTGTGCGCGATGTAGTGAAGTTGTGGTATAGTATAGTATGGTAATGGCGTGGTGATGGTGTAGTGACGGCGGGGTCATAGTGGGGTGATAGTGTAGTGACGTCTGCGTGGGTTGATCGTGTGCTATGCGCTGTGTCAATCACCACACCATACTATACTACCTCCACCGAGAGGTAGTATAGTATAGTATGGTGTGGTGTCAACGTGGTGATGGTGTAGTGATAGTGTAGTGACAGCGCAGTGATGATGTGGTGATTGTGTTATAATGTTGATGGTGTGGTGTTGAAGTGATGGTGCGGTGGTGTGGTAAAGGTGTGGTTATGACGTGATAATCGTGTGGTGATGGTCCAGAGGCAGCGTGGTGATAATATGGTGGAAATTATATAGTGATGATGTGGTGGTGCTAACCGTGTCGGGGTCACGCGGGTGCTCTACGAAGGCGGAGAACTCGACGAGGCGCAGCTTGTGCGTGGCGATGGCACGGCCTTCCCAGGGCGGCGGCGGCGCTACGTCCGCGCCGCCCGCTACGCCCACGCCGCCCACGCCTGCCACGCCCTTGTAGCCAGCGCCAGGGAACGGCTTCACGCTGCGGAAACAATACCACTTACTTGCTTCACTATCTTCGTTTGAGCTACTAGCATCGCTTACATAGTACCCAAGTAGTAGAGCATTATTTATAATGGACTGTTTGAGTAATTGGCGTGCGTTATGCTAGATGACATGACCCTACCCTGGATTGGTGCCTGAACAAGGTCAAATACATACGTGTTCAGAAAATTAGCGCCCAAATTCAACTAGATCGTAACTTTTTTACTTCTAGCTGTAGAACATAATTTTTAAAATGGATACCAGACTGTCTAAGTCATAGGCGTGTGCTATCCTAGTCTCATGATCCTACTCTGAATTCCAGCCTGAACTATCCAAATACGTCTTCAGAATACGAGCGTCCAAATTCAACTGAAGAGTGACATTTTACTTCGATAGCTTCGTTTAAAAATCAACTCTATAATATGGGTTTTTAAGGTTAAATTTGTAATAGACTGCTGTGCATGAGGTCTTTCTTGGTGCGTTTTTCGGGTCTGGTCTAAGTGTTATTAGGTTTTCCTCACATAAAATTCTCAGTAGCACCACGAAGTCTGGAACTGTGCTCGTTAGTCGGCACAGCAATAGTCTCGTCACCTATCACGTGAAACCTAAAATCATAGTTTTCGAAATGTGAGTGTTATAAATCTTTAGAAATACAGGCGTGAGATTATGTATGCGCCTTGTCTATTTTCGTATATAAATGAGCACTAGATATTAATATATTAAATAATATTTTAATCAAATTAAACATATTATGTATATTAACATAATCTTTAAAAAAGAAACGGTTTTATAATTATATTGGTGATACCAGTTCTATCTGAATAAACCCAAACCAAAGATCAACCGTGAGAACTTCATCAGATGAATAAAGATATATTTTTTTAATTTAACACATTCAAGTGTTTCCATAGTAGCGTTTAGTAGGACTTTAACTATTTGTTAACAATGGCAGTACCTTATTATGAATTCAAAACCTCGAGTTGCTTTACTAATATGCTTAAGAGTGTTTGCGCCTTGTGGCGTATTCTGAATGGCAACTTCGGAAATAAGTCATATTTTGATGTTTACAAATGTAATTTATTTATCTGGTATTATGGATAAGTGTAATGTGTATTTACTCTTCAAAAAGGAACATTGCGAAATGAGACTAGACTCTTTAATTAAAGAGTGATCTTTAGCGTCTCTAGATAGAAAGAGATGAAAGTAGAGGCCTTTTTGCCCTGCAGTGGGACATTACGGGCTTATAATAATTATAATAATATAGGATATAATATATTATCTAAATAAAATATGCATAGGCAACCCTTATTTTGCAACCCTAGGCGCACAATGTTAATTTATATCTACTTAAAATAAATCTGAAGATTTTGATTGAACTCGCTATTCCCTAGAACAGTCAGATTTCAACAAATCTTTGCTTGATAGCCCGTTACTTCAAAGTGATTATAGGCTACATAACATCACGCTACAAGCCACGAGAGAGGATAGCAGTCATCATAGAGGTGACTGAAACCGCGGGCGATAGCTCAATTTAATACGAAATAATACACCTGATAATAAATAAATCTGTTCGTTCAAAGACACTTACTCTTGTGAAGGTCCAGCTTGTAGACCCGGTTGCCAAAATTGCTGCAATAATAATAAATTTTATTAGCACTTGTTAACTTAACCTTAAACTTGAATTAAGCATAATAATTATTGTTGTTATAAACTAACTATGCTCAAGTTGTTAAGTTTCTACACACGTAATCACTTGAAGCATTATTTAAAATGAAAAACATGGCGAGACAATGTCATTTTATTCCAATGGTTTGATATACATGATTCTTATATTCGCATCGCCGAGTATCGAGAGCGATATCGATAAGGTTTAGTCCAATCCGATTGCTAGTCGATTATTTGTAAGATGAGAAAAAAAAGAAACAGATGTGAGTAAAGCAGTTTGTAGTCGATTGGTGTTATTGCCTCCAATTCTTCGCTTGATACGTGCATTTGGCAACATGCCTAAATAGTAGTGAAGCAACACAATTTAAAGGCGTTTTAGTTTGTTTTGACTAGTAACACAAAGGCATGCCTTCTGCAAGTTGAGTACCGTATGGTGGTACGCCGGATGCGGCAAGCCCGCTACGATCTGTGCGCTAGATAGTGTGCTCATTGACTGCATGGCCTTCTCTTTCATCATCCCACCATCCTAAACGCCATTCATATTTATATTTTAATATTGTATTCACTTTAAGAGCATTATTCTAGGCGCACATCGAATGAAGAACATAAATATCCCTTAAGCAAAGAAAATAGCTTAATGATATACAGAGTGTAACAGAAAGGTGTGGTCATATCTTAAGGCCATAAATGTACTTCTGATAAATAATCCATATGCGATATCCCTGGACCAAAAAAAATATTTTACCTATATTAAAATTTTATTGAAACATTCTACATATTTATTATTTAAACATCGACACAAACGCGTAACATCACTATCAAAATTGTGCCTGGTAATTTTCGGGTTCACGGAGATCATTCGTCAGCTGTTTGTTTAAGTATCAACTAGAATGCATAATATTGATAATCGACAAAAAGAAAATGCTATATCTAAGTAAAAATAATGTATATAAATGTATTTGTCGGAGTTTTCCATTGTATAGGTGTTATATTATGTAACACTGATGACCATACTTTTCTGTTACACTCTGTATAATGAATATGAGAGTTATAATGATAAAGACTCACCACTTTAAGTTTGGCCTGTATTTCTCGTAGTTTCCGCCTAGCTAGCACCTGTATGTGAGATGACACCTGTTTTCTCGTGCGTGTCTTGCCTGTCCTCAGTTTTATATACCTTGCTATTAGCTCGTTCCTTCCTGCAATGTAATTTGTACCTGGTTATTGGACATTCTTAGCTTCAAGTCTATGGATACAAACATGTAACAATCAAACAAGTGTCAAATAAAAATTATTATTTGAGACTTGTTTGATTTTTTAATTATTAAAAAATTATTTATATTTCACAAAATATAAATATACGCCTAGTCAAAAGACCGAAACGGTCTTTTGACTATGAATGGATATATGAATGCATTTACGGGTGTCTAGTCACGATGATTATTCTAGATTTCAAGTTCAATACAAACGCCGTTTCGTTTTGTTTTCCATAACAAAAGTCATTGTAGAAAAATATTCTGGTATTCACCACCATGAAAAGCATGCTAGCCGTGGGACTTTAATCAGGTTGAGGGTTTTAAAAATGGCACGCGTCATCTCGCGTTATGTCTGCTTTAATTCACGATTAAAAAACGTTTAAACGTTTAACTTAGGCGATTAGGAACCGCTGTATAAGTGGAACTGTGTTATGAGCCTGTATCTCGGTGCTAGATTTTTATTTAAGTAGGTAGTTACTTTTGTAAAAACATTACAAACATTAAAACAACAGACACGTGTGGGCATGGAACCCACAATTTATGGCACCTTTTAAACTCGCAGTGCAATTCGTGTATTTCTTTTTAAAGTTATTGGCACTACTAATGTGACCACAACGTATAGTCACTTACATAACCAAAGGTTACTTATATATTTTGCGGCTTGCCTACTTTGTCAGCAAGGAATAACTGTGTCTAGTGCAAGTTCGTTTTCTGAAAGGCCTGTTCCCCATATGAGCATTCTAAAAAGTTAAATATTTTGTAACGATATTTGTAGGCCCAGATGAGTTCTTTAGAACTTAGAACCTTTAGAAGAAGAAATTTAAAATAACAAATATGGGAAACAAACGAAGATTTAAATAACACAATTCGTCTTCTCTCTTACCCTTTATTATTCCCAAGTCACTTGGGGTCGGCTTTTCTGGTCTAGCCGGATTTAACTGGATATCAGTTTTTACACGGAGCTTCTGCCACCTGACCTCCGCAACCCGAAGGCTAACGATATCCTAAGGCTAGACCAGTGTCAGGATATTAGAGGGTACTGACTTTCCCAATAACGACTGCCATAGATGTTCATGGCAGCTGGGACCGACGGCTTAACGTGCTCTCCGAGGCACTTAGCAGGCGATAATTGTTAGTCAATACGCACATAATTTCGAAAAGTCATATAACTTCCGAAAGTCAGAAGTGCGCGACGAGGGTTCGAACCTGAGACCCTCTGCATTGCAGTCTGTTGGTCTCCCCACTGAGCTATCGATGAATTTGAATAACACAATTAATGTATTAATAAAAGCCGATTGTCGCCGATTGTCAGTGAAATATTTGGCATTGCTGTTTCTGTGAAGCGCGTTCTCTACAATGTTCTGTCGCGCTGCCTGCCGCTCTCCTGTTATGAAATAATTTTCAAAATATTTTGAATAGCTATTTTCAATCATTGAAACTGCAGTTGGACAGGAATGCGGGGTGGATCGCCCGCAACCAATGCAAACTGACGCTGCGAAATAATTTTACAATATTGAATAGCGTTGTTGACAAAATGGCAAATATTTCTACAGAATCGCTCTTATGAAAAATTCTTGGTATTTACGGGTATATTATATTGTTGATGTATTCACTCTTATTCTTCTATCATTAAACGCCAGTGAATTAATACCTACTTTACTGAACAAATGTTGTTGATTAAAATCCACATTATTGTTTATACAATTTAGCAGCGATAGCTCAGTGGGGAGACCAATAGACTGCAATGCAGAGGGTCTCGGGTTCGAATCCACGTCGCGCACCTCTGACTTTCGGAAGTTATATGACTTTTCGAAATTATGTGCGTATTGATCGACAATTATCGCCTGCTCCGTGCCTCGGAGAGCACGTTAAGCCGTTGGTCCCGGCTGCCATAAACATCTATGGCAGTCGTTATTGGGAAAGTCAGTACCCTCTAATATCCTGACACTGGTCTAGCCTTAGGGTATCGTTAGCCTTCGGGTTGCGGAGGTCAGGTGGCAGCCGCTCCGTGTAAAAACTGATATCCAGTCAAAGCCGGTTAGACCAGAAAAGCCGACCCCAAGTGACTTGGGAATAATAAAGGCTAAGAGAGAAGATGATTGTTTATACAATTTATATATATATATTTGTATAGAGAATAATTAGCTTTATTATTAAAGGTATTATGAAATATAAACAAATGCTTTCAATATCCCCCACTGAACTGCAAGGGGCTTAACATAAATTTATATAATGTATGCAAAATCCATTCAAATTATTGCTTTTGTGATGCATATTGGTACTTTATAATGTATTATGTTGTGTATGTGACTGCGGAACTCTGACAAACAAGACCACAAACTCTAAAAAGCAAATCATGGAACTTAATAACAAATATCATATAATTGTTAATAAGTAACTCATTGAAATTAAACTACTATATACGGATTTTATCGCGTTATTTATTTGACACTCTATTACATAATTTTGAAAACTGTTACACTACTACTACTATTAAACATTACTAATTTAGCTAATTGAATTATTATTAAAACTATTAAAACTATTTAGATTTAATTTAATTTTACACTTTCCCCGACGTTTCGGTTGCTTTTCAGCAGCCATGGTCACGGGGAGACTAAGATGGCAGTTGTCTCAATGTTCCAGTGTAGTTATTTCAAAGTAGCCGAACATAATTTAATCATTGGTGTTTCTATTTACGCAGAATGAGCTCAAAGTATCATGAAGTCTAGCTGTGGTTTGCTTCTTCTTGGGTTTGACTATTTTTGTTACTGGATCCCAAGCTGGTGGTACATTCCAACCATCTTCTCTATTAAAATTAGGATGTTTTTTCATTTCAATATATATATATTATATAGTAGTTTAATTTCAATGAATAATATTCGCATAAACAGAAGACAATATTATGTAAATAAGTAACTCATTGTGTAAAAGTAGAGACTTCTTTACCGGGATCATTGTTGCAGTTTAGGATAGTAGAAACCAGCCAGCAGTCGGTTGCTACTTTTGCAATACTGTATTCTGTGTGTGCTTTAATAATACAAATTGTATGTAAGAACAGCCTTTCTTATTTTCTTTTATTTAATGGACCAATCTCACTTGTTTTCCCACCACTGTGACTGGTGATCATAGAAAACACCGAGTTAAACATTCGTGAAGTCCCTGGGCGAGCTAAATAATATATGTGTATTTGTTCACTTCTCTTGTTATTTTTACTAATTTATAGTCGTTTACGTTGAATTATGAAAGCGATAGCCATTATTGCTACGCAGAGGTCTCGAGTTCAATCCAAAGGTGATCTCTGACTTTTCGAAGTTATGTGCGTATTAAATACTTAAACTGGGAAGGATAACATCGTGAGGAAACCTACATTTCTCAGAGTTTGCCGTAATGATGTCGAAAATATATCAAATCTGTTAACCCGGACTAGGCCAGCGTGGTAGACTATGGCCTAACCCTTCTGACACTGAAAAGACGCCCGTGCCCAGCAGTGGGACAGTTTAATACAGGGCTGGTATTATACGCTGAATACTTTTTGTATGGCGATGTGTGCTATAGATGTATGTATGTATCTTATGTGGGGGCCAGTCAGTGCAGACCGGCGACACTTCGACCCATTGGGATCTTTTGTGTCGATACTCTCCCAATAACGACTGCCATAGATGTTTATGGCAGCCGGGACCGACGGCTTAACGTGCTCTCCGAGGCACGGAGCAGGCGATAATTGTCAATCAATACGCACATAATTTCGAAAAGTCATATAACTTCCGAAAGTCAGAGGTGCGCGACGTGGGTTCGAACCCGAGACCCTCTGCATTGCAGTCTGTTGGTCTCCCCACTGAGCTATCGCTGCTTAGATATGTGCTATAGATACTAGTAGAACGCAGGAAAACTAGTAGCGTCTCACTATGAAACGATCGTCTTCATATAAATAATATGCAAATAAATATGCAGTGCTAATTGCCGATTACTTGTTGGATACTTAGCGAGATATCAAAGCTTGTACGTTTGCGCAGCGCCTTACTTGTGTGTGCGTCCCTACGTCACTCTGATATTCCACCATTAACTAATGAAATACCTACATAACTAGCGATGGACTGAAAACAATCTATAGAATATTGTCCGCCATATTGAGTAATCGAAGTAGATTGTACTGTAATTGATATTATTAGGTGTCTGAATCAATACCCGAATAGGCTCAAGCTTTACGGTATCTCGAAACGAATCCGTTAAACATCAATAGACTCGTCCCTATTATAGTAGTCATAAGTGCCGAAATGTTAAGATGATATCTATACTAATATTATAAAGCTGAAGAGTTTGTTTGTTTGGTTGAACGCGCTAATCCCAGAAACTACTGATGCTAATTGAAAATATATTTTATTGTTGGCTAGCCCATTTATCGTGGAAGGCTATAAGCTATATAACATCACGCTACGACCAAAAGGAGCGGCGCAAATTATTTACATTTACCTATACTCCATTTGGTTAGGTACTTAACTAAATGTAAACAATCTTGATGTGACTTTTTACACATACACATATTAAACAAATAAACTACTACTTAAACCATTACTTCCCAAAGGGGTCTACGTTGGCGTGACAAAAAAATGGGGTCCACAATTCGTAAGCGGGGGTCCCCGAAAATTAATTTGCTTTCGATAGTGAAGAACAGTAATATTTTAAGAAGCTCAGCGACTGTTACTTGTAAAATCTTGCATATTCCATATTCAGGCCGCGTTAAGACCAGAGAATTTAAAAAAAAAATGTCAGCCCTTTGAGTTTTGATGTAATATAAATACAAGGAATATAGTAAAAATGTAGCTGCAGGGGATCCACCGGAACCTGCAAAATTTTGAAAGTGGTATATGAGAAGAAAATTCTGGGAACCTCTGACTTTAACTAACAGTTCAATTGATTTAATAATCGTTACTGTTGTATTTACATTGATCTTTAGCAGCATTTTATTTTTAAACTGAGTTTTTAGATAAAAGGACACATCAAGATTGTTTACCTTTAGTTAAGTATCTAACCAAATAGAGTATAGTGGGTTACATAGTTTATTAAATTAGATATTGTGGAGAGATTGGTACATACCTAAACTAGTTCAAAATGCTAAGTCTTAACTCTCAAAAAAAGCTTATTCCATTTTATGTTTAGTGTAATTTTTGGTTTGATCATATCACCTCGGCATAATTTCACGCATGTGAAATGAATAAACATATTATATGTCATTTGATCACCTTCGAATTAAATCACTGAGGTGAACAGTTGCAACGTTTTTTATTACTCTTGTTGATATAAATCACCCACATGCTACGAACTTTCAAACCAAAGCCAACTTAATATTCAAATCAGTTTAATGTAAATGAGGGATAGATTATAGGATTAGATTGGATATTTTTTTAAACAAAACCTAATTCGATTTGATGATGCTTGACTTTAGGCCAAGTATAATATTATTTTATTATATTAATTTATTTATGTAGATCGTTAATTATACACTTATAATTGATAATTTATTAATGATATTTCCTAAAAATTTAAATATATTTAAAAATAGCCTCACTTTTTGTATAGGAATCATAAAATTAGGTTTAAAAACCGGCAATTCATTAGATATTAAATTGCCGTTTTAAAAGTAACGGTATGGTTGTCTGTAGATACCTGTCTACTTATTATAAAAACAAAAGGTGATCGATATTTTATCTAAATCTGTTCAGCCATTAAAAGATCATTAATTGCTTTCTAGTTGATGGTGAGATTTCAAATATATGGATTTAATGATATTGCAAGAACATGGTATCCTTGACTTAGAGGATATTTTGTGGCGGGGATTTTTATATTATAATTTATGACGTAGTATCATCTTATAAGCAAAAAAACAATTTCAGCATTTATATCTGTGAGATCCACCTGCGAAGATATAATGAAGCTATTACATAATTTTAATTTATTCTATGAATATATAGATACGTAATTATATTAGTATGTAGTCCTTTAGTCGTGGTTTTAAGAGATTCACTTGCTAGCTTGTCACAGTAAGAGTAAGCAAAGCGTTGAATTAGAGCGTCCTTAAATGTAGATAACCTGAAATATACCTTCAGTTATTTATACTTTTGTTCTTTTAAAAGACAACTTGGAATAATTTCTGTATCGCCTTACAAACATTCAAACAAGGGACACAAAAAGCACTAAGACTCGGAACAACCACTGGTGAATCAATGAAACCATCCATGCAGTAAAAGACAACTTGGAATCATTTCTGTGTCGCGGGGGACCTTACAAACATTCAAACAAGGGACACAAAAAGCACTAAGACTCGGAACAACCACTGGTGGATCAATGAAACCATCCATGCAGTAAGTTATCCTAGTAGGTGATGAAAAGTTGCCAACGTAAATTTTAGGACTAACATATAATAAACTGTGTGTAATTGTTGGCCACGTTAAGAAGAGCCGGTCAGTGCAAAGTAAATTGAAATCTCATTGAATTCGGGGAATGCGATGGCGACGAGAGGCGGGCTGGTGCGAATTTAATTAACCCCTTGCCTGCTCGTCGAGGCGAACGCGTACTATCTACTCAATTATTTGTACCTATATTGATTAACGCGCACGGTTTAAACGTCATGTTATGAATCACTAAATACATACATTTATTGTAGAATAAAGTGGTATGCAATTATACTTGACTTTAGGGAAAATAGGTGACTTTTGTTATGCGTTTTGTCTGATAGATAAATAACTAAGTGGTATAATTTACTAAGGATTGGATTTATTACGATTGAATTGAAGTATAATTCAATCGCAATACATTTAATTAAATTATTAGAAAAATGGGTGACTTTTTTCTATGTGTTTTGTCTAATTGATATACCCCTAAGTGGTATAATTTACTAAGAATTAAATTTATGACGATGGAATTTAATTGATTAAGCTAATAAAATGTACATACCATCTTGTATCCTTTTTTAAATCTTTGTCATCAGTCTTATTATTTATATTTGATTTCTTTACTCGCATTAAGCTCTCCACTGATAACTATTGTGATGACTATACTCTTATGTGTGTATTGATTGACAACTATCGCCTGCTCCGTGCCTCGGAGGGCACGTTAAGCCGTCGGTCTCGGCTGCCATGAACATCTATGGCAGTCGTTACTGGGAGAGTGTCGACACAAAAGATCCCACTGGGTCGAAGTGTCGCCGGTCTGCACTGACTGGCCCCACATAAGATACATACATACTCTAATAATAATAATAATAATAATAATAATCGCAGAATGATTTAAGATAGGCTATAGTTCATATTATATCGTAAGAAGCGGCTAAAAGAGCTCATCGAGTCGTGGTCCTTCAGAAATGAATATTAGGGATGTGCAATCACCAGCGGCAATGTGATATGGTCGCCCAATGATATACCACAATTCATGTTAGGTTAGGTGTAGAGCCTCGTTGATTTCAGCATGAATAGGCCGGCTCGACCGGGGTAAGACTACCCTCTCACAGAATATCGACGTGAAATAGCAGTATTCCTACTGTTGCATTTCGTATGCCGAAAAGTGCCGGAGGCCCAATCACCCCTTTCCCTCTTCCCACTTCCTTTTTCTCTTCTTCCATTCCTAAAGGGTTGACAAGTGATGCCTATGATGTTGCAGGCGTTCATAGGCTACGGTGACCATTTACCAACAGGTGGTATGCTTGTTTACCACCTAATTAGAATAAAAAAATAAAAAAAGGTGAGCTAAGCGAGGCTGGCAGGAATAGTTCGATGAAACATTTAGGTATTTGTTTTATTGAATAATTACTGCGTCGCCCCCGTGGGTCGTGGCGTGATATTATATAGCCTATAGCCTTCCTCGATAAATAGGCTATCCAATACTAAAAGAATTTTCAATTCGAACTAGTAGTTCCTGAGATTAGCGCGTTCAACCAACAAAACAAACAAACAAACTCTTCAGCTTTATAATATTGGTATAGATAACCTATGCTTCCCAGTTGCCGTACTGACTTCATAGTCAGTGATATACTTAAATTTCTGCTCACTAAAACACCCCGCTACTCAAGCAAAGGTGTGACTCAGTGAGTAAAAACTTTAAATAACACAATATAGTGTATATTGTGTTATTTAAAGTTTCTGGGCGACGTATCTGCTAAGAAATTGTCAACCGAAAAAACCCATAGTATGTTGCCCAAGTGCAGGCGGGCAGCACCCACACTTTTTGTACATTTTTAAAATTTAGAGACCACTCCCGCATTAGGAGTAATAATCCTGTGTCACGGGGTCTTTACAAATATTCAAACAATGGACAAAAATAACACCCAGACTCGGAACAACCATTTGAGGATCACACAAGGTTCAATTTTAATTTCAATGCTTTATTGCTCTCCATATGCATTACATGTTGTTACAAAGAATAAAATACCAAATATGGAACCTATCGGGCAAAATATCTGGAAGAGAAGAAAGGAGGAAGCCACTGGTATAATTTTTATGATATTGCAATTCTGTCCCGTGTGGGATTCGAACCTATAATACGCGGCACAGAGACAGTGGCGATGCGACCATTTAAACCACTACGCCAGCCGTGCAATCAAACTAAACGGTTTATACACATCTTTATAAACGTTATAGAAAACTTGTAGTGGGGAGACCAATAGACTGCAATGCAGAGGGTCTCGGGTTCGAACCCACGACGCGCACCGCTGACTTTCGGAAGTTATATGAGTTTTCGAAATTATGTGCGTATTGATTGACAATTATCGCCTGCTCCGTGCCTCGGAGAGCACGTTAAGCCGTCGGTCCCAGTTGCAATGAACATCTATGGCAGTCGTTATTGGGAAGTCAGTGCCCTATAATATCCTGACACTGGTCTAGCCTTAGGGTATCGTTAGCTTTCGGGTTGCGGAGGTCAGGTGGCAGCCGCTCCGTGTAAAAACTGATATCCAGTCAAATCCGGTTAGACTAGAAAAGCCGATCCCAAGTGACTTGGGAATAATAAAGGCTAGGGAGAAGAAGATACTTTTTCGCCTTCTGATTGAGCTATAATTAACGCACATGCTTTCAAAAACATTTTAGCAAAAAATTAAACCGCCGAAAAAACTGAAAAGCATAAAATAATAATCCTTTTTTATTTAACCTTAATAGCTCAGTTCTTAAACTAATGTAAGTTTACCTAAGTAATTTTAAGTCGGCGCCAAACAAGTAATGAACAAAATCAATAAATTACCTTACATTTAAAGAACCAAATCAAATTAACAATGCAACGTGAAATCTCCAGCGATAAACATTAACATTCCAAAAAATGCGCTCTCCGCACGACCACTTGCAACGACGTATGCCCTCAGTTTACGTACCTAATTAATTAATTTGCTTGTTTGGCACCGACTCAATATTACTTAGGTATACTTACATTAGTTAAAGAACTTAGCTATTAAGCTTAAATAAAAAAGGCGGTTTAATTTTTTGCTAAAAGTTTTATTTTTCATTTTTGTGATTATAATCTACTACCTAATTATTTTTGTTATACACAACTTAGCATTCTAATCTGTAAATGAACAATAAATCTATTCTATCTATTGTCCCACCCTAAGGGTAGGATTTTTTTCAAATTTATATATTACCAACTTCGAGGTATATCTTATCCAATAAAATAAATAAAGAATTATCAAAATAGGACTGCTCTGTAAAAAGTTATGCGTGGTCATACATTACAATCAGTGAGTGAACAATCAATCATCCCCTATTTTCCTGCCTTTACGGTTGGATTTCTTTTTTTAAATTTGTATGGGACCAACTTCGGTGTATACCCTTTCCATTAAAAAAAGAATTATGATAATCGGACTACTCTGGAAAAAGTTATGCGTGCGTAGGCATAAAAAAAAATGTATATACGCGTCGAATTGAGAACCTCCTCCGTATTGGTCGGGTAAAGTCAGGACGGCGGTCTTTGCTTTAACACGAAACAACTATCTTGGCAATCCATCGGTTTGCCCACTAGGCTATTGCTGCTATCGTAATTATTAATAACATTTAATGTATGTTTGTTTGTCACGTGAGAAGTCTCAATTTTTTTTTACACGTATCTATAAAACATCTACACATTTTGACTCCGGAAACGCGGCTTAATTATATGGTGTCGTGTATTTTATGATTATATATTTTTCTATATAAGACGTAAAGGAGTCCGCGGGAAGCAGCTAGCATCAGATATTTTAATATTAAACTAGAATGAAAGCTCAGATCTCTCTGAAAGACTGTTAAGTCAAACATTCTTGAAATTACTTCGAAATTATGGCACCGTCGTAAACTTTTCACGGCGGGTGTTAAGCTAAAATTAGTAAGTGTGGCCACTCTAACAAATTGCTGTTAGCACGAATTAGTAGAGTGAATATACACGTCGTATGTTACCCGAAGCGAGCGCTCCGCTCGTGACATCGCTGCCCGCGAATTGAGCATTAAGAGTGCTTTCACCCGAAACGTCGTGTGCATCCTTCTATAAATAGTGCAGTGCACAGAAGGATCAACCAAGAAACGTTTCTATTCCACACTGAATAGAAAAACAAGAGATCATTATTTATTACTTCGTTAGTTGGCTAATTTGGTCCATTGCCAGCGCGACGCGACGCTGCTACGCTCTCGCGCTCTCTGCCGCGGATATTGTGCGTGCACGCTCCAACTGTTATATGAATATTTACCATTTTCTTCTGCGAACACGCATCTCTTGTCTATTATTAAATCGACCATTGCAATTATATATTATTTATATGGTTTTTAGGAAAATTATTATTATTATTTAAATAGTTAACGGTTAAGGAAGCCACCGTGACGAAACCTGCATGTCTGGGAGTTTTCCATAAGCTTCTCGAAGATATATAAAGTCTACCAATTCGCACTAGGCCAGTTGGAGGACTATGGCCTGACACTTCTCACACTGAGTTCACACAGAGAAGAGGCTCGTGCCCGTGCAGTGGAACACTTTAATACATGGCTGATATAATTATATATGTACCTATATAGGGAAATTGGTCATTATAATTTATCAAAAGTAACTTATATGTAGGTTAGGCGTGTGACTAAATATTCGCACCCGTCGCTTCTTATTGCCGGTCGTTTTGAAAAGTAATTTATTCGACAACTAGGGAGATATTGGAGATCCATCAGAAATACATTAACGTCGTACCTGAGGCATGACTCCGCGATTGTTTTCGCTTAAGGACCTTTATACCCACAAAATATATTTCCATTCATAAGTGGTATCTATGGACTACCTAATAAAATATGTTTTATAAATATATTAATGCAATCCGTAATCATTATAAATTTATAGACCAGTACCTAAGACATTTTAGATCAGTATATTTTTTGATATTATCATACTGCACCTTTTATACACATTTGATATGATCATATAAAAAATACCATTCTCGCGAATGATACTATCCGTAATATCTCGGATGGTAGTGGTGTATGCAACTGCTGTACTCGGTACTGGGTTTCGATTCCCGGGTAGGGTAAAGCATTATTGGACTTTTCTGACAAGCAGTTTTCAGTCGCAGTACGACATCTGCATATGCGCCTAGTAGAAGGCAATAGGCCTGTACCTTATTATGCGACACTTAAGATCAGAGTTGGCGAAATATATGTATTCATGTGTAATGTACGTACGCCTACCCGTTTTGGAATACAGGCCGTATACGTGAGACTATGTTTGTATGTAAGGAATAACGGACGGAAATAATATACCTAATAATATAATAATATATTCTATCACATACACACAACACCATCTAGCCCAAAATAAGCAGAGCTCATACTATGGGTACTAGACAATGGATAAACATACATTTAAACATCTTTTTTTGTAAATACTTACATATTATAGATAGAAACACCCAGACCAAGACAAACATACATGTTCATGCACACAAATGTTTGACTTGTGCGGGAATCGAACCCGCGACCTCAGGCGTGGCAGTCGGTTACAATAACCACTACGCCATCGAGGCCTCTTTATATCTGGCTTTATGGCTTCATAGAATCTTTATATTGTACCAAATTATCGACCTCTAACACGCGGCTTAGTAGGTGATTTAGTAATCAAACAACCATACGGTCAAAGTCAATAAATTAATTAGTCAGTATAATTAATTACTTTTTGTTTAACCTAACATGGCTCATAATTCACCTAGGCACGGTTACGATTGTAACGGAGCACAATATATTATATAATTTAAGTTAATTATGTCCAACGTTACCCCATTGATCAACACGGCGCTGTGGCAATCGTAGATATTAACTAAAATATTGGGGTGCGCCCGCACCAGCTATGTGCTAATAGTGCCCCAAGTATTTTAATAACCTGAAAAAATGCTTATGAATAATACGATAACGTAAAGAGGACAATTCGTCAAAAGTGAGAGCTTTGAATGACGAATGACAAAGGCTGGGGCAAATATATTATTAGACTTTGTAGAGTTAGAAGGGCGTCGTAGCAGAATTTCACGCTGACCCAAACAGAAGCTATGCGGAGCAAATCTACGCGGAAAGGGTTGAGTTGCGACAGGTCTAAGGAGGATTTCTCGGGAGACAATCGGGAGTTATGCCCGAGGCGGGCGGGGCGCTAAACAACGGGCGCGGGCGGCCCGCCCCTTCTTTATATTTTCTTACTGCGTTCGCCGCCTAGCGGCGCGGCCGGGCCCCTTACACGCTCGCTCGCTCACTAATTGCGCATTCTTCGCATAGTTTAGCCCTCCCGACGAACCCCTCGCCCGCCACCCCCCGGACCACGTGAAGCCGTGCGCCGACGAAACTTTCATACTCCCGGGATATTGAGCGGTTTTGAATGTCTTAACTCACGAACGTGCGCCATCAGTGCTGCGAGTACTTGCCTTGTTGCCAAACTGTTCCCAACTAGCAACTACACACCACCGCAAATCGCAACCACACCGCGAGCACCGCTACGTTCTGCTCGCACTATCGCACCGGACCACTCAATCTGCTAATGCAACAACGGGGCCCTCCGGTACCAGACATCAATAAAAACTAATTAATAGTAACAAGGCTTATTAAACACCGCCAAAATAGAAACAAAAAACCCTTGTCAAATTTAAACAGTATCATCAAGCAACCCTTTTGTTTTTTCTTAATTAGCTGTCTTGGTGTTATATGTAAGTAAATCGGAATAATTCCGTTCACTTATCATCACGCATCAAAGCAATAATGTTTTGACATGCAATTTAAAAAGAGAAAATAAAATACATACATACACACATAGATTCACGCCTGTTTCCCAGAGGGGTAGGCAGAGACTACGGATTTCCATTTGCTACGATCCTGACACACTTCTCTGGCTTCATTCACTTTCATCACATTCCTCATACACGCCCGTCGGTTTAAGGTGCTCTTAACCTGGCCTTTGTCTATAACGCCTCCGATCTGATTGAGAAACGTTCGCCTCGGTCTTCCTCTTGCGACTGTTCCATTCACACTAGCCATATAAACTTTCTTAGTCAGTCTTTCCTCGTCCATTCTTTCTACATGCCCAAACCAGCTTAACATACCCTTTTCTAGTCTTCTCACTATATCCACTTACATACAAATAAAATACAAGCATGCGTTAAGTCAGAGACATGGTTGCAAGCTATTATGAACGGCAAGCATAACATCGAGCCGTGGAGCGTCACGAAGCCGATAAGGGTGAGGGTGCTAGCGGACGGACAAGGGTGACGCACTTTTACAGCGCTAGATTAAGCGGGGAGGACACGTCCTCGAGTAATGTGCTCATATATTGTCCGACGACGCGACGCGTGTCCGCAATTATTATCTTCACAGACACCTATTATCAGGATCTTTTACACATTGTAATAACAGATAATGTACTTGTTTGCTAGTCAAAGATATAAAGTCTAAGTTAATAAAGTGTTACATGTTTGTTTAGTCTCCTGTCGGCAATATCGCAAAGACTACAAGCCACTGGTTTCAAGTCTAGCCTTGCCATTGCAACTACGCCGCGTATTTTGGGTTCGATTCGCACACGAAATCAAAAACAATATTATCCATATATCGAATAGTTGTAGCCACTCAAATACGTTTTTATTTATGTTGTTTTAATGTTAGTAAAGTACCTCGTGATACAGGGATTAATCGCTAGCGCGGTATAGGTCTTTTGAGCACAATATTTAGTAACAAATGTCACAATTCTTCGCTTTCAAACAAAATTGTTAATTTATTTTTACTTCAAAGAGTTACATATCATAGGCCTAAATATGTTGGGAATTTCCCTAATTTCCGCTTCCGCCACAATGTTGAACCATAAGATTTGAAGTAATTTAAACATCGCATTTCTTCACGCCTATTAAATCACTTAAGGTGGACACATCGCCTGTGGTAAATTTGTTTAGCAATTCCATTTGGCACCGCGACGGGGCTGAGCGGGCAGTCCTTTAATTAAAACCGGGACGTATAATGTTGGCGCTTGACGCAAACTTAATGTGCGTCCGGCGGCGCTGTAATGGCACACCCACCCTCTGATAATTGTCCTATGTCAATTCTGCTCCATAGCCCCGTAATATTACTTTTCGGAAAACGACGTTATGAAACTATTCACCCCGGCCGGCCGCGGCCGTGCAGAACTAACCTACTTCGCTAACTATTTTATTCGAGGCATTATTTCTTCTTAATACTTTATAATTACAGCATTAAGCTACACAGAAACAGTTTCCCTTTGGCAGTTAATTTACAAGAGGCAGAACGTTGCTTTTATGTAGCAATCGTCACGTTCGCGTTAACGAGCTTTCTAAGTTAACAATGTAACGTGGAAAAATTCGTTCCCGCCTCTCCTGTTCCACGAACAGAGCTTTCATAATCTAGACTTTTGTAAGCTTTAAGTTAATTTAGAAATATTTGGTGTACCGATAATATATTGTGGTCATGTGTGGTGCTCATAACTAACTAATTAAAGCACATGTAGGTATTTGGGGTCCGCGGAGTTGGAAACAAAAGCCACACGACAGCACATGCGTTCTTCGAATTGGCGACTTGGTCCGATCGAGAGAGATAATAATTGTCGGTTCACGTCTTTCCGTGGAATCCTATTGCGCAAACTGCTTTGTCGGCTCTCTTCAATAGGTACCTATAGTGGCTTTTGTCTCGTGCCACATCCATTGTTCATTTTCGGCGGACTGACCTTGATAGCTCCCCATTATTTAACTTAAGCGACATGTAGGTGAGCTCGACACGTGTGACACTCGTTATTCTTTTATTATATGCTCTGGCTTTCATTAGCGTATCAGAATGCAATGCTAAATATATACAGGGTGTCCGGTAATTAATGGATAACCTTGAAATATCTTATACTAGAACAGATGACCGTTCAGAAAAGAGACAGAAAAAAAATGTGCAGCAGCTACTCATACTTTTGACTGTCTATCTATCCTATTAGCATAATTAGTGTTTAATAAGAAAACTACAAAAAACAAAAACCGATGGAATTCATTAATTTATGGCCGTAGTGTACAAGAAAGATAATTATAAAAATTAAAAAAAATCATATCTCAGGCAGTAGGATATATTTTTTCCAGAACGGCCATCAGTTCTACTATAAGACATTTCAAGGTTATCCATTAATTACCGGGCACCCCGTATATATCTCAATAACTTAAAATCATTATTTATTATGTTATGCATCTATTAACTATTAAATTGGCTTGGTGGCACATCGGCAAAGAGCTTGATCACATTTATAGCTCTCAGATTCTCCATTCCCGCCGAGCAAAATGCTTTTGGGATTTTTTGACAATAATTTCTTAGTGCCAGCACGTAGGTAGACACCGTGCCGCTACTGAGAATTCCATCTATATTTAAAATATTGTCTCACTGACACAGCAGTAGTGAATGTGACTGCTGTGTATAAGCATCACGGAGTCTGGGACTGTGCCGAGAAGACAGCAATAACAACCTGTCTTACGTGGGTTCTAAAACCTGGCGAAATGTGGATGAAATTTTCCCCTTCGGTGATATAGGTGTGACGTATGTAAGATAACCTATTGGTTAACATTCACAGAACGCTAATACCAGAGAAAAAGATTACCTATAGGTGTTTCTAGCATCGTGATATAGGTGAATTGGTGGCTTACAAATGATTCTAGCATGTTGGGACTCACCGTACATCTTGCCCTCATCGGAGAGAATAATCTTGCGTCGGCCACATGGCGGGTAGATGGCCAGCGCCTCTTGGAAGCTCTGCTCGATGTCGGGGCTCCAAACTCCTTCCGCATCCGCCGCCGACATATCCTGCGAACATCCTTAATATAAAAGGGAGCACATCCAAATATCTATTCCGTTTAGTTGATATTGGGTATGTTATATCATTTGGAAGGTTGAAGGCAGATGCTGGATGCGGCAAGCCGAAGACAGGGCGCTATGGCGCTCATTAGGGGAGGGCTATGTCCAGCAGTGGACGTTTATAGCCCGATGATGATGATGATATCATTTAGTCTTACACTAATATGATAATGATGGTTTGTGAGAAAGGTCTTATTTTTGTTCTTGTAAATCTTATTACCACATTAGTTAGTATTATTGGCTTGTACCCGTTCTTCTTTAATCTAAAATAAATAATTCATGAAATAAATAAATGATGCAAACATAATTATTTAATATTAGTTCGACTGCCACGTTATTAAGTTACTACGTTTTGCCTGCGAATTCGTCCGCGTAACTTTACTTGTTAAGTGATTTTTATTACGTACCGGGAAATTTGTAGTTCCTTACTTACATGCCAATATTGAAGTCTCCACTAATTATATATACTTAACATATACATATAAATCAATTGTCGTGCATTAGTCTCGCACAACCACGAAAATGGCTCAACCGATTTGAATATTTTTATTTGTTTTGAGAGAGCCGGGTGACGTCTATCTGCTAGTACTGTGACAAAAGACATATCACCAATCAAAAAGTAATTAACAGGAGCTTCTATCTGCGGCTTCGCTGGTGTAAATCCAATGGAACATTAATACAAAAGCATATGCTAGCTGATTTACATAATATTGTCTTCTATTTACGCGAATATTATTCATTGAAATTAAACTGCTATATACGGATTTTATCGCGTTGTTTATTAGACACTTTATCATAAAATTTTGAAAATTGTTGCACTACTACTACTTTTAAACTTTACTAATTTTTAAGCTAATTAAATTATTATTAAAACTATTTAGATTTAATTTATTTTTACATTTTCCCCGACGTTTCGGTTGCATTTCAGCAGCCATGGTCACGGGGAGACTAAGACGGTAGTTGTTTTGTAATAAAGTGTCAAATAAACAACGCGATAAAATCCGTATATAGCAGTTTAATTTCAACATATGCTAGCTATTTGTATGACAAGCTAGTGTATTTTATAGAGTGTTCACGGAAGATCTGATTGACGCTTCACGACCTTAGTCTTTATCGTGGCATTGCTGCCAGACTTTGGGCCACGTTACCAGACAACAGCTGATTAATTTTACATAGCCTAAAACCGTCATGTTATTGTTATCTTTATATTATTATTATTATTTATCTATTTAACAATCATAATCGAAAATAAAAATATATTTAAGCTCGAGATTAATTATCTACAAAATCATCAATCAATATAAAAGGAGAACTCCTGACTCACTCACTGACTGACTCATCAACGTAAACCTAGAAAGTTAACATTTAGCTCGGAGGCTCATTTTATGACTTAGTCAAGGAATAAGACTGGTTTTTCGAAATTCCCACGATATAGGGAAATAAACGGGATTTTCGCTTAAACCAACTGGTTTATTATTATATGTATTATACTAGATGACCGATAGATTTCGTACCTACTATCTAAATATACCTAATTCCCATACAAAATGATTACCAATTTCGATGTTCCAATTGCTCCTTTAGGTTGTTCCTAATTATCATCTCATAAACCACACCAGTAATAAAGCGAACAAAACAAATAAAAATATTCTTAGCTTATAATCGCAGCAACGAAACTAATAAATCTACATTGGCGTTGCTGTAATTCCACGTGGTTAACACAGAACTGACAGACAGCACGGATGGCATAGCGGACAAGTGGACGTCTCCACCGTGCCGAGTGGTGTGTTGTTTTATAATCCACAAATAATGATTTTGAGATTGTGTGTACTTTGTGTTCTTTAATAGAACGTTTGTAAATGACCCCACGCCACAGGACTTACGAAACAACAGTTGTGTACAAAGAGTCTTCAATGACACTCCCGGATTGATTGTTACTAAAATAATTATAATACTATATTCGGTAGTACTACAGGCTCTATGTATATTTCATAGTGTTAAGTTACGAAATCCAGCATTTAGAGTCGGTTCCAAAGAACGCTAAACTCTCTACCCGTACCGCGTCCCGCAGTGAATAAGTACAACCTGAACAAGAGGAATGCCAAGAGCTCACCTTTCTCTGAAATGGTACGGGCTTGTCGCAAAATACATTCGTATTCGAATAATTAGAGAAATAACAAAATAAAAGACTTACTTTCACAGAGAACAGTTAGAAGTTCTGCGAAATCGACACTAGTACAATTTTATTACGAAGAATATTGTGTCGTGTTTGGATATCCTTTCTGTTTTCTTTTTTATAAGAGTATAAAGGGACATCAATTTCTCTTCAAACCTGTAGCAGTTCAATTGAGAAAGTAGCGGTCCCAATCAAATAAGCTCGCGTTATATTTTTACATGGCGTTAGCTTTAAAACTCAATTATTTTGTATAAACCATACAATTTTGATATGAATAAAAGAAACTTATAACTATGCTATCGGAATAATTATTGTGAATCTACAAAAGGTTATTATAAATCCTCGAGGAGGCGCTGTGTCCCTTGCGCTAACATCCGAACGATTGGTTTTTGCTCATTAGGGACACGCTTTGTAGTATTCCTAACTTTACAGATGTCCTTCAGCTGCAGTAGCCGCCGCTTACTACCCATAAACCTATTTCTTTCAAATAGCGCTGATATTTAAAATTAAATCCATCGCATTATTGGGCTGTTTGGGCTAGATGGTGTTGTGTGTATGTGATAGAATATTATTATTATAACCTACAATAAATAAAAAATACACTTATGTTTTTGTTTCTCAGGTAAATTGTTTGACAGTTGCATTATATTGCCGATAACTGTGTTAAAATGCATCTCTAAACGTCTTCACCGGCGAATGACTCAATTCTAAAGTTTTATAATTATTTACTTTGCAAGATCGTTTATAAAAATCAGCTAGTATTTGTTTACCCGCGCTAGAATCAAAACGAGGCAAGTCAACTTCCAGCGAACTGTCGAAATAAATTCAAGACCCTTAAGAAATTAAGTAATAACACTGAACAGATGTACTAACATTTGCAAGATTGCTTACAGATTCAGATACGAGTTTGTTACAAGAGAGGAGTGCGTCACTGTAATTAATAGACTCGGCTCTATTCTCAAAAGAAAATAAAAATAACGCCGTGCCCTCGACGCGGTCCAACAGTCGACGCCGTCAGCCGACGGAGCCGATCGAAAACATCGTGAATCACTGTTCCTTGAAACAACTTGAAACGTAGTCGTTTCTGGATTTGTTAACTACAACCAACAGTCAATATTTACTTACTATTTCGCACAACTCAAACATTACTAACATGTTCTGTTTTTATTTCAGCTTAAGATTTATTTCGTTATCTATCAACTGTACTGTGGTTATTATAAATCAATGGAGTACGCGGTTTTATTGGCCGTTTAACTCTGCTTAAATGTGATAGATATAGGATTAACGGGTTTTTAATAGATCATTGGAGCCTCTGAGTTAAAGGATAAAGTCATCACAATTATCTTTGTTTAATTAGTGATTCATTAAGACTATCTGCTTTGCAAATTAAATTTATGAATTTATAGATAGACTGTTTTGGTGAAAAGACACGTGACAGAAATACTGGTATCAAAAGCCCAGATAATATTTATTTTAATAACAAGTACTATATTTTACAGATTGTATCGCAGTTTATTGTTAATAACTTTTTATATTCTGTTATCCTTTTGATGTAGGTATCCGAAAGGACACTTGTTAACCGCCGTAGTTATGAGGTGACAGAAACGTTACCTCTTCGTTTCCAAAAAAAGAGCTTCAACTCTTTCTAAAGGCACTGCGAAGTACCACAAATCGTATACCTAATTATATTATTAAATTTACTTTTACTATTTACGCATATCGAGCTTAAAGATTTTAAGATTTCACTGAATTGCTCGGTCTTGGGTACAACAAAGTTAATTTTTTCGTCTTTTTACTTTATATCCAAAGACACCAGATTGGTGGTAAATTATAGCCTCTCACAACATCTTCATAGGACTCTGTGGTTGGTCGAATATCAAGTACCTAATGATTGGCCCTTGTGGCGAGTAATCACAAAACACGATAATAGTGTTATATGATAAAAGCTTGATACTAGTGACACTAGAATAATTTTTGATAAACACTTGAAAACCAACGTTCTTAAGATGTTGACTAATGCTTTTACAGCTTTCTCTGTTAGGAGTATAACTGACATCCAAACACGTTAGGAGATGACGTGATGATGATGAAGATTTATGTGTTTTAGAAGACGTGATGTTTTGTTGGCGGTCTACACAGTCAAATAAAGTCACGAAACTTGAGTCTGTGAATAAATAAATAAACGGTATGGTAAGCTTACCTTCTCATCGTCGCTGGCGTCTCCAACATCGAGGTGCTTGGCGTCGGCACCGCCCGAGCCATTGGTGTCGGGCGCGCCGGCCGCCGTGCTCCACGGGGACGCAATGGTGCCGGCTGCGAGCGCGCCGCTCGCTGGAAACATTCAAACATAACTTATTAACACACGATCAGAAAATCAGTAACATAGTTCTCGAAATGCAGGTGCAACACCCTTTTGTGTACTCCTAAGGTACAATCGGTCAAGAAAGTGGTCTACCAGTTGCTGTGAGATCTACCTAATTATCACTAATGTTGACTTTTCTAACTGGACACATGGCATGACATAAATATAATACATAGCTGACCCGCGCAACTGCGTCTGCTTCATATAAGATAAGAGAATTTACCCCGCTTTTGCAATATTTTTCATTGGTGCTGCGGTCCTATTGGTCGTAGCGTGATCTTATATAGCTTATAGCCTTCCTCGATAAATGGGCTATCCAACACTAAAATAATTTTTCTATTCGGACCAGTAGTTCATGAGATTAGCGCGTTCAAACAAACAAACAAACAAACTCTTCAGCTTTATAATATTAGTATAGATGATAAAGAGAGCAATCATGGTCACTGTCATAATATTATTGCAAGGGGAAATCGACCTTGTTGTTTCATGAAGGTCAAATGAAACTCAACCGTAGGGTGGTGGACCACATTTTTGGCCGACTGAACGTATAGGTAAGGTATGCACTTAGTATTAGATACTGCCTAAAAGTAAGTGTTTATGCAACTGCTAATCCTAGGTACCTAGATCGGCACGCAGACCACCGCATTATGAGGAGCGACCTATACCATTAGCAGTCGATTCTTAGCTTCACTTACTAAAATCAAAAATTATTAAAATGCCGCGTTGAGTTTGTTTGTTACGCTTTCACGCCTAACTACTCGACCGATCATCAAGAAGTTTCCCATACGTTTTCAGAGGAACAGAAAAGGACATAGGGTAACTTTCATCCAGAAAATTTACTGTTGGCAACCTAACCTCATTTACATTTATGCGAGCAAAACCGTGGGCACAATCTAGTAAGATATATAATTTGACAGAAGCTTCATACTAGTTATGATAAAGATCCGTCTCTGGTAGGCCAAATAATAAAGAGTTTTATTAATATGACACTTAACATAGAATGTTATTAAATTTATTATCACTACCAAGAGCAATCAATGTTAGTGAGACGCAAACCCTACGTCTTGATTAAAATAAAGCGAGGACGTAGGTTCGAGTTGAGTTCATCGATCAAAATATTCGTCTCCTATCCCGTAATTTATTACATCACAGGGCATCTTCTCGGTGTGAGAAAGGTACATACATATGTATACTTATATAATGTAAATTTCATATTTCTAACTGTGATTCCCGGTATAGAAAATATGAATGTGACATTACGTCTAGTCGCACAATCTCGTCAATTTGTAATATTCTGCATCTTGGTAGCACTCAATAAATACTTGAGATTTCAATACAAATTATGAACTAGGATTTGGATGTATCGCACAAGATGTTTCTCTATATACAATGTATAAGGTATGATCGTTGCTAAACTTGATAATGTTGCGTTTTCAACGTTATTATTCCATGTTAAACATAATTACGATTATAAAATGGATACTGGTATTAATGACTAGGATATGACATCAAGAAATACAAGTAAATAGATCCATATTAAGTTAGTACGATATATTAAAAAATAACAGTCTCTATCATTTTAGTATTTCTGATTTATATTACGAATTTATGATACCTATATAAAATTTTAGATGTCTCGTAAAATATTTCTTTTGTGAAAGACATAAGTAAATAACAATTAACTGGATGTGATATATTGGCCGAAAAGCTTTGTATTTTTTTTATTTTTTAGTATGTAAACAATAAAATAGGCATCAAACTAAGAGATAAGATATCCCCATCTTTTAGTTGTAGCCCTTGTTATCTCTACTATTTGACGGATTGATTACAAAGCTTTGATTTATCTGTAATATTTTAGCTCGTATAATGCATATACATATTATCATACTGCCGGAAGAAATTATCTTAGCGACAGTGGAAATCGCATGTAAATCCGTTACGTAGTTTAGAAGAACTAAGCAGAGAGACAGACAGACGCGGATAACAACTTGTTTATATACTACCTATTTAGAGACAGAAAATAAAAAATAAATGTATAAAATAAAAAAACTCAGTTTAACAAAGCAGTTGCTGGTCATGGACTTCTGTTGAAACGATGGTGTATACATTTATAAACTAAAACTATCCTAGACAATTTAAAAAATGTCACGTGTCCGATTTATAAGCGTTACTATTGTTTTTCCTGTATGCAATGATGCGGGATTTCACGTTTTGCATTTCTAACTAAGTGTTTTTAAACAATACAGTTACCTTTAACTGAAAGACTTCCAATCAGTTTCCCTTAATAGTGTACACATAATAATCGCTAAATTATATAAATAAATAAACTAGAATGATTTTGAGCAGCTGATAACCTATTATGTAACAATTTGTGGCTGCGTTGTCGTGTAATAATTGTGTGTAGATAGTAGTCGGGTGTGTGACCGTGAATCGTGCGATGACGCACCTCCAACATGACTAATACACCGAGAAAACTTATACTCGGCTTCAGCAACACTTCATTGCGATTTTTTATTTATTTATGCTGTACCTTTTACTGCAATAAATATCGAAATAACCGTTTAAATTGGATTATAAAGACATTAATTAAACAATCGGTAACAAGGCGATTTATAAAGTTTTATACGGTGAAAGTATTAATTAAAATGTTGGACATTGCGAGCCGAAACATTCACAACTTTTTGATCGCTATTTAAATATAATGTATATTTGAACTCATTTTTGTAAGTAATAACATATTATTTGCCAAATTACTTTATTTTAAATCGTCATATTTCTCTGATCGCCAACACATTTATACAATTTGCCTAATAATTATAATTCTATATTAATAATTAATTAAGGTACGGAATTGCGTCTGCGGTAACAGGTTCCATGTTCATAATATATGACAATAGATTTTCTATTGTGTAGACATAATGTCCTGGGAAAGCGAAAAGGTAAAGTTAAAAATCTTCATAGGTAAGTGGTATTATATACAGGGTTCTAGGCATAAAGAACGCTGCATTTCTATTAGATTAGCTACGTTACAAGTCAGACAAGCGTGTAAGTATCTCTATCGAATATAACCCGTTTTTTAATAGTGTGCAATAGTACCCCGAAGAACGAAGCATCATTTCTAACTAAACTTTTTAACCCATTAGTGATCAAAGGCGTTATGTTGTGTGTTATATTTTATTATTAATGAATGGTTTTGTCTTGTTGATATGTCTGACGTCAGCAAATGTTTGTTGACCGTGTCGGATGCGCGTCTTGTAAACTTCCAATCGTATTGTGGCTATACGATAATACATCAAGCAAACCTGCTAGTTATGGTCTATTTCCAGACATTTTGTTTAAAGCTTAGGTATGGGATTTTCTGATCGACTTGTAAGATTCATTTAGAAACTCATAAATGTTTCATTGTTCCTAATTAATTATTCTGATAAATATGAGGAATGTGAAGGTCTACCTATGTCTTTAATAAGCGAATCGAATGAATGTATAAATAAATGTAGGTAAGTACCCATCGAGAATATAAAACTCAAAAATGAAGGAGCAAATTTTCATAATACCAAATAATCTTTGTTCCCTCAAGATCGGAGGCGAGCTCGTAGACATTCCGGAAATTTTCATATTTACTGTTACAAATATGCAGGTACGAAACATTCACAATATAAATATAGCATCAAAACGGAGAATTTCTTTATGAAGATCAGATAGAGAGAGCAAAGTATGCGCGCGCCTGACTTCGCGACGAGCTGTCCTCTTCTTTACTTTATAAATCCTATCTTTAGCTATCTACATTCCTCCTATCTGTACTTACGCTACCGACATTTTATAATATGCTGTGGGTACCGCCATATACAGAGTTATGTTTTATTACAAAGACATTCGGCAAATAAGTAACCGCTATTAATTAAATAATACCATGTGCAGAAATTAAATTACCCAATAATAACGACACCGGCATGAGCAAGAACTTGCAAGTTAATACATTGTAATGTCAATACATACATACGTCCCACATTAACGCAACGAATTCGCATTGTCTCTTACGTAGTTATTGAGAAATCGTCTTTATATGAGAATCTGTCCTCTTTAGTACGTGATCATTTCTCAAGCTCACGAAACAAATGTAATACTATTTATCTGGATGACTTCTTTGATGGATTTGTGTTTATCAATATAATAATTTAGTTTTATCGTCTATTTTTAACTAGACTTAATTTTCAACTAGAGTACGCTAAATAATATCTGATACCTTAACTAACTTTCAATCACGGTTTCGCTTAAATAGTTAAGCGAAAAATGAATATGCTTTAGATAACTATTTATTCCGTTATTCCGGGAGTAAAAGGAAACTTCAGCAAAAAATCATCGATTCATTGCGGCGCAAAATAATGACAAACCAATTTAGACATTTCTGCATTCATAATATTGGTAAGGATAACCGGCACACATTATTCTCTATAAGATAGGTACATTTGAATAATAAAATACAGTCCGTAGTTTCTGACTATTTTACCTTCTAGGCTACTATTTAGACCAGTAGTTCCCAAAGTGGTCCAGGTGGACCCCTAGGGGTCCACGGGGGACTCGACAGGGGTCTACGTTGGCGTGACAAAAAAATGGGGGTTCACAATTCGTAAGCGAGGTCCACGAAAATTTATTTGCTTTCGATAGTGAACAACTAAAATGTTGGCTTGACTTCACCTAGTCACATATAAACGTCGATCGAAGGATATTTTGAGGAACACCAACAGTTACAAACACAGTGACTAAAAAAAGAAAATCATCCCGTCTATCGCGGCAGACTAAGTCGCAAGAATTTAAAAAAAAAGTTCCGCCCTCAGAGACTTTATTATTTTTTTATATCGCAATTATTCGCATTATTCGCAATTAGAATTGAAATAATAACTACAAACACTTAGATAGTAGTATAATTGTGATGTTCATAAATTATGCCATCTTTGTTAATTGTTGTAATATTTTAGAAGGTTAGTCTTACATACTTATTGCAGCAATCACGACTATACGAAAGACACTGTCCAAATAGGCTTGAGAGTCAACACGTCAGAAATTAATGTAAAAAAATTGTGTTTTTGAAAATTCGCTATGTTTTAGAGGATGTAAACCCGCACTGAGTTACTGTGGTGTAATAAGGCCTAACTTTTCTAAAAGATAGTTAATAAACAGCGTTAATATTATAAGTAAAATCTAATATGCAGTAGTATGATTATGTCAAATAATAATCTCAAAACCAGTAAGTATTTAATATACCAAAAATTCAAAGACGTTTAAGGAGCAACTTTAGTATAATTTCATTCGAACTTACCTAATTATCGTTTCGAAATGTACAGTGATTTTATATCAGAGTCAATTTTAGTCCTACAATGTATGGCGTCTGAGCCTGAAATTAAATGCCCTTTAATAATTTTATTCTAGGTGAGTATAAAAGTATGTGAGTTATAATTTTTGTTGGCCTTATAAGTATATCATATTCCTACACAATCAGTTATGTTCTTAAATTCATTATTCATCGGATAGTGATAAAACTTTACCAAGGGAAGCGCCTGCGAGGGAATTATTATAAATTAATTCAATTAAAGTTGCAATCAATTTGTTTAACAGTTGATCTTATTGTAAGCTACGTACATACGTGCAATGGTTGTCAATTCTCAATAAATCTAAACGCAGAAACAGTCGCATCAAGGATCTTCAATTAGAGCAATTACAGTGACTAATTGAAGTGGTCTCAACGCTGACTGACAAAGGGCCCGTGTATGCGGTACAAACGTGCAATAATTAAAATAATAAAGCATCGTAGCGAGCTCGCACTCATTGTGCTGATATGACAAGTGTCCGCAATGAGCGGGACCCCTCCCGTACGACCCTGGCGCGTGGGCTCCACAATCCACAACGTAATAATAGCAACGAGCCTATCTATTTCATGCATGTATATTGTATACACGCTGTTCATAACGTTCTCTTGTACGGTTACCCTTTGTACACTCTTGAATTTTTTTATTTATTGAATTGTTCAGTCTACTGCACTCTGCGTGGTTTGTGATTTAATATGCAATTTTAATGACAGTAAAGTTTGATGAAATTTGATGTTTATTTTTTATGTTCTTTTTTATAGTTTACCTGATTATAAAACAATAATTAGGATGCTACACGTTCCACGCAACAATAAACGGTATTAAGTAACGCCGATGTTTACTTACGAAAATATGAAATAACTTACATTATTAATAATCTTTTGTCGACATGAATTTATTCTAGCGCTACGCAACTTCATTTGAATAAAATTCGATTCTCTATGCAATTACGCCAAATTCAATAGGTACCTAATTTGCTCTTTTAAGGACTCAACGGTTCTTGTACTATTTTGTCAATACATTAAAATATAATAGGTACGAATGGTATCGGGCGCATTGTTAAATACCATAACACCTTATTCCATTTGTACATCAGGAACAAGCATGCCTTATTTGATACATAATTCAATTTCAAATATGTGTATACGATCAAGAATAGAACTAGAGTAAACTACAGAACATTTATAACATACGAGTGGGCGGCACAAAAGGCTCGCTGTATTTATAGACAATATCCACAAAGTACGTAGTCGCAGCGTAATATTAGTCACATCGAGGTAAAAGACAAAACTGTGGGGACCAGAACATAATAGTTGCGCACATTATATGTTATACACAGAAACCTTTGTGTGCCAGATGTTTATACACACCTAGTTTAATAAAACACTTTATAAGCCATTTTACGTGGTGAATATAATAAACGGAAGTGTAAACTTTCAAATTACCTTTGAATCCGAATGATTCCATTTTATTAGTTTGCTATTTGTACTTTTTTATCAATCAGTAACATGAATCACTTTCGTTTCGACCTCATCAGTTCGGCTGTACCTGACGCATTCGGTTACTTTCAGTTTCAAATCTTAGTTATTTGGTGAGATGGAAAGCTAGACACTTGTAGTGAATAAAATTGTACAATATTTATTGAAATTAATCTACTTTATACGAATTTTATCGCGTCGTTTATTTACACTTTTGTGACATAATTCGGGTAGTCTTCCCGTGAACGTGAGTTCTGAAACGCAACCGAAACGTCAGAGAAAGTGTAAATTTCAATATATTTAATAATTTTAAGTAGCTTAAATAGTAGATAGTAAAGGATTCTATTCTAGTACATAGTATATAATTTTTTTATGACCACTGTAACACAGGATTCTCCTAGCATTTACACCAACAATTGTTTATAATCATTAAAACAGGGAACTTGTAAAAGTTGCACTCTTTGTACATTTATGTTTTTATGAATAAATTTATTATTATTATTATTACCTACTATTTTCAAAATTACGTAATAATAATATGCGATATATTCCGTATAAAGAAGTTTAACGTTCGGGTAAATATTTGACAATATTTATCTGTTAAGATCGAGTTATATGAACATTTATGTATGGTGTATGTGTGTTGCACGCGACTCCTAAACCAGGAATGCATTTAACATCAACAACGGAATAATTCCAGTAATTTAATGCGGTACAGCCCTTCCATATCGCGTGTCTTTTAAAAATCTATAAGTTGTTTGTGTTGGCGGAGTTTTTCAGAACCTTTGGCCTGTTATTCACGTGTGCAAACGAAACTATGTACTTGTATTTTAGTTTTAGTTAGATACTACGACAAGTTGCGAGCGTTTTGAGAGAACTTATTTTTATGTAAGTAGTGATTATTATACAGTAATTATAGATATTTTTATAGCATAAGTTCTAGATGTGTCCTGCGGTTAACTTGAATTCTATTACGTTTATGGTTATCCGCAGCTACTTCGTATGAAACGCAAAGCCTTCATTAACCGGATAGGTAGTGTCTGAATTTAGCCCTCAAGCATATGAACTCTTTAGTATTATATTAACTAATATTACTAGCTTCCGCCTGCAGCTTCGCTTGCATGCTTTAATTCAAACCCTTTGTTACTCTTGGATAGTAAAGCTTTCTAATAATGGTCAAGTAATTCGAGACTCACCTCTACATATAAACAAACAATTATAATCTCAATATTATATTCGTATAGATGCATACGAAGCTGAATGCTATTACTACCTACAGTGTATCAGCTAAATGCTACAGGCAGATATGCAAAATATTAGATTACAATATAGAATGGCAAAATGTCAACCTTGAAGTGAAACAATTTCAAAAAAGCTGCGGTCTTGTTACTGCTCTGCATTTGATCTCGAGTACCTACCGAGTCAAATGCATCTTAAATGTAAGACATTTTCAGTAGCAGCCTGAAGTCAGAAACTGCCCGGTTGACGACAATAGGGATCTTAAACCATATATGGCAAACTGAGGGTGTAAAACACCTCTACCTACATCTTCCGGTAGGCGTCAGACTATATATGTATCTTCTCCCTTAGCCTTTATTATTCCCAAGTCACTTGGAGTCAGCTTTTCTAGTCTAACCGGATTTGACTGGATATCAGTTTTTACGCGGAGCGGCTGCCACCTGACCTCCGCAACCCGAAGGCTAACGGTACCCTAAGGCTAGACCAGTGTCAGGATATTAGAGGGTACTGACTTTTCCAATAACGACTGCCATAGATGTCTATGGCAGCCGGGACCGACGGCTTAGCGTGCTCTCCGAGGTACGGAGCAGGCGATAATTGTCAATCAATACGCACATAATTTCGAAAAGTCATATAACTTGCGAAAGTCAGAGGTGCGCGACGTGGGTTCGAACCCGAGACCCTCTGCATTGCAGTCTGTATGTATGTATATTATATAAATAATTAAAAAACAAGATAAATAATTCTAAATTTAAATTAATAAACTTTGACACTCAATTTGACAGATACTCGGAGCGCACAAATTATTACCTCAATTGGTATGTAATCATGAACTTGAGTTAACCTCGCATTGATTTTAAATGCTAATACCTAGTTAGGTATACCTCCAGAATCATTTTGCTCAGGGCTGACAGAGATAAAACACATCTTAACACGATAATAGAATATTCATACTTATTTATCGTGAGGACTGTGTACGTTCTTATTTATGCGGCAAAGTTGAACACTGAAAATATAAATCAATCTTTCTTTCTTTTCGCGTGGTTAATGGCTAACCTGTTGTCAAGAGTTGTTCAAGCCGCCCGTTGGTAGGCCTCTGACATGGCTTAACGACTGCTGTCAATTTGGCAACAACCGGGACCGACTTTTTACGTGCCCTCCGAAGCACGGAGACGCTTAGATGAAATACCACTAAGCGGTCACCCATCTATAGACTGACCCATCTATAGCTTAACCTCGCTAATCGTTTACCGATCAGTGAGTGTAACTGGCTATGAGAGCCTCAAATATACATAATATATCAATGAAGATAAATTAAAAAAAATTAAAAACCGTCTTTACTAAATAAATCCCGTGCCTATTTTCATCGCATTGCAGTTAATAATAGCGTTTTGCAATCGCGCTGCCATATCAAGTCTCTGGAAAGTAATAAAAAAATCATGAATCGATAGGGGAACAAAAATCGTTTACAAAGGTAGCAGCCCTAGTGCCGGGGTGCACGGGTGTTTGGGTGTACAGGGTGGGCGGTGGCCACCTGTGAGTCGCGTCCGCGCAACGCTCGAGGGTTGCGCGCCAAAGTATGTTAATTAATTTTCGGTTGACCGTCCAGTGCTCCACGGGTTTGCTCAAATCGGCCCACCGTGCGGTTTTCATGTATGTTGTTTTTAACATAAAAGGTCAGTCATGTTATTTAATAATGTGATTTTTCTGCCAATCGCATAACTCTTTGTGGTCACGTACTAATTTTATAATGTTATTGGTTTACATTTATTATGATAATGATATCCTAGTCTCTCTAATCGTAAACGTATCTGTTAAGATACGACTACGATTACTGTCGGTCAATGTCATTAGTGTTTTTCTTTAATTAAGAGCGAAGATCTTGTTGGGGGCGGAAGCGCCAGATAATATCTCTGTTTTTTGTTTTCCTTTTAACCTCTACTCCACTCATTAGTTAGCCTCCTACATTTCTTCTCTTGTTGGATAAAAGTTATAAGTCTTACTAGGTTTGGAAATTCGCAGTAACAGCAATATATCTGGCAATGTGTCTGACAAGGCCTGGCATCTGTTTTAAAGTCGAAAAAAATGTTTAATATTCGCATTACATCCTACACGATGACGTGACTATTACCTAGTTACCTAAGTGTAAAAAACCGCATGCCATGATTACCTACATCTGGTTGACAAGTGATGCGTGTTAAATACACATAATCTTTGACGTCAACGACGCAACGTCTCTCTCCGATTAATAATTCAATGAGTTAAACCCACCGCCAGGAAAATGGGACAAACTGTTTTATTAATTTCTCTTCGGCATATTTAAGTAGAATGATTAATGTTATTGAAATATGCGCGTGCGGTGGTAGTACCAAGCCGCTCACAAAGATGTTTACTCGCTGGTGTGAATGTTTACAAACGGTATGTACGTACGAGTCAAGTGACAAAGGCTCGCTGCGTGTATCGCGTCGTTGGCCACGTGGCGCGTGCTTTGTGCACTATCTACGACGTCAACAAACACACCATGCTCTGCGGCCGACGAATGCACTGCTCTAACCCAACCTAGCCGTGTCTAATGCCGCGTCGCCGACCGTCCGCGCCGCGGCACACCGCTACTAATATACAACAAATTTTTCAAAATATCCACTTTTAAAGAGCCGTCTACAATAACATCGTAACTAATATTATAAATGCGAACGCCATAACTACTCGACCGATCATCATGAAATTTCGCATACACGTTGTCAGGTGTACAGAATACGACGTAGGGTACCTTTTATCCAGCAAAAATACTGTTACTAATCCAGCCTCACCTTAGTTATACTTAAGTGATGAAAGCCGAAAAAAAAATTTTTCCTGTGTTTATACTACTGCAGCTGTCAAAGCAAACAAAGATATGAATGTAGGTTTAATCACAAAACGTTGGTGCTTCGAAAGGAACATTGCCAATTTTTTAGTGTTCAAAGTAACCGAATCCATGAAGCCGATCAAGAGATCTCACCTCTGAGTCACGTAGTCGCCTGCCAACATCGAATAATGCCGATGTAGATATCTATGTATATTGCTACGCTAATTTAGACTTTGAATCAATACGACAAGTGAGCATAGGAAAGTGAATCATCGCCTTCTGTCCGCCAGCTGCGAACTCAGATTGCAACCTCTCATCGAGTATCTTAACTCGTCTTGCCGCATTAGCACTAAACAATATAATAACATTTTATTCATATCGATACATATAGATCTATAATGTGAACGTTAGAACGACGCGGTCGTTAAAAAATCTGCATAAGTGGCCACAAGATTTGCTCACGCAATGCGAAAAGTTCACGAAGTTTCTGTGCTATTGCCTAGCTCCAACGAAACGCCACTTTATTATGCTCCGTTTAACTTCGAGCCATATTAAGACTATCAGTGCAGAGCAGAGCCGCATTATCTATAGAACCTATATAGATAATGCCATCGATTTAATATATGCTTACGGCAATATGTAATATGGACAATATGAATGTAATTAAGGATACACACGGGCCTGCAAAGATTATATAATCTATACTAATATTATAAAGCTGAAGAGTTTGTTTGTTTGTTTGCTTGAACGCGCTAATCTCAGAAACTACTGGTCCGAATTGAAAAAATCTTTTTAAAGTTGGGTAGCCCATTTACCGAGGAAGGCTATAGGCTATATGACATCACGCTACGACCAATAGGAGCGGAGCCGCAATGAAAAATGTTGCAAGAACGGGGAAAATTCTCTTATGTGAAGCAGACAAAGTTGCGCGGGTCAGCTAGTATTGTAATAAAACTGTAACTATATACCTACTGTATGTCATCTGTTTCGTACAAAGCTGCAGTGTATACTTTTTTGTTTAGTATTATTTGGTTTACTACAATATCAGCAATTTAAAGTTTACACAGAATATCTGATATAAACTAAGAGTTAATTATCATAAACAAATTTTGAGAGTGCAGCACACTAAACAACATTCGACAAACCAAATAAATAATATTGAGCAGGTTGTAAAATAATAAAACAAATAAGGTTCTATTATCAGGTTTATGGAATCAATATTTATAGTAGTTTCGAGCTTCTCTGTCACTAGCATCACACGCAAACTTCGTTTAATATATTATATTAAGCTGGTAACACAGATGTAGTGTTGACAACACAGTGCCTCTTCATGAAGTTCTCGATACCGTACTTATTCATTGCAGGCATGTATTTAAATTTATCTATTTAGTCCCTGACGTTAACAATTGTTTAAGTAATATTTATACAAATCGCGGATGTCTGAAACGCATTTACAACTTACGGTTGTTTCGTTGCTATCACCTGTGACTGGCTGTGAGATAGTCTTACAACACTAATCGGGCTAATTTCAATATGTCATGTAGCTGTGCTCTATCTCTCAAAATTAAAAGTAAGTTACAAAATTGGAGGTATCCACAATGACAAAAGATTGCATTTATCTTTTAAATTAGCTGTATCTCCATAAATCAGCATCGCAACTTCTTAGCAAATCCAGTCATAGGTGTATGTAACCTAAATCCATTTAACTATGCATGCAATGCTAAGCTTTACATTCAAAGAATATTCTGATAACGCATTTCTTATCCGTCACAAAAATGTAGGCAAACGATGACACAACGCTTACAATCTAATTGGTTTTGGGTCCTCCGAATTTGACCCTTCTTGAACATATCCAATAAAGCGAGCGGGATATTACTCAAATATGATATAGATGCCGTGGTAACAAAGAGATACTTATGAAATTAAGGCGATAAATCAGCATGGTCTGAGCGAGGCGGGCCATGAATGAGCACAGGAACAACGACTTATATGTAAATAATGTCGTATGCCGACGCCCCGCGCCTGCCGCCTGCCGGCCGCTCGCTTGCCTGAATATAAAGCAATACGTCACAGGACATTATACGCCGAGCTCGAGTGCTAATAGTCTTAAAGACATGTTTATAATCGATAAGTTGTGTCACCGAGTCACACCTCGCTTTTTTAACCAATAGGTATCCTTTTGATACAACTTTAAATTCGCCGTTGAGACGCTTCGACTTACAAACTGAAAGTTAGACGAGACGTTAAGCATGTTTAGATACAAAATGTGAGCGGTTTCTAAGATTGGTTTTGCAAAACGGACGTTCAAATTACTTTTCGTATGGCGTAAAGAAGAGGCGTCAGCGCGGAACGTTGCCGCGCAACTTGCAAGATAACAGCCTGCAGGCGATCACAGAAGCATTAAGCGATAAATGCACACCTCTACCATGAAATACCCATTAGATCATTACACTGTCTGACATTATCTTCGAATGCTTATACGTGTTCGAGTCGACACATACATTACACTAATATTTTAAATTGTTATCCTAATCCGAAGTAATAATCTAAATGCGAATGTGAGTTTGTTTTTGACATTTTCACGCCTTAACGGCCGATCATCATAAAACTTCGCATACACGTTGTCAGGGGTACAGAAAAGGACGTAGGGTACCTTCCATCCAGTAAAATGTACTGTAACCTAACCTAACCTATATTTACGCCACGGACAAAATCTAGTCAATTATAAGTAAATATCTTTGAATCAGAAGCAACGGGCGATTCTATTGATTTTGATTCAATGAGAACTAAATTATAAAATACAATTGTATGGAATTGGAGCTAAACAGCAATGGTATTTTTATAATTAAAGTGTTTCGCTTAACAATTCCGTAGTGTTTGTTTTCCTAGTTAATGGCCGGTGCACGAGTATCTGAAGTAATCGACATGATAGTCGAGCAGCCACACTAGAGCGGCTATGTAGGTTGCTGCGTGCGTGCTCTTGCCTTATACCAATACAAGCAACTAATATTAAGTTGTAAACTGTTGCAAAAACACCACATACAAATTAGTCATTTATGCAAACGATTGGACCTTCGGCTAGTGCTCATTACTTAACGATGGCGACAAATCATCCAATGATAAATAACTATGAGTAGGAAAGGTTCAGAAATGCGTTATTATTCATTGACATGGAGGTATCCACACAAAGAATTCTAAAAACTCAACCCATTCAATATATTTTGATCCTTAATATTCTCAACCCGTAGAGTCTTCAAACGTGACCTGAACTCTTTCCTATTGTGGTTCAATATCACACGACCACGTCAAAAACAATGAATTCATGACCAACTTCCATCGCAGAGTGCGTGAGTTTGGAAGCACCGCCATCTGAATATTGAGTAATAGTTTAATGTATATATTGGAGCTTCCACACGCGGCTACTCCAACGGCGTGCGTGTAATATACTCAATTATATCAACACAGGTATCTACTAGTGTACATATGCTTAGGTATACATAGATCGTGTTGTTTTCATTACGCTGCAGTCTCGCGTATGTGTGGGTACTTACTGAGTAGTATACCCAATGAACAGAATCTGAGAGCTTTAGTGAGATCAAGGTGCACAGATAATCGAATTAATTTGAACTGCACTGAAGCCTGCTATGTTACCGACAGAGGCTTTAACTAAGTTTATGAGTATGCTAGGTACGCTCTTAGTGTGCAACAAGTTTGTTGGAGAATATCTTAAGTGCTTTGAAATCGGTTAAGCTGTATGTACAGAATCAAACGAAGATCAAATTCGATGGATTCGGCTTTATGTGCTCGAGCGTTGTGTTAGGTGCTGTTTCTCCAATTCATGCTTTATAGGGCCATAAAGTAATGATAGCCGACGCAATTAGTACTAACGGTTGTGGTGTATAGCAGCACAGCTGCGTTCTGATGGCGGGAGACAATTGCTGCCGACAATTCGCGAGGGTTCAATGACCACTCGGACGATGCAAGCAAGACGCGCTCAAACACGATCATTTTCTTCTAGAAAGTTTTAGCGCTGTCCACGTGGAACACCTACAATTGAGCCAAAGACGATATGGAATGTTTGTAAACAAACAATTGTCCTATAACTCCATTATAAAGATAAAGAAAACAGGTCACTATATAAAAATATTTTATTGTGTATTATTAAATACGTGGGAAATAAAATGGTTGTCTCGTTATTTATTTGATAAAATTAAATATCTTATTAAATACTCTAAATTGATTATGGCTTAAATTTATAGGTTACCAGCTACTGTCCCTGTCCATCTTAACTCAGATAATTGGGGAATCACAATCACACTTTTGGTTTTTTTACTGCGGTGATGTGAATAGGTAAACAGTTTCAACGTGACATGATAGCTCTTTGTTCGGTTAAATGTGAATCACATAGTCGGAGCGACGTCATGCTGATAATTTATTGTGGTAGTAAGAAACACAACTTAATAGAAAAAGCAATAACAGGAAATTCATTTATAGTGTAAATCACATGCCAGTGTTATACCATAGAGAGGCAGCATTGTGGTCCGCCTGTGATTCTCACAGTAATTACAGTTGCTTTAGTAAATCAGCGCAATAATATTTCTCGACAGTATCAGGTATAATCGGCCCGCAATGCGAGTAGCACCTATGCGGAACAACGGGAGTAACATCTCTCGTTACATTCTTGTCTTATTCTGAGAACACCATGGGAATACTTCGGCGTCTCTTCAACAGAATAAATAGCACCTGCTCATACAATCATTGTTCAACACTTTTGTAGGACTCATTTTAAATTAACTTCTTAACAATTTTAATTAAAGCCTGAGAATTATAAAAGGCAATAGAAATATTTCTGAAACTCTTTTGCATACATTAGACGTTATAAAAACAATACAAGGCATGCAATAAACAGGTCAATTATGAGTTAAAAAAAAAGCTCTCCGTTTCACTTAGCGTCTGTTTCGACCAAATTTGGTTTAAAAAAAAAATTATCTAGTTCATCAGAATATCGTATAGGATGAATATTAACTTATTTAAAGATGTCAAAAAATGTAAGTAAATTGCTATGAGAAAAGTAGAGATACAGAAAGAATTGGTTGCAATTACTAGGTGTATAGCAAGTCACGATCCTAAACACAACAAATATTTACTTATATTTCAACCGAGAGAGCACATGAGGTTAAGTGAAAAACTTGAAACAAAGGCTGGCGTGGTCGTTGAGCTATTTAGTATGCATTTGGAAAGGAGTCGAGGCGAGAGCAATAAGTTTGAGCCCGCGATTTGCATAGATTGTGGCGGCGCGGCGGCGTCAGGCGGCGCGGGCGCGGGTTCGGTGATTTACTCGCGAGCCCGCGTGGGCGACGCAGACGACCACGCTGCACCGTACTGCCGGATAGATAACACCGTGCACTGCCAGCGCAATGATGACACCTCAACTACAACACGGAACCCTTACCTCCAATAGATTACCTATTTCCTATAAAACAAGGGGCGGCAGCCCAATGGCTAAGACATCTTGTGATCGAGTGCTGGGTTCGCACTGCACCGCATTCATTTTTCTGATTGACATGCGCCTACTCACTACACAAGTATTAAGCTTAGCTGGAGGGATTAGCAAGGATACTAGTAATTTGTGATGCAAATTGCAAGTATCTAAGTAACTTTTAATAAAAAAACATGCAACGTCGTTGTCAAATCTATATCAAAAATTTACTTATTTAATTAAATAATATGTCAATTTATTCGTTGATGCAGTAGTATATTCGAATAACAATTGACGCATTTCAATACAATTGCACGCAGCGATCAAGGACGTAACGCGTCTACCTAACAGATAATCGATCAGCAATCGTGGAACTATGATTCTTACTCTGATGGATTCGAACAATTAGTAATTATTCGAATAACAATCGCGCATCACTAAGATATACCCGTAAATGGGTATATTTCTTAAGAAAAGAATAGTACTTATGAGATATATTTAAGGTAAGTAGCAGACAAAAACTAGAGATATAAATATTAAGAGTCACAATAGTATGTCATAATCAGTAAGTGGTACGGGTCGGCTCGGTGCGCGCCGGAGCCGGCAGGCCGAAGTGTATGGCGCGTCGAGAAGGCTGCTTGTGGTTAAATTACACTCATTTACCGCAGCAACAACGTCCGTGGCATGTGCAAAATGTTGCCAGTGACGATTAGCAGAATTCCTGCCTTGCAATAGAACATATAAATGTTAAAAAACAAGGCCCTTGCGACACACATATGTACTTAATGACTGGATAGGTTAGTTGTTTTGTTGATTTACCATTTACGTTTGTCATTCCCTTGTGTGATGCATCAACCACCTACCGAGATAATGTTTTGCTGGTTTTATTTATTTCTTGTGTAAGAATCTTAACTACCTATAGTGGAAAATTTGAAATAATGGCCGCAAGAGTGTTGTACAATTGATTTAATGATTTGCAGTTGGCATGTTACACAATAAGTTCGCTAATGGAATTGATAGCAGTAATTAGAGAATGAGCGGCTGCGACAAGCGGCGGCGGCAGCACGATCCATGGAGTTTCGACACAGACAATCACTGGCACGTTTACTATGCGGGTTATTATAAAGTGCAATTGTTGCATTCATCGGCTATTGACTTGTGTATCTATCTTAAATACCCGCGTCGCAGATTACAAACAACGCGCACTTTCGTGATTATTTAAATATACAATTATCTCTAAATAAGTGAGATATTTGCATAATATAGTCTTACCTTTACGAGAATAGTTTTAATAATTTTAAAACAGCATAGCAGTGCAGTACAGGTAATATAAAATATTACACTACCAATAATAGTAGTGTAATATTTTCAAAATTATGTATTAAAAGTGTAAATAAACAACGCGATAAAATCCGTACAAAGTAGTTTAATTTCAACGAGATATTTGCGCCAAATATTATTACTGAAATTTTTACCATAAACTATGAATAAACATGGAAATTAACGGTTCAATCTTTTCTAGTTCATGTAAACACGAAGTTGTAGCAATAAAAACAGTTCATTTAACAAATCGCACTCTTAATAAAACAGAGATCTATCTGAGATTTTCGGATTAAACAAATTTAAACTCTATTGTAATTACTTAACACAAATATAATATTAAAATTATAGTCAAGCAATTAGAGTTCAAATTGCCTTACTTCCAAATTCTGAGTTAAGATAATGTTTTATTAAGAGTGCGAAATGGGCAACATGATTGAATAGTAGTGTTACGAAGGTCATACTTAAAGTTCACCGCGTGAATAACGTTCACAAAGACACGGGACACAAGTTTATTGTACGCCGGGCGTCATAAGCGATCCTACATTTTGTGTCACGTAAACCTCTAAATTAAGATAACTTATTTAAAATTACTAAACCTAACTAATTTTATAAATGCGAATGTGTGTTTGTTTGTTTGCTACGCTTTCACGCCTTAACTGCACAACCGATCATCATGAAATTTCGCATACACGTTGTCAGGGGTGCAGAATAGGATATATTGTACCTTGCATCCAGAAAAAGGTACTGTTACTAATCTAACCCAACTTAAATTTACGTGACCGAGCGAGCAAAATAGTTGGGTATAAAGTCAAAAGATTTGTATTTAATTTGTAATTAACATACCTACACAAAATCTGATCGACTTATTTTAAAAAATCCTTCTTATGTAGAATGCTAATTCATTCAGAAATAATATAGGCTTTATAACATCACGCTTCGAGCCATGGGAGCGGAGTTGTAATTGTAAACGTAGGTGAAACCGGGGCGGAGAGCTATTATTAACTAGCTGACCCGCCCAACTTTGTCTGCTTCATAAAAGAGAATTTCTCCCATTTTTCAACATTTTTCATTGCTGCGCCGCTCGTATTGGTCGCAGCGTGATGTTATATAGCCTATAGCCTTCTTCTATAAATGGGCTATCCAACACTGAAGGAATTTTTCAATTCGAACCAATATTTCCTGAGATTAGCACGTTCAACCAAACAAACCAATTCTTCAGCTTTATAATATTAGTATAGACTAGATGTGCCCGCGGTTTCACCCGCGTTTATAGTTACTGCGCCGCTCCCGTGGGTCGTAGCGTGATTTAATATAGCCCATAGCCTTCCTCGATTAATAGGCTATCCAACACTAAAATAATTATTCAATTCGAACCAGTAGTTCCTGAGATTAGCGCATTCAAACAAACAAATAAACATACTCTTCAGCTTTATAATATTAGTATAGATATGATGTAAAAAGACGGTAGGTAAGGTAAATAGTGTTAATATTATAGACTTATTAAGTGGGTAACTAACTTAACTAAATCTCTGTAGGACACTTTAGTTTAGAAGGCCGCTGTTAGATGAGATATAATATAATGTAGGTACAAAGGTTTGTGCTTTGTAGTGATGTATAATATCGTGTAGCGTATACACCCAGGACCGTCCCGACAAGGGCCTGTCTGTACAAAGATTATTTGTGCAAGTTAGCCGTACACTTCCAAAACAGCTAGTAAATAAACAGTGTGTAGACAGTATTAACCCAAGCACCTTTAACGGAAAAACTATGAAACAAATACACATGTAGAATTGTAACTAATATTATAAATGCGAATGTGAGTTTGTTTGTTACGTCAACTACTCGACCGGTTATCAACAAATGCCGCATACACGATGTCCGGCGATCAGAAAAGGACATACATTTCTGGATGAAAGGATACCTTTAGATAAGAGTACCTACTATAAACTTACCCCACATTTGCGCGAACAAAGCAAAATTTATGACCTACATATTTAAAAGCATAAACGATTATTTCAAAATACAATTAAAAGTTTAAGGGCTTGTCCTACCACCTCCAGATAGCATTTATCTATTAGATAAAAGCTATCTGGCGGTGGTAGGACAAGCCCTTAAACTTTAATCACGCCATCTCTCTTCTTTAACCTAACATGAGAGAGACAGCATGCGATTTATCTTTCGGATAACTTTTACTTGTTAGTTGTAGGACTGGCCATAAATGTGTATATAAATATTTAATTGCACGATAATTAAGTGTAACTTGTAATTAAATAGTAGAGTAACATTTAAATTCTTGACATATGGTTTGTTATAAATGTTATAATATAAAAATAAACGGATAAATAAAACAAGCTGTTAAATGATAACTGATAAAATTATTCTTACATGATACTGTTGACATTAATCATCTGTTATGTTATGATATACATAGCTTGAAGAAATAAAATCTTTTTGTATTGAACTTCGTGTAAATATACGTAGCTAGCTTTTGCCTGCGTTTTCGCTCAAGAACCGTCGTTATTCCTGAATGAAAGATACGCTATGTCCTTTTCTGTACCCCTGACAAACTTGTACGCGAAATTTTATTATGATCAGTCGAGCAGTTCAGGTGTGAAAGTGTAACAAACAAACAAACTCAGATTCGCATTTATAATATTAGTAAGGATTGATTGATTTGTTTGTTTGTTACGCTTTCAAGCCTTAACATGACCGATCATTATGTAACTTCGCATACACGTGGTCAGAAGAACAGAAAACGATATAGGTAACTTTCATCCAGAAAAAGTACTTTTACTAACCTAACCTAACGAGTACATACATTTACGCGAGCAAAGCCGCGAGAAAAACTAGTTTTAGCTTATATAATATTATATAGTTAGGATTTTTATTACTTTAAATGTATACATGCATGCAGGGGTGCAGGGTAATGAGGAGGCTAATGAATTAGCCAGGAAGGGCTCGGAGCAACTATTTGTGGGCCCCGAGCCATTCGTAGGACTCTGAGAGTACCGTCAAGGCAGCTGTGAATGCACATGGCAATGATAAACACAGGCTAGAGTGGATGACCCTTAGGGGTCTGGACCACTCCAAGAAATTCATTGCAAACAGAGCCACGGGCTTCACCCGGAAGTTCTGCGGGTACAACAAGGGCAAAATACGCCTGCTCACAGGAGCGTTCACTGGTCATTTTGGCACCAACGACTTTCTGTGCAGATTGAGATTGGCAAACAATTTGATCTGCAGAGCCTGTGGTGAATAGGACGAGTCCATATCACACCTACTGTGTGAGTGTGACGCGTTGGCTGGACTAAGGATGGGTCCGATGGGATTGGCATATCCGAACCCTGAAAACTTCAGGCTTCTGCCTCTGAAGTGTACGCTGCGACTGATGCAGTACATTCATAGGGAGATAGCTCAGGGATAGATCTCGGGGCCGACACAAAAGATCCCACTGGGTCGAAATGTCGCCGGTCTACATTGACTGGCCCCCGAAATAAGATAAGATAAGATGTATACATAATTATGATTAGCCTTTGGCCTATATGTACAGTCACGTCACAATTAATATCTCTAATGAAAAGGATACAGTACAAGATGCTAAAATTGTAATAATATGTACCAGTCAGACCAGTTTCTGCTTTAATTAACACTATATTTGTTGTTCTCACGGCAGGAAAGCGATATTATCTGATTTAAAAAACATCATTAGCAAGTTTAAGTTATCTGACATGCAAATGATAGCAGATTTATTTTACATAACGATTTTATATCATATTGTTATAAGAATGAATGGAGTAAAAGGGTATCTATAGTGATGTAGTATTCATCTGCTTATTTCTATGGGGACGGGCTTGATTCTATGTTTGTATTGTAGGTATATGTATGTAATGGTTAATAACATACCATCAGATACATGACATAAAATGCATTTGAATTTGTAGACCCATAATATTCAGTCTATACTTACGAAATTGCCGTTTTGATTGAAGAAAATCGGTAACTTTGAGTTTTCAAGAAAACTAATACATCAATTTTTTTAATGGCAATCCCTACTCTGATAATATTATAGACGTACACTTACTTAATATGATAAGAGGTGTATAATAACATTTTCAAAAATAGGGTCTTTTTATGTAGTTGAGGCTGAAGCATTAGAAGAATCCGACAAGACACTTAACGACCTAACTCTAAACATAAATTATAAAAATTAAGTTACTGTAGATTATTAATAATATAGTCTTCTCTCGAAATAAAAATGATTGTTCAAATTTCCCTTGCATTTTGTATAGGAATCATAAGACTAGACAAAGAAATCTTAATATATGTATATATATACAGTACACAATATACAACGAGCATGTTAACAGTCAGGGGCACTAAACAACTATGTAGATAATTCCACTGTGCTTGGATTTTTTCAATCGATTACGCATTCCTAAAGCTGAAGTATCCGACGGAACTTATTAATCTCGGCATTGATCGCACTCCTGTCCGAGGACTTTAAGTGCTTATTTATTGTCCGTTTGTACAAATATGTACATTTTATTACACGTAGAATTTAAATTACCATCCACTTTTAGATGAAAAATTTTAATTAGAAGTTTTCGTTTTATATATCTGACAATGCAGAGGTAAAAAATATCGTTCTTGAAGCTATAATAGCAGTCAGAAGATTTTATTTTAACTGATTTCCATTTTTATGGTCGTGCAAACACGGGCCGTCAATCCACACCCTTAGAAATAACTGTAGAGGCGTCGCTTCGGCGTCGTGCCGGTCATGGGCACTGTGCCAGCGACAACGGTGTTCTGCCACTTCCGACTGTGTCGCTCGTCGCTCGCCCACCTGCCATTCAATACACTGCTTTTAATTGGGCACTTTACTTAATGGTAATTAAAAACTGAACAGATCTCGCGTTATGCAATACCCAAGCGACTAGACACGGTATCTAATTATATTTCGTTGAGCAAGCTCGGCATTGATCAACTGCCGATATGTCCTCTAGTTTTTGAGACCGAATATAAGACGAGCAGCGTTTAACTAAAACAATTTGTATGATTTCCAAGAGCCGACTAGTGTAGTCGACGCGCTGTAAGTAGGCCGAATCGATCACGCATCGATTGGAGTGTTGAGCTTTTGCTCCGACATAAAGCATCGTTAAAACTACTTGTTTGATCTTTAACCCTCGTCGTACACTTAGATACATAGTACTTGTGCGCTGTGTTGTGCTCACTAATTAGTTACAATGACTGATGAGTTGATGTCTTTACATTATATTTAACAATTTACTTAATCATTATTCTGTTGACTGTATTTTCGACTATCTATGCTTAATAACATTTTATCTTTAATAAGTTAACTAAAGATCGTAACTGTAAAAAAGATTCTAAAGCAACAGTGAATCGAAACATAATATTATGTCCACGTAACAATGCAGCCGTATCAGCACGCAGTGTAGATAAGGTTATTACAAACTCATAAAGACTCGCAACAGTGACAAATAATGTTTAAGTCACTTAAGCAGCACGTATCTGTAGGGGACATGACGTAAGTACAAAGGGTGCAAGCGTCCAAGTTGTCAAACGAGAACTTTTTATCGGGCGGCCTGTCGGCGTTGAATAGAAATGAGCCTTGAATAATGCATGTGTACCTCGCCCCGCCCGCACCTCTCCAACCAAACTGATTTGTTGCAACCGACGTTGCAACAAACGCGATCACGCTCATACACAGGTGTTTACGTTTACACCGCGATTGTACGGCCGCGCCATCGCGCCACCGCCTGCCTCCATGTGTTGCGCTGGCTCGCTGACACCGCGTTATGTGATATCAGTTGTTACACGATTCAACACAACGGTGGGAAATTACCTTACAATTTTATAAACTTAACATAAGAATTGTTAAACACTGCCCTAGCATAATATATTAGCAGAGCCGTACACAATGACTCACAGCGCTGTTACATAATAGATCGTCCAGATAACCGATGTGATAAATGCCGCCAAAGAAACCCCCCACTAGTCAATCGAGCTATTAATACATATGAATTACAAAAATAAGTTTATCGCTATGTTCCTTTTCGTTGAACATCTTAGTGCAGGAGACAGCTTATATTGAAGCGTAGGTTTGCAATAAAGTGTGTAAGCTTGTGAAACCCAGATACGTAGTCGAGCGCCCCGAGGCTAGTTTCACTTCCTGTGCCTTAAACCCATTGATGCGGCTTCTGATAACAATCTTTTCTTGCAATACCTGTATTAAATGCTTGCAATGTTAAACAGTTAGCATACTAGTAGATAAGTATACTTGAAGAGCGCGGGAACTAAATATTAAAAAATAAAGGTGATTTTATTAAATATTAGAATATCAATTTATTTACTTCATACAAGGTAAGTGAGCCTGATATCTGAGGCCGACTTATATGACGACTAGCTGTTACCCGCGACTTTGTCCGCGTGGATTTTAACTAAAAAGTGTTTGTTCAGTTCGCAGAGTTTACGAAAACTTAACATTTATTGTATTTCTCGTATAGAAAAACCTATGTTTAAATTAATGTCATTCTTCTACTTTGTGAGTCGGTTTTATTTATTAGGTATATAAGGGTTTATATTGGATGTATACTTATATATTATTATTATTATTTTATATACACTTTCCTATTTGAATCGGTATATTGTTTACTATTTCATTGGCTTTAATTTATTTTTGCGTAAAATTCAATTCTTCTTCTAAAGTAAAAGAATCCTAAATTACGCCTTATAATATCAGCTACCAATAAACAGACAAACATTTTAAAATTTATTTATTGATATAAGTACCGTGACGTTCATATGCAGTAGGTAAAAAGCTGTTATTTTGACATTACAAACAGACACTTCAATTTTATTATAGATAGATCGAATATTGTTCACTATTTCATTGGTGTTAATTTTATTCCGCGGTACCCTATATTTTTCTGAAATAAAAGAAAGTTTCTCCTTATAACATTAGCTATCTGCCAGTGTAAGTCCCGTCAAAATCGATTTAGACGTTTCAGAGATTAGCCGAAACAAACAGACAGACAGACAAAAATTTTAAATTTTTTTTCTTTATGTCCCGCATAAACATGCAATAAGTTACAAGCTGTTTTTTTGACATTACAAACATACACTTCAATTTTATTTAATTGTATGTATCTATACTAATATTATAAAGCTGAAAAGTTTGTTTGTTTAAACGCGCTAATCTCAGGAACTACTGGTTCGAATTGAAAAATTATTTTAGTGTTAGATAGCCCATTTATCGAGAAAGGCTATAGGCTATATAACATCAGGCTACGACCAATAGGAGCGCAGCAGCAATGAAAAATGTTGCGAAAACGGGGGAAATTCTCTTATGTGAAGCAGACGAAGTTGCGCGGGTCAGCTAGTAGATAATATAAGTTATGTTGGTAGATTGCATTTGGAAGTACCGGTTAGCTACGATACAACAATCGTGAATCCTAAGTAAACATTAATAGCTGAAAATTAAATGGCCGTACTGAGATTACTGGTACATAGAAGGAACGGTACATTAACTAGCCGTGCTCAAAGCGGGAATGAAGCGAGCCATTTGTGGCCCAAGCTCTGGTTTGCCAGTTACCGCGATAGCTGTGTTATACGTAATAGAACGCAGTGTGGTAGGCATTTTTCGCAGTTAACTCCATTCTTAACGAGAAACTAACTGATAGTAGTTAGATTTACAGTGAAATGCGTAAATAAAATGCATTTGGTTGCCTCCCATACTAAAGGTGTACAAACTAAAGTTGTGACTTACTGACGATATATTTATTAAATGTATAATATTTACTAATTTGTATATGACCTCAGATTATTTATAATGTTTTTGAATTCTACAACAAAGAAGATGGAATTAACATAATGAAATAAACGAACGAAATGGTGAATGAAAACCGAACTACTTAAAACAAAACTATCTGCTGTCAGTGCTTTTTTTTTCTAACATTTAATAAGTGAAATGAATAAAAGCAATATGTAATGCTGCCGTCATTTCTAAGTCTAACTTTCCATAGGTTGATTATAACACTAGAAGTTCGATATTTTGTTTTGTATTTACCTACTTTCGCATGAATTGCATCAAATTCAATAACGACTCGATGGCGTAGTGGTTAGTGTAACCGACTGCCACGCCTGAGGTCGCGAGTTCGATTCCCGCACAAGTCAAACATTTGTGTGCATGAACATGGATGTTTATCTTGGTCTGGGTGCTTCTATGTATGATATGTAATTATTATATGTAATTACAAAAAAAAAGTATATATGTATGTTTATCCATTGTCTAGTACGCATAGTACAAGCTCTGCTTAGTTTGGGCTAGATGGTGTTGTGTGTATGTGATAGAATATTATTATTATTTTTATTATTAATAGCCTGTGATATTCGCTTTATTTCTTTATGTTGCTGATAAAATATGCTTAATGAGCTGAATAATAAATTTAATTTCAATATCATTTTCATTTAATTTTACCTAACATGATTAACTACTACATCTCAAAATACTAGGATAAGAAAATTGTATTAAATTTCGCAATATGGTGCTGTTCAAGTAAATTAGGTAGATTCAAATATACTACTAATAAAACACGTACAAGTATATGTATTTGTGAGATTTTTAATATATAAGTATATTATTCATTATTTATAATTATATCGCTTATTATTCAATCCAATTTTATTTACTTTGACAATACATGTACAGTATGGTATCATTAACATAGGAATTGAAAATCCATACCATCTACCTGCCCTAACAGAAATCGATCAATGTTTGTCAATATGCAATAATTATCAATTCAATTCTCTCTCATTTTACAGGTTTAGCATTACAAACAATAACGCATCATTTTTCAGTAACACTCAAATGCTCACGTATCATAAAACGAAACACAAGGATTCATACGAGACGATATTCAATTTAGTTAAAAAGTATAAAAAAGAGAAGGAATTGAGTTTTCAATATATTATGTCCTCAATAACACAATTGCATTTTACATTTAATAGTTGATATAAATATGTTAATTGATGTTCATCATCGTAACATTTAAAATGAAATAAAACATGTACAGATACATAGTTATATTAATATATTAATTAATATTCTATTCTATCACATACACACAACACTATCTAGCCCAAACTAAGCAGAGCTTACATTATATGTTACAAATGCGCGTCTTAGACTGTGTGCTATCAATAAAACATCGTTGGTTTCAAATGTCATAAGATTTTGTATATTTTAAGAGTAGATCATTATGTTAAAGGTTTCAGTTGCAACACAAATTCAAACGCAATCAATGGTCTATAAATGGTAGCTTCTGAAAAAAAACTAGAAGCTGATTCCAGTATAAATACTGAGCGATAAAAACCATGTATTAATAAAATCAATTTACATTATGAATTAATGTACCTAAGATATATATTTATATTTTATAAAGTATTTGCGCAGAGGTCTCGAGTGAACGGATCTATTACAATGCCACGGTGAGAAAGCTCTTGGTGTCGTGTGCCTGCGCCGGCGCCGCACAATGCGCACGTTTGCGACATCGCAATCGGCATCGTCAGCGCTATGTGTATCGTACTATAAAAGGTCAGCTTAAATAGCAACCAGCAACTAGCTCGCAGTTTCAATTCCTCACATTTTTTTACGGCAATCAACTATAATTACTGCTGATAATTTATTTAAGTTATGGACCGGCGACTGGTTGCAAACAATCTTAACATTTTACCTCCACTTAAATGTTTGTTCGTGACTTCGTGAAAATAAATCCGTATTAAAAAGTTGTTCAAAGTAAAGTAAAGAGTTTGAAACAATAACGGTAGACGTTAGGACTCTGTAGATGACGGTTAAAGATAAGAAAGTATTAAACAGTTTAACACGAGATAAAGAAGTGCAGTCCGCTAGAAAATTGAATAAATACTTTAAGAACACCTTTGTAAATAATGCAGGTAGAGCAAAAGGAAGTATTTAATGTAAAAAACTGCCGCTTGGAGAAGACCCGACGCGTTGCGGTGAAAGGTAAATAACACTATGAGATATAACATAACAATGAGGTTTTAATGAACCACTGTTTCAAATTCTATTCAGTTGACTTTTCCGCTATTGTGTTTATTTGGAAATAGTTCAGCTATTCAGCTCAGCAACAATTAAACAAAAATGAAATCATTATAAAATATACAATATATACACAACGCAATTCATTTATTTATTGTTAGCTAACTCGAATGATAGTAAGTTTGACAGGGGATCAAGGCAAAAGAAAAAGTCAAAGTTATCTAGTGTGAATAGATAGAAGTGAACACAATAAGCTCTGCCCACGCGCTGATGAATCACGCGCATGCGCCCGCGCCGCGCGCCGCTTGTTGCCGCAAGACACAACAAGAACAGCAAAAACATTACCTACTTTTGAATAAGTTTCCTTTCTCTTTCTACACCTCCGAGCGTGCACCATGTTCAGAGCCGTTCGTAAATCAATAAACAACAAATGAATCATTATCAATATCCAGTAGTAACACCATGGGAACACTCAGTCTCGTACTAACTTAACTAGCGCCGTATTATTTGATCACAGACGCACACAATACTTACGTAATAGTCTCATTTTCATAGATGAGTTTATGATGTGTCTGTTAAAAAACATTAAACAAAAACATTGTAAAGCAAAATTGTGTCAGTATCAGTATAAGAAAGTTTTAAAACGTGCCCCTACCGGCGGTGGACTGAATGTTTATATGAGATCACGCCAAATGGCACATAAACGTTTAAATTGTTGTAAATTTTTCTCTTAATCTCGATGGCATGATGACAAATAAAACGTCCTTTCACCTGGGACGACGCTTTTGGAAACGATGACGATCCAAAACGAAATCTTTATTTTTTTTAACACTACAAGCCATGCAGCATTGATATCAATTATTACCTTACAGCTTTGGATTTTGTTTTCACATAATGGAACGTTTTGTACACATTTTCAGCTACAAACTAAATTACGTTATTTATAACTCTCATTACCTTGAATACACAAAATATTATTGGACTGTAATCATTAAACTGTGTACAATGTCAATTCAACCAATGAATATGCTTCACTATTAACAGGTCTGGTTTCGAAACGTAAGAGCGGAACTCTACAATCAAATTTGTTTTTTGAAGAAATCTATTTACTTATTACATTGGACATTAATTTATTGTCGTATTAACTGACCAGTCATAGCAGCCAAAGCGTGACGAAGTTGAACGAGTGGCCATGAAGTGCGTAGAGCGACTGGCCGGTGTGATACGTAGAAACGGTGACTCACAGACAGAGAACAAAAATATGCATTGGCATGTACCAGATAAGGACAAGAGATTTCAGAAACAGGTTTGAAATTTCGAGTTTCGATCCGATATTCTCTTGTCTGTGCCAAGTAGACTTCGCTTGAATAAAGCTGTCGTTCACAAAACTTGGAGAAGACGTACTTTTTTTTCCTTCTAAGATTGGTAACAATTAGGACTTTGTTTAATTCATGGTTGTTATCGTAATTAGGCACAGTTCGCTGGCAGTGACGTTTCCGACCTGTTTGGAAACGGTATAAGTATTATGAATTAGCAGATTTTGTTTTGTATCTTATCAAGTAAAGGTTACCTACTGAACACTTTCTTTATCAAGTGATGGCCTGTGTCGTGGTGATGTCACCACTGCTTCGGTCCTCTTATCTTAACGATGATAAAACGTTAGTAAGGAATGTTCTACAGACGTAAGTTAACTAATAAAATGCGTACCTTCCAGGCGTCCAGTCGTCACCGTACTTATCTAATGAAAAGGTTATGCGGTGCTCGTAATATGGACGTGGCAGCTAGACTATTAAATAGAATTGCACTCTAAACAGATAATATTTCGTCGTGCGTTATGTTTACGTAAACTAGTCGCATATCAGCACGTGTTTCGCGTGTGATAATCAATCGGAGCAGTGATCGCTGAAGAAAGTCTCCATCTCCACACGATTACAGGAATTTTCCGACTCGGTGGAAATGATCGCGTCTCTCTGAATCATTACTTGTTTTTGCCTCGGCTTGCCCACAGAGAAAACGCACGCTTCTTACACTTTAATAAAATCAAACATCAAAGTTGACGTTTAAATTGGTATTTTCAATTTTGCGGGCGTTCCTTGTAAATTGTTAGAACAAATCACACTGTTAGTATGTAGTGCCAAAATGGGACAGTCATAGTCAATGTTCTCAGCACGCCTGTCTCATTAACTGTCTATTTAATTCATTGGGTACAAGCCGTCGTTTAAAAATATTGGTTTTAAATCTTAAGCACTTACATCAGCGTTTTATATCTGTCAAAAAAGTACAAGTGTTCCTTTAACGTTAATGGGTCTATATTTAATGTTAATAGCTTGCCGATAATTGTGTTGTATTATTGACGTACCGGCTGGTTGGCAACGTAAGCGCTCTATAAGAAAACATGCAAATTTGTTGGCTTATTCCACTATCTTAAAACTCGTCTGCGTTTGGTATTTTGATTTTATTGTGTTCTAATAGAATTATTATTTCAACTACATAACTAGCTACTTACAACTATAATTTTTCCCTTGTGATTTAGAATAGTACGAGTTATACTATTAATACAATATATTATAATATAATAACGTTAATATAATATAATATTATATTATAATAACGTTAATATAATAGAATATTATATTATATTAACGTTATAAGTACCTTTATTAAATATATCCTTCTAAAAATAATGATAAGTGAAATTATAAGCGTTATCAGATTTCGAAGTAGAATTAGTCATACCGAGACGAGCGGCGTGTTTACATGACATTATTATCGATTTCCTTACATATTTATCGCAAAGCGACGTGTCGTTGTATAATGTAGATATCCACTAGTTTTCCAATTTATTACAAAATTAACAAATAACAAGACAATTAGAGTAGGTATATGTCAATACAGAAAGCGTTAGTGTGAGCACAACGTGTGCGTTGGGTTATTGAGACGCGGCGGGTACTCGGCTAGTTCCAGTTGCATACAAATCGGAACAAGGTATAATTTGATCGTGGACCAACAATCGTTAAGGCTACTGTTACCGGAGCCCGCACGGCAACCGGTTTGTCCACTTCCACTGCCGAAACGACGCGACGCCAATCATAGCCTTTACACGAAGGCAACAGAGCCTTTATGATTATTACTACTGACAGAATCTCTGTTCGAGATTGTGTGCCTTCCTCAATTTTAACTACTTCATTTTTAAATTGACACATAGGTACATGAGACAAAACGTATCTAAATATAGTTTTTTTTATATTTATTCTATAAGTACTTACGTTATGGAATAATGAGGTTTAAAGAGATGATTATCTACGTATATTATGCGTTGCTAAACTGTTAATTACACTGTCCGATAACGCCGAAACTTTGGTAAATTGTAGTGTGCAACTTCTGGAAAGGTTTCTGAAATCAACCTAATGTGTGTCAGACCACACACAGTTACTATCATAATAAATAAATGCCATAGTGTAATTTATTACATATTGAATTAACAGGCGGGTGTCGAAAAACGAAAAATTCAAGTGAGAAATTAGATAACCGCCTTTCGGTTTGCCTCAAGAAATGACGGAGATATTTAGCTCGGCCTACCCAAAAAAAAAGCATACATAGGGTATTAAATAAAAAAAATATTAATATAACAATATTATCTTTAAAATTCTAACTAATATTATAATTGCGAATGTGAATTTGTTTGTTTGTTACGCTTTCATGTTTTAACTACTTGACCGATCATCATGAAATTTCGCATGCATGTCGTCAGGGGTACAAAAAAGAATAGGGTACTTTCATCCAGAAAAAGCACTGTTCTCGAGTGACAGAAATTTAATAACAAAATCTTCATTAATGCAAGCGCATTGTCTGCGAGTCTAGTACACAAGAAATTAAACATAACATTATTTACAATGTCAGTGTGTGCATATAAAATGTTAATCACTCTTCAGCGAGTTCAAAATGACCGGCGTCTGTTACAAGCTGCTAGCTCAAGTATTTAAAGTTTTAAAATGGATATTAAGAAGTAATTAAATTATGCAAGTTATAGTCTGTTGTTGTGGTCGAAGGTGACGCAATCTTTCAGTGAGCTGTTTATTGACACAGTTACAACGGCTTTCATTTGTTGAAATTTAATCGAATCTTATAATAATAGAATCGGCATAGATTTGCCTTGTTATATTTATATACGTTATTTATGTAACCTTGTGAATTTAAGGGACTGGTTTAAAAATATCTATCGATGTGTATTTTATGTCTTAATAAAAAAAGTAAGCGAATGTAACGTATGTCTTTATGATTCATTGCCGCTGAACGGATTTGATGAAATTAATTATGGCCATCTTTAAATTGATCTATTAATTAAAAATAATATGAATAAATCAAGTTACGGCTATATAAAATACAGCCTCAATTAGATATATTTTTTTAATATTCGAAAATAATATTAGTTGACGCTGAAGATTTCTTGTATTTTTATAAGAATTTGCCTTGTTTTGCCACCGTTATATAATATGAACTGCTTGCTGAACTTGGTGGCGCAGCGGTAATAATTACGACTGCTGTATTGAAAGTCTCGGGTTCTTTTCCAAAAACTTCTCTAGGTTAAGGTAAATATCGCCCATTTCTCATGCTATTGTCTCGGAAAACACGTAAGTCTTGCGCCTGACCTCTCTTCGGTCCTATCGGGTTGCCATAGGAGTGAAGGAATAGATAGTACACTTGTGTACTATAACATCTCCTGTAACGATAGAAAATTAGCAGCTGTGACTGAAATTCGGTCTGGAGGCCATTATTACTATATTATATAATAGGTACCCGGTTAATTGTCAATGTGTCTTTGATATTAATTCTAATAAAATAAAAATATATATGTTTTAAAGCTGTGCGTGGCATGCGTAAAACATACTTAGTTGATATGATGAAAAGATTCATATGGTTGCTTCACGTACAAATGTAAATCGTTTAATATTACAATTTGCAATATGATTATACAATAATTGGCAACAATCACTAAATCTCTTCGCACACGCTGAAATTATCACGCGGATCGGTGCCAATAGCCGGCTGATTGATAGCTGATCCGACGACCATTAATTTATTCGTATGTCGAGTAGGTGGATTGACAGGCCTTCAAGAAAAGGATAATTCAAATAAGGCGAAAGCGCTTCCAAATCGCAACTTCCTGTGAAGCCCTCAAATTAGCCGAAAGCGTAGCAGCTTCGACCACTGGAAATTATTGCGTGGCGTGCTGGAAATTGGCGTGCAACTATACTACCATTTTAGAAATGAGTAATTGCTGTCGAAATTTAGCGCTCGAGGGTGCGCACCTGCGGGCGCCGAGATTCATTCATGAGAAGAGCAAAATAAAGCGGCGAGAGGTCGAGAACAATCCGCCGGCGATAATAACAGTTGGCTTTTCTTGGAAACAGTGTGGCGCGGAGGCTTCGACGGAGGGTGTGTTCGCGTCTCACTCGCACGTCGGGCGAGAGAGCGAGAGTGCGTGGGCGGGGCGAGCCGTGTTATGTCATGTCGCGGGCGGTGAAGGCGTCCGAATGCGCCGCTTGTACGCTGCGCTCACTGCATCCGCTGCACTTCCCGACTTTTCATTATTAACGCTCGTTAAAGGAGCGGAGGTCAGCCTCAGATAAATAAAGTCAGGTGGGCGGCCGGCGGGCTGCGGTGGTCAACAATGACGGCGTTGTACCCGTAACCATATTCACGTGGTTACGTAGATACGTGTCGTAGCGGTGATTATCGTTCATTAGGTTATAATTAGATGACGCTGTGTAATAATTATCACGTTGATTAATTTTCATAGTTCAGGTAGAAACAGTATGGGTTAAATGTATCAGAAAATATTATTATAGACGCCATAGTAACTCAGTCTCTTTGTTACGTTTCTACTTAACGGGTGTTGATATAGTTTGGCAATAAGATACTTTACGTGACAAAGACGGACAAGAATATTATTATATAAAAATCGATTACACAGAGGTATTCCTTTATTTCATAGAATAATACAGTGAACGAGTTAAAAAAAATGTTCACGCCTTTTATATTTCAGCTACCATAACTATGTCAGTGTATAAAATAATGGACCCTACCAAATATGATTAGTCATAAAATTGAAATAAATGTCCTTTACAGCATGTTAGTTAAAAAAAAGGTTACGAGATAATGTAAAATAATGAAAGCGCGTAAAATACAATAAAAAGGCAGCGGTGAGCTCTATGCAGTGGCCAATGGGGTTAGGTAAAGAGTAGCATTTCACAAAATCTATACAAGAAAAATAAAAGCCGTATAAGTTCAGTAGGGTCACAAAACCAATAGGTACCTATAGTATCAACTATTCCGCCGCTCTAGGGCAAATGCAAATGCACATGATTGAGAAACATATATTTTTGCTTTATTAGCCCCGCGGGGTCTGCGCGTCTATGGTTGCGTGCGATCGTGAGGTCCAGGACCGATTAGGTCTTTCCGGTAGGCAATCCTCAGCAGCAGCACGGTAGACAGCAATGAGATTAGATTATTATGTGAGACTTAAAAACTTACGGGTTGGGAGCCTTCTGCGCTCACCCACAGTCCGCGTAAAATCGTAAAAGCCATCTGAGGCCAAGAACTAACATACAAAATCACTTCTGTCTACCTTTAGGAATATACAGGCAAGTCTATATACGTCTAACGTTGCTTATCGAAGATAAATACAGTATTAATGTGAAAATTACGAGTTGGCGCAAATGAAAACATTTTTATGCATAAATAAGTCGCGTTCGTTAGAAACGGCGCGATTAAACCTCATGGTACAATGCGACAGTTTTATTACACGAACCAGTGGTGAGGCGACGTTTATAAATCATACTTTTATGGTTAGGCGATAAACTCGGCATATTGACGTTTTGATGCGAACGCGCTACCACCTAGCGGCCTAGCCGTGTCTCAATATGATCATCACCGCCTACAACTCACAACTCCTAGGCTAAAGGGAAAATATTATAAAGCGCAACAAACCCACTCAAGGAAATTACTCTTTTACCGTTTGTTGGCTATCAATCAAACAGCAATTGTTAGAACCAAGTTTATTTATCAACGCAATTTATAACATTTACTACAGTCTATATAAATGAAAGTCAAATAGAACTATACAATTGTTTAATTACGTAGATTGATTGCTCTAATTATTCTGAAAATATTCTAATCATAGTCCGCAAAGAGTTACGTCGGGTAAAGCGGCAAACTATAAGAGATTTCTTTCGGGGATAAGGCGCAACAGGTCTCCGAGTCAAACTATGTTGGAAAGCGTCGCCCGTTCTCAATACAGACTCAATGTTATAAAAAACGTCAGTATACTTCAGTTAATATTAATTAAGAATAGATATTTAAGTGCATTACGCCATTGTTAAATTTGTTGCACACAGCGATATAGGGACATCTTATTATATCTTTTCGTATTTTATTGAAACGAGGTTTCTGTAATCTGATAACTTCTATCGTATTGGACAAAACTGATCACATGTTAGTTACCAAACATTCAGCCATATCTTTTAAACAATCATGATGCTTGATTGCTTTACGTCACCCGAAGAACGTAGTTAAGCAAACAAGATAAAGTAAGTATTTTTGTGAATGAGGTACTTTCATAATCATTTCTGTCGGTAGGTATATTACGTAATAACGTATTTACGTAGTACGAGAGGACTTTCCGCGGCTGCATACTGCGCACGCACTAACTTAAGCTATCCTTATGTTTATATTGTAAAATGACGTTATTGAAACTTATTCGCAAGTAACTAGTACAGAATATCCATTTAATGGCTGATATTTATTTCATATTGAATACGAAGTGTCTTCAATGTAAAATAGTGTGCGGTGTTGGCAAAAATGTAGCACCTAATTTTCATGTTTCGAGTACATAATACGAAATTACACTTAAGGTATTAAATAGCAGCGATAGCTCAGTGAGGAGACCAACAGACTGCAAAGCAGGGTCTTGGGTTCGAACCCACGTCGCGTACCTCTGACATTCGAATTTTATATGACTTTTCGAAGTTATGTGCGTACTGATTGACAATTTTCGCCTGCTCCGTGCCTCGGAGAGCACGTTAAGCCGTCGGTCCCGGCTGCCATGAACATCTATGGCAGTCGTTATTGGGAGTGTCGACACAAAAGATCCCACTGGGTCGAAGTGTCGCCGGTCTGCACTGACTGACATAAGATAAGGTATTAAATGGAGACCTTTAAATTAATAAGTGTCGTAAGATACAAGTATACTAACATCTAGCGCTTCTAAATATGGACGCAATATCTCTTAATAATCTAATACTGAATAAGGATTAGGCAAGACGGCAAATCGGGACTATTAGTGGTGTATAAATTGGCCAATCAATCGAAGTGCCGGCACCCGGTCCATTACAAACAACCTGAACAGCAATTAGAAAGGTCTATTTGTATTTTCCATCCCCTTGCAATAGCTTTAAACTGGGATAGGTAAAGTATTATAAGTAGCTATCTGATAATAGGTATAGAGACAAATTCAACTAAGATATCTGTGCCTATATCTATATTTGATAAGAAGTGTCATTATATTTATAAAAATGTTACGTTAACAAAAATCTTAAATGAGATGCAAAGCATAGAGGCATGTATCAGTCCCTACCATAGGACGTGGCATAGCTTATTTTGCAGATTAAAGGTTTTAGTCCTCATTCATGGATTGCTTTTTCCCCTGTTATACTTTAAAACCGAAAATGCTGAGTGTTCTTTCTAAACACATCAGAAATAAATAAGATAGAAACTCATGAAATCTGGTTGTAGAGTTAATTGAAAGCTGATAGCCCGACTACATGGACAGTTTTCATTTTATTTTATTTAAAATATAAATGATACTTCATAAATTCATAATGCAACCAATTTTACATTAATATAAAAAAGTTTATTTTGAATAGGTTTCACGCAAATACTCTATGTATTAGAGTAAAACGCATTCAAAAGAAACTTTCTACCCAGGTCTGTTTCAACTACTTCATATTGGTTTACAAAAAAATATTATTTATTTGGTACTCTACTCCTGGATTTATTATCAGAATGCTATGGATATATTATTTCATTGGGTAAAGTTCTAACCCTGGCTGATTTTAGTTGGTTCTGTATTGAATTAGCTTTTCCTAATAATTGCACATAAAGTAGGTATCTAATAATTGTTATGTTCAATATGTGTTGAATCATTTGAGTTTGTTATGGAAGTGTCATACCTATACGTTTTATATCAATTCTGAATATTATGTCATATTAATGCTCGTCTGCTTTTGGTGAGTGTAGAGATTAATTCAATTAATTTGATGTTATTAGCTTATTAATGAATCAATGCATAGAGCATTGGTAAATCATTTTAATGCAACGGGGATCACTTGTCAATAATAATCTTTTTTGCTTTTGATTATGTAGGTATTAAAATTATGGAGGTGTGGTTTGAAAATAAAGTTCATATTGTAATGTACCTACGTAAATTAAACCAAATTACAAAAGTAGCCATGTTTATTAAGTTACTAACAGATTAATATTCATTCGTGATTCGTGTTATTCCAAACATTGAAATAAAAATAAAATATATGTATAACCATTGTGAGGTTACACCATTCTATAAAAAACCGACTGTACAGCAATGTCCATTTAGATTCAACGTGAAAAGCTGCTCCGACAGACTCTGTAAATAAAAATTGTTATTCCTACTAATTACAAAGGAATAAACAATACATATGACAGACGGATTTTTTAACGTTGATACAGCGAGCCATCCCCCTAAAATCACTCATGGAAACAACACCAAAAAATGTCCCAAAACGTAACGTGGAATCAGACGCATCCGCACAATTCTAATTATGTTATAGCTAGCCCCTCGTTCTGACAAAGGGCGAATATATTTAATTATACAGCATTTTACAGTAAGGTGTGAAATTGTACTATGGAGCCTGTGTAAAACATGAAATTTTATTACGATCTTTTATAAAATTTCTATCATGTAACAGAATATTATAATGAAAACTACGACTTCGAAGGCCGCTACAGCTTATTCGCATTTAATAGAGTAGTTGGTTTGAATTAATGGTTAGTTAATTCTAATCTGATCAATAATTCTCAAAGGTGCCGATGGCATGTGTGAAATTGCCTAGCAAAAGTTGTCAGAAAACATCTAAATTACTGATATAGACATGCAAGCACAATAAACTGTGCTTAAATTATATCATAAAGAAAAAAAAATTGTCGTTAAACTTCTACGAAAATTTAGGAGATCACGTTGCAAAATATCATCACTACATTACGTTCCTAAAATATGACGTCACTTTGGTGTTACACGCTGTATTCCAGCTTATGCTACAAAATCCTTTTTATTTTTGATTATAGGTTAGCCTTTGATTATAGTATCACCAGATGTAAAGCGACGATGTGGTCGAAGAAAAAGCACACTTGACTCAAAGGTGACCATTAATTCGTGACTGGAAGTCACCCAGATTGTACTCATCAGCAAACACATGCATAGGTGAGGAAGAGGAGTCGTTGGCAGTACGCATGATGAATATAGAAGCCTAGCGCTTAGGTGAAATATTCATCACGTACCTACTACTGGCGCTGGTATGTTTGCCTGGTCATCGGATCGTAGAATAGAGAAGAATGAATCAGGTTTCGCAGATCTTCTGCACACCACCGTTCTACTAAGCTTAATGTTATTAAAATGTAATAAATTGTGTTATTAAATAAATGACGAAAGGTGTCATACAGTAATATTATATCCTAACTAATGTACAATTAAAAGAATGAAATACCAGCATTAAACAATTACTTTGACCCAGGTTAATGGCGACGACGAATAAATTACATTATACAAGGTACTGACATGATGAAAGCTTTTTAAATTACCCCGCATGCTAACAATTACTGTTGTATTAAGACCACGGCCAATATTGACGGATGATAATACTGTTGAACAATCAAATACGAAAACGCCGGTAGGTACAGTATTACTTACATATGCGTACCCTGTAATGATAGGGATGTTGAGTAAAATAAATAAATAAGATTTCGTCTTTAGCTATAAAAATGCCGCTTATGTCCTACATCCAATTTGGTTGTTATTTAAAAAAATCATTAAATTTCGAGTAGTCTATAAATATTATTAATAACATGTGTTATTAATAAGAAATATCTATAACCTATTATACAATATGTATTTAAAGTTATACACTTTGATTGCCCGTATTCGTTGCTTCAATTCGCACTGATTACATGATTGTTGTTTTTTTTTATATTTAAGACAAATTATAGTAGCCTAAATACAAGCAACTATAAATTAAAAATAAAAGACCCTAGATAAAAAAAATTTTGATAACATAGTTAGTATAAAACCCACAACGCTACCGATTTTCTTCATACAAAGCGGAAACTTCATATTTAAACGCTTATATTATTATAGAGTCTCAAGACTCACACGCCTGGCATATCATATGCTATTATACAAACTGTATGACTTGTAATCTTAGTCACCATTCTCTTGCCCTGGTCCCAATTTATTTGGGGTCGGCGCAGTATGTCCTTCGCTTCCATACTTCTCTGTCACCCGTCATCTGATCATTTACCCCTTTTCCTTTCATATCCATCCTCACACAGTCCATCCATCTTTTCCTTGGCCTTCCTCTCCCTTTTCGTCCCTCTACCCTCATATCCACCACTTGTTTACCTACATACGTATCATCTCTTCGCATAACATGTCCATACCAAGCCAAACGATTTCCTTTCACCTTCTCATCTATGGTCACCACTTTCAGACTACCTCTTACGTATTCATTCCTAATTCTGTCCTTTCTCGTCACTCCACACATCCATCGTAACATTCTCATCTCTGCTACATGCAATCGTTTCTCATCCATCTTCTTGTAGCCCAACACTCAGCTCCATACAGTACGACAGGCCTAATAACCGCCTTATACATGCGACCCTTTAATTTCAAAGGCAGTTTAGGATCGCATATTGTGCCCGAGATCTGACGTCATTTCATCTTAGTAGGTATACTCCAGATATTCCATGAGAGGTAATCGCCAACCAACCAATCTTGAACAACCGACTGGAAAAATACTACAAAAGATACCAGTCAAAATAACTTCATGTTCTTACGGTGGGAAGAGTTTACCGGTATTCTGAAGACGCTGTGATGTCGGCAGTCTGACTAGTTATTTATGATGATGATGTGTGTCCGTGGCTTAGGGTAACCGCCTTAATATTTGGTGGATATTTGGATATCCTTCTCTTGATCAGAATCAATCATCAAAAATTAAGAACACTTTCCCTAATTTTTGTTATCTCTTTCAGCATTTGTTACGAATATGTCATATAAAGCCGCATTTGTTATCAATACGGTGACAAAATAAGAAACTTGTTAGTAGAACAGAGAATTACATACACATTACCTAACTTGAGACTTAGGATTTTAAAGCAAATGATGGAGTATTTTTGTAAGCCGATAGCCCTGAGAATAAAAGTATTAATATACCTAACTCAAATTCTCTATTAGGATTCGTATGTAGGTGAGTCAATTGCTACTTCGTTAAAATTAATAAGTCGTCTCTGGATGGAATTAACCAGCTGATTAGTTAATGCCCGAACGTAACCAAAACTTTATTTATATAATTCGTTTATTTATATAACAACCAATTGGATACGATACGGTCTGATAACCAAACAAAGAAAAAGGCGGGAAAACGTACTAAGTGAATGTGTACTAGTGCCGTGAGCGAACCCTACTTGTAGAAGTAACATCACTAAACAGAATGTGCTCTACATTTAAAATGCTGAAGAATGATCTGACTATTGTAGGTAAGTACAATGGAGAGAATGCGTGAAGGGACGAGGTCCTTTAAAAACACCGTCGCCTTTGTGGTGTATTGTACACCCACACGCTTGTTCATATTAACTCTGATGTAATGACAGAGACATACATATACACACTTATAGCGCATTTTATATACAGACGTGTAACAAAGGTGTGAAGTCAGGTCAGCCTAAAAAGGATATTCTTTTATAATCAGTATTTACGTATAGTATTCTAATAAAGTAAAGTAGCTTAAATTTCAATCAGTGTAGGCTCTTATTATGTTGAACGCAAATGTCGCATTACGTATTGATGTTTAGTTAATAACATCGGTATTTATAATCTACAAAAAAGCCTACTTTATGTAAACTTATCTGTGTATAAAACATTAAAATTAAAAAAACGATAATTCAGATCGACAAATAAATCTATATGAATCCAAAATGATGTTCATTTGTTTGTATTTTTCATTGTCGGTTTATTTGTTCTAACATCTCGCATAGATCACAAAACATATTCTGGTCTAGATTGCACAGTTTGGTAGATTACGGTTCAACTTAAAATCTAACACGATTTTCATCTTATTGCATCGAGTAGAAGCGGTGTTATGGTGCGTAGTGTGCTCCGCGATGTCGTACCATGCACACTTTAGTCCACGGGCGGAGCGACGATCGCGGGACGAATTAGTCAACTATAGGTCATACTGGTCCAAACTAGAGTATAACAGAGATGTAGAAAAGCAAGAGGTAGGCCTTTGTCTTGCAGTAGGCCAAGACAGGCTGATATAATAATATAATTATGAGCTATCTAAGTTACTATTGTCATCGTTTGTGTCACTTGCTAGATAAATAACCAGAACGAGATCCTATAACAAAATTTAATACAATACATTTTTTATCACATAAAAATGTTGACTGAAAACCAATGGCTATTGTAAAATCTATAAAAGATAATATTATTGTCCTTAATACTAGGACCTGGAAGAATGCTTGACTTCTAAACATTGACTTCAAGACGCCCTGCAATTATTTGAAGTGTAGTCGTAACTAAATATTACTTTAATATATCCATAAAAGCTGATCCCCTGCATTTTAAAGACGCCAAAAATCTAGTTCGTTATCGACCGCAAATCCTTAAGTCAATTCAGAACCACGCATCGTACATTTTTGGTTTACCACGATACCTGCACAACGCGTGATAAATTTTCCTTTACCCGGGTATGATTAATCGTTAGTACCTAAATAATAGTAGCATTAATAATTGTTATCACTTTCCTATAATTAGTATTTAAACAGTGTGTGGTATTATTAGCCACTGTATCGGCATACAGTCTCTATGCAATAAATAATAATCTATATTTCTATACAAATATTATAAAGCTGAAGAGTTTGTTTGTTTGATTGGTTGAACGCGCTAATCTCAGCAACTACTGATTATAATTGAAAATTCTTTTAGCGTTGGATAGCCCATTTATCGAGGAAGGCTACAGGCTATATAGCATCAAGCTGAGACCGATAGGACTGGAAAATCAATGAAAAATGTTGCAGAAACGGGGAAAATTCTCTTATGTGAAGCACACGAAGTTGCGCGGGTCAGCTAGTACTTATTATATAGGTAAAAGATTGTGGCTACCTGTGCATACAAGAATTAAGCAAGTACCACATCCATGCTGGCTGATAGTTAGGCTAGTCATTGTTTCCAACGAAAAAGATGTCACCGTGCTTTGTCAATTTGGCTCTCATACTACACTCGTGGACTATATTGGCAATATAATGCCGTTCTTTTCACTACTTACGTCCGAAAATCAAGTCATACATGATACGGCTTTTTCGCAAGTAAAGAACCAATAAACAAATATATATTTGCATACAAAACATTCGTTAGAAGTGATGTGTGCCTAACTGGTGATAATTTCAATTAAATTGGTGGTAATTTGCGCGAATGACGTAAGGTCGCAATCTTCAGATGTAAGAAAAATTTATGATTCAGATGTAGTTATTCCTAATCTGGGTGTGTGTCCATTGCTTTAATGTTTATTAAGTCCTTACGATACAATACTGCAAGCGGCAGTTATCTCTTTAAAAAGGTATATTTTAAGAGTCTTCAGTTTTTGGTTTCCCACAACTGAAGGAGTTATACAAAATTTTGTTCATTTGTTTGTGCAGTTTTGTGTATATTTATGGCTGAGATGCTAAATAAATAAATCAATAAGACTATATCTACATAATTACCTATATTAAGTATATTTGCTAGAGATTTCCTCTACGTTCCTCAACCGAGTTTTGTGTGTAATAAAAGATTCACAAGTTAATACTACTTAAAAGGGAGCTTCAAATAATTTTGAGGCTCCTTTTTAACAGCACATAATAACCTAGGATCGTCTCCAATGATGGTATCTTCAATATCAAATAAAGAACTAGCTAATATCGTGATGTATCCGTGAAATCCATTTCATAATTATGATAAACGGCGATCTTCCGGTCAGAAAGGCTAGACGCTTTTGAAAGCTTGTTTTTACACTCTGGCGTGTTGTCATAGCATTAATCTCGGTTGTTTTCATTATTGTATAATACCGAATTAAAAATATTATTTATTTAAAATACAACGATATGCAATTAAATCTGTGGTATGCGCATATTTTAATTAATTAGATATACCTGCATCCTTTTAATGAATCGAAAATCAATTATTATAGAGCATAGAGGTTTTATGAATGGTATCGATGAGGTACTTCTAAATAATTGCATCAAAATACTTGCTTTTCAAGGAAGTACTCCTTAAAAAGCAGGTATTTTGATGAAATTATTTTTCAAAGAGCCTCTAATGTGGCAATCTATATGGTTCCTGATGGTAACCGGTGACAGTTCCCAATAAATGCTTGCATTAAATACTTGATAGGTAAAACATTCGCGTAACACCGAACGCTGTGATCCTAGCGCCGCCGGTGACGTAGACTACTGATTTTCCTACCGACAGTTCTGAATTAAGAGGCACTGGTTCGTAGAATACATCCCTATTTACCAAGATGGCAACGTGTTTTTAATAGAGATAGTTTTTAGACCTAGGTGACATAGGATTTGGATTTATATTTCTTTTTGAGTTATCGATATCAATATATGATATTCAAAAAGCTTTACTAGAGAAAGAAATTTCAAAATTAAAAAGCAAACATAGTATTAGAAAATAAAAAAGGACACAAACAACTCTCTAAATAATACATTTTCATAATTCTCACATATTATTGACAATTCTGTAAATTTTGATATATTTTTTAAATCCCTATTTACATAAGAATGCAGGGTATTCTATAAATTAATAATATAAATGCTATAGACTCTTTGGATGACACCAGGGTTGTTAAATGCTTGATTCACAGAGATAAACTACACCCAGATACACGTAAAAATCCAGAAAATAACCTAAAAGAACTAATTTATTCTCGCTATAGGAACATTTAACCAAGATCTTTTAAGAAAGCTAAAAAATCTGTATAATAAGCAGGAAATAGAAAAAAGCCGTGGTAATCTAAGTAAATTAAGGAGTAATATTAAAAGTATAACTAAGTCTATAACAATAAAAAGGAACTCTAGCGACCTATGTAACATTCAGGAAAATGTAGTATCATCTCTGGATTACTGCAATAAACAGATAGCATCTATGAGACAGTAACTTGCTAGTAAAATACTAACTCGCTTAAAACAGTCGGAGGAAACATTAATATCTCAAGTCCAAGTAACTACCTCACCATTAACCTTTCTTCATAAAGCCAACCAATACAAACGAAATAGAGAATCTAATCTTACAACTAAAGGAGAATAGTGCCCCTAATCATGACGGAATTACCAATCGCCTCATAAAATTTGCAAACAGTTATATAAAAATACCCATCACCCACATTTTTAATCAAAGTATAAGAATACTGGAACCTTTCCGGATAAGTGGAAAGTCGCTGCGGTGACGCCTATCCACAAAAGTGGAGCAACCAATGATCCCAATAACTACAGGCCTATTTGTTTGCTTAGCAGTTTTCAAAATTATTAGAGAAGATCATTAATAAACAACTAGTTGATTTCCTAGAATCCAACAAATTATTATCAAATTAACAATTCGGTTTTCGTTAAGGAAAATCCACCGAACACGCTGATTCATTATTAACTAATATTATCTCTAAACGTCTAGACATGGGATCAGCGTGTTTGGGTGTCTTCCTTGACTTAGCGAAAGCTTTTGATACCGTCTAAATACCGATTCTCTTACGAAAGCTTGAGTGTATTGGGATCAGAGGAATCTGTCTCGATTAGTTGCGTAGCTATCTTACTAGCAGAAGACAATGTCTTAAAGTGGTTTCTTTCATCAGTACAGAACACGAAGTAGTTTATGGCGTTCCTCAGGGTAGTATTTTGGGCCCCAAGCTTATTCTTACTTATATTAATGACATATCGACCAATATACCAATATGACCATATGACCGAAAAACAATTATAGTATAGACGCGAATTATAGTATAGTGCGACAAAGTATGGAATAACTTAATTATTGTTCTGTTTTGACCAACAATATAATATCTAAGGAAAGTGTAAAAATGTAAAAATAAATTAAATCTAAATAGTTTTAATAATAATTTAATTAGCTTAAAAATTAGTAAAGTTTAATAGTAGTAGTAGTGCAACAATTTTCAAAATTTTGTAATAAAGTGTCAAATAAACAAAGAAGAAGAAGACAATATAATATAATATCTATTAATATTATAATCAAAGTTACTCTACCTCAAATCTCAATCCCGTAGAAATTTTAAAACCTTTAAGACTGCGCCGAGCGTAAGTCAGATAATGACACAGCTCGTGCGGCACATATTCAAATCAGCGCGCGGCCGCCATAGTAAAATTGTATGGAGGATTTGAAGTGCTTTTTTTGATAAATATGTATCTTTATTGATAACCAATAACTTAAATATTTGGAACGGACAAATTGTAATATAACTATTTATGTTTCGTTTAAGCTGTAAAATAGGATAGATTTCTACTGTTATAATCAAAAAAACACGTAACACGAGCTTACGTTTTTGCATTTCTCGTGCAAATTTACGTAATTTTGTAGGCGAGAATATTAATTATTTTAAGTTTTTTACACGGAGTAATTATAAACATATTCACTGTTATGGTAAATGTATATTTTATATTTGTATTAAACAAAAAGGCTCGGCGCAGTCTTAAAAGAGAACCTTTGCAAATGGTGCCAATGGTGACTGTCAACTAACAAAAGGATTCCCGATACGAATTGTGACATAAAAGCTAGCGCTGGGCATGCAAAGTAGACAGTAAGATAAAATATGAATTGCCATCTCATCCTACAACCAATTTAAAACAAATCCTTTGAGTACTATTGACTGTCGTCTATCAGATGTAGGCAACTAGATTATGCTAGGAGCGATTAGAAGCAGTTGTTACTAACTGCTTAATTAAATCTTACAACCTATTTAAAACAAATCCTTTGAGTACTATTGACTGTCATCTATCAGATGCAGGCAACTAGATTATGCTAGGACCGATTAGAAGCAGTTGTTACTAACTGCTTAATTAAATCTTACAACCTATTTAAAACAAATCCTTTGAGTACTATTGACTGTCATCTATCAGATGCAGGCAACTAGATTATGCTAGGACCGATTAGAAGCAGTTGTTACTAACTGCTTAATTAAATGTTACAACCTATTTAAAACAAATCCTTTGAGTACTATTGACTGTCATCTATCAGATGCAGGCAACTAGATTATGCTAGGAGCGATTAGAAGCAGTTGTTACTAACTACTTAAACATTAGTAAACACATTTATTACTCCCCTATGTAACATAAAAGTGTTTAAAATTAATAATGTTATCTTGCTGCGACAATATAAACTATCAATGTGTTTCTCCGAACTCTTATCTGATAAGTACAAATGATAACAATGTTAGTTTGCAATATTGCCTATTTTCCACCTGATTAGCGATTAGGCCCAAAAAGTAAACCGATCTTTAACTTATTTATTAAAGGACATAACTAATGGCAGCCATGATAATATACGAAAGCCGATAATAACGATATGTAAAACCCGACTAAGATTAATCGTATTGATTGACATTAAATCATAATGATATTCGGAGCGTAGGCTACTTTTTATATCTATTAAACATTCATGAGTTCTCGCTTTCCAAAACCAATTGTTCGATAATGAATGATAATTATATTATATTGTATGTTGTAATTTTAAACTATCTTACCAAGATTAGCGTAGTACCCTGCTGGATGCATCGCGTCAACTGATCACCGTGGTAAAATTTCCATTTGTCACTTACCTAAAACGAATAGAATAAAACATAAAGTAACACAAAATGGGCGGCATAGAAGAAGAAAAAGATCTAGTGACCTTATTTATACACATTTAATATAGTAGTATATCATAGAAGCTATATTTATGACTGCAATGGCAAAAGGAGATAATGTATTAATACACCGTATTCCGATAATGCCAACCGATTTGCCATTTCAGGTTAAAAGAGTACAGTTTCTCCTGAAAGCAGCATTTGTAATAACAATAAACAAAACTAAAAGACAGACGCTTAGCAGGTGTACATTTAGAAAAACTGTTTTTCCATGGGCAACTCTATGTGGCGTGCTCACGAGTATAGTAAACCCGCAAAATCTTCATGTTTTAGCAAAGGATGGAACAATAAAAAATGTTGTTTATAAAATGTATTAAAATCAGCAGTAAACCACAGTAGTTTGTATGTGTATTATTTGCAAAATAAGTGTCCTAATAATTGAAAAATGCTACCTAAAGTAACTACTCCATGCGGGCGAAGTCGCGGAAAAAAGCTAAAATAGAACTAAAACAAAATTTAAAAGTAACACTTTGGTGCAGCAAAAATATTATTTGACACCGACTCTAAATTCGTTCGATGCGGTTGTTAACTAAGTAAGACCAAATGATAAATTATATTTCAAAAACAAATCATTTTATTTGCGCGTAAAGTGGGTCAGAAATTTTTATAAAAAATATTCGTTTCCACATTTCACAAGTTTTAAAATCGGTTAAATTTTTACAAGTCATCCCTCAGAAACAGTAATTTCTGCTGGTTGAAAGGTAGCCTATGTCCTTTTCTGTACCCGTGACAACGTGTATGTGAAATTTCATTAATCTTGAAATCATGAAAGTGTAACAAACAAATTCGTATTCCCATTTTTAATATTTGTTAGGATATAAATTACTAACAAAATTAGTTTAGTCAATTTACCATTCGATCGTGTTCGTGAACGATTGATAAATTATTGAATGAGTGTTTAATATAAAACTAGATTACTGTTCGTCTGCAACGGCGCTTACGCATACATTAGGCACCATAATACCGGTTCTATTCAACAGATTTAGATGAAACGTTGATTAAACTTTAAGCTGACTGCGAACTATGAAAGGAGATAAAAAATGTCCAATGGTTTTTACGTGGAAAACGGAAGAACGAACAGATATGAGTATAGTAATAGTTTTAGACTCGAATACACCAAACATTTAATTAGTCGATTAAATCAACTAATTCTGAATTCATTTTTCTTTGTCCGTAGGAGTAATACTCGTTTCGCGGCAGACTTTAGAAGGTTTCAAATAATGGATATAAAGTACAGCCAGACTTGGTACAGGTCGCAGTCTCCTTGCGGCCCGGCTTCACACTCCCAGCTAAGTGTCCTTATTGTACAAGGACCACGAAGCAAGTCTTTAGCGAACTACGCCCTGACTATAGTTCTATAAGTAAAGATTGTCTCTTTTAATTGTATCTTAATTCATTAAAAGTATATTTGTTATACCTTCTCTCATTGTACTTCCTAATTATTCTACAGTTCTCCTAAAGTAAACCCTAAAGGTTACAATCACACAATTTCTTGTCCCGTGTGGGGAACGACCGCAACACTCAGCGCAATGGCAGTCGCGAGGCGAAAATTTAAACCAATACGCTATCCGTGCAGTCCAAATTACTAAAGATTTTCGAATCAGAATCAGTAAGAACAAACACAGCTTCTGTACAGTCTATCATAGTAAAGTTATGAGTAAATAAGAAACGAAATAAAATAAACCAAAAGTATGACAATGAAAGCATTCTAGGTTATGATCTTTGCATATTTGTAAAGCTAACATCTTTGTAATTAACCCGTTTTAATACGATTATCAATAAGCTCCATACTTTCTAAACGATTGTATAGCTGACATATCATTGCTTAAACATAATTATATGTACTACAAATGATTTAACAAGCTGCTTAATTAATTATATATGACGAATTATATAGACCGCAGAATGTATGTACTAATATTGTGCTTGCAGTCAATGGGTACAGTCGCGATATTACTCTCTTTGTGGTTAACAAGAGCATTTAATGAAATACATTATAATAATTACTAGGTAGCTTCTTCGTGTAAAAAGTTTAAATTCGTTTTTAATAGGTACAATATATAATAACTGCTAAATGTTACTAAAAATAAAAGCCTATAGTTTTGACGTACGTGAACAATATTAACATACAGATATTACCTCTTTTTTTATATAATGAACTTAACAGTATTGCCTGTGACTGCTATGCATGAGGTATCGAGTTAGATTCTTTCGGGCAAAGATCTATTGGGTTCTTCTGTCAAGAATAAGTAGCAGTACAGAGTCTGAAATTGCCCGATAGATGGAATCAGGCTCGCCTTCCTTTAAGAGGGATCTGGGCAAGGTGCGTATGACACAACTCTACCGCTTCAGAAAAATAAGCGTGAGAATATGTGTATTAAGTTCACAATTAAAATAATCCGTTTACACTTGTTTTACAGTGTTTTAAACTTCATTGACTAATACATACATATTGTATATTGCTCTAATGCAAGCAGTGCACTGCATTCTACAGAAGTTCAAAACAAATCGAGAATTCAAATTGCAACGCTTTCTAAACATTTCTAATGGAGCCCTTTTATAAATGTTGGTACTTCATTCATTTAGATCCCAACAATTTATAGACATAAGCTTAATTAGCTGAGTACCGTTATGTAAAATTTCGATTCACTACCGTTGTTCCTGCAGCAAAGCTGCGGACAGAAAGACAAGTAAATATTTGATTTTTAATCGATTTTATTCTCATTTATACAAATATCTTTCAAGACTCATAAAATGTCTGAATACAAGCAAAAATATCATTATCAGATATCCCATTTTGCAAGCTAGTCTACCCTTACCTACACTAATGTTAAAAATGCTGTTACGTTGATATTATAAATTATAAATACACATTTAGTTCCTCGGTGTATCGACCGCATTACACTGTAGGTAGCAATCGAAGGATTTCTCACTTAGAATACGTTACGACGCGCTGTCTACCAAAGAAATAAAAAGTGTAAATTTATCTGTATCATACTTATTCATTCAAAGATATTTGCTATTCGTACACTACACGACGATGCATGTATACAAAAAAAAATGAAATATTAAAGCATAGATAATGCAAAAGCATCCCAGTGCTTTGTTGATAAAGCTGATGGCGATCGTATAATACAACCGGCACATGTCCGAATATTCAATGCGATACGCAACAGCGAGTTTAGTTTAAAGGTAGAAAAATAGTATTTAGATTTGAATCTGCACCACTAAATCTATTCGCAACCAACAGAGCAACAATATTGGCATTAGTTTTCGACATTGGTCACAAGTGTACTGTGGAGTTATTAACAATAATCAATACACACACGTAACGTACATCTCGTGTCCACGTGAAATGGTAATCGACATTCGATTTCAGTTGTATCAAATTATTGTGGACATGATTTGCGTCAAATGTGCATGGAATATTCGGCATAGGGGCCAAAATTCATGTTGCAAGGGCTGCATATTCGAGGCGTGGCATGCGGAGGCGAGCACACGTGGCTGCCACGGCTGCCTGCCTCGGAATCTGACCAAATGCCCATCGAAGCTCGATTGTTAGCTAAATAGCTAAGGATAATTTATGAGCTCTAATATTTGCGGTGGATACATCGACTACGTGCACTGCATGAGTGGTAGGCATCTTCAGGTTACAATCAATTTATCTAAATAATAGTAGTAAGCAATGCGATCAACGTAATAAGGGTAGATACTATGATATTTCATTAAAGTAGTACTTAAGTCCTAACAAACATTATAAATGCAAATGTCAGTTTGTTTATTTGTTACGCTTTCACGCCTCAACTACTCGACTGATTATCATGAAAATTCGCATGGATACACGTTGTCAGGGGAACAGAAAAAGACAAACGGTACCTTTCATCCAGAAAAAAGTTCTGTTACTAACCTAGCATAACTTATGGTTCTGCGAGCGAAGCGGCGAGCAAAATAGTGTAGGTATTATTATACCTACACTAGATTTCGCTTGCGGCTTCGCTTCGACTTATATATTAATAAGTTGTCGGAATCAGAATAATTGCATACTGAGAAGAGGAAAAAGGATTTGAGCTAATACGTAGAAACAATGAGTTTTAAACACACTGAATGAAAAGTGCTAATTGACAGTGTGAAATACACGCCCACGTGTCGAATGTAGTATAATGAGATAAGAAATATTATGAATCGCTTGTTACGGACAGAACGATTTACGCTATTTAAGTACAGATAATCCTCATAAATAGCAATTTGCGTCGTGACAAACGATCTGCGTTGCGACGCTTAGTTTGGAAATCGCGTATAATGCCGCTATTGTTAATTATACAAGTCACCGCGTCGCTAAACATACGATTTATTGTCAGCTAACTGGAACGGAGATACATCTAGCGAGTAGCGTGAGATCTGTGCGCCGCTCCAGTCACGCCCGCCTTCGTTCTATAGTTGAAAACATTGAAAAATTAACACTAATTACTATCGTCTAGTCGCTACACGGGCCATGTCATTCATTCAAAGATTAACTTTCCAAAACATGACATTCACTTACATTTGGTAATCTCAAGATCAATCTAAAATCTCAATGAAGCTACTAGGCGAACTGCATTTCTTTATTTAAAGTCGCATATCAATAAAACTAGGAACCGTTTTGGAAAATCGACATCTATGTCTCTCAACAACGCAGTAATGTCAGTCGTACGGCGATCACTCGGAAAGATAAAACAAATCGGGCTTCAGATCTGACGGCTACGCTTTTTGGTCGAGAAAAACTACCGGCAGCGATCTTACCGCCTTACTTACTTAACTTTATGCTTTTAACATAAACTTATCGCGCTATCAAATCTGGAGCGGCGATTAAGAAACAATAGCACATTAATAAAAAGTTGTGCTGGAGCGAAGCATGAAACGTTACGATTCTATGAAATTCGTCGAATAACTATTCGTCGAGTCTATTTACACGGCAATTCGACGATTAGACATAAGCAACGAAAGGTTACCTTTTAGGATTTACGCTGCAGAACGCAGAATACTAGAACTGTATATCTCTCAGCAAGTACCGGACAGAGGCAAATAAAACAATGGAACAATGAAATACGCGAGACTGAAGCGCGCCTTTGCTAATGAACTACCGCGCCGACACCGAACGCTCTTGGTATTAGACCAACATTAGTTTAATGTTCAAGTGACTATAATATTAATTATTGTATGTTTTTATTATTTCATCATACATATTTATTTAAAATATTATGTTAATAGGTCACTTGTGACTACTTTAATTTGATAAATTACAAAACAGATCCTATCTCTACGATAACTGGAATGCACTTAATTGTTAATTTATTTTATACCATTCACAGCGCATATAAAATCTTCCTCAAGTAGAGGCCCCACATATCATGAGCTACTTATACTCAGAATGGTCAGTATCATACACTACACAATAAAAAGATGGTAAACGGTGGTGGAACATGGCCAATTTTTGTGTCGATGCGGTTAATTTACTGATAATAAAGTTTCAATGTACGATAATAAATTGATCGGTTCGCAATGGTCCCTTCGCAGTTGGCTGTCGAGCGAGTGTCAAGAGTGCTCGGCGAGCGCGTCGGGCGGTGCTAGATGAAAAAGCATCAGTCGAGGTCCAGCGAGGTATGCGCGGAATGGAGGGAGCATCCGGGCGGCTGCGATTGTTACCAGTTATCACTGAATGTTTTCCACCGGGCATTTTGTGCCGCTACAAAAAACCACATAAAGGGCGGGCGCGGCTCGTTTGAGACGCCGCGCGCCGCCCCTGTGGGAAAATCGTCGCCAGAAAACTGCGACGCAAATAAATTATAAACTCTCTCGTGTGGAACGCGACGTCGCATATGTGGGTAGCGCTTTATTCCAAACACATAAAGCAGGCTTTGTTAAAACTGCAAGTATGCGCGCGAAAAATATAAACATCGCCATGAGGAGTAGACCATGTAGCGTTTTGTGATACAAATCGTCGGCGCAATCGGCCTTTGTAAATGTCGCGTGATCTCACGGCGGCGAGGAATCATTAGCGAAAACGGAGCATCCCGGAATAGACTGACAGCGGGACGATTGCAGCGCCCGTGATGGATTACGGGAGCCGGCCGGGTTATTACCGCCCGCCGCTTAATATCCACGCTTGCCCGGACTTACACATACTTACTCATATTATAAAAAATAAATAACCGACTACCTATTATAAGTGCAGTGCGGTCATGCGCCACGTATTTTGGCATACATCGACCGAATACCTAGTATTTAAATCAAAACAACAGGTTTTATATCAGCCAAGTGGAAACTTTAATAAAACCTTTATAATAAATAAGAATTATTTAAATTCTCGGCAAATAACACGAAATTAATTAGCCGGTGACCGGTGAATGCACAGGCTTAAATCAAAAGAAGCGGGCGACGCGGTTGGACATAAGCGGGCGGGCCGTGCGAATCCCAGTCGTCGCACGTATCGAAAGCATGCACAAAATGCATTTGCGATAAGAAAAAATTCAGTTCGCTAAGCACATATAAGTGCAGCATGGCGACGGCAACATTCCATGGTGAATATTTCGAATGACGAAACTTAAAGTAACCATTTACCGATTGCAGATACGCGATGGCCGACCGAGTAATCTGGTCAGATCGCTTCACTCGCATACTTGTTGCTACACATAATTTTTAACCTAAATAAGTAAGAAATATTTGTTGCCATGGTGTTTTAATGAGGTTGCGAGACACTTAACGTACACGGTGACAATTTACGACTTTCAATAATTGCCCCATAACATGAAAATACATTGCACTTAAAATTACATAAACACCAAATAATGAGTTGCCAAGTTCTCAACTTGTCTATGAGTCAGCTACTAAACAAAGTTTCTCCGTCCATTGTGGACGGAACATCTTTACTTAGGCCGTCATTATAGGAACAAAGTTACTGTAACAGTTAGTCTCGTCGTGGAATAACAAAAAAGCGGTCCTGTAGTACCGTCGATGTTTCTATCCTCTTCTCGCACAGGACCTCGGTTTAGGAACGAGCAGGATGATAGTGAGTTTTAATATACGGCCTCTAATGTGAGTTGGTTTTAATTTATCGTGCGACAGCCATACTGGTCCGGCAGTAGCGGCGCTACATCAATCTTGTGAGTTGAGAGCGGTGGCTAACACTCAACTCTTCGTCCATTACAATTCATAAACTCGGATGATACAATATCTGAATTAGTCAATATTCAACGTTGAATAGTTAAAAACTAGCTCATTTCAGGCTATTAATGATTAATAAATAAGATTTATTTACGTTTTGGTGCACTTATACAAATATATTAATTCTTTCGGTAAACATTTATGAGCGTCGAAATTCAAATTGACTCATTAGATATGGCTATGTTATTTTCATATACATGACACACGAAGATATGGATTGGTTGCCGATACGATTTATCAACATCACAATGTTAGATACTAATCTACTACTTTGACGTTGATAACGACTAATCTACCTGAAATATCTGTAGTTGGCTGTAATAGAAGCAGAGCTTACTGGTGAGGTAACTGTTCGGTAGGTTGTGATTATTTGTGTGTGATGGCCAACACAAACAGTACACGGATGGTGTTGTTACTCAGTCGTCGTCCTTAATGAAGCAACACAAAAACTTTTAATTGTCGCTTCGACATCTGCCTCGATCAGATATCTCCATTAGAGCCGTACAATTTGCAAACGAACATTTTTCACAATAAAGTTTTTGGTTCGAATACTACATTTGCGCAGAGTAACGAACGCTTGAATCTGTTCACTCGGCTATTTTTAATCCACAAGCACAAGCGAAAATGATTCTTTCTAGCTCTTGATATCATGATAGACACGATTTATATATCGATACGAAAGACTTCATAGATATAGTTTCGGATAATGTAAAGGCCGAAGTTTACACTTGGCGCGGACTCCTAATACAAATTTATAATGTGTACTTCATAAATCAATGCAAATGTGCGGTTTAATCGATTTTCTAATAATAAAACAAACTCAACTTCTGAGAATCTGACGAGGAAACACATAATACATAATAATGAGCTTGAACAGTGAAAGATGAATCTACGGCGAATAGAGCTAGCGTCCACCTCGGCGAAATAAATCGATGTCTGTATTTTGCACACTCGCAGCAGAATAAAGATCTATGGGAACTACGTTAAAACTACAAATTTGTAGAGACAAAAGGTAGGTTCTCTCGCGAGCCGACAGACAATCAAACCGAACACGGACCAATTGCGAAATAAAACATACAAATAACAAGTTTAATTAAATCGCCAAGACCGACCGGAGCGCGCTCCGGAAACAATTCCAACTATAACGATAGTTTAACAAGTGAACTCAAAGTGAGCTTCATATCGAATTCTACCTGCAATATGTAGTGCACTCGCACCAGAGAATTATTTGCTCACTGTGCTGTGATTTCGTTTTGAAACTATCCGAAGTTAAATAAATTAAATCACCGACCTACGCGAACGCTCCTCGCATCGCTGTAAAAATTGAACTGTTTTTATTATTCAAACTGTCGACGTTGTCATATCATTAATAATATATTTTAGAGATATATCAACGCAATAATATTTATAAACATTTTCTACAACTGACGCGATGCCAAAAGTTTAAAAAAGTACTAGTTTACGTTAAGTATCACAGTTTGGAACATAATATATAAATAAATATATATATTAGTGAAGCAAAAACTTTGTACCCCTTTTTACGAAAATTGCGCGGATGGAGAGTATGAAATTTGGCACAGTTAAAGTTTATATGGAGAAGGAGGGGCGAATCCTAATATTTTTGTAAAATATGCATTAGAAATACATTAAATTAATGGAAAAACACTACAGCACACAACCATGCATCTGACACACGCAGTCGAATCGCGTTCGTAATATTTCGACATTCTTCGTCTGACGTCGTACAACTCTTTGTAACTATGGTTACCTATACCTTATTTATATGTAATAGAGAAAAACAGAAAACAAAGCTTAGGAATTTTAGTCGAATTTTATCACTAGGCGACCGCTAGTATAAAATACTTAATCCTGGCAGCCAATCACTAAAGCAAGTATCATAATAATCAAGGATGGAGGAAGATTGATATTACAATATCATATAATGAATTCTGGCTGTTCCGAATTTTTAATGAGGCTCTCTATATACCTAAGCTTACGAATATTTATCACTAGATGTTCCCGCGGTTTCACCCGCGTTTATCGTTACTGCACCGCTCCCGTGGGTCGTAGCGTGATGTTATATGTTATGTAAATACATATGATATATTAAACGTATTAAGACAAACGTGTTGAGATATTTGAGGGTTGTGTAGTTGGACAACACGGCAAAATGCACGCTTTTTACAATATATGTACATATTATCTACGTTATAGTATTACAGTATACATAATCAGGTTATTGGAATATCTGTTAACACAGCCAGCGAGTTAATAGTTAAATAAAAATTGTAAAAGGAGCATGAAGTATTTTTAATGTAAGTATGTCTATCAGCATCTAATAAATAAAACATGATATTAAAACGGCCGTCTCCCGATCGCTCGCACGTTACACACTAACTTGCTCACTGAACTGAACATTATTATTGATCAATTTCACTAGTTTTGCCAACGCAAAACGCACTAGACAACATTTGAAATCTTTATCAAGGGAATTAAATCCATTTGAAACAGGTTTATCTGGTTGGGCATGTACAATCGATACGTCTCGATGCCTCTAACAAATATCTAACACCGCGATCAATTGGTTTCTTCATACAAATTAATCTTCTCATTTGCAAAGCAACATAGTAACAAAAAAATAATTTTATTATGATACCAGAGTACACGTGGCGTTTATAAATTAAGACCAGTATTTTAATGTCATATATGTTACAATATGTCTACTCGCAGAAGCAGTAGGTACCATCCTCTATAATATTTTGCGAATATTATTATACAAATTACACACATAAACATATCAGAAAAGTGTTATACAAAAGTGCATGTGACACCGATTTCACACAGCCCTGATCCTCATTTGTCATTTCTTTGGTGAACGAAATTAAGATAAATAAGAGGCAAGGAGTTGGTCCTTTCGCTCCAATACTCTGTTCATGCGAAAATGTCGGATGGAGCGCGCCGCTACATCTGAATGTGGACTTTATTACTTTATAGATACGGTTTGTTGTGTCAGACAGGGTTGGTAGTTTCACGCAAGAGTAATCCACAAATAGTAGTCCGAGAATAGAGCGAGGCTACTGGACACTCGTCGCAATGATATCTCCAGGCGCTGCTGTGAAAATTTTTAACACAAACAATCTCCATAAAAATTTTACTTCGAGAGAAAATTAAGGATTACGGCAGTAGAAATCCCGGCTTTTTAGTGAGCAAGTGCCCATTAAAAAAGCTCTATAAGATGGCTAATAAATAATAGAATCATTTTTCTTCCTATAACATGGAGTAGGTAAACATAAGAAGAGATAGGTAAATGAATACTTTGCTATTTATTCTAAAAACCAAGAATATGATATAAAACTGTTAACAGCGCGTTTTTTAAGTTTCCTAAAGCTATAGTACCTATCGATTATGGTATAAAAAGGCGCACCTGATTCAGTGGTAGCGTGTGACACGTTATTGAATGAAACGTTTCGTGGTCTCTGTGATTGTTCGGGGATTAAAGGAGTGAACCCTCCGCAGGTCAATAAGAGCAGGTAGCCGTTACCGCGGTCGGGCCCGTCGCCCCATTCAATCAAACGATTGTATAACACTATTATTTTTTAATATATAAAAGCTGTATTCAATGTGTTAAGCAAAATTGAGCAAATTATTTTTGGACATTTCATTTTTATTTTGCAGCACAACTCAGACCAATATATTATTATAAAATATTGGAAATACGCTGATTATCTTTTTAATATTAACACAAAATGTTATTAGTAATAGAAATTTGAAATGAGCATTTGAATATTTATTATATATATTATTTAATACCTGTATTGATAGCCCGTAAGACAATGTAAATTAAGTACTGCTTCCCGAAGTTAATGAATGACAAAGTTTTCAATCACATCTCGTAGTGAATAACAAATCGGATGTGTTTATAACAGTAACTTAAGTTTTTTAATGGCTTTGCATAATGATGCTTTAGGTGGATTAGGTGGCCCTAAAAAAATAGTTTAATCAGTAATTAATTATATTATTTTCGAACGATGAATACGGATTATACACTTTTCCTTTATAGTGGGATATATTTTAGGTAGTATCCAATTATGATATTCTTATCATATATTGTAGTTTTATAAAACAGTTTGACTTCGATTACCGTCAATTGTTCAAATGGCAAACAATAATTTGCCATTTGAACAATTATTTATTATTAACAAAGTACATCTAAAGTTTAAGAATAATAATTCTTAAACTTTAGATGTACTTTTAATTGCCGGCTTTGCACAGATCCTTTATAATAACTACCCAGTATAGATTAACAAGATTTTGTTCGCAACTTTTGCAATGAGTTTATTTGTTTGTCAAAGTGAACGTTTAAAAACAAATACATATCAGCACTGGGTGTCACCTCCGTATTAAATGCTATGAACATTCTTTCTTCTCTGAACGTTGTTATACGATCCAAGTTTATGTAAGCGAATGGGCAGGGTTCTACGATTACAGCATCCGGAGTCCGGAGTGCGCATCAACTGAACACCAATTAGCTGTGCATTAAAGTAACATCACTCAGCAACAGTTGCTTGTACTCGACATGTAAAAGGCTAAGTGTTGTTATTAATAAAACATACTTACTATCAACACATTAAGCTTCAAATGTTCGAGGTGAACTGTTAATTTTGTAATATGATGTGTAAAGAGGCGTTATTAAAAGGAAAAAAGTTTAATCAAGTAACATAATAGCTTGTGAAAAGAGCAAACGATTCCAAATTCAATTTCCCTAAGACGGAATACGTGATAAATCGTTGTGAATCGACCATTAGATGCGACGCCGCGTGACTCCCGAGGGCCTGGAGCTGAAGCGTCAGCAGTTTACACGTCTTATTGCTTATCGTGCAGCTCGCAACTTGGCGTCGCGTCGCCTCGCCCGTGTCGCGACGCGCAATAAAAACATCAACTGTATTGACCAAAATAACTCTTGGCACCCATTCGAGAGTCCGACAGATACTGTAAGTGAAGCGGTCTCTACAAAACTATATACTTACGTCGCACTTGCGTGTATCGAACACGGATAATTATCGTCTGTCAAACGATCTTTGGGCCTGCCTGGTAGGTGCTTTCGGTAGTTGCGATGCGAACTTGCATTGCTCGTATTTCAATTAGGTTATATGTCTTACTATAATAACACAATAATGTTGTGAGATAATCTAAGGAAAGCCTTAAGATTTTGCATCTCTCTCATTATTTATTATTAAGGGATGAACTTACCTTACGGAAGGAGGACGCTCGATCGATAAAATAAAAAAAATAAAATTGTACTAATTTATTTTACAAGGTAGATTTTATTACCTTGTATTGCCCTGTCTATTATCTTACTTGCGGCTAAAAATAACGACATGTTATTGACGCCATACAATACAATGTGTATGCATACATAGCGTTGAGCATTGCGTGAATGGGACCGAAACCGCATAACTGAGTATTTTTGTAAACGAAGTTAACCGATTTAAAACAAAAATATTAGTTATTGACGACGTTCTATTTTTCCTGTATATTTCTTAACTCTTTGAAAATTGGTACATATGTATGTATGTATGACCTATAATTAGCAAAGAAGGCTCTATCATGCAATACCTAGTTCACACTCTTAATTTCGATACTCCAATATTAATGCATTTGTCAATAAAAGCAATATATAATATCCTTTATAGATAACTTAAAACGATTACAAATTTCAAAATAATTATCATTCATGGTTATTATAATAAGTAAGTATGACAAACAGATAAAATCCCACTATGTGATTACCTTTTTATTTTGATATATGGAACTCTAAAAGAGATTGATTATTAAGTACCCAATTGTTTGTTACGCTATTATGATTACGGTAATTAAGAGCTAATTAATTACAATGTGAATGAGATAGGTTTACGTTTACAGTTGTAGCAAAACATAATAGGTAGACACCAACCTGTGTAGATTGTGTTAATAAGACAGCAAAAAAAGGATAGGCGATATTAATACATTTATTCAGAGTACCTATTAACGATACTTCTTCAGCTTTATAGTAAAGCTGAAGAATTTGTGTGTTTGGTTGGACGCGCTAATCTTAGGGACTACTGGTTCGAATTGAAAAATTATTTTAGTGTAGGATAGCCCATTTATCAAGGAAGGCTATAAGATATATATATTATATAACATCACGCTACGACCAATAGGAGCAGAGCATCAATGAAAAATGTTGCAAAAACAGGTCAAATTCTCTTATGTGAAGCAGACGAAGTTGCGAGGGTCAGCTAGATAAGGTATAATAGTATGTACTTATTAAAAGGTAATTTCATCGTTTACTGGCGCGGTTAAGTAAGGGATCTGAGAGCCAATACTTGTAATAAAAACTGTTCAGAATAGACTGCTAAACTGGTCGTAAATACCCTCCCACATGGTAGGTATTCTCCTAAATTTAAATTGACGTCTAAATTAAACGATGTTTAAATGAATCTATATTATTATTAGACTAGATCGGAACTCTATTTTGAACAGTTTTTATTATCAGATACCTATGTTTTGGGAGCTACGTGCCAAGTAGGTACGTAGAATACGCTGAAGTATGTTATTTTATATTTAAATGGCTAGAAACTTTGATCCGTAACCCGTTGCTTCTGAGCATAATTTGGCTCGTTAAAAGAGAAAGATCTCATTCTGTCCTAACTACTGAAATATGCAATATAGTATATGTATGTATCCTATGTGGAGGCCAGTCAGTGCAGACCGCAATATAGTATATCTAATCAAAATGTATAGTATTTTTTATTAACCGCACGTTTAACAAACTATGGTAACACGTAATATTGAAAACGCTGGTTGGTAACTAGGAAAAATATTAAATGCTGGTAACTGGTAAAATTTAAAACACTCGGTAAGTGGTAAAATTTTAGACGCCGGTTGGTATCTTATCTTATGTGGGGGCCAGTCAGTGCAGACCGGCGACACTTCGACCCAGTGGGATCTTTTGTGTCGACACTCTCCCAATAACGACTGCCATAGATGTTCATGGCAGCCGGGACCGACGGCTTAACGTGCTCTCCGAGGCACGGAGCAGGCGATAATTGTCAATCAATACGCACATAATTTCGAAAAGTCATATAACTTCTGAAAGTCAGAGGTGCGCGACATTCGAACCCGAGACCCTCGGCATTGCAGTCTGTTGGTCTCCCCACTGAGTTATCGCTGCTCTTTGGCCGCCGGTTGCTAACTAGCAAAATGTATACCGTTAGTAAAAACGAAAATATTAGCGCTGGTAACTAATAAAATATTAAAATGTTTTTTTTTTTATACTGGCTATAATAAAACGCAGACGGCACGGGAGGCGTGAATTAACATTTACTATCTACTATTTACTAGTGAGCGTGGGTTACGTTTGAGTATCTCCCGTTTTATTTATTAGTATGTAGATTTTAGCCCGCGGCTTCGTTGGGCTAAATTATGCACCTATATCTGAGGTTTAAGTAAATAGATTAAACGTGACTTACATTTTATATCGAAGCCGCGTCAGCATCCGCTCAGTTGTTTTTGCGTAATATAGTAACCAACAGACAAATACAACTTTTGAAAGGGTTTTATGGGTTTTGGGATTTCTACTGCCGAATTGTCGATACTAATTAGTTTATAAAAACGTTTTTTATTGTAGAGACACAGTCCTGTTACTAACTCTTATAACATTGTTTAGTACCTAAATAAATGCGAATTTGTTTCGTATGAGTAAATAAAGATTGTTACATTTTATAATTTATTTAAGTATTTAAAAAAAAGTATATTTGTATTATTATACGTTGTTTAGTACCCATAGTAAAAGCTCTGCTTAGTTTGGGCTAGATGGTGTTGTGTGTATGTGATAGAATATTATTATATTATATTATACTTAATACCTTAATATAGGTTATTAGATTATTTTATTTTAAAATTAATTATGTAAAATTTAATTAAAGTATATATATATTGTAAAAAATAAATCGACTAAAATATTAACAAAATATTTGTTAGTCTATCAAATATTCTGAGAATTGTTGGCATTTATGACAAACAATAATACCTTAATAAGTTAAAATAAAAACGGAGTATTATTATATTTAATAAATAGCCTTAATAGTGAATTTTAAATTATTAATATTGGCAGGCAAAGCCAAATTACATCAATATTTCGCCTGGTATTTTTAGGTTCTAGCTTCTATGTAATAAATAACCTGTTAGCCTATTGCCGTTAATCGGGTGCATTTTAAGAGCAGTACTACAGATAATTTCATAAAAGAAAAACCGAATAATATATGATTAATAATAATGATATTGACAAACACACTTAACAGCTTAGGCCAGTTCCTATATCCAAAAACAAGCCGTTTTAGCGACGGGCAGTTAAATTTCGACATACCTACTTTGCATACAATATGTGTCAAAAATTAACTGCCCGTAGGTCTATCTGACTCCTTTCGGAATATAAGAACTGGACCTCAGTAAGCATATGCGTCTGTGTGTCATCTGATTATTCGAAGAATTTGGCGGTAAACTATCGGCACCTTGTCACCATAATCCAGCATCCATAACCGCTAACTCATGTCGCTGGATCAACGAGACATTTTATGTTTATTAATTTAGTGACAAGGTTTTGCCCGCGCAGTCACTTTGAAAGGTAAAACTCACGGAAACGCATTGCCAGAATAAAAAGAGGCCAGATAAGTATCATGTGTTAACGCAGGGTATATTCTAACCGTGTGACAAATCAAATCAGATCAGCGGTTTATGCTTGATTAACAAGCATCGAAACATTTTTTACAAACTTTCACATTACAATATTTTATTTTAACACAAAGTTGTTATAAAATATAATTATGGAAACTTGGAATGTTAAAATACGTACTCAAATAAAATTAAATAAAAACATCTTTCGAATAATTTCAGTTGATGGACAAGTGGTCGGCAACTGGTAGATACCTATTCAAAATAAAAAAATTTTTGTTACTCTTCATTTTGTTCTATTTATAAGTGGTTAGTTTTGTTAATATTAGTTAAGTTGTAATTATTCCAGTACTTTACACCTCATTTATACACAAGATGTTGCAACCTTTATGCCAAATAAAAATATGTAATGTGTATCATTAAAGTTGTCACTATTTGCCGAAACATGTATAAATCTTGTAAATATATGCCTGATACGTTTACCCGTATTTTTTTTAACTCAAATTTGTATGTTAGTTTTAAAGTAGGTATTATATTTCATAAAAAATAAGTTCATAACGAAAGTATTTAAGGAATGTAAGAATTTAATAAGTAGCTGAAATAGTGATTCTTACAAAATTATTAAAAGTGTTTTCCACCTAAAGAGCAGTGGTCGATAGGTGCTATAGGATTTATTTATTTTATAGAACTAAAAAAGTGATCATCAACTAGGTATCTCACTAACATTTTACGATAAAATGTTTAATTATTATTAAATTTTTATTAATTAATTAATAATAATTTTTCTCAATTTCGAATTATTAAATATAATAACTTGATAATGTCTGATTACCGGGCAAAGGCCTATCTATCTGATTTTAATAAATGAATTGTACTAATGTATTTATCGTACCTAATTATATTACGTATAAGTTGAGCACCCCGCCAATCTGTTGCAAACTAGCGAAATAAAATTATACAATAGGTACCTACCTACATTTTATTTAATTATTTAATTGAGTACCTAGTTATAATAGTCAACAATAAAGTACCTACCTATATATTTATGATCTACAAGTAACTGTACAGTACGATGATAGGTAAATAATAAACAAAATAAAAAAGTAATAATTAAATATATTATTGTTAAATTACAAATATCTCGTGTTTATATTTAAGCAAACTAATTATAAACTTATTACGAAATCACTTTAACACGCCTATAATGCATTCACTAATTATGAAAATGTTTGATGTCCTAACCATTATTAATTTTATAATTCGATTACGCGCGCAAATATTCCATTAGAAATATTAAATATTGTATTTGGTATAATTTAATGTTAAATAGTTAATGGATATCAAAATTTCACTCAACTATGTGAAGCATGAACCAAAGTATGTAAGGAATTTTATTGTTTATTTACAAATTATTTTGAATAAATACTCACGCCTTGGATAATACTTGGAATAATAACAGTCCATGACACTCGTAAACAATTTCACAGCATCTATATCAATTTCACTGTCAATTTGTTTACCATTCACTCTCGCGTAACATGTAAAACGTTTGACATTTCATAAAATAAGCTGACAAGTGACATCACTGCGCGCAGAATACGTCAAATCGCATGCAGCCACAAACGCGACTGAAGTGTATCGCAGGCGAACGATACCATACCGCGTCTTTCGAAAATTGCGCCATCCCAGAACACTCAAGCGAATTTAACAACACAAAAGCACCTTGAGCACACTTCATTCCCGACAGCTTGCCTGTGTAAATGCAGCTGAATCCTAAAACTAGATAATGTTTACATCGCGAAATGCCGACACCCGAACGACCGGAAGTCGCAGCGAAGCAAACACGACAACTATGTAAAATATTGCAGGATCGCGATCGCATTGTTGACATTCCCTAATAAAAATCACTTATATCTTGAGTTGATTGTATGAAAATTGTATCAAAAATATTTTTTACTCACCTAATAAGTAGTTTGAAGATGAAGTGAAGGGGCGAATTTTGATTAAATGTCAATTCAGGAGTAAATTTAAAGAATATACTCTTATTGGTATGCGAAGAATGGCACAAAGAATCCCGACAACGCACGCGACGAATGCGCACCTCGTTTGCGCATATGCTGACACAACTTCACGGACGTTACTCCCCTTGCCCCGCGCTCACCCGGTTTTCTATGTTTGTGTGTGTAACCAGAGTGGTCAAACGTGAAATTTTATACATGTATACACTAACACACGCACACTTTGTACCTGCCCTAGCTCCCGAATGCCGCCATCTTTGATAAGAAAGAGACGTAAGATATTTCTAGCTCGTGTTGTTATTCCTTGTAACACCATCTATCGCGTTGTTGTTAGTAACTAAAGCATTTGTTAGATGGCGCTGTAACAAATTATCTACGTCGTCAACTATGTGCCTTTTTATTTAACTCTTTAAATAATGGAATCATATTTAAATAATGAAAATGTTGTTAGAAATGTATAAAATAAAACAGGGGTATTTATAGTCTATTTCTTTTTATTTATGAAAAGAACTTATGTTTCACTTTAATTAGTGATGATTATGATTCAAAGCAATGTTTTCTAGAATACTCCTAATCAAACCATCTGAGACCTGAGTAGTGCTAGATGCTAGTATTACACTATTCCTATCCTACAGTTTGATTCATAGTGTAAAATACAAGCATCAGCGAGTTTGCACTTCGCAAGATATCACATTCACTCTACTCTACAGTAGAGTGATACCTAGGTACTACGTACGTACAGAGATGGTAATAACAATAAATATACAAAAAGAAAAATATATTTAACACTCATATAAACAAAAGAAACTACCCATAATTATTATGATGTATTTATTGTTTAAAACAAATAGTATGCCCACAAATCAGACAAAATGTATTTATTCGTTCAGCGGAATTTTCATTTAAAATTATACAACTTTAATTTATTACAATAATTGAATAACAGCAAAATATGTTCAGTCATTATAACAATAACTTCATAATTTTACACTCTTATTTACCTTAGTTTCTAAATAAATAAAAATAAATTATAGATAATGTAAAAGTGATGTAAATGTATCAAATTTTAGAGAAAAGGTTTATTTATTAATTTGTCATCTATTTAACTACGTATGTATGTACTTAATTGTTGTCTGTGCTTTATGTCCTTATTTTAGAATGTCAACTATTAAGTGAATAACACTAGAATAATACGCAATCTTAAATATAATATTAAAGCATTTTAAATATCATAATAATTATAATATAAAACGCAGGTTACAAACTTTTACATTAAAATTTATAACAACAAAATTTAAATCCAACAGTTTCATAGTAATAATAATAAGTTTACTAAAATGTTAATAATTAATTCATTGTGTTATAATAATTCATTTTTCATTATAGTAATACTTACTTATGATTATTTAAGTCTAAATAAAACAGCTAAAGGCTTGTTTTCGTTAATATGACTCGTCAAAAGTAATTTAATAATAAATAGATAAAAACAAATATTTTGTACACACGTACAAATTTTAAGAAAAATATTCAGATGTTGTACGTACTTACTATAATTTAAAGATTAGCACTAACTTAATTGGGGCAGGCACTAGGCAGTATAAGCACCTAGTTTGTGTTACTAATGTTGCTTGTAGCAATTAGATATTTGTGTACGTACTTACAAATCTATATTCATTCCAATCAATAGGTAATTTGGTATGGGTTGCTAAGTTAATATAACTAAAACTACTGAATATCTTTCTATATTATGAACGATAAATAAGTGCAGTGTTTACGTGCTGTCGTGAACAGCATTTTTAATTATCATGTCATTGTTAGACATGACACTCGTATCAGATACCTACTTAATAATTATGTTTTTACTTTTCTCTCAATTGACAAATGCTGTTTTTTTAAATTAATTAATATCGCGTTGTGTTTTACTTGAACGCTATTATAGCCTTTACCTAAATATTTTACTGAGAGTAGGTAACCCTAATAGTTTAAACCATTATTTCGCAAGAATTAAGACACTTAGCTAGATATCAATCAAGACCATTATGCAAAATGATCAGAGGGATTGTTAAAGAGCTTTTAGTTTATATATTTGTATTATATGTATAATTTACTATTCGGTTTCTTAATAGATAATTAGGATTGCCAACGATTTTCATATGGAATATAGTATTCTTCCCCCATTATAAAAAGAAAAAGTATAGGAAATTAGTTTTATTTTATTTTAAATCAAGATTACTGTCCATTTGGCGTGCAAGATACTTTATTTTTCTTGCTAAACCCTCTAGTTGAGCTAAAATTCTTGTGTTAGGAGTGGGCTCTCGTTGGTGGTGAGAGGTGGTGGGAGAGTGGGATTAGAATCCAAAACTTTTAATCGCAAGTCCAATGGTCTATTCATTGGGCTTCCTCAATTATGCATATAATACTGCTTATTCGAGCTTGAACTAAAGGTAAGCAATGTTTAGGCATTTTGCTTGTTTTAAGTTTGATTTTATTTGAATCTCTGATTTAATTAAATATGTTAAATATATAAATGCCATATTAGATAGCTATCTTTATATATATAAATCTTCTGTGCGTGTGTTTGTCATTAAACTCCTCCTAAACGGTTGGACCGATTTTGATGATACTTTTTGTGTGTGTTCTAGTGGATTCGAGAATGGTTTAGATTAGTTTTTCTTTTTTTTTTTCGTGTGTACATGACAACGTCTGTCGGGACAGCTAGTAATTTATATTATTTTTCAGAAAGTACTAGTAACCTTTATAAGATAAGTTACATATGTACCTAGCAACGTTGGCAACCCTATCAGAGTAACGTGCAATAAATACTCTTAAATAAAAATAATTACTCGGTAGTCGATTATTTTTAGTTAAGATATGTTTTATTTGAATACATTGTAGTTTATTTGATAATAATAATACCTTTGGTCCTCTTGTGTAATCCAAAAATTAATTCAGCGGCATATTTCGCGTGTTTAGAAAAATAATGTGTAAGTACTTAATGAGAAATGTAATTAAAATAATAATTGTGTCGTATGCTGACTCATAATATGGTTGTTTAATGTTTTAAACGCGGTACAGTTCATAATATCCGAGGTGATATGATTGTATGGGCACCTCCTTTGGGTGTGTATATCCGTTGAATTTTGTTGTGAACCAACTCTAAGTAAGAATAATTATTTATGAACATGCACAACACGTTCTAAAATACATACAAAATAAAATATTAACAAGTAATATATATGTATATCGTTATTTCTTCTTTTACAAGCCGCGGAAGACAAAGAAAATGGCGATTAAAATTGAAATGGCGTGTAACGTTTAAAAATTAAATTGTCAAATATTAAAGAAAACACTATTATTATTATCACTACACAAGTATTTATTGAAATAAATATCTTTCTTTTGCATTATTCAATTGCCGTTGTTTTGTTTTTTGTTAAAAACAGGGCACTGAATATTTTAGGCGGTAGATTTATAATTTAGCGGCTACTTATCAATTATCATATAATTTATGCTAATTTAAAATTATTATCACCCCGCCTTAGGGATCATTTACAACTACTTATATGCCTCGACAATGAACTGGGTTTAATAAGGCGTGGACCTAACCCTAAACAGGATTAAGGTCCTTAATTGGAGGCTTGGGAAATGATTGACATGCCAGTGGCCGCAGATTTTATACGCCATCGCACTGCCCGCGGAGGTTGGCTTTGCAGGAGGTTTTGGAATGGATGTAAGTTCATACTGCACTTCCTTGGATTTACTATCCAAATTGAAAGAAAAGAATACATCAAAAATATGCCAGAACACATTTCATTTAAATAAATAGATTAAAGCCATATTTTGCCAATATATAAATGCAATGTTTATGTTCTAAGAATTATTAAAATTAAAACTCAATGGTCTATTGAAATACAAAAAATATGCTTGTATATTATAAAAATCCAACGGGCATTTTAGATTTGATTGCACGATTTGTTTAGGTAGGTACTTATATTAAACTATACGTGGGTAGTTATAACACTGTACATTTATTTATACCGTTACCTATCATTCGAAACGTTTGTAAAACATCCAACTCAATACCTAGTTTAAAATTGTAATCGTCACTGTCTAAGGCCTGGCAAAACATCCAATTCTTGCACGCGTACCTATAAAATTATTTGTCTATTTCCTAACGAAAACTTTTTAATATTTGCAGCCCGTGCCATAACTTATATTATGCATTATTTTAGAATGGCATCTCTAATAAACTTTCAATCTTTAATAAGGTTTCAGTCTGATCAAGAATAAGTGCGTTTACGACTGTCCGTTAGATATGGCCTCAAGAAATCTGGCAAAAACCTTACAAAACACCGTATTAACAAAGTGCTAGCTTTTAATACACAATAATAACGATAACCAATGTGACGTAACATAGTACATGTACCTGCCCTTTGTATTGCAACTCTCTTAACCGAATCATCAAATATCCATATTCCGTTATATGTCGCTGACCGAATCCATTGACGATCAAATTATGTATGTACACGTTCAGTTCGCCTTACTGCTAGTGGGACACGCCACTTGGAGTTCGTGTAGAGGCAGGTCGCGGACCACAATGGCGTGGAATGCCATGTTCGCCGTCGCCAAGATGTACTCGCATACGGAGAACCACGTGAACGCTGAAAGTAAATTATTTAAAGCATTAGATTACACAAGTTAAGTTGTTAAAATCTGTGAAGCATGTGTCTTCCATATGACTGTTTTTGTGTACATAGTTAGAAAGGGTTGCAGAAATATCTCATCCGGGGGCCCGGGGCTTATGAATTTGCAAGTATGGGTTAATAAATTAATTCGGTTAACGGAAAGGTCACAGCTTCATGAAAAGACAAAAATGTACTTAATATGAAATAAATGGTCAAGTTAGTTACATAGCTATTCTTATATGGGTACGTTATACAGAATAAGGATTGATATTAGCACAAGGACTAGAAATGAATAATGTTTCTTATATTAATACCTAATAATCATGGTGATGCTAGATTTTTACAAGAGTGTAAGACGTAAACATTTGCGGGCAAAATGTGGGTGTAGCAACCTCTGCCTATCAGTATCCATTCTAGAATGAAGGCTATGTATGTGTTATGTATGCTTACGTATTTTTAACAGACAGATAAATATAAATATAAACTGCCTCACTGACTTTATATCAGTGCTGTTAGTTAGATAAGTCTTTTTTGTAATCTGGTTACTCCGTCATTAAGGATCAAGCTCCAAGTCAGGGGGTTTTACAATTAATAGACACAAAGAACATCCAGATTGGATTGAGATTGACCTGTGTGGAATTCGAACCTGCAACATGCGCGATGGCGTGGCGCGGGCGGGCCATATCCTATCCGTGCACCATTCGTTAAACGCGCCCTTGAACTCACTAAAAAATAACCCACATGGTTGAATAACTTAGTAATAGGTTACAAGATCATTAGCGTATAATAGGGCACGACAATGAATTAATCAACGTTATATTCAAATATATGAATTCCTAAAAAAGAGTACCTACCTACCTTAATGTTTAAAGTGTATGCAGCAAGGTATCGCTATCGACTGAAACATAGGCATTAAGTTTGAAATAACTCGTTATACTTACACATTATCCAACCTTTTAATGACCTATCAATTTGGTCGTGATTTGGATACGTTATTCTTTGGAATATATCCCGTTGTTCCTATTAAAAACATCGCTACAACCCAATAATATTGTATGCTTCACAAAAATTATTTAAGAAATGAATCCTTTAACTTGTTTGACACTTGTTTTTTTTATATGACTGATGGCGTAGTGGTCGCCTCACCACTGTCGCCGCGTCGAATGTTGTAGGTTTGATCCCCACACGGGACAAAAATTGTGTGATCCACAAATGGTTGTTCCGAGTCTGGGTGTTCTTTGAGGCCGATGTCTGAATGTTAGTAAAGTCCTCCGCGATACAGGAATTATTGCTAGAGCGGGTAGTGTTGGTTTTATACTTAAATGAAAAATATGATATTCTTTAAAATTATATCTAAATTTAACTGTCCGTAGCTATAACGACTCGTTTTTTGAATATAGAAACCGGGTCTAAACGAAGCGTAAGCGCAGACTTATTTTACTCCACCAACGGATCAATATAAATAGGCGCATCTTTATAAAGTAATAAAAGTGTCACACTCTTTGAGAAAAACAGACAGTAAGATTATAGAGTCGACTATGATTCACAACTATAAATTATTACGTTATATAGAATCACAAAGATAGGCGGACGACGCACACATATCGTCAGTTATAATTAGGTCCCACGTGATAGGGACCGTCGATACTGTGCTATATTCCGTGCTGCTAAAAATGTTCTCAAAGAAATATCTAATAAGACGCTGCCAATTTATTTATTTAATATTATTATTACAATTGGCACACTTATATAAAAAATGGTGAACCTTAATTTTGTTTAAAGTCCTCTAATATAGTTCATGATAGTGCTTGATACCTAATGCGGGAGTAGTCTTCCCAAAGGAGATTAAGAATACAAAATAAAAATTCGTTAATGACAGCAATAGTATTAACTTATGATACCTTATAATTAGCTACCACTTAACTAAACAGCTCTTAAGATTTTAATCAATGATTAACCTTTGATCAACAGCCCATAGCTGTTACTTAATTATTATTCAACTAACTCTCAACACTGAGTAATGTCTTTTTTTTTTGCTAGTCGCTATTTAATACTTTATAATAATAATATCAGCTCTGTATTAAACTGTCCCACTGTTGAGCACAGGCCTCTTCTCAGTGTGAGAAGTTCACCACGCTGGCCCAGTGCGGGTTGGCAGACTTCACATATCTTCGAGAACATTATGGAGGACTCTCAGACATGCGGGTTTCCTTACGATGTTTTCCTTCACCGCTAAAGCGAGCGATAACTAACTTATTAATACGGCATAACTGCAAAAAGTTATAGATGTGCGTCTAGATATCGAGCTCGAGACCACTGTGGTCCAACGGTCTCTCACAAGGCTAAAGTTAATACTTAGCTACGTCTTAAATATTTGATAGTGGTTCATAAGGCTGCACGTGAGCTAAGAGGCAAGTGATGGTTACCTAAAGGTCAGCACAGCAGCCTGTGCCAAAGAAAGAGTATAAGCGTTAGAGGCAAGTGATGGTTACCTAAAGGTCAGCACAGCAGCCTGTGCCAAAGAAAGAGTATAAGCGTTAACGTTGATAAAGTGCACACGTAAGATTTTTCTGATTAGTCGCTAGTTAATACTTAGCAACCTCTTATATATTTGACAGTAGTTCATAAGTAAGGCTATAGGAGGGTAAAGAGACAAGTGATGGTTACCTAAAGGTCGGCACAGCAGTCTGTGCCTAAGGAAGAATATGATAAGTCCGACGGTGGCGGCAACGGCTACATAGAACAGTGTCCACACGAGGCGGTTGGTTCGCACCGGTTCCACAGCGTCGCTGGCGATGCAGCCAACTCGCGCGCGGCACAGCATATGCACCAAAGCTGACGCCATGAACACTATGAAGATCTTCTCGTGCACGACTGTGAAAGTACAACACGCACCATGCCAACATTTACTTGTCAATACAAACTAATGGCATAACAATATATTCATGTAAGGATTTGATACGTCGCAGACAGATGTTTGAAGCCGTGGATAGTTATATCTTTAGGGATATAACTCTATACCGTAATATAGTTGAATGAAATCAGTTCATAACTGTCTTATGAGGAATAAAATATAGCTATCTCACTCGACGCGCGACGTTTCAGACGTATAGAAATTGTCTTAAAATATTATAATATAAATAAAATTATTGCTGAACATCAAAATAATATATAATAATAATAATAATATATTCTATCACATACACACAACACCATCTAGCCCAAATTAAGCAGAGCTTGTACTATGGGTACTACACAATGGATAAACATACATATATAATTTTTTTTGTAAATACATACATATTATACATAGAAACACCCAGACCAAGACAAACATCCATGTTCATGCACACAAATGTTTGACTTGTGCGGGAATCGAACCCGCGACCTCAGGCGTGGCAGTCGGTTACACTAACCACTACGCCATATAATAATAATCGTAAATGCTGAAAACCAACCGAAACGGTCATATAGTTCGGAAATAGATAAATACATGAATATAAAAACTAGTTAGTTTTAACAGTAGTCTTCTCCCTAGCCTTTATTATTCCCAAGTCACTTGGGGTCGGCTTTTCTGGTCTAACCGGATTTGACTGGATATCAGTTTTTACACGGAGCGGCTGCCACCTGACCTCCGCAACCCGAAGGCTAACGATACCCTAAGGCTAGACCAGTGTCAGGATATTAGAGGGTACTGACTTTCCCAATAACGACTGCCATAGATGTTCATGGCAGTCGGGACCGACAGCTTAACGTGCTCTCCGAGGCACGGAGCAGGCGATAATTGTCAATCAATACGCACATAATTTCGAAAAGTCACATAACTTCCGAAAGTTAGAGGTGCGCGACGTGGGTTCGAACCCGAGACCCTCTGCATTGCAGTCTGTTGGTCTCCCCACTGAGCTATCGCTGCTAGTTTAAACAGTAGTAAACATAATAAATCGGGGAAAAATAGAAAATAAATAAATATGTGTTAATATACTTAGATAATAAGAGGAATGTACAAATATTTCACTTACAATAATTTTCTCTATTGGATATATAAGTAACGCCGGTGAGTGCGAATAGCTCTACAAAATTAAGCCAATAGCAAGCTTCTCCTAACTTGGTCGCGAGTGCCCGCGCCTGTAATAAACACAAACAATCGTTAGCTCTATACGTGAGGTATTAGGAGTCTGGGAGAAGCACTTATATACTTTTTGTACAAGAAAGACGAGAAAAAACTTTCGGTCTAACTACTTACAATTAGGCGGATCTATTACCTATGTATCATGTATCATATGTGGGGGCCAGTCAGTGCACACCGGCGACATTTCGACCCAGTGGGATCTTTTGTGTCGACACTCTCTCAATAACGACTGCCATAGATGTTCATGGCAGCCGGGACCGACGGCTTAACGTGCTCTCCGAGGCACGGAGCATGCGATAATTGTCATTCACTACGCACATAATTTCGAAAAGTCATATAACTTCCAAAAGTCAGAGGTGCGTGACGTGGGTTCGAGCCCGAGACCCTCTGCATTGCAGTCTGTTGGTCTCCCCACTGAGCTATCGCTGCTCACCTATTTCCTATACTCCATTTAGTTTAGGTACTTAACTAAAGGTAAACAATCTTGATGTGACTTTTTACACAAACACATATTAAACAAATAAACTACTGCTTAAACTTAGTTCAATTGATTTAATAATCGTTACTGTTGTATTTACATTGATCTTTAGCAGCATTTTATTTTTAAACTGAGTTTTTAGATAAAAGGACACATCAAGATTGTTTACCTTTAGTTAAGTACCTAACCAAATGGAGTATAGTACTGAATCTTTACTTAATATTATATTATTATATTAAATTTGAAAGTAACTCTGTCTCTCTGTTACCTTTTCACGGCTAAACCACTCAACCGATATGGATGAAATTTGGTACAGAGATACATTAAAACTATCTAAACTGCGGAAGGACATAGGCTACTTTTCATTGATGTAGGTACCACGCGGGCGGAGCCGCTCGCATATGCTAGTAGGCTATACAGGAATCTTATTATATCGTCAAATCTCGTAATAAAAATAGTTCATAGTTGACGCCCGATCTAGTCTCAGGACACTGAGATTAGATCGGTACTTAATTTTAATACCTAATAGGTAAATATTACTTATCATACTTTTAGTAAAATAAACGTAAAATGTAAACATTTATATATACTAGATATATCGCTGATTTCAGCATGAGTGGGCCGGCTCAACCGGGGAAGAACTAACCTCTCTCAGAATATAGACGTGAAATAGCAGTAAGTATTCCTACTGTTGTGTTTCGTTCGGTGAGTGAGAGTGCCGGAGATCCAATCACCCTCTTTCCCCCTTTCCGCTCTTTCTCCTTCCCACTTCCATTCCTAAAGGGTTGGCAACGTGCAAGTGATGCCTCTGGTGTTGCAGGCGTCCATAGGCTACGGTGACCACTTACCATCAGGTGAGCCGTATGCATATTTGCCAACATAGTTGTATAAAAAAATTAAAAAAACCTTCTTCATTAAAATCACCTGACTATATCGACAGATCGTATAAGTCGTGAGAAGTGATTGTGTGAGGATAAAACTATATTTAGAGATATATTTAGATAGTAACAAATATAGTATTACCTTGTCGTCAGTAATATATGCAGTGCGCACTTTATGGTAATTGTAGTATATGGAACCTATCAACAACCTTGGTCCTAAGTGAAACGCGATGCATATCCTCCAAATATATCTCTGGGGGCTTACCCCTGTAATCGCACTTATCGATGGCACTACATTGTAGACCTGCAAGTAGAAATCACTGGTCATTGTCTTACTCTTGAGATAAAACATGAAGTATCTATTAAATTATTCTTCTAACCATTATAGATTTTTTTTTTATAACTTCTATAACTAATCATGTAGTATTTTAAGGTAATCAAAAAAGAGGCATATTATAGTAGCGGGCAAGCGTATTACCGTCTACCAAACACAAGTCTAGAATTCGTTTTTCTATACAATATTCCCGCACAATAACAGTTTGCTCGATTCGGAAATCAAACAGGAGACCTTATGCTCAGCAGTCACACGTCACTATCGCTGCGCTACTCCAATTAATTATTCACGTATCATCATCAACAAAGTACTAATGTTTATTATCGCTGTAATAAATTATTTTTGACAGCCCGTCTAAAGAGTACAACATAATATAATTTATAAATGACTGTTAAAAAAAATAACCTACGCGGGTTATTTTTTTAAAACATGTTTTATATACATAAATATAATAGTAATTAGGACTCTTTAGCCCCTATTGACGAGGTAGTCGTGTAAATGTACCTATCACATTGTATAATTTATACTTAAATAAACTTGCTTCTTATATAATAGGTCTTATTAGATTTTTTTATGAAGCAGGACGTGGTATTTGCATTGGTATCTGCCCGCACTATACACAGTTGATGCTATCAAGCTTAATTTTATAAAGAGATGCTCTATCTAACTTTTAAATAAACAAAATACTCACTCTACAGTGTGTTTCATGTACGTCATCTGCTTGAAATATAGCTGCTGTCACATAGCAAAATATTAAAGCACCTAATGGAAGCCAGAGTGCAGTCAAACAAATTTCTCTTAGACCACATGTCCAAAGTAGTCCCTATAAAAGAAATTTACCAATTATATCACCGATACAATTAAAAAAGAAACAAAACGATCACTGTTACATCCCTACCTTATATTCCAATAATTGAACACTCCTATTTACATCACACTTTTCGTTTGTGCGTCCGTCACCACGACCATCCGTGTTTGGCGACGACTGTACTTGTGCGTCATTTACCATTTTATTTTTCATTCACTCAATACCTTAAAAACACCGCGATCACATAGTTTTTACTGATTGCCACAAGATCATCCGTACACCTGAAACGCTGTATCAATCCTTCATGCTGTTACATCGTAAAATATCGACGTTTCATGAATAAAACAGCACTTCAATGATACAAACTATACAACTTTAATACTAATTAGTAAATACAACAATGAACAATTCTGTTGTTTGACCACAACTGCAGTTTTATAATAAAAGGTACAGTGTTAAAATTAGTAAATGAATTAAGGCGTGGATTGTATTAGGTTATTTGGACATGCGCAGTGAGACCCTTTTGGACGAGGGTGAACATCCGCACCCTCTATAAATGCTTTTCGTGTAAATTACCTAACGTAGATTTCATTCGTACTTATTTATATACATATTTAATTGCTATATTTACGGAAAATACAAGAAATACTACGGATAATTCCACCTGTTTAATAAAACCAGTAGTCAAGGTCCGAGATGATTTAAGAATAGTTTCAAGTTACATTTATTTTACCAGTTCTTAGATATATTCATGTGTGCACAAAATATGTTAATTTTAAATAAGTATAAACATTAATTAATTAATAATACCAATAAAATAATAATAAGTGTAAAAATGTACGGAGAATTTTATTTTAGAATTTTAGTGTATTTTTGAACGTAACGTAATAAGCTACGGCTGTCAGTAAGACATTTACACAACTAGAGATGTCCCTTTTTCATACAATCTTGTTGATTAATTAGTCAGAAATCGACAAAAGCTTCACGTTTGTCACTTGATATAGATATACATTTTTTGTTATCTCACGGAACTCCATCCGAAACAGTTTTATAGCATTATTGGAATTTATTATTAGAAATTATTTATTCTTGCCGATTTTGGTTCGATTTAGTGGTCGGAGATCTTCTTATTGAATTAATTTGTTTAGCATATCCCTGAAAGAAGCAGCGAAACGGAATCTGTAAATGAGCTTCGTAGATAGCAGTACTAATTCTTTGCCTCAGAGACCCAAAGTGTGCGTTGGCCGCCGATATAAGAGAACGCCCGATTCTTTAAAAAAAATTCTGTAAAATCCGAATACCGTAAATTATTAGTTAAATAACAAGTTTAAGCTTGAGGTACAGAAACCTAAAATATTTTTTTTCGTATTTATATATTAATTTATTCTCATCAAATTAAATTATTTGTGAAATTTCGGTAGATGGGGTATGTACATGATATAAATATTGCCAAGACATTACTATGTTTCGCTGTGAAAAGAGTACCTACATATTGGAATGGTTTACAAACAGCTTATATTGATCACACCTACGTGTTTAATAATTATGAGTAAGAATATATAGTTTATGTTACTTAGATGTTTTCGTAGATGATGATAATTGGAGATTTTGTGGTTCAAGTCGAATTTTGTCTATTTACCTAATCGACATCTGCGTATAAAATGAATAATAAATGTCTGCCAAGTAGAAATTTTATTTAATAATCCCTTCTTTAGTTCGAAGTCTTGAGACTTTGTTATAATACTATTGCTTGTACGAAATACAATTTTGCCCTTAATGTTATATTTGGATATCAGTTATTCGAGCCAGTCTAAAGTACAACTCCTAAGGTGGCTTCTGCTCATGGCACATAGTCAAACTATTTTGTAGTTCCGTCCAGTTAATATTATTTTTTGGCAACGATCCAAAGATATTTTATATTAACAGAAATTACCCGGCGTTACTATGGGTGCGTTCCACTAAGCGCTCATGACACTCACGCTCACGTCCATGGTTTTTTCCCGTTCCACTTGTTTCCGAGCGTTACAATTGTAAACTCAAGTGGAACGGTGGAGTGTTTTGAGCGTTGATGTAATGAGCGGTGATGTAAATAATCCAAATGGCTAATAATAAATTTTAAAATAAATCCAGTTAACCAATAACTATTAAAATTTATTTGTCAGACTTACAAATTGTAACCTAACCTCTTTAAGGTTTCGCTTTTTCTTCTAATTCGCCATTTGTATTATTTACGTCAACGCTCAAAACATTCCATTATCCGTTCCACTTGAGTTTATAATTGTAACGCTTGGAAGCAAGTGGAACGGGAAAAGCCGTGGTCGTGAGCGTGAGTGTCGTAAGCGCTATGTGGAACGCTCCCTAGGCGTCGTGAACGCTAAGTGGAACGCACCCATAATATCTTTGGTCATGTCACTGTCCAATCTGTCAGTTGAATGTCAATTGTCGAATGACAATATTGACAACTCATGCCGCTCGGCGCTCGGCAGCGGTCAGTACTAGCGTTCGATATTTAGTTGATCTACGCATTTATTATTGTTTAGGTTCATAAGAAATCACTGTTTTATAAATAATATGATAACATGACTCTAGAATGTTTCTAAAAAAAATTAATATGAAGTACATAGAACTTTGGTTGTTCTTTAGTTATTATATTATTGAAATACATGGTTCGACACATTGGATGGTTACTGAAGGCGGCCTTATACAGCCCAGGGTATGTTATTAACCCTTTACTACGAACTTATTGTAAACTATTTTGTTTAAATACATACTTAGGCATCCGAAACAATGACTGACAAGCTTTACAGGTCTTGGCTTGGACTGTATTTATACAATAATACTATTGTATTGATGTAGTAATAGTTGATTACCTTGTAATTAAATGTCATATTTAATTTTATACATATTTATGTTGAATATGTAATTTTATTTATTATGTTAATTCCTATCAAAAGCAATCATACTGTTGACATTTGATTTTACAGTCTTCAAATAAAGTAATGACCCTTTTACTCCTAGATTACGAAATGAAGTATGCATTCAATAATAACAATGTTATATTCTACATTATGTTGCTGATCTTTAATTATACATCATGATATTGTAACACATTGTGTATTTGATCTTTTAGGCAAGATTTCATGAATATTTTTGAATATAATATGTAACTTTGTCAAAATACATTTATTACCATGTACTAGAATGTTCGTATAATATATGTAAACATGGTAATTTATATTACATACATCTCTCATTTTTATATTCTATCACTAAGCGCAACTCTTATTTCTATTGTATGCGCAAGTAGTGATTACTTGTTAGTAAGACAGTCATACTAAAAGATTTGTTTAACTTCAGGTATAATATAAAAAAAACACATTAATGAATTTAAGAAACATTTTATTGGTCAGCATGTCAAGCATAACAACTTTATTCTGGTTTATGAGAAGGCTAATAATAATTCATTTAGCAAGTTATAATTTGAAACCGGACTAAAAAGAAACCTAAAAACCTTTTTTTTACAGTTGGACTCACCATTTGAAATGGCTCAATCCTACGATTTACTGGCATTCTTAAACCAAGACACTCGTTGGGATAATATAATCAATTTACATCATGACTTAACTAAGAGACAACAGATTGTGAAAAGTTTATGGGCTGATTTAAAAAGAGATACAGATATACCAACCTTGTTAACTCAAGAGGACAATTGCCAGAAATCTGATCATTTAAACATTTTGGATTGGTATACATCCTTCTTGGAAGATGGTAAAGCCAAAGTGGGCACTGAGGAGTTCTTACTATATAATATTAACTATGGAGATAGTAAAGTGCCTGATTGTAAGAAGATCTCGTCACTGACATATAGTATGTGTGTCTTTGAACATTTGGAGGTATGAGCTATCCTGATTAATGTATATGTATTCTTTATTTAATATTTTAATTCAACAAACAAGGATGAACAGGTAATCCTAAATGTTAAAAAAAAAAACCAAAAGTTAAGACTTAATGTTGAAAACACTGCATCAACTTTGATAGTGGACATGGAGACATTGTTTGGTTGCTCAAAAAAGATTTAGCCTTTGGGGAATGAAACAAGCATTGCAAATTTTACAAATTTGCTGAGTTTTTGTAGTAATCTTTAGTTAGCTAGTTAGTGTTAGTCAGCCTAAGTTAGATTGTTGGTGAGATAAAATTGAAATTGAATTGTTTTCCAAAGAGAAGAAGTAGGATTTTACTTTATTTTCTCTTAAAAATATTGCTGTGCTTAGCAAGTCATTGTGTCTGCTGTGCATAGATCAATTCCTAGGTTTCTGTCTAGAAATCGCCAGTAAGTCTAGAACTGTGAAATATAACAAATGCAGAAATGGATCCAATATATAACTGTTTTTTAGAGTATGAAACAAAGAGAGAACCTAAGTGCAGACCCAGAGTTGTCGCTCCCAGAGCAGATATCTCCAGAGATGACATTAGACCAATTTGGTCACTGGCTGGCTGGAGTGTTGAAAAAGAATAGCTCTTCTTGGCTGCACTATAATTTAGCTTCTCTGTATTGGAGAGTCAGAGGAAATGCCCCAAAAGCAATGGAGTGTAGTCGGAGAGCAGTGCACTATGCACCAAGGTATATAACATAATTTATAACATTATGCTTCATGAAAGGTCAAACCTTGTTTAATAATGTCACAAGAATCTCTTTACTTAAATATAAATATGGATTTATGAAAATGGTAGTCAATGTGATGTCATGGGTGCTGAGCATGAGGCCACATTTTCGATTCTGGGATCAGGTAATGTTTTATTAGTTTTCTATCGAGACATCCTCAGTAGCAGCACAGTCTTGAAATTTCCTCAGTAGATGGCTGGCCTTACTATACTCAGCAAAATGCGAATGTATTAGTCTCTGCCTACTATTTGGCAGATATAGGCCTGAAAGTATTCATATATGTACACACAGCGACACATCAACCTAGACTGTTTGGACTTTGAACTATTAGAAGTTGAAAGCTGCGAATCATGCGAGAGACTGCATTATGTTTTTGTTACACTCTATCCTTACCATTACATCAACACCACTATGCACTGTCCTTTCCAACAATTCTCTATTTTGTATGTAGCATAGTTATGGGTGTCTAACTTCATATGTAGCCGTGTGTACATCTCTAAATTACTTATAAAACAAAAAACCTGTATAAATTTTGTGTAGGTAATGTGTTCTATCTAAAGTTGCCTCTTCATTTGTATTATCCTTATTTTAAAATAGCCTACACTAGCAATGATAACAATTAAATGAAAATGTTTTCCTTATAACATAGGCACATGAAAACATTGCTATATTTTAAATTGTACATTTCAGGGAATACAAGGACATTGCCCTTTTAAGTATGGGTTTAATACTACATCGTAGCAAAATGACTGATGATGCTGTAATCGTGCTTGGAGCTGCAGTGGACCATGATCCACAATATCCTATTAATCATTTCGTTCTTGCCAATGCTCTTGCGGTACTGGGTGATTTCAACAATTCTATAAGGCATTATGATATCAGTCTGCAATATAATCCATCATTTGAAATGGCAGAGAAACACAAGTATGCTGTATTATGTCATACTTTTTTAAATAGGAAGATGCAGAGTGTTCTAGAGTAAGTAGTTTTTAGTATTGTCTTTTACTTTAATAATTAGAATTTACTTGTCTTTGTCTGGTGTTAACTATGATTTAGCTGTGATTGCATTTATATGGTTCCATGCATAATATATTTCTTCAGGTGCAACTGAACATATTTAAATGATACGCAATGGCTAAGGTTTTAAGTAAAACGCAATGCTATTTAACTAAGAATATTGCATCAAAATCCCTTGGTGATTTATTGCGTGATGCGGATACAGACACAAGACAGACAACAATCCTATTTTAGTTTTAGACTACACAAAATATCAAATAATTGACCCAATTCATTGTTTCATAAATATTTTACAGATACACCCTGTTAAAGTTTCATAACAGTATACTATCTATACTGTTATAAAACTATACTAAGGCTGTGGATATTTTCCTTAAGACTGTGCCGAGCGTAATGACAGAGCTCGTGCGGCGCATAGTCTAATCGGCGCGCGGCAGCCATAGTATAAATGTATGGAGGATTTGAAGTGCTTTTTTGATAAATATGTATCTTTATTGTCAACCAATAACTTAAATATTTGTGACGGACAAATTGTAATATAACTATTTATGTTTCGTTTAAGCTGCAAAATAGGATAGATTTCTACTATTATAATCTAAAAATCACGTAACACGAGCTTACGCAAATTTACGTAATTTTGTAGGCGTAGATATTAATTATTTTAAGTTTTATACAAGGGGTAATTGTAAACACATTCATTGTTATGGTAAATGTATATTTTATATTTGTATTAAACAAAAAATTTTGATTTTTTCACATAACTGTGACCGCCTGCTTTGGCTTTCGCTCGGCGCAGTCTTAAGGAAGAATAGAAATTAAGTTGTTATTATGTTCCTCTTTCCTCAAGGATATACTCGTTGTATAACAGACAGTGATAGATAAAATTAATAATAGTATATACAAATAAATAATAATAATAATTGACGTATGTATGTATGTATCTTATGTGGGGGCCAGTCAGTGCAGACCGGCGACACTTCGACCCAGTGGGATCTTTTGTGTCGACACTCTCCCAATAACGACTGCCATAGATGTTCATAGCAGCCGGGACCGACGGCTCAACGTGCTCTCCGAGGCACGGAGCAGGCGATAATTGTCAATCAATACGCACATAATTTGGAAAAGTCATATAACTTCCGAAAGTCAGAGGTGCGCGACGTGGGTTCGAACCCGAGACCATCTGCATTGCAGTCTGTTGGTCGCCCCACTGAGCTATCGCTGCTTTTTTTTTAAATTGAAGTAACTCGTTCACGTTGGTTTCGTGCACGTTTGGCGTTTGTGTAATATGTTTGCTGTCCATCGTAAGGTCCTGGGGTCAAGTTCCGGGTTGGACGATGTGTTCTTAACGTGACGTTCTCAGTATTAGCACGAAGTCTTTGACTTGCCCAGAAGACAATAATAGGCAAACCTATTGCCAACTATCTTATATATGACTGCATGGATGGCGTAGTGGTTTAAGTGGTCGCCTCGCCGCTACCACAACGCCAAGTGTTGTGGGTTCGAATCCCACACGGGACAAACAAGTGAGAAACGGAAACGAATTGCCGTAAATCTTAGAGTTCGAAAAAATGGTTCAAGTAATATGCAAAGGTCACACGGTCAGAGGTTAAAGGTCATAGTCATATTGACTATGCTGAGTCGAATGGTGTTGACCGCGAGTCTCTAGCTCTTACGGTTCTTGAGTTGAAAGTTGTATAACACATAAACGGACGGACAAAGCTGTTGTATAAGGGTTTTTTAAACTTAAAAAAATGTGTGATCCACAAATGGTTGTACCGAGTTTGGGTGTTCTTTGTGTCCGTTGTTTGAATGTTTGTAAAGTACCCCGTGACACAGGAATTATTCCTAGTGCGGGACGTGTCTTTTATTAAAACTATCAAGCAAAGTACTGGCCTCCGTAGCTTGACTTCTATTACGTGGGACCTACAATCATAGCTAGCCAATTATGTGTGTGTCATGTACTCTGCCTATCTCTATATGCTGATATACGCGTAAAACTTTGTATGTATGTAAACGGCAAAAGTAGCGCCACCTCTTACGCGAGACATAGTGAATCAAACCTCACGACACCGCTTGTGTTGCTTTTCTTGCTATATTATCTTTCCTTGACTGAGCATATCTCTGATGCAAGTTACAAACTAGCGACAGCAAAAATACCAAGTAGGCTCGACTGGCAAACACGTGTTTAGGTATAGCCATCGCGACGGCCGATCAGCTTAAAGGTATACATAGCACACGTATCAACTTGGATAGGGATCGTCACCGTATCGCCTTTCGCCTCGCCGTCAAACAGGCGTCAACCTAACGTAACCAAAGCGGATCAACAGCTCCGGTACGTCGACTCGGCTACGGCTAGGCGACGCCGCGCTCACTTAAATCATATTAATATAGATTTTTTCTCACTTCTTCAATGATCCCTTTTCATCGTTATTTTTGTTTGAAATCTAACGTACAAATTCAATAAAATACGCGCGCAACACGACTGTTAGTTATCTTGTGAATGACAGCACGTTCGGCAACAATAGTGCACGGAGAGACAGACGTAAGTGCGGGGACGACAAGCTGCAAGCGCGGGGACGACGAGCCGTAAGCGCGGGGACGACGAGCTGTAAGCGTGGGGATGACGAGTCGTAAGCGCGGCAACGACGAGCCGTAAGTGCGAGGACTGCAAGCTTGTTCCGAGGCGAGGCGATTACGTTACGATTCCAATTAGTGTGCGTTGCAGTAGGGAGTTTCATACAAAGAATACTGCACGGCTCGAGTTGATACGGTACCGATCCGTTTCCGAGTTGATATGTGTATTATGACCTTAATACGAGTAGTGTGGTGATACGCATTCAGCATAAGCTAATGCCGGGTCGATAATTGTGGGTTCTTAAGTGACACTTATGTTGCGGGGCAAAAAATGCCAGTTTATTTGCCCCGCTACTTCCTTTTTTAAATAAGAGTCAATTTTGTTTTAATTACCCATGGAATAGTCATTATAGTCCGGTGATGATATTATTAAAGTTTAATTACGCCAACGAGTATCACCAAAAAGCGTTCGACATTTTCTTAAGTATATTAAGTGACTGCACAGAGGGCGCTAATATTTCGAAGGACGTCTCGAAACTGATATTGTTCGAAAAAATTATACACTTCTATTAACCACAAATAATCTCACCGAGCCGTTTCATGCTAAAATCTCCTAGAGTAGTAATTATCTAATTAATAAAATAAAAATGATAATGAAATCAGTTTAAACCAAACTTATAACTGTTTATGTTGCTATCCAAAATTGTGCTTTATGTCATTCTTGATAGATGTTCTATTTGCATATAATCTAACTGAAACAGCATCGCGTTTCCTTTGATAATGGAATTCGTACGTTCTTATTTCCTTCCTACATTGCGTACTTTGTTCCAACTCTTAACATATTATCCACTAATATACAATAAATTCTAACATTAATGTTAAATCCCAATGTATAAATATAGTAGTTAGCACACATTTTTTTATTATTTGAGCCGTATAGTTATATTAACCAAGTACTTAGGGACAGAGAATTATTGAAATTCACTCAAATTAAATAAGTTACAAGGGGTTCAAATCTGGAAGTAGGTAATTGTCAAATGACAGGTAAACAATACAAGCTGTGACGAAACCGTTATTTAACCGTAGATGTGCGAGGGAGATAGCGATACAACCCCACTACCACTACACTTCCACTTTTTCTTGCATCCACATTTAAAATATTAATTACTCCCTTATTTTGCAACCAATTTTGATGCTGCTTAACAAACATATTTCTTTAGATTGCCATTTGCTCTTATGTGTAAAAAAATGGATAAAATCAACTACCCTTTTGTTTGAACGTTTTCGCTTGTCTTTGTGTTTCAGGACATTAAGCCAGCTTCGTGAAGAGCTAATACAATATAGCCAGCGAGAAGCACATTGGCTGAAATCTCAGGCTGCATTTTTACGTACTATGAAACATGCTGAGAACTATGGTAAGTATTCCCTCTATGATAAAACAAAACATGTACTATAAAACATACTCTTACTAACTGAAATATAGCGCAATGTTATTAATTTTTAGATCACTTGGATGTTGCCAAAAACTTCGAGATAATAACGCAGCTAACTGGATTAAATGCAAAGAAATTAAAGAATGAAGGCGATAAATATTCCTTGATTCAATACTTTTTGGAAGGGTCAACGTATAAAGAAGATTGGTTGACGGAGAAAGGCGTCCATGCTTTAGAATCAGCATACAATTTAAAGAGATTGGTGAATCATATAACCCAACACACGAACATCAAGACTGATTATATTGTACCTGGAGATTATATAAAACTGAGTGATGAACAAATATTAAAGGAAATTGGCCCTACACCAACATTCCCAGATTTGTTTCCAAATGTTGTTAAAAGTAAGTTTTACATTTGATTAAAATGTTTTTTTACCATATCTATTAAATTATTTATATTATATAAACATTTGAAATGGTGACTGCACGGATGGCGCAGTGGCTTAAGTAGCCGCCTCGCTTATCCGAGGGTTGTGGGTTCGATTTCCACACGGAACAAAAATTGATGTGATCCACAAATGGTTGTTCCTAGTCGAGGTGTTCTTTATGTCTGTTGTTTGAATGTTTGTAAAGTCCACCGCGACACAGGAAGTATACCTAGTGCAGGAAATGTCTTTTAAACAAAAAAGGAAATGAAAGAATAGGTATATAAAATAATAATATTTTAATTGCCAGTTAAACCTGTGGTAAATTCTCAAGAAGTGAAGCCTGAACCTTCGAAACAGTCTGATACAAAAACACCTGCAACTGAAAATGAGGAGAATATGTCTGAATATGACACAGGGATTGTACTGTAAGTATAAAATTCTTTCTTTCTTTCATTAGCCACTGTTGAAGAAGTTTCTACTTCCTCAGTACTCCTGCAAGTGCAGCAGTTGGCTGCAAGTGAAGGAAGGAAGTGCAATTTTACTTTAATGCCTCGTATTTGGTTTTCTCGTCATACGCTAGTGTCCAAAGAGACTTATTAAAAAGTAATCAAAGGTCTATCTCAAATTATTATATCATACCTGAATTTTAAGATTTTATTTAATTTTAGTTTTGGTATTTTCTGTTTAGAGCAATGTGCCAGTGAGACAGAAATAAAATATTTTCTTACAATTTTTTCTGTGTTCGATGTTCATTGGTATCTATGGGATGCGATGTTACACAGATTACACTTCTACTAAACTGCGTGGATTGCATTGCGAAGCCATGCGCAAGAGCAACATAAATACGAGTAGTGAAATTATCACCGCTTCGAAAAACAGAAAAATGCAGTTGACATCTAAATTAATCTTTCGTGTTATAAACAGGGGTCGGAATAGGTAGAGATTTTAAGTACCAAATGACGTCAAATATGCTACTACGAACTCTTATTATGGATATGCCTTTTTTAATCCCGGGATTGATTTAGTATTCTAAATTTGTTAACCTTCTTTGGACTCAAAACATTTATTTTAGAAATTAAACTGCTATATACGGATTTTATCGCGTTGTTTATTTGACACTTTATTACAAAATTTTGAAAATTTTTACACTACTAAGTCCTACTATTAAACTTTACTAATTTTTAAGCTAATTAAATTATTATTAAACTATTTAGATTTAATTTATTTTTACACTTTCCCCGACGTTTCGGTTGCTTTTCAGCAGCCATGGTCACGGGGAGACTAAGATGGCAGTTGTCTCAATGTTCCAGTGTAGTTATTTCAAAGTACCCGAACATAATTTAATCATTGGTGTTTCTATTTACGCAGAATAAGCTCAAAGTATCATGAAGTCTAGCTGTGGTTTGCTTCTTCTTGGGTTTGACTATTTTTATTACTGGATCCCAAGCTGGTGGTACATTCCAACCATCTTCTCTATTAAAATTAGGATGTTTTTTGATTTCAATAGCCTCGCGAAGCGTCCTTGGTAGGAATCGGTGTTCTTTAGCGAGAATCTGTGGTTTATCAAATCTCAGGTAGTGGTTGGTCCCCTGTTGCACATGTTCACACACAGCAGACTTCAACGAGCGTCGGTGTTTTACATCAGCTATGTGTTCTTTTATGCGGGTGCCTATGTTTCTCTTGGTTTGACCAATGTATGAGAGTCCGCAGTCACAATCTATTTTATAGACCCCTGCATCTTGTAAAGGTAGTTGGCACTTGACGGATGGTAAAAATTGACTTATCTTCGTTGGCGGCTTGAAGTATGTGTTGATTGAAGCTCGCTTCAAGATGTAGCCAATCTTGTCAGTGACACCCCTTACATAAGGCAGTATAGCAGGCTGGCGCTCGACTGTGGCTGGCTTTTCTCGGGATCTGTGACAGCGGCGCGGCTGTTGGAGCTTGTTGTCTTGCAGTACTTGCTTGACATGTTGAAGCTCGGCGTCCAGGTGTTTCTTGTCACAGATCCCATGGGCTCTCTGAAACAAAGACATTCCCACGGTATCTAACTGTTTAGGATGGTGGTGAGATTCACCGTTTAAGTACCTATTTGTATGGGTCTTTTTCCTATATACAGTGTGGCTCAAAGTATGATCAGGATTCCATTTTGTGATTTTGTATATTTCATACTTTGAGCCACACTGTATATAGGAAAAAGACCCATACAAATAGGTACTTAAACGGTGAATCTCACCACCATCCTAAACAGTTAGATACCGTGGGAATGTCTTTGTTTCAGAGAGCCCATGGGATCTGTGACAAGAAACACCTGGACGCCGAGCTTCAACATGTCAAGCAAGTACTGCAAGACAACAAGCTCCAACAGCCGCGCCGCTGTCACAGATCCCGAGAAAAGCCAGCCACAGTCGAGCGCCAGCCTGCTATACTGCCTTATGTAAGGGGTGTCACTGACAAGATTGGCTACATCTTGAAGCGAGCTTCAATCAACACATACTTCAAGCCGCCAACGAAGATAAGTCAATTTTTACCATCCGTCAAGTGCCAACTACCTTTACAAGATGCAGGGGTCTATAAAATAGATTGTGACTGCGGACTCTCATACATTGGTGAAACCAAGAGAAACATAGGCATCCGCATAAAAGAACACATAGCTGATGTAAAACACCGACGCTCGTTGAAGTCTGCTGTGTGCGAACATGTGCAACAGGGGACCAACCACTACCTGAGATTTGACAAACCACAGATTCTCGCTAAAGAACACCGATTCCTACCAAGGATGCTTCGCGAGGCTATTGAAATCAAAAAACATCCTAATTTTAATAGAGAAGATGGTTGGAATGTACCACCAGCTTGGGATCCAGTAATAAAAATAGTCAAACCCAAGAAGAAGCAAACCACAGCTAGACTTCATGATACTTTGAGCTCATTCTGCGTAAATAGAAACACCAATGATTAAATTATGTTCGGGTACTTTGAAATAACTACACTGGAACATTGAGACAACTGCCATCTTAGTCTCCCCGTGACCATGGCTGCTGAAAAGCAACCGAAACGTCGGGGAAAGTGTAAAAATAAATTAAATCTAAATAGTTTAATAATAATTTAATTAGCTTAAAAATTAGTAAAGTTTAATAGTAGTACTTAGTAGTGTTAAAAACTTTCAAAATTTTGTAATAAAGTGTCAAATAAACAACGCGATAAAATCCGTATATAGCAGTTTAATTTCAATGAATAATATTCGCGTAAATAGAAGACAATATTATTTATTTTAGACATTTTAACTTGCCAAGAAACATGGCTTATATTTGCTCCGGTCATATCGGTTGACGCTGAAAGATCATTTTCATCATATAAGTTGGTCTTACACCCGTATCGAAACCGATTAAAAGAAGAAAACATTGAAAAAATTATAATAATATATTTTAATTCTTTAGTAAGTGATGTGGACGATGAACCTTTAGCTTGTGTGTTTCTAACATAGTTGAAATATATTCTAATTGATTTGTTGTTACTTCATTTCATTTCATTGATTTGTAGATACTGTTTAATAAAAAAATATATACTTAGAGTCAAATTTGTTTAATTTTTCCATTTCTCTACTCTCTTTGCACATAAAATAGAAAATAATTAAACTTTATCAAGCCGCCAGGTGGCGAGTACTAAAATTCCGTCAAGCGCCATTTGCCGGCGTATTACGTGTAACGCTACTTAATGTTTAACACAGGAAAAAAGAGTTATATAAGACAATAATATCAATCTCGGAAATTTGAGAAAACAAGTTTTATTAATCCCCAATTCCGGGTTTAAAAGGCATATCCATAGTTAAGATTTCGTAGGTAGTTTTACGTCATTTGGGGTACCAAATGAATAGAAAATAGAGTTTTAAGGTATTAAAACTCTACCTATTCCGACCCCTGGTTATAAACCATTTATCAACGAATCAAGTATACATATTTGTTTTTATATTGTTATCGTTATTGGGCAAGTCAGTACCCTCTAATATCCTGATACTAGTCTAGCCTTAGGGTATCGTTAGCCTTCGGGTTTTGGAGGTAAGATGGCAGCCGCTCCGTGTAAAAACTGATATCCAGTCAAATCCGGTTAGACTAGAAAACCCGACCCCAAGTGACTTGGGAATAATAAAGGCTAAGAAGAAGAAAGGAAGATTTGTTTTTATATTGTTTTAGATATCCTACAACCACAAAAGTGAGTAGAACTTCAGAAGACTTTGATACGGAAGCCGAATGGCCTTCTAATAGACTGTGTAAGGAGACTGCACCAACATTTCCAGATAATTTAGAAGCAGTTTATCAAGTATTTCTACCGTTCGAGAATAAGGGTATAAGGTAATATTGTTTACTTATTTTTATAATATACACGGCTGAAAAATAAAAGGGTAATACGTGCCAAATTGAGAACTTCTCCCTTCGTTAGTTGAGTACTTGTTACTGAAGTACTTGTTATTTGAGTACTTGCCAGTTGGCATTGGAGTGATAGTCGCTTTGCAATTAAAATGCCGAGTGTCGTGGGTTCGATCCCCATAAGCGATAATCATTTGCGGGATTCACAAATTATTGGAGTCTGGGTGTTCTTTGTATCTGTTGTTTCAGTTTTTGTAAAGTTTACCGTGACATAAGTTTTTGCATAGTACAGCAATTCGCATTGAGAAAGTAAATGATGTGTTCTATTTTAATATTTGTGATTATGTTCCGAGTATGTTAAATGTGTCTATTAAGACAGTTTACCATTTTAGTCTCCCCATAAACATAGCTGTTGAAAAGCAACCGAAACGTCAGGGCAAGTGTAAACTTAAATAGCAATAGTTTTAATAATCTAAATAGCTTAATAGTTGTAAATTCAATAGTAGGACTGTAATAGTTTCAAAATTACTTAATAAAGTGTTCAATAATCAACGCGATAAAATCCATATAAAATATATTATAGTTAATTTCAACATTTTATAATATTAGTATATATAGCAGCGATTGCTCAGTGGGGAGACCAACAGACTGCAATGCAGAGGGTCTCGGTTTCGAACCCACGTCGCGCACCTCTGACTTTCGGAAGTTATATGACTTTTCGAAATTATGTGCGTATTGATTGACAATTATCGCCTGCTCCGTGCCTCGGAGAGCATGTTAAGCCGTCGGTCCCGGCTGCCATGAACATCTATGGCAGTCGTTATTGGGAAAGTCAGTACCCTCTAATATTCTGACACTGGTCTAGCCTTAGGGTATCGTTAGCCTTCGGGTTGCGGAGGTCAGGTGGCAGCCGCTCCGTGTAAAAACTGATATCCAGTCAAATCCGGTTAGACCAGAAAAGCCGACCCCAAGTGACTTGGGAATAATAAAGGCTAAGAGAGAAGAAGTATATATATTATCTCACATCCTAACTATTTATCAGGAACGCTTATCAAATTATGTCGTTGTCGATACCAAAAGTAGGCCCAAAACTTTGACTTTTATGTTTCATGGTAAGCCTACTGACAATGGTTGCCTAGTATTTTGCTTTCCGATCATACATACTGCAATTCTAAAATGCCATTCTGTATGTGTAGTCGTGTGTTTCAGACTGAAATCCTTACTGACGGACGGGATCGGCGTGGCGGCCGACAGCGAACACGAGCTCCCGTGGCACCCCCCCACCTGCCCCACGGACAAGGACACCGCCGCTCTTACACACAAGAAGTCGCAAAAGTAAGCTTTTAAATACTTTCATTATGATATCGAAAGTCATCTACTTGTGCGTAAACTTAATATGGCATGAATCAATAGACGCCTACATGGCACGCAGAGGTGAAGAACTTTCATATTTGAACAACTGTTACTAGGTTAACCAAGGCCTGTCACATTTCCCAGTTTACCTATGTATGAATATTTGCCTTTTGCCAACCCTCCTACAAGCGCATGACGCGTTAGTCGTGGTCGAGTGTCATGCTTTCGCGTTGTTATTGCGTTTTCGTTTATTTCATTGCGACAGGTTTATCTACGTATACGCCTATATTAGTCACTGAATTCTATAGTACTAGTACGCTGGGCTGGCTATCGTCATCACATAATCAATCATCACATTAGTGATGAATTACAATAGACTTGTATCGTTTATTATATTTTTGTATCGATTCAATGTTCAAAAATACATATATATTTATATTCGCTTTGCTGGCAGCGCCAGAAATACACATTATCGATTCCCTACTGATAGCACAGCGCCTCTTTCAGAAGCTAAGAAAGGAAGAAAGAAAATAAACACAGTTCATTACTAGAACACGGCACAAACTTGATTGTGCGATTTGAGGACAATACCAAGATAAAGCGAAGCCCTCACTGTGTCGTACTTATCTTTAGAAAATTGCTTTATATAGTTGACTAGGATGCCAGAACCAGCTCTTTTCGTTCTAGTATAGAGTTAACAACAAAATAACAGCCTTACTTATAAACCACTCTCAAATATTTAAGAGTTAGCTAAGTATTAACTAGAGAGTAATCATAAAAAATCTTACCTATAAACGTTACTCAGCAATGAGCTTCTGTAGGTTATCTGACTATGAAAAAAAAAGACTTATTCACTGACATTATGGATTTTGATCATTATACTTCAACTACGTTATCGTAAACGGCTTGATTGGCTCTATTTATATCAATGAATGACATTTGTAAATGTCATCTTCCATTGCCTGTTACCAAATGTTTATTTACAAACTTGTTCCGTCACTTGACGTCCGTGACTCAACGCCATATTGCCGTATTTTGACAGTTTAAATAATCACTGTATTTTATAAATTGTATGTAATGAAAAACTTAAAATAATTAAATGTTATTATTCTTTATAGGGTTCATAGACAACACTAAATAATACCTAATAATACTACTAAATAATGTAAATTGCTTTTCAGAACCTAGTCAAGTAGTCTATTGAATAATCGCTTTACTAACGCGGCCGTTGATTACAAGTTGATTATTGAATAACAAGTTGAGAGGCAGCTAAGTATTAGTTAGTGTTGTTTTAATCACATATACACTTGTCATACAGACCGCAGCTCGTAAGCGAAGTGATATTGACGGGCCACCTACGTCAGAAGCTTCTGGAGTATATCGGTGATGGCGGCGCGAACTCCGTGAGACACATGCAGGACGCTGAGATTGGACAGCGGATATACGCAGCTGTGCAGATGGCATGTAACAACTATTATTACTATTATGACAGGCTAAAATTATCACTTTCTTGTAAATATACCGTTTGATACAGACATAAGGTCTGTCTCAAACGCTATATTTACAAATATATATTCGAATCTCATAAATGGTCTACAGTTCGGCCTGTTTCTTGACATAATTAAAAAACATAAAGAAATATACGTATCTGTGTCATGTGTCAAATGAACATATTTCGGTGCTTTCTAAAAACGAATTAATTACCTAGTTATGCGTTCCCAGACCACACATCGTACCATGTTAGTAAACTAAGAACGCATCACGCCACCAGCCTTAGCAACCGAACTTGATCGTTGTTCTGTGTAACTCATAACATAACGAATTACCATAAACTTAATGTTGACCAAATACATTAATTTAATTACTTGTATCATTTTGTTTCTGTAACTAAGCAGCTCTGTGAGGTCTCACACAGACAGCACACATGTAACGTGTCACACCATATTTAAACTCATGTAACTTAGAATTGATTCATTCCTTTGTTCTCCGCTGTAAAGACTGTATTAACTCGTGTTTATTAAATAAAGTGTTTATTTTTATTAATATAACCGAGTCTTTATATTTGACTGGCGCAGCCGGGTCGGATTTTCTAAAGTCGCGAAAAGTCGGTCGTTTACGTCACATACATCGGTCGTAGCGTCGCGCTTGCCGCCTAGACAAGAAATCCGCAAAGAACCTCTTCAAGAAATTCGTCAAGTAGCACACGGCAGCAGCGAGCCAAGGAATCGGCATGGGATCGAGCGAATTAATGTGAGTAGACCCTTTATTCACTACCGTTCCATTCCTGTCTATATTTGTGTAATTTGTGTTTAATTGGACTAGACATTGCCTACTAAACATTAGTAAGTGTTGTTCTACACAACTTGAGAACTCACTTTAGTTAGGATAGTGTTGTTCTACATAAATAGAGAGCTACATTATATTAGGTAAGATTCTACGTGTTTTTATAATTTCTGAACTGTGTGTATTGTTTTAAACAATGAATCAAATTAGTCTTATTCCGAAAGAAATCCAGACAATCATCCCACGATTTGATGGCGACGAAAAATTATTAAATCTATTCATATCTAAGTGCGAGTATGTAATTAGGAGCTTTAGGGGGGACAATAATCCCGCTCAACAAATATATTTATATCACTGTATTACAAGTAGATTGATAGGCAAAGCCGCAATATTAGTTAGCGAACGAGAAAATATAACGTCATGGGAACAATTAAAAGAATTGTTTGTCCAGCATTTCGGGGATCCTAGATCCGAGGCGTGCATCGCCATAGAATTAGAAAGCCTTAGGATACGACAAGGAGAGTCTTATATCGACTTCTGCCATCGTATACAAAACATTAGGAGCTCTTTAATATCGAAAGTGAACCTTTTGTCTGACGAAGGACTTAAAGCAGCTAAATATATAATATATAACAACACATCGCTTAATGTTTTTATGTATAATTTACCAGAAGACTTATTGAGATTCGTTAGGCTAAATAAATGTGTTACGTTAGAGTCGGCACTAAGCATTGTTACAGAGGAAGTGAATTTCCAGACTAGATATAACGCTAGGAATGATACTAAGCAGCCGAGTAAAACACAGCCGCATAGTAACAAGTCGTTGCACAATCCAACGCAATTACCATTTAAATTCGGGCTACCAAACCCTCAGAATAAACCTTCCCAAGTGACACATCCAATAAATAATATGATGTCACAAAATAGATTTAATACACCTAATAGTTTTATACAAAATAATAATCCGAGATTTGTAGGTCCATCTCAGCCTCAAGCTCAAGGGTTTAGACCTAACTTTAATAACTTTAACCGACCATTAGTCAACCAGCCACAATTCCCTAGGACTGTGAATAACTATAAGCAGTCAGGTTTTTTCAAACAGAGTCCTAACCAGAACTTTCGCTTTGGCATAAATAATAAAACGCCACCGAAGCAAAGTACTGACGTGTCAATGAGAACTGTACATAATAATATGGTATATAACCGCGGTGAAACATACTATTTACCAGAAAATGTAAATGAGCACATAGAGAATAATTATTACCATAAACCTAGTCAGGGTATAAATTTTCGAGTAGAAGCCTCCGAGGAAGGACAACCGAAATAATAAAAGTGAACTATAGCGATACTTTAAGACTACCACACATTCAATTGCCTGAGATTTGTTCTTATTTCCTAATCGATACAGGTAGTACGCGTTCTTTTATAAGTCCTGAGAAAGCAAGCATGTATTTTGAAAGGTATAAAATGTATAAACCCTTTGAAATCTATAGTACGCACGGTTGTAGTAAACATAATGAAGTTATAAATATTCCTTTACCAGGAACCTTTAACACAAACTTGTGTCATACATTTTATATATATGATGTAGATAAAGCATATGACGGTCTTATAGGTATAGATCTATTAAAAGAGTTAGAAGCAAGTATTGATATGAAAAGGCAGGTATTAAAAACCAAATATATCGATATTCCAATTTGGTATAATCAATTCCATAAAATAAAAATACCACCACGATCAGAAACGCGTGTGAAAATTCCTACAATGTTAGAAAATGGTACTGCTATGTTTAGATTTACGGAGTTTTGCCCAGGTGTCCGTATGCCGGATGCCATAGTAACTTGCGTAGATTATTTCGCTCAAACGGTCATACAGAACGTTACAGATAAAGTTATAACTATAACCTTCGATAGGCCTGTAGACGTAGTTAAGGTAGAAAATGAATCTTGCTATGTAAATAATCTTAATGTAGACATTAATATAGAACAAGAGTTAGAAGATAATCTTTCTAAATTAAGGTTAGATCACTTGAATCAGGAAGAAAAAACGTGCATACAAAATTTATGTGCGGAATATAAAGATATCTTCCATTGTGATAATATTCCTTTATCATTTACAAACCAGGTTAAACATAAGATTAGAACTAAAAATGAAGATCCTATATTTATACGTCCATATAGGAATCCATTGAAACAGACTCAGGAAATCCAGAAACAAGTAGATAAGTTATTAAGTAATGATGTTATTAAGGAGTCCCACTCTCCATGGAGTGCTCCTGTACATTTAGTTCCTAAGAAAATCGACGCATCAGGCGAACAAAAATATCGCATGGTCATCGATTACAGACGTTTAAACGAAATAACTATAGATGATAAATACCCTCTTCCGAATATAACGGAACTTTTCGATAGATTAGGTAAAGCGAAATACTTCTCAACATTAGATTTAGCTAGTGGATATCACCAAATAGAAGTAGATAAAGAGGATCAACAGAAAACTGCATTTTCAACCCAATCTGGGCACTATGAATTCAAAAGAATGCCCTTTGGATTGAAAACAGCTCCAGCTACGTTCCAACGCGCAATGGACAACGTGCTGAGAGGTTTACAAGGCATACATTGCTTGGTCTATTTAGATGACATTATAATTTACTCAGTTAGCCTCCAAGATCACATAGATAAGTTAAGAAAAATATTTGATAGATTAAGGGAAACGAATTTGAAAGTAACTTTAGATAAATGTGAATTTTTACGAAAAGAAGTTCTCTACTTAGGGCATACAATATCCGAAGATGGATTAAAACCAAATGATGATAAGATTAGAGCTGTGTTAGAATTCCCATTACCGAAAACTCCCACCGAAATAAAGAGTTTTCTAGGATTAGTAGGTTATTATAGAAAATTTATAAAAGACTTTTCCAAGATTACTCAACCATTAACTAATTGCTTAAAAAAGAAAAATAAAGTAAATATAACGCAAGAGTATATTAACGCATTTGAAAAATGTAAAGAAATTCTAACTAACGCACCCATACTTCAGTTTCCAGACTTCACGAAACCATTTTTACTCACCACAGATGCATCAAATTATGCTCTTGGTGCAGTCTTATCGCAAGGCCCAATAGGCAGCGATAAACCTATTGCATTCGCGAGTAGAACTCTTAATGAAGCTGAAACGCGCTATAGCACAATAGAAAAAGAACTTTTAGCCATCGTATGGGCTTGCAAGTACTTTAGACCTTATTTATATGGAAATAAATTTAAGATCCTAAGCGATCATAGACCACTCGCTTGGTTACAATCATTTAAAGAACCAGGCAGTAGGTTAACTAGATGGCGATTAAGATTAGCTGAGTATGATTATGAGATTGAATACAAACCCGGTAAACAAAATAACAATGCGGACGCATTGTCGCGCATAAAATTAAATGTTTTAGAGAATGAAAACATGTCAATGATAGTGAATACGCCGGAAAATGAGCCAATTTTAATTTCATCGGACGATGATAAATCTCAATCAGTTAAGTCAATTAGTAAATGTTCACAGTATAATTACCCTGTACGCTCAGTGAGTAGTGGTACTATCACTACATCGGAAAGACCCGACTCACCTGTAGAAACGATTCTTTCTGAAGAGAACACTGATTCCTCAGATATACCCATTTTAAAGGAAGCTATAGATACAAAACCTAATCAAATACTTGTGTTTACGTGGAATAGAAATGAATGTAGCGTAAAAAATTTTTCAAGGGATAGACAAAAAGTATTTGAAGTGCACATGCCTACCAATAACCCTGAATTAATTAAACAATTTTTGAAAGAGTATATTCGTCCCAAAGTTACTCAATTTATTTACTTTGAAGACAAAAAACATCGCGAACAATTCTCTACTGTAGTAACTAGCATTTTTAAGAAAAATTCTGTTAATATTCGTGAATGTACAGAACGAGTCATTTACGTAGAAGACGAGAATGAACAACGCGAGATTGTATTGAAATACCACGTAGGGAAAACATGCCATAGAGGTATTAAAGAGACTGTAGCACATTTAAAACGTACTTATTACTGGAATAATCTAGAACAAACTGTAGCTTGTATTATAAATTCATGCGAACTATGTCAACGTATGAAATATGACAGAAAACCTTTAAAACCAGAGCTTCAATTGACCCAGACTCAGAATAAACCATTCGTAGAGATTTTTATAGATATTTTTTCGATAGAAGGGAAATATTTCCTAACGCTCATAGATGCATTTAGTAAATTAGGGCAAGCATTCGAGGTACCAAATAGGTCAACACCTGAAATAGTTAGGGCATTACTTAAATTTTTTTCAATATATGGAGTACCAAGTAGGATTAATGCAGACCCAGGAAGCGAATTTAACAATAATTTACTGAAGGAAATGTTAACTTTCTACAAAATAGACTTACACATTGGTACACCACATAACCCAAACTCAATGGGCTTAGTGGAAAGATTTCATTCAACAATTCTAGAAATCTATAGGTTAGCCAAATATGAAAGAAAAATTTCAGATGCATCTTCTGTTATGACATACGCCATTATGTCTTATAATCAATCAATACACTCAACTACTGGTCTTACACCTTTTGAGGTAGTGTTTGGCCATACTGATTCTTCTAGTACTTTTGATGTCGATTTTAGCAAGAGTTACACTCAACAATTAGTTGCCGAACATGTAAAAAGAACGAAATATCTGTACAATTATCTATCTGATAAAATGTTAGCGTCTAAAATAAAAATAAAAGAAAAACGCGGTGGTGAAACTAAATTTAATATTAAGAAAGGCGATAAAGTCTTTATAAAAGGAGTCAATACAAGGCGAAGTAAAGATAAACCTCGTTATCAAACTGCTCAAATAATAGATGACATAAATAGAAACACTGTTACGGTTGAAACGCAAAATCGTAAGACTAAAGTTCCACTAAAAGATATAAAACGTCCTTCACAGGTACGTCCTGCTGATAGTGACGCAAGTCCACGCCCTTCAACTTCAAAAGATTGAAGAAAACCCAGGAATTCTCCCTGTCAAAGAAGGCATAGGACAAATAAGCCTCTATAACTGGCATATTATTAAGATTTTAGATTTAGAGTTAGTAAATAATAATTTGAATTATAATATAGATAAATATAACGATTTAATGAATTACATGAAAGTTAAGTTACAAATGTATATTTTAGATGGTCATATCTTAGATGCACAGTTACAAACCCAGTATGTTATGAATATTACTTTAGATAGATTTAATCAGTTAATACCAAATATTAGAGTCAAGAGAGGAATTATTAATCCCCTTGGAACCATTGTTAAAGCTATTACAGGAAACTTAGATAACAAAGACGCGTTGAGATATGATGATTTAATAAATAAAATGCAATTAAAACAGAATACACTTGTACACAAAGTTACATTGATTTCAGAAATCGTAGAAACTTTCGTCAATTTAACAAACTCTACCAGAAATAATTTTATTGTATTAGATAAAACAATTAGAGAAATTGAAGAAATTTTAAATAAAACACATTTTCAAAGGAGCAAAGATCTGGTATTAAATACATTTAACTTGTTGACCCACAACTTCCAAACATTATTAACTAGGATAGATGAGGTAGAAACAGCGATAGCATTTAGCAGAATCAATGTTTTGCATCAATCAATTTTAGACTCTAGTGAACTGTTTAATATTTTAAAAGATATTGAGAAAACGGATAAGTTAGTTTTTCCAGTTACTATAGAAAATTTAATAAACATTGAAAATTGTATAGAGATTAAAGCATATGTCAAAGCTAAAAGAATAACATTTATAATGTCAGTTCCTACAGTCCAATTAGAAACATATAATTACTACAAATTACATCCTTTCCCGATGTACAACGCTCATCTAAACCTTACCTTCCTCATAACCTCCAAACATTCCCAAATCCTCACAAAAGGGTCGAAAATATTACCGCTCTCTCAGCCCTGCGAAGAAGTCGCTGATGGAAAATTCTTGTGCTATGACAACCACATATCATTTGAAGAAGAGAGTAAATGCATAGAAGACCTGATGAAATTCTCTACGAGAATAACGTCCTGTTCTCCATTGTCTGTTGAAGCCACCGATATCAAAATTAAGACAATACAGCCAAATTCATGGATAATCTATTCAGGTTCCCACACAATCCTGACAGAAATCTGCGAAAACGATATGAGCCAACACAGCATCATAGGTACATACATCCTGACACTCACCAATGCCTGTGAAGTAAAGATTGGAAAACTTACCTTAAGGAAACGTCGTGTCCAGACCGGAGAAGCTGTCTTCACCAGCATGCCAAATATACACCTACCAAAGATAGACACACCACGAGATGTCTTAGAAAAGAAATCAATCAACTTGGATAAGATTGATTTGGAAAACTTGCAGTTCCTGTCACATGTGTAAGTAAAAGTGAAGTGATAAACAGTGAAAATGAACAATTCGTGAACATGCACAGTATTAGCCTAGGAACTTTAATCATTTACCTGATATTGATAATTATATCCATTGTATTTGTGTACCGAAAATCAACATCCTCAGCTTTCTAAATCGGATGATGATTTTGAAACTATGGGGGGAGGAGTTATGCGTTCCCAGACCACACATCGTACCATGTTAGTAAACTAAGAACGCATCACGCCACCAGCCTTAGCAACCGAACTTGATCGTTGTTCTGTGTAACTCATAACATAACGAATTACCATAAACTTAATGTTGACCAAATACATTAATTTAATTACTTGTATCATTTTGTTTCTGTAACTAAGCAGCTCTGTGAGGTCTCACACAGACAGCACACATGTAACGTGTCACACCATATTTAAACTCATGTAACTTAGAATTGATTCATTCCTTTGTTCTCCGCTGTAAAGACTGTATTAACTCGTGTTTATTAAATAAAGTGTTTATTTTTATTAATATAACCGAGTCTTTATATTTGACTACCTACTACACACTTTTTAGCCAATTATTCTTTTTTTTAGAATGCCATATTGATCTGACAGCGCTGTTAAAATTAATACTTTGTTATTTGTTTAAAGATTTAAAATGTCTTTCAGAAACTGAGCATTAAGCGCTTTATTACTAGAAGGTTCTGCTAATAATGCTAACGCTGTGGAAATATCTTTTTGAATCCATATATAAATTTACACCCATATTTATTTAATTATTAAATAATATTGTCTTCTGTTTACGCGAATGTTATTCATTGAAATTAAACTACTATATACGGATTTTATCGCGTTATTTATTTTAGACTTTATTACAAAATTTTGAAACTGTTACACTACTACTAGATACTATTAAACTTTACAAATTTTTAAGCTAATTAAATTATTAAAACTATTAAAACTATTTATATTTAAGTTTACACTTTCTCCGACGTTTCGGTTGCTTTTCAGCAGCCATGGTCACGGGGAAACTAAGATGGTAGTTGTCTCAATGTTCCAGTGTCGTTATTTCTAAGTACCAGAACATAATTTAATCATTGGTGTTTCTATTTACATGTATATTTACATAAATGTTTTTGTATTTTATCATTAAGTAAAGATTACTTCTTTTTTAAAAATCAAATTGTGCCTTTATAGGTTACCATTTGAAAAGCCTAAGATTCCAAATAAAATAAAAATCAGAGGCGGTCACGGCGAAATACTCTCTGCTTTAAGCAGTCGAGTATGTATGATCACAACCGAATAACCTTGTGCTTTGTTTTTGCCTTGATAAAGAATATCGCTTATTAATATTGAAATGAAAGAACGCCTCAAAGAGACACGCGGCGATTTAATGACTTCTTTATTTTATATCTTTTTGCAGAAAGTAGCCCCTAAATGGATCTTATACACATTATCTTCTTTATACTGGCGAGTCCGCGCTAACAACGTGAACGCTTTACACTGCGCCGTGACAGCCAGCCGGACTGTCGAGACTAAGTACAAAGACATCGTACTTATCTCATTAGCTTCTATATATTTAGAGATGGGCTACTTTGACGAAGCTTTAGCAGCCGCTGAAGAAGCGTTTAAATTAAATCTTTATGAGGTGAGTTTAAAGTATCTATATGTATCTTATGTGAGGACCAGTCAGTGCAGACCAGCCACAGTTCGACCCAGTGGGATCTTTTGTGTCGACACTCTCCCAATAACGACTGCCATAGATGTTCATGGCAGCCGGGACCGATGGCTTAACGTGCTCTCCGAGGCACGGAGCAGGCGATAATTGTCAATCAATACGCACATAATTTCGCAAAGTCATATAACTTCCGAAAGTCAGAGGTGCGCGACGTAGGTTCGAACCCGAGACTCTCTGCATTGCAGTCTTGTGTTGTAGTGTTGGTCTCCCCACTGAGCTGTCGCTGCTCTAACACAGTATTTAAGTATCTATTTACTTAAATACTGTGTTAGGTAGTGGTTTCAAAAGTGTGTAAAGATGCAGAAAGGCATAATATAATACTATTAGCCCGAGGGCACGGGCCTCTTGAAAGGGATTAAGCCATACTTCGCCGCGCTAGCGAGTTGGCAGACTTCACATATATTCGAGAATATTATGGAGAACTCTTAGAGATACAGGTTTCTTTACGATGTTATCTTTCACCGGTATAATTTATTATTTAACGGCACTTTGAAAAGTCAGACGTGCTTGTCTTGGGATCGAACTCGAGATGTTTGCGTGGCAATCCAACGGTCTTCCACTAGGCATAGAGCTGCTTTTTAGTAGATTACTAATTTTTAATATAGGTAAGTCAGAAATATTCTCGAGTGATCACAATGGGAAGAAAACGTAGTTCGGCAGTCTTGCCGATTTATGCAAAAAAAAATTCGTTGCAAGATTCTGCAGTGGAGGTCTGTGTTAAACAGTGGACGTTAAATTATTAGCTTGTATACGTACCTATTGTAACAGAAATGCTGCCATCAAGATTAATATTGTATTATTGATTTACAGCCGGCCACAAACTTTATTCTGGCAGAGTTAAACATGATAAAGAAACATCGGAATACGCATATGTTCCACCTCAAGCAAGTGATCCGGGTGGAGTCGAATTTCATGAGCGGACTTGCGCGCAACCTACTGCACGGCTGGGCCTGTCTGTTTAAACAGGTCAACGTGCTGCAAGAATTAGGTGAGGAAATGCTTTGACGCGGTTTTATGCGGCTATTTACTGAACAGTGTTTTAAAGGTCTTGTTTGCATCGCAAATTGTACTATACATATTGTTACGTGCTGGGTTCGACGGATAAGAATGTAAACAATATTACCGACTAAAACACGTTTAAATCAAACACACAATTAAATTTAAACACAACAAACACTATACTTCACTTTTCCATTGTAACTAGCTTTAAACTCCGTAGTATTAAACTGACTCGACGGTGCGCGTGTGCTCTATTTATACGCGGGTAAAGCGTTTCTAGAGTTTTCTAGTAACGCTATACCCGGTATATAAACAGTACGATGATTCGAGAAAGTGCCAGCGCACTCTATACCCCTCGCGTACCTCACACTACGCAGTTCCGCAAGACGTCAATAGATGGCGGTGTAATATACTATTAGACGGAACTGCTAAGTCCCTCCCACAACGCCGAGAGATGTCACTGGGCGTAACAATATTACGCAGCTTAAATTTCGAACGCATATTGTATACTTTGTAAAAGGATATAAATATAATGATATGTAGTCCTTTTACAATTTTATCCTAGTCTTTACATACATACATAGATTCACGCCTGTTTCCCAGGCAGAGACTACGGATTTCCATTTGTTACGATCCTGACACACTTCTCTGGTTTCATTCACTCTCATCACATTCCTCGTACACGCCCGTCGGTTCAAGGTGCTCTTAACCTGGCCTTTGTCCAGAACGCCTCCGATCTGATCAAGAAACGTTCGCTTAGGTCTTCCTCTTGCGACTGCTCCATTCACACTAGCCTTATAAACTTTCTTAGTCAGTCTTTCCTCGTCCATTATTTCTACATGCCCAAACCAGCTTAACATTCCCTTTTCTATTCTTGTCACTATGCCCACTTTCATGCCGCATCTCTCTCTAATCACACTATTCCTTATTCTATCTTTCAGAGTCACACCACATATATTTCTCAGCGCTCTCATTTCTACAGCATTTATTCTGTTCTCATGCTTCTTTTGTCATACCCAACTTTCACTTCCATACATAAGTGTGGGCACTAATAGTGCTCTATGAACAGCCAAACGTGCCTTTTCGGAAACATTTCGACTGTTCATAAAAGCGCGTAGAGCGCCATTCACTTTATTGCCAGTAATCGTTCTCCTTTCAATATGTGCCTCATGTTTACCATCCCTTGTAAACAAAGTACCCAAATATACACTTGCTCCACTTTTTCTCCATCAATCATAATATTACACATCGACACGCACTCTTCCTTTTCAAATACCATTACTTTCGTCTTGTTTACATTTATTTTCATTCCTTTACTCTCAAAAGCACCATGCATAATAGTTACCGTCGCCTGCAACTCTTCTGCTGATGACGTAAGTATTACTTGGTCATCGGCATAAAGAAGACATTTGACAAGTAACTCATTCATTCTTAATCTCCATTCACAATCTTTTAAATCTTTTAACTATTGTCCATGTATAGGTTAAACAGCCAAGGTAACGCTACACATCCTTGTCTAACACCTTTTTCGATGCTAAACCATTCTGTGTAGGTCCCATTTATCCTAACACAAGCTCTGGAATCAACATAAAGAGATTTCAGAGCTCGCGTGACGGTGCTATTCACTCCATACATGGACAATACCGACCAAAGTTCATTCCTCACGACTTTATCATAAGCCTTTTCCAGTTCCTAGTCTTTAGTATTATAATATAACAATTTGGAAATAAAAGCTCAAAATATAAACACCTGATTGCTACGTTTCCACTCAGAACCGCTCACATGACGTAAAACGTACTTAATATTCACTCAACTGAACTGCAACAACGAAGTGTCAAAATCAACATTTGTCTATAATTTGACCGAAACCGCTGTGCCGCGTCTTAAGTATGTGCGCGGTGAGACGGAGGGGGAACGCAGGCTAACAGGCCGCTGTCATTCGTCAACGCTCACGGCCATTCTCCCCGTCTCGCCGCGCACATACCTAAGGCGCGGTACAGCGGTTTTGGTCAAACTATATCTAAATGTCAAGAAATTTTATTGGCTGTTGCCATTTTTTCAGTTTCAGTTAGCCAATCAAAGCAGTTGACATGCGCCTGAACTGTAAACTAAATGTTGTGTTGTCTTTTATAAACCGAGTATTGGCGATATGATATTTTTACATTTGGTTGCTTGTTAAAATCAGGTGACGATTTCGTAGCTTTTAAATATGATATGTTGTTTCAGAATTAAGTGAGAGTGATATATGTACACAAGTAGAACCTGGTATGAGTATGGTATGCGAAAAGGATGGCACTAATTGCCATCTGACCAATATACAGTGCTTCAGTACACATGTGCGAGGTAACTATAAATAACCTTATATTTTATCGTTTATATTCTATAAGTCTATGACGCCATTATCCTCCCTCCCTTTGTCACGAATGGAAAGGTTTAGCGAGTATACTTTTATTTTAGCAAAATGTAGAACAAGTCTTTATTAAGTATACATTTGAACAACGAATAGATTTATAGTTTATTTTTATAAATAAAGCGCATAGTATTCTTAACAAAATATGTAATAAAAGAAAGTTCACCTAGTTGTTATGTATGCACGACCCCTTTTGTAAAACGTTGACGGAAAAACTCATTAGAACAACGAATAAATTTATAGTTTATTTTTATAAATAAAGCGCATAGTATTCTTAACAAAATATGTAATAAAAGAAAGTTCACCTAGATGTTATGTATGCACGACCCCTTTTGTAAAACGTAGACGGAAAAACCCATTAAGAATAAAAACCTGTGGTCGCCTGACAGTTAAAATATTAAATCAATATCCTTTCTCGAAGTTCACTTCGAGCTATAATTTTTTTATCAATATCGCTTTAGCTGTTTGTATGTGTCAACGGAACAAATTGAACACATTACTTTTATATTTATAATATTAGTATAACTAATTAATAATAATAATAATAATAATAATAATAACATATCGTTTATTTCTCTCATAAAGGTAATACAGTAACAGTGGTAACACTTAACATTACAGCTTTAAATATAGGTACCTTTGTGAGAGCTGGAGTCTGAACTAGGTTCAAGACCTGTATGACAGATCTCCAGGCTCTCTCTCCGGTCATTAGTTTAGTTTTGCATTTTAGTAATTAACAGATTTTATATTTTAGTTGATAAGAAATGAGAAATTTAACATTAAATCTGTATGTGAATGTGTGTGTTTTTGCGTGTGTGGGAGTGTGTTTATATGTGTATTTGTGTGTGGGTGTGTGAATAATGTTTTTATAAAAATATGCATCTGGGTTTGTGTAAGTAAGATAGAATGGTACAAGAGTAAAATATACCCATTGTCTATTTTATTACTTGGATGAAATTTTCGATCTCAGAGTAATCCAATCCCAGTAACCATTTTATAACTGTTTTTTTACATTCTTCTTTACGCATTGGATGAATATTTAAAATTTAATTTATTTTGTTATAAATGAAACTACTGAGGAAGTAATAGCATCGTTGAGCTAATGTCGTGTTTGTTGCGACTGGTATACAGACGGTGTGTTTGCGTCTCATGGTAGCAAATTTAGACGGCTCGTAGGGTGTTTGTGCGTGAGTAGTGAGTACGAGGTTAAGTACGAAAAGTTTTCGAACTGATAGAACGTCACAGGTTTTATATAAGTTTGAAGTAGGATACAGAAACGGCAGCTTCCAACCTACCTTCAAGAGTGCTCTCTGTGCACGCTCTAGTCTTAAAAGACTTGTTTTTGTAGTGCCACCCCACTATACAATACTGTAGGAGTGATTGGCCGAGAGCAAAATATACTTGTCTTATTATCTCAGTATCAGCTACGTTCCGGAGGTTTTTAAAAACAAACATTAATTTTCGTATTCTGGTTACAAGAGTTTCCATATGACACTGAAACGACAGAATGTTGTCAATCTCTATGCCTAAATATTTTATAAAGCTAGTGCTTTTGAGGTGAGTGCAATTACATACGGCATGTGTCGGGTTGCAGCAAGAATGGGCTGTCAAACAGAAGTCAGCAGGAGAGGGTCTATTTACGTTGGAAAGGGAAAATGTGAGATATTTTGTTTTCTCTACATTTAAAGTTAATAGGTTTTGGGCCAGCCAGTCAGTGATTCTATTTAAGCCGACTTGGGCACAATCAAAAGCCATCTGCCAAGAGGGTCCATGAAAAATTAAGGCGGTATCATCGGCATAAGTAAAAATACTGCCGTTGTTGAGTTTCAGCTCACAGAGGTCGTTGATGTAGACTAAAAATAAGGTTGGGCCAATGATACTGCCCTGGGGCACGCCGTAGGCAATAGGAAGTTCGTCACTGGTCCAATCTCCGATTTTTACACACTGACGCCTATTTGAAAGGTAACTCCTAAATAAAGAGAGTTGTGTGCCTCTAATGCCAATCCTTTCAAGCTTGTCAATAAGGAGGCAAATAGAAATCGTATCAAAGGCTTTTGCAATGTCCAAGAAAATCCCAATAACCTTCTGTTTATTATCTAGTTTATTGATGATGAGGGTAGTTAAGTCCAAAACTGCGTTGCTTGTAGAAATACCAGAGCGGAAGCCGTACTGTGATGAAGATAAGAGAAGATGTTGATTTAAATATTTGATAAGTCTATTGTTCATTAGTCTCTCAAGTAATTTTGAAAGTGTAGGAAGAATAGATATGGGCCTATAGTTTTCTATACGATCTCTATCTCCTGCCTTGTAAATAGGATGAACCACCGCAAGCTTAAAGGCATCAGGAAAAGTTCCTGTAGCAAAAGCTAGATTGCAGATGAATGTGATCGGCGGAATTAATATATTTTTATATTTCCTAATAAAACTTGCTGAAATATCGTTAAGACCCGCTGCACAATTGCTTTTCATATTGACAATGAGACGCTCCAGTTCAGCCTCGTCTGTCTCCAGTAAACCAAATGTACGATGATGAAATGGTAGCGAACAGAGAGAGGAATGTATGGATGACGAGGTGACTATTTTCTCGGCCAAAGATCGTCCTACACTCACGAAGTAGGAGTTTACCTCATTTACAGAAATATGTGGGTTGCTGGCCGACAGCAGACTACCGGCATGTGACTTTTGTTTTGTAGTGTAAGAGATAGATTTTATAGCCTCCCAGAGTTTTTTGTTATTATTTTGTGAATTTGTTATTTGAGCTTTGTCATAATTAATCTTAGTGGTGTTAAGTAACATTTTACAATAATTTCGATATCTTTTATACGTTGTCTTAAGTATCTGATTATCTGGTGTTTTTTTTAATTTTAGGTGTAAGTTATCTCTATTCCGTAAGCATTTGAGAAGGCGATTACGATACGATTTGGTACTTGTTTCAAAGAGGTATTTGAAATTTGAATCGTGTTTAGGGTATTAATAAAATAATTTGTAGCTTCATTTACATCACTCATGCTATATAAAAGGTTAAAGTTTGTGGCCATTAAATCTGATTCAATGCTATCATAATTAAGAATTTTGATAATTTTAGTTTTTTGTATGTTGTTGCTATTTGATTTAGATTCATTTTGTAAAAACAATATAATTGTATCATGATCTGTGAGTGATGTATGTGCAATATAACAAGATGCATGACCTTTTGTTTTTAAAATTAGGTGATCAATGCATGAGTGATTGTTACGTGTAGGTATAGTGTGAGCAGGCATTAAACCGTGGTAAGCGAGCATAGTCGAGTAGTCAGTTGATCGTTGATCGACGTTGTTTTTTGAGATATCAATATTGATGTCTCCCGCTAATATAATATTTTTATACGAGGAATAGGATGTAAGAAGCTCACTTAACCGGTCGTATACCGCCGACTCGCATACCAGCCGGCAGATTTGTACCCGTCGTAGGCCGGTGGCTCGCATGCGAGCCACCAAATTGGCGCCAAAACGCCGCGCGCCGCCTTCGCTTTAGCTTAAGCTAACGTAAAACCAATTTGGTGGCTCGCATGCGAGCCACCGGCCTACGACGGGTACAAATCTGCCGGCTGGTATGCGAGCCGGCGGTATACGACCGGTTAAGGAATCTAAAAAACTTGAAACATTGTGGATCGCTGGGGGGCGGTATATGGCAACTACGATAATGTCCTTACCTATTTTTATAACTAAGCAATTTGCATCCCGTAATAGAGGTTCTGTTACCGAAATATTTATTTGACTACGGCAGTACACGGCTATGCCCTCGTTCAGAGCAGTAGCCAAGAATAGGTGGAACAGGGGGAGAATTATATAACCAACATTCTGTCAGAATTATTAAATCCCACGGTGTATTGCTTCTTTCGAGAAGAGCATTTAGTCCATTGAAGTTTTTATTTATACTCCTAATGTTTTGAGATAGAAGTGAAAGCGCTTTTTTGTGAGATCTAGCTAATTGTTGGCAATCCTCTATCATACAAGTTGCTGAAACTGCTACCGATACTTTGTCTAGGTCATTATATGTATATATAGTTTAAGTCGTCGAATTTTAAAGAGTGTTTTTTTTAGCATCAAACTTACAGACTTAGGGCATGTAGTGTGCTCTGTACTAAATACGTAGTGTCGTTTAAGTGTATGTGGTGTACAAAATAAGATAACAAAGCGTTGGTAATAAACAAATAAAAAAGTAATTACGGAATTATTATACACATTTAATGGATAGTTGAACAGGAGGACACTCAGTGAAAAAGCTTTATATTGATGTACGATATGTGAAATTTTGAGTGTTTTGAAATATTTTACACTAAATGTAGAATATTGTTCGCGTAATGAGGCAAAAAAATTGTAGGCATATGTAGGGACGCTACTGGGTGAGTTTATCAATGAAATGAAACGTATGTTCACATCACAGGATGACCATAAATATTGCTAAGTTTTTATAAGGATGATATATAATATAATGTGTAAGTAGATAAATATTGAGAATTGCGTGTTGGTGTGAGAGTGAATATTTGGTATAATAGGATTTGGTATAATAGATATGGACATTTTAGAAAATGTAGAATGTGTTTGATGTTTGTGTATAGTTATGTTATTATTTGTATTTTTGTTTGTGTTATTGTTTGTGTTATGTATGGCACAAAGCTTATAATATAAAAATATAGCTACAATCAGATTAAACTTATTACTAAGCATGCAATATATAGAAATAATAAAATGCAATGGGTAGGAATTTAGTAGTCAAATATGTTTTAAATCTTGTAATTGCGCTTCATTTTCAATTTCAATTCTAAAGGATAATAACTATTATTACGATAACCAGCGACACTTACTAACGTAGCAGTACGACTGGTAGTACTGCAGTGTCGGCGTCATTCAGTCGTTATCGCTCATACACGAATGTTAACTTATTTATGCGTTGGTTATGTATAGCGCCGTCTTTAGCTAGTACGACTATTAAAATAAATAATATTACGTTTAACGAAAAAGGGGCGTTACACTTATATTAATAATAATAATTTATATTTTATTTATTTATAGTAAAAAATCTCAAGTTTATAATTGAATCTACAGTTACATAAAAATATTACACAGTATGAAGTGTAGCGCCTTTTTTCGTAATACGTAATCATATTTTTTCTATTACTAACGTGAGACGCACACGCGTCTTACGTTAAAAGCATCGTTGTTGACATATAAGTCCATTTTTAATCTAGTATTAAGTACTCAAATAAGAGACGCTACACTTTTAGATTCCAGACTTCATCAAATTCATCTGCTAATACAAATCAATAGCCTTTATCATTATACTACAATGCAATACCATTATACTGGAATTAAGTACTTAAATAAGAGATGCTAAACTTTTCCATTCCATTCCAAGATTGCTAACACAAATGACATTTTTCTTAAACTACAATACATTATACTGACTGGTATCGTCTGCTATCTGAAGTGTTGCAATATGTTTCATGTCACAGAAAGCAGCACTCTCGTTCGCATGCTAGAACTAAAAGACGATAACATCCAGGGGGCGCGCGTGGACGAGGTGGGCGCGCACGTGTTCGAGCGCGTGGCGCGCGACATGCCGGGCGCGGGCGACGTGCGCGCGCACCGGCGCCACTACGCCGCCATGATGCGCACCGTCACGCACGCGCTGCGGGGCTGCGGCAGCAAGGGCTGCGCAAGTAAGCTTTACCTTCCTTTATCTTATGTACCTACCACGCATATCTATTTATATATTTTTATTCAGAAAACTTACAGTTTCTTATAGCTAATTACATAAATACTTTAATAACTATTAATCATTTACACGTTTTCACATTTACACAAGTTTTTTTTTATATTACGCAATATTTAATAATAATCATACATATCAAAGAACCGATTCGAACCACTGGTTGGCAAGACCACGTCTATAACTGGAGGCACTTGTATTAAATAAGTCTAGACTATCTAAATTAGCATCTTATTTATATAGTTCGCAGTTCTTATAAAGAACGAACGTTTTCTATAATTAGTAGTGGCGCGAGCAACATGCAGAGGATAAGATACTCTTACCATTTTAGTGGGAACTCTTAAAAGTAAGTTGCTGAGCAGACGGGGAGAGTCAATTTTAGATTGGGCTATCTTTACTAGAAGTGTGATATCTGTGATTTTTCTTCTTTCAAAGAGTGGGAGTAAGTGTTGACGCTTATATCTCGCCTCATAACTGTCGTCATATGTCTTACACTTATATTGCAAGTATCTGGTAAATATACGCTGTACTGTGGATTCCAAATTTGGGAGCAATATTCGAGGGTGCTGCGAATGTATGAGCAATACAAAACTTTGATGGCTTTTAAGCTTGAAAATTGAGAGATCACGTAAAGCGTTAGGTTTTGTCATGAGATCATGCATGACAAAACCTAACGCTTTACGTGATCAATATGTTTTTCATGAGTCAATTTGGCATCATGTATTATATATACACCCAGTCCACGGATTTCATTGACTCGCTTAAGTAGTACTCCTTTTAAGGTATAGTTAAAATTCGTATGGATTAGGTTTACGAGAAAAGGTTATTGAATAACATTTTGAGGTATGTATTTATATCTAATCCGTTAAGTTGGCAATAAGTTTCAAATCTCTGGAGGTCCTGTTGTAACAGAGGCAGATGGATATTCGATATTTTTGCATACCTTCATGTCATCCGCGTACACCAAAAATTACGAGTTAGGAAAACAGGACTTGACATCGTTAATAAATAGGTAGATTAAACAACCAAGGCCCAAACAATGAACCCTGCATAACACCAGAAGGGACATTATGCCATATTGAGATTGATCCATTGACAACTGCTTGAGATCTGTTTTCTAAATACGAATCAAACCATCTAAATAGGATACCGTTTATACCAGCACGTAAAAGTTTTTGAAAAAGTATTTTATGGTCAATACGAGCAAAAGCTTAGTTAGAAAAAGAGAGGGTAGAGTGGAAAATATGCTTAAACACGGGACTTTCTAAGGAATTATATTCTTACAGAAGATCGCCTTGGGTTCTTTTTTGGTGTAAGGCTCTTTAATAAGGCGCTGTATTATCAACAGGGAGGTAGACTACGTTGACCCTTGCCCGGACAGCGTAAAGCTTGAAAGGCTTTCCATCATATATGCTATAGGCTAGTCAACCAATTTGTGATGTCCGTCAGATATTTAACGCCCTTCGGCCGTCTATAGAACCTGAGTTTCGGAACTAGTTCCGTACGAGGCTTTTAATTTATTTGTTTGGAACTGGTTCCCATGAGGTTTTAATTTACTTGTATGGAACTGGTTCCGATCAAGTAATTATCATATTCCATCAGCCGTGAACGGAACTGAAGTAAAGACACCGCCAGGTCTAAAATAGACTAACTGTATAGCGTTATAAATAGACGATGTAAAAGCGAAATAAGTAATAAAGTGGAACCTGTACCTACGTTTCCCCGGGAACCCGTGCCTGTTCCTACCATCTGCGGCCGACCCAAAGCTGGGAGGAAATAATAGAGGCGGTAGACAATAACGGACTTCGGCAGAACTCATTGCGAAGATATAGTTAGATAAATGAAGCAGGTTTTTTACTACCAATTGTAAATGTCCTGTACCGAACTGGAAAAACAAAATAGTTGAAATTAAAAGAAATATTCTTATTAAAAACCTTTTTATTAAACTATGACTGAGTTTTTAACTTTGTTAATTAACTAAAATATCCTCTTTACCTAAGAAACGATCCTAAAATTTAAAAGCATAGGGGGAAATTTACTCAGCGCAGGGGACTACAGTTATTAATCCATTTTTTAAATCGCTAACTGAAGTATTAATTTCCTGGTCAATTTCAAGATAAATTTTCGCCTTCTTAGAGTTCTTTTTCAAATTAAACTAATTAAAAAAAAATATGTTCTGAAAATTTGCAATTGTTGTATTTTATTTTTCCAATAAAACGTTTGATCCGGCTTTGCCATCCTTCCAAATTATATGTAGTTCGCAGTTGCCCCTTACTACAACAACAAGTTTAGTTAAAATTAGTTTTCTCTAGCCATTGGGTTTTAAAATATGCGTTAATATTTTTTATGTCCATACCAGGCGGGCTCTTTCCCATTACATACTCGATACTACTCGCTGTGAACTGATGGCAAACGTGCAATTCCAGCACACTGTGACACGGGTCGTTGCTTAACAGGTGTTGAAATTTTTTATTAAATGGCTTTTTGAAATAGTAATCTATTGTAATGAAAGTAGCATCCTTTGATTTAGATGCCATTATATACTTTGACCACTGCTTTTATTGCGGCCTTTTTGTAGTCCAGTGTTACTTTCAATGGCTTCCAGAAAAGAAAGACTGATTTAATGAGTCGAAAGAGAATCTTGTTTCCTGGCTTTTATCAGGCAGTAAACAATAAATTATTGCAGTCACGGATTTACTTTTCTCTTCATAAGCATGGATTAAATATAACTGCCTGAAAGGCTTTGGTTTTTGCAGGATTTAAAAGTGCCATCACACAATATATTATGTCTGAAGCTTTTAACCATGGATCTGACATTTTTACGAAAGAATATAAGAATTATTTTTCCATCACTTTCACCATTGTAGTCAGCTAGCAAGAAATATTGATGTTTTTTGGAACTGTTACGTCACTAGATGATGAATGACGCATCTTGGGTAAACCTAGTATTCTGTTTCGGTTATTAAAAATAACTGTTTTTTTATTTTCAAAAGGTGGTATTTCCGCCATCAAATGCACACTCTCATTTTCTAGACTGTATACCATCTCATCGTATTGTTTTTGTATAGAATCAAAATTGGAGCTAGTTTTGTCTTTGAGCTTGTCAAGTTCCTTGAATACTTTATTTTGGGCTTGGTTTGGTATACAGTCCGCATTATGTGTTTTGATTTTATCATGGACTACTTCGTTCTTCTCTTTTAAATTAATACTCCCTTTGCAGCCATAATTGTAATTGGAGCATAGAAATATTATTACCTTCTGTGTATTTCTTTTTGCGATGATATTTGCGTCCTTCAAATAAAAGGGCAATACCTCCTCTTCGCGTTGAAATAAATTCGATATCTCTTAAAGACATTTCAATGAGGAGTGTAAGCTGAAAGCACTCCTATTATTTATAAGCAATGGAAATAAACAAGTTTCTAAGAATGTTCTTTCATTGACCTGTTGCAGATCATTTGACGGAAGATGTTTACTCATAACTGGCCAGTTATCATGAAAGAGTTTTCCCCCACGGAGAAAACACTGCATAGACAGTTACGGCTTTCATATCAAGCTTGTTTCCCGTGAGCGAGATCCAGCAGTTCGATACAAGTAAATTAAAACCCTCGATGGGAACCAGTTCCATATAAGTAAATTAAAAGCCTCGTATGGAACCAGTTCCGAAACTGAAAACCTGTTCTATAGACGGCTGAAGGGATTTAACGATCGCATTTCGTGGACTTAGCGTGAAGTTAAGACACTCTATTGGAACCATTGTTATTAGTAATAATTTAGGAATCGTGTTGATATTATTTTACTATGTTTACCTTAATTTGAATTGGAAATTACCTTCGTAGCAGTAAACTTATTTGTTATTGGTTTACTTGTATAATATTATTAATACGGTTTAGTTGTTTACTAAACCTAATTAATATTGTTTATTGGATAATTTTGCCGATTCAACGTGTTGTTGAATTATATCTTACAATTGTCATACTTGAACACTCCCTCGCGCAAAGCTGTTGTATGCTTTGGTCAAAGTATACAACAGCTTTGTCCGTCCGTCCGTCCGTCCGTCTGTCTGTTATACAACTTTCAGCTCAAGAACCGTAAGAGCCAGAGACTGGCGGTCAACGCCATTCTACTCAGCATAGTCGATATACCTCCGAAATGACTATGACCTATGACCTCTAATCTCAAGGTCACGTGGTATCACGTGACCTTTGCATATTACTTGAGCCATTTTTTCGAACTCTAAGATTTACGACAATTCATTGACGATTCTCACTTGTTTCTAGGTAAAAGGTACCCTTTTCTGTTTCCCTGATAACGTGTTTCTTTGCGAAATTTCATGACGATCGGTCGAGTAGCTCAGGCTTGAAAGCGTAACAAACAAACAAACTCATTCGCATTATAATATTAGTAAGGATTCAATAATATTACTAGAATAACAATATTGTTTGTTACTACAGCAGCATGTAAATTAATTCAAAATATTGTTATCGCAAAGTTACGTCTACGTTCAAGTATAACAGTATTATGCTATATTCTATACCGACCCTGGTTCTGAGCATCGTCTAAGATGTTAGGTATTTTTTGTAAATTAACTATCTGTATACATTTCGACACAAAATATTTTTTGTTATGAAATTATAATAATAAATAAATATTAGACAAAAGTTGCAATATTATTTGGCGTACAAAACCTTAAGTGGGCGGGTTTTAATTATGTTATATGGTGGTTAGAGGGATCGCTAGCTGTGTATGTAGGTGTAATTATAATCGGGCACGCCACAATCGTGGCGGTAAGTCCCGTTTTAGAGGAGTGGCTGGAGAGGCGGCATGGCGCTCTCACCTTCCGGCTGACACAGGTATTGACTGGCCACGGTTGTTTTGGCCAGTTCCTGTGTCGTATAGGCCGGCAGGCGACGCCCGGATGTCATCACTGCGGCGACTGCCGCGATGTTGTTGTGGACACGGCGCTGCACACTTTGGCGGATTGCCCCGCCTGGGCATGGCAGAGCCGTGAGTTGATCGCGGCAGTCGGACTGGTTGCCCTCTCACTCCCGGCCGTGGTTCAGTCTATAGTCCGGAGTGAGAGATCGTGGAACGCCGTCGCCTCCTTTTGTGAGGAAGTAGTTTCCATCAAGGAGGCGGCGGAGCGGGAGAGGGAGCGCTTAAACCCTCTCCCCAACCGCAGAACCGGGCGCCGGAGGGCGCGAGATGACCTCCAGCCACCCTGAGGTTTGACCTGGGGGGAGAGAGGGGGGGGTGAGCTGCGTGGGCCTGCTCGCCACCCGATCAGCACCAGGTCCGAGAGGCGGCCTGCGTGTTCCCACGTGCGCCTCTGTATCGTGTCTTTGTCCCTCCCAGGGGGACGGTGGAGGAAGTATTTCTGTGTAGTGGCCTGCCGTTCTACACGGCGGGCCGAAACCACGGCGGGGTCGCGATTGCATGTGAAAGCGATTCGCGCGGCCTCGCCGTCTATGGTTATGTCGAGGAACACCGTGGTAGGTTTAGTCGGTATTACCGGGGTATCAATTCCCTGGTGAGCCCGACATAACCTCTCCGTCGCCCCGCGGAGAGGTATGCGTCAAAGCATACCCCCACACAAAAAAAAAAAGTTGTAATTATAATAATGTGTGTAATATATGTATGTGCCTTTATTCAGGTATTCAGCCAGAAGATTTGGCGTTGAAGGAAGAGGACTGCACTTACCAACATTTAGAGCTTGGTTACTGGCTTCACATCACCAGTTTCAAACAGCTGCTCACTGATTCTGATTCGAGGTAATACTTTAGTTTTTAGTTTTTATTTCGTTGGCAAATGCTCCTGATCTATACCCTTTCGCCACAAGGGGAGAGAGGCGAGAGGGTTATGTAGGCTCTCCCAAGCTTCGGGCCTACCGACTAAAATCACCACGGTGTGCTAGTTCGCTTTGTATGGTAGGTGGCTCGCTGGAACTGAAACTACATCAGCGGGGTCGCTGATGTAGTTTCAGTTCCAGCGATCCATGAGTGCATTGGTCACTGCTGTGTGGGTACACAGCAGTGCCCAATGCACTCTTTTTAGTCCTGGACCAAATCATACGGTCTTCCTTACATCCAACTTAACAACTTTTCTTCTACCACTTTTTACAAAACTCGATACCTTTTTCATAAAACATATTTTTACAAGTTCGAAATTGTATGCGCCGCCCGCACATCGCCTCTCACCTCGCGATGTGTTTTTGGTTTCGCCGTTACTTTCTTTTGTGGTCGTGAGTAGTCTTAAGTTCTAGGCCAATCAATTTCAATACTTTTCTATTTTTGTATGAATTATGAAAAGTGGTAGAACATAAGTTGTGAAGTATAATTAAGGCACAGGTAAAAGTTTATTATTATTTTTCAATGAATTAGTATCATTTTATTAATCAGGAATCACTTTATTCAAATATCGTGATACAAATTGCAGGATGGACAATATTTACACTGATAATATAGAGTGATTAAATATTCCATGTTTTATGTCAAATTAATATAAATAGTGTCAACTCCTTCAGTAGTCAAAGTTTGAGAGTGGTTTCAAGCTTATTCTGCAATGTACGGCTGAGCTAATATGTCCATCATACAACATCGCATCCCAACAATCTCATATTGTATTCTTGCGGTTAATAATATTAGCATACCGCTCCTATTTTGTAGGTAACGCCGGTAAAACGGTAGTTACAGACACGTTAAATGCTGTGTAATTTTACTCTGTGATCTAAATAAATAAAGTTGGTTTTGTCTTTTTCAATATTTATTGGTTTTTATATTGTGTCTCATATCACCGTCGGCTTACGTAACATTAAGGGCGTTATCGGGCGTGCGCGCTCCTCTAGCGTTTGACCAGTGTCGAAATTACATGAACACGGCGCTCGCGTAGTTTTTGAGGCCTTAACGCCAGTGAGATCGGGCCCTTACACTTTATTTTGACTAGTAGATCCTTGTTGGTTTCGGTATGAATGAGCCAACTCATAGACCATCGATGTAAAGTAGCAGTATTCATACTCTTGCCTTACGTTCGATTAGCTCGAACACTAGAGAGTAAATTACCCTCCTGTCTTGTCGTACCTTCCTCTTACTTTAGGGAATCTGCTTACCATCAAGCAGATCGTGTGCTTGTTGGTCACCTTTTCAGTTACAGTGTGCAGTGGTTTGGTTATGTTTTCCTTGAAATCACTTATGCGATTACATAGCCGCTTATGGACACATACATTTCCACGAGGGGTGTTTACAGCTAACCATAAAGTAGACGGCTGGCCCCTCTGCCACCACTATCAATAAAAAGCCAGATTTAGCTTTATCCGCGTTCTGACGTCCTTAATACTTAACGGCTACTTGGTTACAATGACTTGACTGACTTTATTTACAGTGATGGTAAATATTTATGATTATATTTGCGCCTAGATTTTATCTAGTAAAATAGCTTTCGTATAATAAATACATATTACGTGATAATTAACTTAATAAACTGTGTCATTAAATTATATTATAAAATTGAATTGTTATGATAAGTGCTGAACATGAACAATATTTTGATTTATGGCAGGCGTCATGGAAATGCAAATTTTGTATCAAGAACTTAGTGTATTATTGTGGTGTATCAGGAAAATTATTGCAGTGGTGTGAGTCTTATCTTGTCGATCGATCCTCGAGGGTGGTAGTTAATGGTTTCACATCTAACTCATACGAGATTCCATCAGTAGTACCACAGGGATCTCATTCAGGCCCACTTTTCTTTAATATTTTATTAATGACGTAGCATCTTGTTTCTCTCACTCTCATATATATATATACATATATATATGCATATATGCTGATGATCTCAAAATTGTAAAACGTATTGACAATGATTGTGATACGGACAGACTGCAAGAAGATCTTGATCGTTTTTCCGAATGGTGTCTCGATAACAAGATGTTACTTAACGTTGACAAGTGTTACCTATGCACTTTTCTAGAAAAATTGTGATATCGATATTCATATCGATAACAGGCTGCGTTTTCACGCTCATGTCGATAACATAGTCTCAAAGGGTTTTAAGCTACTTGGATTCGTATTGCGTAACAGTAGGGAGTTCAAGCATGCCTCAAGCAATGTTTCTATCTTTTCATTTAGATCAGGCTTAGAATATTGTAGTGTTGTTTGGACTCCCTACTACGATATACATACGCGTCGCTTGGAAACCGTTCAAAAAAGATTCCTGTGGCATTTGCCTTACCAGTGCAACATGGCTAAAGTATTACCTTCCTATGCTACTCGTTTGAAATACTTTAAACTCATGACCTTGGAGAATCGTCGACAGATTTTAGACCATCTCTTCTTGTATAACATTTATAATAGCCATATTGACTGCTCTCATTTACTTGGTCAAATAAATATTATAGTGCAATATAAACTTGCTCGGTCGTCTAGAAACTAGTATTTCAACGCCAAAACCTCTAGGACAAATCTAGGGCATTTTTCATCTATCAACAGAATGCTAGTGCAATACAGTCGCCTGTCACGCCTACCTTCTATGGATATAGATTTATCCTACTCCTTGCCCAAGTTTAAATCTATATTGGTCGACAAGCTGATGTAGAATTGAATTTATACATTAATTTAATTTTAATTTAATTTAATTTATTTCAATTATATCTTTAATTTAATTATAATAATTATAATATTATGACATTATTTGATGATAATTACTGTCAGGATTTTAAGATTTTAAGTTACTTTTAAGCTTTTTAATAATTACTAACTTACTGTCATATCAATTTCCTTTTTTAATATAATTTATATGTAAACATAGTGTTTACATATAAATTATATTAAAAAAAGAAATTGCATGCGATTTGCAATGATTATTATTAGTTTAAATGCCAGTATTTGTTTGTATTTTGTTTAATGAAAGTAATGTCACTTTTTCGTAATTTCTCAAACGAGCATAAATATTAGTGGTTAAAGTATGAAATTGCCGATTTGTACTGAAAGATTAAAACTCGTTTTTTTCTAAGATGTACCATATTTATTTAATTGAAATATTTACCCTCATTATCTATACATGGGTGCTATCTAAACGGAAGTTCATTTATGCCTTTACGATAGAACTCCGGGGATATAGATTAGACAAACTGCCTCCTGAGAAGAAAATTTTTATCACGTAGAAAATTGTCCAAATCCCGAAGAAAATGGTAGTCCGTTGGAGTAAGGTCTGGCGAGTACGGAGGATGACGTATGGTTTCTAACTGTAAAGTTACAACAGTTTCTCATGCAGTGTGAGGTCTTGTGTTATCATGGGGCAATAATGGTGAAGATCTATTCACCGCCATTTTTCATTTCATCATTTCGCCATCATTGTTTAAATTTCGGCATAGTAAATATCTTCTGTTATTGCTTGACCAGACCTGAGAAAGCTATAGTGAATAACACCATGAAGAGACCACCAAACAGTTATCATTACCGTTTTATTGGTATGCTTTGCTTTAGGGCATTGTTGCGGCGTTTGACCTGGGCTCAAATGCCGTCATTGCCATTTTCGCTTACGCTTATCGTAAAGAATCCACTTTTCGTCTTATGTCACAATTCGATCAAATATTCCTTCATTTTTGTACCGATTCAACAAGGCAACACAAGTTTCAACACGCACTTCTTTCTGCAGATCAGTCAAATCATGAGGCACCCATTTTACATATTTTTTATCTAATTGATTTGATGCAAATGACCCAATATTATCGGTAGGGTAACGTTAAACGATGCCGCTAATTCCTGGGTAGTTTGACTCGGATCGGCTTCCACCATCTCCTTCAATTCAGCGTTATTAACCTGTGTGGGCGATCTTCCACCTGGTTTCTTCGTCAAGTCGAAGTTTCCATTACGAAAGCGTTTAAACCAAAAACGCTCGGTGCATTCATTAGCAGTCTCCTCTCCAAACGCAACGTTGATATTGCGAACCGTTTCTGCTACGTTAGTTCCGCGTCAGAACTGGTATTAAAAGATGACTCGGATTTTCGAAGTATCCATCTTTCCCGTCTAAGCTGAATAAAAAAGCGATTGAAAGTCGGAAATCGAATGTTGCACATTTTTTAAAAGAAGAGTCTTTTAAGTATCATGTGAAAAAGTATCACTCGAAAATCACACACCATGAAGGTTTTATGTCAATTAAAATTATCTATTACTACACAACGGCAACTTCATACTTTAACCCCTATTATATATATTTTTTATTGTTAATGCATGCCGTGGCAGCCTGTGAGTAAGGCGGCATTACGTAATGTATCCGTATTTATGTGTTATCACAATGTTTTTAATTAGTGTATGCTTTGTTGGTTGTCCATAAATAAATAAATATGGTTATGGTTACCTATCCTGTATTTTTCATTGTGAATGATTGATATTGTACACATAGCGACACATCAACCTAGACTGTTTGGACTTTGAACTATTAGAACTTAAACGCTGCAAATCGTGCGAGAGAGTGCGTTATATTTTTCTTACGCTCTATCCTTACCATTACATCGACATGACTATGCACTGTCCCTTTCCGACAATTCTCTATTTTGTATGTAGCGTAGTTCTGCGTATGTAGGCTGTCTAACTTGATGTGTAGCCGTGTGTACATTGAAGCCTCATACCAACCACTGCATAATAGTAGTACTACTAATATTCTGTAGACAATTAACATAATCTTCTTATCTAATACCAAGCATTGATATAATAATTAAAAGAACGCAGTTTAAAATTCAATTATCTACATGGGTCCAATAGGACAATAAATATATTGTAAGAAATAGAGTGCAGAGCAGTCCTGTTGGAAAAGTACAGCTATCTTACTTAACATGTCTGACATCAACGGTTAAACACCTTGATTTATGTTTCCGTTATGATTTGCCAGAATTCATTTATATTTAAGGTTCTAGCCTTAACAAACATTGCAATAAAAAATATTACATTTAACGATCCATAGTCCTTTTTCATAATCATCAGATCCTCGTCATCAAATATATCGATATGCCTAAAACAAACTAAATTTGTCCAAACTCGAAAGGTTTACTAGTAGCCGTTAAGGAGTTGCACTTTCCACCTCAAGATTTCATGACCAGATGATCGTTACTAAATATTATATGTATATTAGACTCGTTACAACAAACTAAATAACCCCGAACTCAAAGGGTTTACTAATAGCCGTATAGAGGTTGCATTTCCCATCTCTTGGTGTTTCATTACCAGGTCATTGTCACCAAATATAATGAATTGAACTTATCAAAACAAACCAAATGAACCCACACTCGAAGGCATTACTAGGTGCAAGAAGTTGCACCACCACCATTCGCCTGGCTCCATCATCAAATCAGCTCATTGATACCAAATTTTTGTATTGTCGTCCCTATTACATACACTTAAAAAGTTTTGAATCAGATAGAAATTGGTTAAAGATTTGTATACCTAATAATATCAGCCCTGTTTAAAACTGTCCCATTGCCATGCACAGGCCACTTCTCAGTTTGGGAAGGGTTAGGTCATAGTCCACAGCGCTGGCCCAGTACAAGGTGGCAACAATAGAGTGCCAGTTGTAAAATATTAATTTCCTAGGTGAAGAAAGAACATTTTTGATTATAGATTGTCGTCAGATATACTGTCGATGACGCCATCAAACAAGAAGATCCCTGAATGTCGTCTAAACATTGATCCCTCTGAGGACTTTTTCCTGGATCGCTTGACTAAGGTTGACACGGAGGGATGGGAGCCAGTGCTGAGCCTCATGCACCAGTTCGCCGAGATGTTTAACTTCTATGACTACGTCACACTCGGCGCTAAGATCGCCAGATACGTCGACACGGTGAGTACGCTGTAGTTGAAATAAAACTACAATATTGCATAATGTAATGTTTTTATTATATTAGACATTGGGTATACAATAGGAATTGGTTTAAGATTCTTAGAATTTAACAATTATATTTTAAATCGCTATAAATAATGATACGTTGGTTCGAAATAAATCTCTAAAATGTTCTTGTCGGAAATTGAGGTATTTTCAAAGTTTTGGGTTGCTTTTCAGCAGCCATGGTCAACGGTAAAATTAAATTAAATCTAAATAGTTTTAATAATAATTTAATTAGCTTAAAAATTAGTAAAGTTTAATAGTAGTAGTAGTGTAACAATTTTCAAAATTATGTAATAAAGTGTCAAATAAACAACGCGATAAAATCCGTATATAGTAGTTTAATTTCAATGAATAATATTCGCGTAAACAGAAGACAATATTTTATAAAATACAGTTACCATATAATACAGTATTTTAGTGTCCGACCGAAACTAGTTTTTACGGCCGAAACCGAAACTGAAACCAAATTTCGGCTTTGGTCTCGGTTTCGGTTTCGGCCGAAACTGAAAGCCAAACCTTCCATATAAGGTCATGTTTTCGCGGGAAAACAAATAATCAGTCATAATCAGTTTTATTTTAAATCACATTAATTATTCAGTTTATGATATCTGAACTAATCTAATGATTGATGACATAACATATATTATCACTCCTTATTTTAGCTAAATGATTTGTGCTTTTTGAAATAAGGAGTTTTTTTTAATACATCTGCGTACTACGGCTTTTTAATATTATTTACGAATAACTTACGAATATAATAAAAGGTACAAATCTAAAAAAAGAATATATACTTTCTACCTAGTATGTTTAGATACAAAAAACAAACAATACTCTCTTAAGAACAAAATAATATCTTCTAAACTTTCGTCATTTTGTATATGAACTCACTCTTGTTTATGAACTACAATAACATTAAAATTAAAACATACAACCATTGAACATGTTTAATGCAAATAATATTCAAGATATGAAAATAAAAAGAGTTTTGCGTCGAACAAAAAAAAAGTGAAATTTAAATGTTTAATTGAGCTATAATCATAATAATTTTAATGGCCCGATTATTATTAGTATTTATAGTTAAACAATCTAATATTATAAGTAGGAAACAATAATTTATCAACATTTTCGCCTCGCAAATTATAATTTATAATTTTATTTATTCATTCAATAATATTACATGGGTATACATTATTGTTATTAGTCTAAAATAATATTATACTACAATAAATTATAATTATCCTTAATCTGGTACGTTTTACTTATACTTTAATCGGTATACACATACATATGTATCGGTATACAATAAAATCGTTTTCGATGGTCCACCCCATGAGGTAATGCAGTAAGATATGATTGACTGACATAATGACAGGTATACTTGTCTTAGTAATTTAAAGTTAGCGGCTAAATTGCTTCTTCTGTCTTAATAAATCTGACCAGCAGCACTAAATAGTAGTTCACTGAAAACAGTTGTCGGTGAAGCCGACAAGAAATTCAGTGCAATCTTTCTCAAAGACAGAAATGGACTAGAATCTCAGTAAGAATAAATAACTGCGATTCTTTGTTATCTTGGCTCAGATAAGTAATAGGTATAGTACATAATATATAGGTATCAGTTAGCATTAACAACAAAGTTAAACTGACCGAAAATATATAATAGATGCCTAACCTTTATTGTTAGTACGTAACGTACGAAGACCTATGCATTAAAGAAATTGAATTTCGTTATTCATTAACTATCATGAACTAAACCGCATCAATAGCGAACTAATACTTCCCAGTTTCGAAATAATCGTATAATCACTCGTAATTTCACGAGAGCACGTTTCCGTGTCTCGGAGAGTACTTTAAGCCGTCGGTCCCGACTGTCATGAACATCTATGGCAGTCGTTATTGAGAAAGTCAGTACCCTCTAATATCCCGACACTGGTCTAGCCTTAGGGTATCGTTAGCCTTTGGGTTGCGGAGGTCAGGTAGCAGCCGCTCCGTGTAAAAACTGATATCCAGTCAAATCCGGTTAGACTAGAAAAGCCGATCCCAAATGACTTAGGAATAATAAAGGCTAGGGAGAAGAAAACTCGTAATTTCACGAGAAACAAAACAAACTACCGCAAAGTTCGCGGCGCAAACACATACAAGATATGACACGACTATGACGCGGCAAAATGACACTTCGTCACTCGCAGCTCAGTGCACCGAACATTTCCAATCGCAGTGCGAAATCCTCTGAACTTAGTTTCGGTTTCGGCCATAGTTTCGGCTGGATAGCAGCCGAAACCGAAACTAAGCCGAAACCGAAACCGAAACCGAAAGTTCGGTCGGACACTACAGTATTGTTATTTTTTTAATATAATATTACATATTATAGAAAACTAAGTTCTTACACATAATTGATGAAATGTGATAGCATTAAATTAATAAAGTATATTGCCCTCAATATATATTTAGTGGAAAATATCCTTTTATTTAATGATACTTTAAAATACAATTACAATTATTCAAAATAACTTTGACGACATAATATAACTTTTTAATAATCTTTGTCTGAAGACGTAAATACTTCCCGTTAAACTTCTAGTTCGCTCTGAAGTAGCGATAATCTGCTAAGTTCCTTCTTGCCCGCTCCTCGCGCTCACCCCATCCGCCTACCTACTGCTTGTCATTGCGACGGTATCTAAAACAAATTTAGATGGTACTAAAAATAGTGCTAGGTATAGATATCTGTATAAAAAAATACTGGTGTTCCGTAGCGGCCGGACTCATGGGCGGCTGCAGCGGCGGCCGGCTGGTGGTGCGGCGCGGGCGGGCGCGGCGCGTGCGCCGTGCGCTGCCTTGCAGCCGCGCGTGCCGCCGCGCCGCCGCGACGTGCCGCGCATGCGCCGCGAGCACTCGCCGCATTGCTACACATGTAAGTAACACGCCGGCTGGTGGTGCGGCCCGGGCGGGCGCGGCGCGTGCGCCATGCGCTGCCTCGCCCTTGCTACACATGTAAGTAACACGCCAGCTTTGCCATCGTCGTCCCATCAGGCAACATGGCAACAAAAAGAGAAAATATATATGGCCTTATAGTATGAGCTTTCTGCATTTAAAATAAACCTTCGTTGGTTTTTTTTCAGTCAATCGAAACAGCAGGACGCTAAAGAAGTGGCCTATCTGTCATTCTATGCACAACCGAAGAGTAAAATTGAAGCATTCCTAGTTGGCGTTTCGCATACGTATTTAGTAAGTATACACTTTGGAATCCTTTGTCCAGGATAAACATTATTTTTCTATTTATCTATTTAAAATGACACTTTCCCCAACGTATATTCCATGAACATTTCTAGAGTACACTCTGACAGTTGAAAAAAACGCGCTGTAATTAGGCCTGAATGGCACCACTATATAAGTTAAAATTTCAAAACCGGATGAAGACTGACTGACTTCAAGCAGAAAAGACTTCGTTGTGCTATCACCGCCTACAAACGCACGCTTTATGCAAAAAAATGACATGCTGCGATAGGGCTACATAGTCGTCAACGGTGATGAGGCAACCCCTACACCTACAAGTACTGCAACAAACATCTACACCAGATGTTGTGACCAATGACGATATCCAAAATATTCTACTTCAGTTTATAAAATTTTATGTTTTTTAAAGACTTCTGCACTTGACAAATTTATATCGTGAGATGAGTATATTAATACTTATAACATTCGCAGGCCGAATACGAACCGGCTGTCTGGATGTACCGTTACGCGTTAACGTTCGACGACAAGTTCCTGCCCGCTAAAGCGTGTCTCCACGCCACCATGTGTCTGATGCTGTTCGGCGACTCTGCGAAAAATAAAGCTAAACAAAACTAAATTGGTATCAAATATATTCAAAAATAATGTCATTCATTTTCACAACTAAACCAAACTGAAATCGACACATGTATTTGTAAAAGTTGAATCCGGCGCGCGTATGCAACTAGAACTGTGATGTTCGAAACAGGTTGCGTACCAATTTTCGATATATTGTGGTATGAAAATTGTATTTTGAATAAAAGGCAATTTGTTTGTCATATTACGAGTAGTTATTCCGTGTCAAATGTCGATTTCTTACCATTCGTTAAGACTCAATGTTACATCGATGCTTTTCTTTACTGCTTAAAATAAATATTAATTTAAGAAGCCATAATGGCACATTTTTGTACAATAGTTGTACCAATCAATTTTGTCAACTACACTTAAAGTTTCCCAGTCAGAAATCAGAAACTGGTTGATGACTGTTACAGACCAAATCAATGAGTTTGTGATTGCTGGTTTATCTGTATTGATAAGAATTGTCGACGGTTTAGTCGGTTACCTCACCCAGTTTTCGTGAGCAACGATTAGGTTACGATTGATATGCAATCATTAAGCGTAAGTGCAAACTATCTTTTTGGTCAAGACAAGCTACTTTTCAAGTGTCAAAATCAATGATTAAACGAAAACGAAAGTGAAGCGTGTACATAGTGAATCTGCTATTTTTACATTGATCAGTCATTCCATCCATCCATACATCCATCTTCCTCCGTGCATACAAAATGTCGAGCGTAACAGCATACATATTTTTCTGACCGTGTCTAAAAATTATAATGTTCAATAAGGCCACGGAGATCAGATAAACATGGGCATTTCTGGCTATTATGCTTTGATAAACGGTTTACATAATATTATGTAACAAAACATACAACGCTTTCTTTTTAATTTAAGAGAGTATGTAACACATCAAGTTGGACACCCTATATAGGCATAACTACGCTACATACAAAATAGAGAATTGTCGGAAAGGGACAGTGCATAGTGGTGTCGATGTAATGGTAAGGATAGAGCGTATCAAAAATATAACGCACTCTCGCACGATTCGCAGTGTTCAACTTCTAATAGTTCAAACTCCAAACAGTCTAGGTTGTTGCGTCACTGTGTGTACTAGCTGGGTGTAGGTATGAAAGCTTCAAAAGACTTTTTGTAAATATTATAAAAGTAGTTAACACAATCATTAAAACATTATATTACACACATGTCTTTAATGACCTATTTAATTGTGAAATAGTTATTACAACGCGGCTATTTTAATAGTTTTTAAATGGTTGTTTTAGTAATGTGCAGAATCAGGAATTATGCCCTTTCTTCAAAATACCGATTCTTAATGCCTCCATTTTTGATGTTTCAAATTATTCGGCTTTGTGTTACCAGTTTAAATATTGCTTGATGAACGTTGTTAGGATTTTACATAGTGATTAATTCCAAACAAATTATAGTAACTATTATCTTTTTAATTATTTAAGGCAAAGGGAACTACTCGTGTATTTATTTATTAAACGAAGTGTTTTATGCACATTTCCTGGAATATACATATGAATTAAAGCTATTTCTGTTTCAAATCGCTGCTGTTAGTTTATAGTTTGCTCTCAAAAATATCTAAGACACATTTTTGGTTTCAAAATTTGCATAATTAATTTCATAGTTCGCATCTTTCTTTATTTTAGTCAATTTGCTTCAACAAATAATAATTAACGATTTTATAAACTAGAAACTATTTGCGTATATTGAAACGTAACTTTCATAGACAAGACATATTTAAAAGCGCGCTTGTGTCCACGCGTTTGGCGCTACATGCTGAAGTCATTTGCTTCCCTTCGCCTTAATATCCGCCTATAAGAACAAATATTGAATCATTCCTTGTACCTTGTGCTTTTAATATACACATTAGTTAGTATAGGTATTAATGTTTTTGAATTTTATTGTTTTTTATCCAAATATCACATTATTGCGCTACAGTGAAATCATCTGGTATTTTCACATCATTGTATCTTTTTTGCCGAGATCGGTATTACATGATTGAAACTATGATGATACTTTAAATTTTACGCAGTCGTCCCTGACAGGGTTCATTTCCAAATGAAACCTATTAGAAATAGCGAAAAATATTCAAGAGCCTCGGGGCAAATTTGTATGAAAATTAAATTCGTACCTATTATAAAATTTTAAATGATAAATATCCCTAGCCAGGATTGGATTTTGAAATAAACTGTTTAGGCATTCAAGTATTAGGTACCTATTAAATATTATCGAATAGATATGTAGTAAAAAATCATATGATTATAATTTACGTCACACATCTAAATTCTATCTACCCGCATTCATCATTAGAACATGTTCTTCGCTATAGCCTATAGGTTGGGTTTGGCCATCAAGGCATACTTGGTTAATTCTATAGCCACGGCTGATCAATATTACAAAATATATCTTATAGTTCGAAATGATTATGTAATATTTAGTATTTTGTACTATAACCACATAATTTTTGCACTAAGAAAATGAAATTAAGAAATAAGTACATTTTGTTTAATTTGGAATAATTTATGTTTTATAACGTGAAGCAGCGAGTTCTGAGATATGTTTTTACTTTGTGTAATAACTGTTTAAAAAATAAAAATATATGCGTCCATAAACGATCATGGACGCCTCGTAAACTAGACCCGGTGTGATTCAAAAGATGCAACACCTGATCTTTTACTGTTTATGTCTATATGTACAATTGTACAACATATCTATGTATGTATGTGTATAATGAAACAGTGTTTTATATATTGATCGATCAAAATAGGATTGTAGCCGAAACCGAAATCGAAACTTCGTCCTCGGTCTCAGTTTTGGCCGAAACCAAAATGGAAATATTTTCAGATATAATATTTCTATTGTATCTTGCAATGTAGTGTCAAATGATATTATTTCTGTCATTGCAACATCCACTTCATTAAAAGTGAGATATTTACATTTAAATGTTGGGCCCAATATAGACGCAACTCTCAACGTAGAACTAAGCTGTCAACTATAAGCTATGACTTTACCTAAACGAATGGCGACATTTCAAAAACAGTAAGTTTCGATGACGAAGTTTCAGGTCATTTTTGGTCGTAACTAAAACTATATTTTTATGGCCGAAACCGAGACAGAAACGATATCTTTGGTCGGTCACTAAATTCTAACATTACTATTTTGCTATCGCTCAGGATCATATTAACAAGGCGTTCTCAGCAACACCCCAAGTGCAGCAAGAATGCTGTGTCTCCTATCGTAGAGTTATACATATGACACTGTAATAGACATTTAATACTTATATAAAATATATCAATACAACGCAATTACATATTGTATTCAAGGAAATTGGTTTTCTTTTGGTATGTATCCTAATAGTTGTAGTTTTCAGTTCAAGTGGCAAGACGAGGCTTTAGTTTAGGAGCTCACACACCACCGATGGTTCACGTAAGGTCAGACTTTGTTCAGATGTCTTTGTAAAATAATAAAATGAAACATATGTTATACTAAATAATGTAGTTCTTTATATCAAGTATACATAATGACTTAAGTAGGTATGTCTACATAATTTCTGTCGTACGTTGTATAATAATGTTATCGTATGAATTGTTCCTCTGTAATTGTTTCAGTTATTAGCGCTTTAAGACTGAAGTGTTGTATCAGTTCCAATAAACTTAAACATTTGTATTTCATGTTTTATTTCGTCACTAGTTTTCGTCGTGGGAAGTAATGCCTTATGATCATGTCAAAATCACATGTAAAGGCTTACGGCTCATGTACCCTTGGTATATGTACCGTCGTCAGCCGAAGACGACTTGCGTTAAACGAGGTCGACTTCGCCTAAGTTAAGGCTTTCTAAACTGTCTAAATTCGGCTGCCAGCCGAAGTCTATCTGTTGACCTAGTGTAAGAAATTACCTTCTTAAGTTAGGAAGCCTAACTCGTCCAGCGACCCAGTGTGAACGAAGTCGACCAAGCATCAGCATCAAGCTACAAAAATGTGCTTCTTTGCCTATACATTTCTCTATCTGAAAGAAAGAAGTTCACGTTAGACCAGTCTAGCTATCAATATGATGGGCAACTTAGAAAATACTGCACCATAGCTATTCCGTGTCTCAAGGAAGCCCTTAAGACAGGGCATATGGTGCAGTAAGCACAATGCACTAAAGAAACGGTTCACTGGTGTCACGGCTAGTCACGGCACGTTGGTGTCATTCAATATGTTCAAATTAAGAGCTCGAAATACTTGCCCACCTTCCATCGGCTCTTTAGATTTGTATTCTCTACATGAAATAATAAAATAAATTTTGTGGTTGATATCAAATATTATATTATACCTCAATAATACGCATTTATACTGTTTAATACCAATTAAATAGAAATTGGAAAACAGAAGAGGCAGTTACCCAATGGTTAAGTCATTGAACTTGCGATTGATAAGTTGTGGGTTTGAATACTTCGAATCCCTCCATTGCACTACCGATGTGAATCAAGTGTAAACTTAACACAGGTATATTAGTTTAACTAAACCGGTAAGCAAGAATGCTAGTAATTTGTAACCCAAAATAGTAAGCTTAATAAAATGCAGCACGTTTTGATACGATTATTATGTAAGTATCTATAGCTTTTTCAGCTATGCTCCTGTGGTTCTAAGTATCTATTTAATAAAATCGATCCGTTTCATCGATTATATCATTTCAAAGAGACCGTCACTATCTGCCCTCTAACCTATACAAGAATCCCGTTGATCTATGGCTCCATTACTACGTAAAGGAAGAAGAAAGTATCCAACAGACTATTCTAAATTCAATAACTTTCTGGATGATTAGATAAGCAATGGTGTCACGCTGGTTCCGATTTTACCATTTTGGCATGAAACGATAATTAATAGTAAAAAATAATATTATCCGTTGCGCATTTGACTTTTTACCAACGTATATAATTAAATATCATTATGCTACATACTTTTAACGCGCACAGCTTACGCTTTTCGATAAAATATTAACCTAATTTCTACTGGATAATCCAAAGATTTCTCAAACAAACGTACTACGTATACCGCGCGACATATTTTTTGGCTTAATAAGGATCAATTTACTCATCAAACTTAAGTAGATTTTATAAAGAATTTTCATATATACATCTAGTAGGTAATAAAACAATCCGTTTTGATGAACAACAAAATGTTGCCGCAGCGCGCTGTGGCTGTGAGTGGGGCTGTTGGAACCGCAGTGTAGACCGAAGACAGTGAAACGCCGACAACAACTATTAGAACACGCACAAGAGCATTACGAATCACTAGTCCTGTGCAGCGCCCAATAGCTGTTTCAGGCTTCATACTCTTTTCTTTCTTCAGTCGTACACTTGAGCTGAAATGATAATATTCAGGAGTGTCCATTTCTAGCATATTTTCTATTCATATATTATACTTAAGTGCCACGTTATATGGTGACGTAGATACCGAATACATGCACTCGGTATGCTTTATACTTGAAATGAGCACACCAACATATATAAAAATGTACCAGTACCAAACCAGATAGCTTTACACAGTTTTAGCCAAATCGCGAATTGCGTTTCTAAAGACATTACACGCATAATATGTGTGAGTACACTGGCATGCAGTCTTAGTTTAATTAACAGGCAATTTACAAATAGATTTATTGGACACGTCAGATGATCAGTACCTATTCTGCGTGGTCTTTCAACGGAATCCTTGCTCCTCAATCACTTCGCTATCGATTCATCAACGTGACCACAAAATCTTTCGATAGTTAAATGGTCTCTTGAATATACAATAGGTTTGGGAACTAAATTCTAGTTGTATAATACACAAACGGCTAGCTGAATGAGTTAGTCACAAGCATAGGTACATTAAGGTTACTGACACATTAGGTTTTCTACAATAATTAAGCACATATACATTGTTTAGGTACATCATATTTATTTTCTGGCGAGCCTTTCTTACCATCGAGAGGACCTTATGGTGCTCCCACATTGGCTTTGTTACAAAATGTTTACAAACATTTTTTAACAGTAAACATTTATTAACAAATGTTAGGAGTTGTTACATTCTGTTTTGAATTGTTAGATGTTTTGAGTGCTCCTATATTGATGGAAAATGTTTACAAACATTTTTTTACATTTTAACACATGATATCGGTTCGCTGTTTGGATTTACGTCCCGAAGTGTCTACACGAAAATGGAAGAAGATTTGCTCAATGTACTATTTGTTTAAAAAAAAGAAAGAGCGCTCTATCTGGATGCGCCAAACGCTAAGAGCTAGAGAAAAGTATAGTACCTATAGTCCTCTGTACCTCATGTCGTCTGATTAAAGGTTTACAAACAAATTATATCAGATGTTTTAATTTGTTACAATTTGTTAACAAATAATTTTGTTTAGAAATGTTAAGTAAACATTACCTAACATGAAAACATTTTAAAACATTTGTGATCAAATGTTTGCTAAAAATGTTTACTAATGTTTGTAAACATTATGTAACAGCAGTGTAGGAGCACTATTATGATCACATAGATGAATTTATTGATATACAACAAGATTTAATTTATCATAGTTATACAGAATCCGACCAAATATGTTTTTATAAATAGTAAAATAAATTTAGGATTTTGAAAATATATGGATCAGTAAGTATTAAATGTTAAATGTTGAAAATGAAACAATAAGCAGGTACGGTACATGTTAATTTTCTTTCTCTAAAGTTTAAAGATTTGGCCAGAGATATTAGAATATACAATGATTAAGTAAAAGTGCAATAGAGTTAATTTATATTAAAATTTTTGACGTTCATATGTGTTACTTTATGACCTAAATGAATATATGATTTTTGATTTAGACATCTTAAATTTAATGAACTAATTTTTAGATGAAGCGTGAATCTATTGATTATGGTCAATTATATTTAAACAAATACAATCACAGGTAGTACCTACTTAAAAAATAAGTATATTGTAACAAAACCCGTCATCAGATTGCGATTTTGACGTAACAGTTACACGGATTCCAATAACATATCTATAATTATAATACATTTACATTAATTATGATCAATACAGTCAAGCTATAGAAAGGCTTGTCGGAATGTCTCCTTATGTGTGGAGCACGCTATATAGGTATATAAACCTATTTACCATTCCAGCCAGAAAGCAGCTGAGATGGTGCGTTTTCAAATTTATAAACAATATTGAAATTGTAGTTGATATCTTAGGCGTTATAGTTTTTAAGGATCGTTATGATTAATTGAATTTTAACCCCGAAAAATGAATAATCATACTTGATAAACGTATACCTAAACGATTATAACTAGGTATTCGTATTAAGACTGCGCCGAGCGTAAGACGCGGTTGGACTGAATGACAGAGCTCGATATTCAAATCGGCGCGCGGCCGCCATAGTAAAATTGTATGGAGGATTTGAAGTGCTTTTTTGATAAATATGTATGTTTATTCTTCTCTCTTAGCCTTTATTATTCCCAAGTCAATCGGGGTCGGCTTTTCTGGTCTAACCGGATTTGACTGGATATCAGTTTTTACACGGAGCGGCTGCCACCTGACCTCCGCAACACGAAGGCTAACGATAACCTAAGGCTAGACCAGTGTCTCCTGACATATTAGATCCTGGATATTAGAGGGTACTGACTTTCCCAATAACGACTGCCATAGATGTTCATGGCAGGCAGGACCGACGGCTTAACGTGCTCTCCAAAGCACGGAGCAGGCGATAATAGTCAATCAATACGCACATAATTTCGAAAAGTCATATAACTTCCGAAAGTCAGAGGTGCGCGACGTGGGTTCGAACCCGAGACCTTCTGCATTGCAGTCTGTTGGTCTCCCCACTGGGAACTTTATGTTTCGTTTAAGCTGTAAAATAGGATAGATTTCTACTGTTATAATCTAAAAATCACGTAACACGAGCTTACGGTTTTGCATTTTTCGTGTAAATTTACGTAATTTTGTAGGTGAAAATATTAATTGTTTTAAGTTTTTTACACGGATATATTGTAAACACATTCATTGTTATGGTAAATGTGTATTTTATATTTGTATTAATCAAAAAGTATTGATTTTATTCACTTAACTGTGACCGCCTGTTTTGGCACATTTCGCTCGGCGCAGTCTTAATGGATTACGGTAGAGTAGCATGTGGCATATGTGTTCATACTGTACCATACAGACAGTATTTCAAGCCTAAAATCTTGTATATATCTTAATATATTTCGCGTTACAAGGCTATTTATTAGGGATATGTTACGATCCTTAATAACTATGACGACACTTAACGGTTATCCAAATAATAATTCATATAATATGTATAATAATAGATACAGATAAAATTAGCAATATCTCATTAAAATTCGAGCAGTTTATATTACTAATTAATTATTGTGTGATAAAGTGTAGGTGAAGGCAACTAATTACTACAAAAAGTCTACTAAGCACTAAATTTATTTATAAAAAAGCACTTACCAGAAATGCCATTTTCTGAGCCTATGTTAAAAATCCATGCTACTGTTTCATGAGCATGCATTATCAGGTGACATTCGTGTTGTGCTGCGTTGTGCTGGATAAGAGTTACTTAAAACGATTTAAAGGGAGTATGACAGGTTGCTTGAAACTACTATTAAAGAACCCATATTCAATATTAGAGGTGATTCTTGATATTTGTGAAGTAATCTTAACTTGCAATGAGCCGTTGCCTGATGCAAGATTAGGACAATTTCTCGAAAAGACTAGTCTACAATATTGCAATTGAATTAGTACGGACAGCTGCAGTTGCCAGCAGTGAGATAACGAGGGAATAATCACCATCGATGATAGCAACTCGAATATTATAACAAAAATATTTCTAATACAAACTCTTTGGGATCACTCCGAGTTAAATATAACAGGCCTGTCATTTATCAAGACGTGCCAAATGATTTTCAATTTGTGGATGATTTTACCATTACAAACTGTGACGTGTTTTTCGATTCCTGATTAGCGTCATAAGCCTTAAAGCTTAAAGTGCTACATACAATGTAGATACTACTGTGCTTTTCTAATTCAATACTTATGTCCTTGGTACAAATGATTGCAGATCGCCATTTAAAAGGTTTGAATAAAGTTACTGGGAAAATAAACAACAACATCGTGATTTTATTATACAGAAATATATAGTGAACAAAAGACGCCATTACACTGTTATAATTAATAGGTACCTACTCTAAGCTAATTAATAATTTCCTAGGTGGTCAGTACCTTAGTAGGTACAGCAGCGACACCACATACGTCTGCTAAGTAGTTGCCGAGCACACATAGATTTCTTAATTACTCGACGTATCGGGACAGAATTTCAAAATGGCGACCTTAATAAGGCTCTGCAGGAGCTTAAAACTTGAAAATATCAACGCAAGTGCCAAACACTGAGCAAATATCTGAGCATCAAGAAGAATTAGACTTTTTTAGCCATTTTCAAAATCTATCACGTCGTTTCATTAGGTATGTACAATTATGTTATGATTAAAATTTGCGATTTCTCAAGCCTGACTCAATAGGTAGCAGTAATTGTAACCACATAGATACAGTATCGACGATCTTTAATAGCTATGCAATGTCCACACAAGTGTGATTATAAAGACGAGCCTGCTCTTTCTGTATAGAATATTTGTAGGATAGCATTGTAACAAGGCTACAACACTTGACGTCCAGGAGCGTGCTGCAAGCGATCTAAATCGCGAATTTAAAGCGTTGCGTTCACAGTAGGCCCGCAAATCACGTACACTCTTTGATATTTCGGTGTACCTATGCACAGGTGAGCTGTAACTGTACGTAACCGCTGCATATTTATAAACGAAAAATTAAACAATAAATTAAAAAAATAACGTTGTATATAAATATACATCGATATTGACTTCAGCAATATTTCGCGTCGTATTATAAACACCGTGCAACTACAAAACAGCTTTACTGTCTGTTAGACAGGATTAATTGACACCTACATTATCTATTTAGCCCGTAGGTGTACCTACTAGATGTTCACACATTTCTTTTGAAATGTACGCGATATCAAGTATATTTCCCGGTCAAGGAAAAAATAATATGTTTTTTCCTGTTGTCACAATAAGTGGGTTCTTGAGTAGAGATTTTATTTCATTATTGAAGCACGAGTAAAAGCTAATCTTTTACTTGTGCTTAAATAATGAAATAAAATCTAGGGAGATATTATCTTACCTTTCTGCATGTATTCAATAATTACACAAATTACGTGTGTAAATTTTAAATTAATTATAATCTTCTCTTACATAAATAGGTTTTTATATTCAGCAGAGTGATAGAAAAACACAAGTAGAATCAAAGATTTCTCTATTTTCAGAATACGTTTAGGTAAGTATATATTTATTAATACGCGAATAAAGTATTGACATGGTATTATAAAGGATTTTATGGAGGACATTGAGATTAGGCACCAATATTCAACATATACATATTTTCATGATGCAAGCATGAGAAAATATCGCGAGAATACGCGGCGCATATTTAGTTTATACGGGATACGAATCCAAAAAAATGTTTATTAGTTAGTGTATATGTTTGAAATGAATTGAATTTAGGCGTGTAGAGATTAACATATGTAAATGATGAAAACATTGTAGTTGAAATTTTAAAGAAATGTACAAATACTTTTCAATTTTAATTGCCTTCTTATAATTTATAAAATACATGTAATTACGCACGCAAATACTATAAAAATCTACATACACAATGATCATGCTGTAACATAAAACATAAAAACACATGCTATACAATATACAACTGAAATGCTACATACAAAATACCGGACAGAGAGTGCCTCGCACTATAAATACGGCCAGCGACGTAAGTATCTGAATATCGAACAATTTTACAAGGATTTCTAATGATTATCCTGTAATTATGAATAATTGTATTAAGTAACCTTTTTACTTCTACAGTTATAATGATCAATATTGTCTACGGAGATACCTTTTCAAATTATTCCTTTACTTACATTGCTGACTGTAAGTAACATTTTGTACTAAGTGAAATGCAGCAAATTTTTGAACTTGTATTTAAATATGTGTTCATATAGACAACAAATCAAAGTTGCGATTTAAGTATAGTCATTTTTCTGACTCGTCTTATTTAGTAAATAAATAAAGTATTGGTAGATAAAGATAATACTAAAAGACCCATATCGTATTGTCTTTCTATTTTTGTCATCTCTGTTTATTAGACAGGGAATATAGTCTAAAAGCAGTAACTCAATGATTTTATAATGATTTTGTTGTGTGCCAAATAAGACAGAAAAGAAAAACTGACTATAAATACTCATAGATAGGTATGTACATTCATCACTTAATATCAATAAGTAAGTTTTCGAAATAAATATTATTTTAACAAATACATATTTGAGCAATCGTACCTGTATGTTTGTAAAAACAGTATAAAGTATAAAAGTGTACCAGTATAATTTATGAAAACAATAAGATCAGAGTTAAATCACACAACAAGATATCTCCTACGGTGAATTAAGTCGTTTCAAAAAGAGTTCCTAATGACTCCTTGGGTTGCTGGTAAGTCCTTCCGTAGGTAAACGCGGTTGTCTTCTATCGTAGAGAATGAAACGCCCGCAATAGCCGCTGTCACACGCACAAGAGTATAGCTTTAACTAATCTTGTGCAGTGGCCAGCAGCTGCTTTGGGCTTCATTATAAACTTATTGACGGCCGCACGCGAGGATGTCTTCCGACGACTTAAAATACCCGAACAAACTTATAATAACAAAATTAAATTAAGTAAAATAAACATGTCACATCTTTCCCTCACACACTAAAATATATTTAAAAACATATACAAAGAAAAATTATCATCAGAAAACAATAGATACATAAATAAATATATAAAAAAATAACACCCCAGTAATAAATAATAATATATTTGTAACCTATTTAATAGTGAAAGTATAAAAACAGCTTAAGTTATTTAATGCGTCCGCCGGTTTAGTGAGAATGGACGCAAAAAAAACGAAGGTATCGGTTACGTCGTACGTTTGTAACTAGTAGGTAATCTGTGGTAGCTGACGCAGCGGCTAAGCGAAGCCCCTCGGATGGAGCGAAACCATACTACTGCCGTAACCTCATATAATACTGCGACATCATCATATTAGTATTTAGCGTCATGTATGCAATGTATGTCATTTAAATTTGTTTCTATTTCCGTAGTAAGCCTTTTGGCCCTTAGGTACGTACAAAGGACGTACAAGGGGTTATGGGTCCAACATGCAGAGGTTCCGTTGAGAGTTTTAATCTAGGATAGAACTCCTATTGGAGCACTATCCACGTAGTGTCGGAAACTACTGCTAAATATGGAATAAATCTGGGCTATTTAGATGGGTTTAAATCGTTATTAATGCATTAATTCTTCAAAAGACTTTTTTAATATAACTTTGTCTGCTAAATTGATCAGTTAATACACGTACTTTACCGAACAGTTCAGTAGTTAGTGACCATTTCACGTAGCACTTGTTATTTCAAATTATATATACCTACCGTCAAGCCGGACGCCGACTTTTTAACTAAAATCTCAATAATAAAGCCCGATTTAAAAATCCAGCTGGTAACACTGGTAATCATAAACGCAAATGTGGGAGCTAATGCCACTACCGTACTACCACGGAATAAGAAAATAGCGATCTTTTTGCTGTTGGTTTCACAGTGTAATACCTATTTGTTAAAAAAACATATTACAAATTAATGTAAGTCCAGTTTATGAGCTGTAACTGCTGAGCTTGGGCTTCGTCTCAGTATGAGATGGGTTAGTCATAGACAACCATACTGTTCAAATGCAGGTTGTCAGCTGTTATCTTCGATATTAATAAGTAATAATAATTTCTTCACGACATTTTCCTTCGCCGTTGAAAAGCGCAATAATTAAATTCAATCTAAAACATGTACCTACTATTAATATTATAAATGATTTGAGCGATTGAATACTTAGGTAATTGTTATTTAGCCAAGAAAGGGTAAAAGGACATTTATTTAAATAGTTATTATAGCGTGCACAAATCACGGACAAGACACACTTTTTAATTAACGGTTTTAAAGCAGAGGATAGCAGTTTGTTTACAATGGAAAACACACATTGTGCTTCTAAAACGACGAACTTTCGGCAGGAAAGTTACTCGCACAGAATGAAGAGCCCATTTGCGTTTATTTCTCTTAGTATCTATGCGTTTATGAGCATAACTTAATGAGTGCTAGCGGTTAAGGTTCACACGTGAGTATTTCAGTAAATAGAAACTTTAATTATTCTAAATCTCAACTTTTTCGTGTGCACAATAGGCTTAAAAAGAATTACAAAGATTTTTCACGTATTTAAATATATTTTTCGTAGTTATAAATACAATAATTATTTAAGGAGATATACGACGGGTTAAACAGTGTGATGAATAACTTTTAAATTTCACAATTTTTGTTAAAATTTCCTGAAATTGCAGATTACCTATTAGCTACTGGGATTCTAAGTCAGGGTTTTAAATTTATGCCACTAACGACTGGCTCCTTGAATAATAAATGGTCAAAACCGTAAATATAAATAAAACCGTTCCGTGTAACTATTAGGCACAATACAAAGTCATCGATAAATATATTTTAATAAATGTATTTGCGATGAATTAGACATAACAAATATTTTTGAGTTTAGATAGAAGGGCGTTTTGAACAAATCGTGATTATTTCAACGTTATTATTTCTATTAAATTATTATATATTTTAATCTTTAAATACTTGAAATAAATATTATACATACAAAAATAAGTATGATAATGTTACACCGACACATGAATATCAACACTGAAAATAAAAATAAAGTTTAATAATATTGCAAGATGTAAAAAATATAATACTTACGAGAGTTGCGTTTAATAGAAGCACTAAAAAGTTTGAACTTAGAAGCGAACTGTTTTGTCGTATTTGATGTATTAGTTAGAATATTAAAACGTAATACAGTGAACAGTTGAAGCTACGTGTGTCCGCGGGGTGGACCGGGGTGCGAGTGCGGAGTGAGCACTACTGGCGACTACTTTACAAGTTGTTGCACGGGCCTATATTATGTCCCGTCTCCACCCCCAGCCCGCTTGGCGCATGTCAAAAGACGATGAGTATTTAAGCGTTTAATGCGTAGGTAGGAAGACCTAGGTGTATACGCGGACCACTTTTACAGACACTGTTTATTTTATACTAATTATTATATAATTGCTTTTTTAAAAGAATATTGTTCAATATATGATATTTTATTATATTCTTCACCTAAATTAGGGATATGCTCTTGTCGTTTAAATTTTCAATTATTCGAACCTTGAAGTGACGCGAATTATTAGAATATGTAGGTACAATTATTATTGGCGGTGATTGATTGTTCGATAACGTATATGAAACAGTATCTTAACATAGCCATTAAAATATCTACATTCAATATGCCAAAATATTGTATTATTTTATAGTATTTACTTCGTTACTAAACGATAGATACGCGTTGTACAACGTTTTGGGTTTTGGAGGACATACCGACTTATGAAACGTCTACGTTCGCAAAGTTTTGAAACGAATTTTTGCTTACAATTGACTAGTATATGGAACATTATATTCTGGCTTTATTCTATACATAGATAGGTGACTAAACCTATTGCCAGGATGTTCGCGCGGTGTGATATTAATTTGTAGTTGGGATTAATTACCTAAAACACTCATTATACTCTAATACAAATCTAGTAGTTGTTTGTCTATCAAATTATGTGGTCTAATTGGAATATGGTTCCTCACTGAAGTTTGTCAATATTATTCCGTTAGCGCTTATAACTTAGACTATATAATGATAAGTAGGGGCACGGCGTGAGGTTTGTGCGCTAGCCCCATGGATATCACCTGATATAGTTGAATTATCATATCATCATGACATTTGTTGGATTTAATTATTAAATAATCTGATTGTTTAATAAGTTTTTCTTTCTTAAGTTTATTTTATTAACTACTAGATGTGCCCGCGGTTTCACTCACGTTATGGTTACTGCGCTGCCCCTGTGGGTCGTAGCGTGATGTTATATAGCCTTATAGCCTTCCTCGATAAATAGGCTATCCAACACTACAAGAATTTTTTAATTCGAACCAGTAGTTACTGAGCTTAGCGCGTACAACTAAACAAACTCTTCAGCTTTATAATATTATATTAAGTATAGATTTTCTGTAGCGCTACGTAGACGTGTAGAAAACCTCATTTCACCACTTATGAGCTTCTAATTAATAGGGAGCGAGCCAAATGCTCTCTAATTGGTCACATGGTCTTAATTTCAGCTTCATGCTGCTATTGAATTTTTGATAAACCCAATAATATTGAGATCGAACTTAAGACACACCACAAATGGTTATTCCGAGTCTGAATGTTCTTTGTGTCCGCTGTTTGAATGTTTGTAAAGTCCCCCGCGATACAGGAGTTATTACTAGTGCGAGAGTTCTTTTTAAAATAGAAAAAGATGGAAGAACACTTTCGTGCTCAGCAGTTGCATTCACTATGTGGTGAGGTTTTACATAATAATAACAGTGCTCTTTGTAAACTGTCTCACTATTGGGCAGGGACCTCTTTTGTATGAGAAGATTTAGACCACAGTTCATTCAGTTTCAGTGCGGGTTAATAGACTTTTTCTACACATCCTCATAACAACATTATGAAGACCTTACTTATGCAGGTTTTCTAAAGCTAGCGGTAATTATCTAAGTATTTAATTATACAGATGTGACTTGGAAAATAATCTCTTACTCTTAGAAGTCATGCGTATGTAATTGCCCTGCTGGAGTTCTGTCTGCGTTGCAATAAAACGGTCTCTAGGTTATATCAGTCATAAGTTTGTGGTATACTAAATGTCTATAAATATTATTTGTGTTACCGATCCTATACATGTCTACAAGAAACTTCACGCAAGTCTTAAATATCGTTCAAGAATGATGTTGTGCCGAAAATCTATATTCTTGTAAAAATTATAATTCTCTTTTTTCCCAGTAGTTTTTTTTGTGCGCAATTTTCATACTGCATATTTTACTGATATAGTATTTTATCTAGATCTACATATTTTGTACGACAGTTGAATATAGACCTTGCGATCGGTCGGAATAAGATAATATTGTCTTACAATTACTATTTATTACGGATTTTATTGTTATAAAAGACTATATGTAATTTATTATAGTTACCTGTTTACATTTGCATGTCAAATCTACTTGAATTTTAATATCGCTATATATACCTATATCTGCTCATAAAAGAGTACCTACATCGCTATCCGAAGATACAAGTATAGGCATAGCAATGTGACATTATGCTAAGTACCAATAAGTCGGAATGCTTCAGCGAGGCCGGTCAGAAGCCCTGCAAACGAGGTCGGCGCCTCCCTCATTACAGGATTATGAACTAACCGCCACTAAGATTTAAACCGGGAGCCTATTCCCTGGCGTGGCAATTGTGAAGCTCGGTGTATTACGGACACACGGTTACTAACGCACACGGACAGCCTAACTAATATCAATGTAAATGTCTGTTTGTTTTTTACACTATACACGACTTAACTACTCGACCGTTCATCATGAAATTTTGCATACACCTTGTCAAGGCAACAGAAAAGGACAAGGTACATTTTACCCAGAAAAAGTACTGTTACTATTCTCACCTAATTTATATGTACGTAAGCGATTCCTCGGGAAAAATATAGTTGAATATACAGGATGTCCGGTAATTAATGGATGTATGTATGTATCTTATGTGGGGGCCAGTCAGTGCAGACCGGTGACACTTCGACCCAGTGGGATATTTTGTGTCGACACTCTCCCAATAACGACTGCCATAGATGTTCATGGCAGCCGGGACCGACGGGTTAACGTGCTCTCCGAGGCACGAAGCAGGCGATAATTGTCAATCAATACGCACATAATTTCGAAAAGTCATATAACTTCCGAAAGTCAGTGGTGTGCGACGTGGGTTCGAACCCGAGACCCTCTGCATTGCAGTCTGTTGGTCTCCTCACTGAGCTATTGCTGCTTTAATTAATGGATACACTTGAAATGTCTTATAGTAGAAATGATGGCCTTTCAGGACAAAATACGAAAAAAAATCTGTCATAACTACTACCTGAGATATATTTTTTAATTACCATATTTACCTTTATTGTACACTACGACCATAAATTAATGAATTCCATCGGTTTTTGTTTTTTGTTGTTTTGTTATTAAACACTAATTATGCTAATATATAGGCAGTCAAAAGTATGTCTAGCTATTGCACTTTTTAATTCTTTTTTTGTTTTCCTCGTTTATATTTTTTTTCTGAACGGCCATCAGTTCTACTTTAAGACATTTCAAGGTTATCCATTAATTACCGGACACCCTGTATATTAGTAGCCTACCTATTAAATATCCTAACTAATATTAATGTAAATGTCGGTTTGTTTGTTTGTTACGCTTTCACGCCTCGCCTTATCATCATGAAATTTTGCTTAAGCTTTGTCAAGGGTACATAAAAGGACATGGGGTAACATTCATCCAGAAAAAAATCTGTTTACGAGCGAAGCCGCGGACAGAAACTAATAACCTATAATTCCGAGTTCTTTATTGAATTGTGTAATTGGTTTTTTGCACAGACCGTTGTAGTGTTGGATGGATACACATCTATAGTTACACAAATAGCCGACCATGGCGTATATATATGATATACGGTAAAATAGCTCGTGTGTTTTATAAAGTTATAAACTTGGAAGATTGACTGTTGTAGTTGAAAATCATATGAAAAAGCTATTAGAGGGTTGATTTCCGGCGGCGTCTGTGGTAATATTCTACCCCATTTCTCTCTTTACATTTCAATTCCCAAGTGTAAGACTACAATTTAGCACATTGTTCATGTAAGTCACTTGTACACCTGTGTTTATCTTTTACAAATTATAACTACTTGTGTAATAATGTTAGATTTAACCTATGTTTATAAGATTTCGTTTAATGCTTACTGGTTATTTTCAATTAGATAAAACATTCAATATCGTAATTAAAAAAATATATTACTTTATGTATGTATGTATCTTATGTGGAGGCCAGTCAGTGCAGACCGGCGACACTTCGACCCAGTGGGATCTTTTGTGTCGACACTCTCCCAATAACGACTGCCATAGATGTTCATGGCAGCCGGGACCGACTGCTTAGCGTGCTCTCCGAGGCACTGAGCAGGCGATAATTGTCAATCAATACGCACATAATTTCGAAAAGTCATATAACTTCCGAAAGTCAGAGGAGCGCGACGTGGGTTCGAACCCGAGACCCTCTGCATTGCAGTCTGTTGGTCTTTCCACTGAGCTATCGCTGCTTGTACACTTATATATCTCTTTAACTCACGTTTGAGTTAAAGTGTGGTTAGTGGTCAATAAAAAATACGTGAAATTATAGTAGCAACAAACTCCAAGTCAGATGATTCACTGGTTTTAATACGACTATATCTTACCTTTAATTATATTTATAACTTTTAGTCAAACCCTACGCTTGTTCCCAATGGCGTAGCTTGCCTTAGACGGGCCCTGTATCAAAATGTGTTGAGGGGCCCAAAGGATTAAAGATTGTGGATGACATTTTAGGAATTTTTGCTTACACACTTTCGGGGCTCCTGTAGCCTGGGGGCTATCATGAGATACGGCTGATACGGCGGTAGCTACGCCCCTGCTTGCTCCGTACTATTAATATGTATTAGTCAAGATATCTAACTATCTATTGATAGCTGCAAGTGGCCGGCATTTTGAAAGTTAAAATGTCGTATAAAATAAAATTACTATTGCGGATTAAATAGCGTTTATTCAAATTCAAATTCAAAATAAATTTATTCAGATTAGGTTACAAGGTAACACTTATGAATGTCAAAGTTACACTAATTTTTCTGCGAATTTACATTTACTGCCACGTTCAGTAAAGCAAGGGTGTAGGGCTCATGAGAAGAACGGGCAAGAAATGAAATTTATTCTGTACAATAAGTGCCAATATCCTCGGATCATCCAGTTTTTTAACTACCAGATTGCTGTTTTATATATAAAGAGTCACCGAAAAGATTGGCTACGTCTTGAACCGACACATTCTGCATCAAAGAAGATTTGTGCAGGAAGAAAATATCGAAGAAATTCTAAATTGTAGAAAGGCTCTAGATTGCCTTTAGAATGCTGTTAATTGACTTTACTTTCTTATATATATAGAAAATCTCCATTCTTGGCGTTCATTGCAGACTAAACCGCAGTCTTCGCTGTTATTGTCCGGTAGATGGCGCGAACAGTATCTAAGTTTAGCATTTAAATTATGTAACTTATTTTTTAATTTAAACTTTAATTAATTGCCAGGAGGAAAGCGAAGTCTAAGACGAAGTTTTATGCAACAAATAAAAGAGCAATAGAAGTTGTGTCGTTTCCAGAGGCCAAGATAAATGCGCAGAATAGATAAAAATTGCGGTTGACGGTAGCGGTCACACTTTTACCATCGGATATATCGCACTCTTAATAAAACAGCGACTTAACTCGAAATTTGAAAGTAAGGCAATTTGAACTCTAATTGTATATGTTAAATTCTAATATTATATTTGTGTTAAATCTTTGCAATAGAGTTCAAATTTGTTTAATCCAAAATACTGAGATAAGTCTCTGTTTTATTTAGGGTGCGAATTATGTATGATGTAGATATATATAATATGTATATTATCTATACTAATATTATAAATATGAAATATTAGATTTTTTGGTTGTTTGTTTGTAACGGTTTAACCTTAAAAATCTTTTTTAAATCCTTTCACAATTAGACAGCTACTAGCGAGTAACATAGGTTATATTTTATTTGGATAAAAAGTACAGTTACTAAAAGTTTTTTTTAACCTTTGCGAATGCTTTGACGCATACCTCTCCGCGAGGCGACGGAGAGATTATGTCGGACTTACCGAGGAAAGATGGTGAGCGACGTCCCGGTAATACCGACTAAACCTTACCACTGTGTTCCTCGATATAACCGCAATCGGCGGGGCCGCGCGAATCGCTTTCATATGCAATCGCGACCCCGCCGAGGTTTCGGTACGCCGTATGAAACGGCAGGTCACTACACAAATAGACCGGCCATTTGGGCACCACTAAATTGTTCCCTACTGTCCCCCTGAGGGGGGACTGTTACTAACATAACCTAACCTACTTTTACGCGAACGAAGCCGCGAGAAAAAGCTAGTCAGTTATGACAGCGAAGTTGATAACTATACTGATAATTTAACCATAATTCAATTACCAAAATGAATCTTCTCCCTAGCCTTTATTATTCCCAAGTCACTTGGGGTCGGCTTTTCTAGTCTAACCGGATTTGACTGGATATCAGTTTTACACGGAGCGGCTGCTACCTGAACTCCGCAACCCGAAGGCTAACGATACCCTAAGGCTAGACCAGTGTCAGGATATTATAGGGCACTGACTTCCCAGTAACGACTGCCATAAATGTTCATGGCAGCCGGGACCGACGGCTTAACGTGCTCTCCGAGGCACGGAGCAGGCGATAATTGTCAATCAATACGCACATAATTTCGGAAAGTCATATAACTTCCGAAAGTCAGAGGTGCGCGACGTGGGTTCGAACCCGAGACCCTCTGCATTGTCTGTTGGTCTCCCCACTGAGCTATCGCTGCTGTAAGTAGAGTAGTAGAGAAATGAGTAAGCCGTATAAATCATTATCATATTGAAATATCCTTATAAGTCGCCTGACATCAAAAATGCGCGTTCCGTAATGTATTAGACACCAGAGCCCGAAGCCCCACACTACGGAAGTTATATCCTGTCACCCGACACGGCCTGCGTAATAGTATAGCTATCGGCTGGAGTGACTGGACGCAGTGAGCGGGCAGTGGGGAATGTCAGTCCCTCGTGGCGCGGCGGTGAGGTGCGGTCCGTGACGATTAGTGTAAGTTTCGCAGGTTGTAGCCAGGCTTTGATAATCAATACTAATATTATTATGAGAAAAGATTTTATATGTTTGTTTGTAAGGATTTTAATAAAAACGATTCATCCGATTTAAAAAACATTTCTTTGGATAGAAATAGGTACTGTTACTAACATGACATAAATACACAATTTTTTTTGTTTACACTTACGTAGTTTGTTGAGTGACACAACTATTTATTCAAAAATGCACATTTTCTGGAATAATTTTACTTTCCTAAGAACAACGAACAAAACTATTTATTTATTGGTAACTTATTGCTTAATCTAAAAGTGTATTTTGAACCAATGTATGATTCAAAATACACTTCAAGTTTACCAAACGTTAAATGAAATTAGTATGCTACTTCGTATATAGGTAAATATAACAATATCAATTCTTACCATTTATGGGGTTGTAATAATTTATAAGAGATACGGCACCGAATAAGAGGCATAGAGGATCGGACTCCCAATTTGAACTTAGAAATTCGCGCGATCTTTGCCAGCCTGGTTCTTACAGAACGTCGTCAACAAACACTAGTGATATTTAACTGCAGTAACTCTCAAGGAGTAAGCGAAGGTGCAATACACCCCATTTCACCAACTGTCTTAGATATCATGTAATAGGGAACCAGCATATCGCCCCAGATCAATTGTCATTGATTACGTGTTGAACTTGAAAACTCCCAACCAGAAAACCTAATAAAACACATTTACCTATATCTGCCACAGAATTGAAATTTTGATATTTAGATAATCTCAACAGTTGGGTGGAGTAAAGTATTATCGATGTAGATGATGGATAACAGAGCACGAAATAGCCGCTGTAAGTAGTTGATAGCTCGGTACGAATATTTAATTTCATCGTTACTTTAGCATCTCGCTACTGCGGCGCATATATTTTTATAGAGACCGGTAAAGGCCTGAGGACGCGACCGCGGCTGTAACCAGATTTACTATTTAAATTGCATTTTCTGATCAACGTGCCGTTGCGAAAGTCACGTTAAACTAAAAGAATTTTCTGGAAAATCTGACGTCTATTTTAAGAGGAGCTTTGGCACGAAACACGGATGTTAAGGCAATTAACTTTTAATGCAATGTAGTGGCAACTTCTGTTTGAATTTTATCTCCGACTTCGATCTCCGTAAGAGGAAATAGCGTTAGAGTGCAGTTTTAGTAAACCTTCACGTGTCGCTAATGGGCGAAGACTTGGTATTCGTATGACGCCTGACACTGCCTCTCAAGATAAACTTAACGATATTAAAATGATAGATATGATATGTATTTTAGAGTATATTTAACTTAAGAAACAGACACCGATGTTCTGTCACTATTCTGCCGCTTCTATCGCTTATCTTGTTGTTATAATACTAGGTGTAGCAATTTATATTTAACTTTTTGCTTATGTTTGCAGGTGATAATAAAATCACAGGTCTGATTACCGGGTTTGGCAAAGTATTATTAATTATTACATGGTAATATGATTACATCATTTTTGTAAATTGCTGCGATATGACCATGAAAATATGTCCATGTTGTATATCATTATCGCCCGATTTAACGGCAAAGAAAACATCATGTCGAAAGCGGCATGTCAGTTTAATAGATTGTTCTCGAAGATGTTAAGGTCTGATAACCTGCACTGCACTACCACTTATACCACTGCACTATCCGTGCAGTCCTAAACATATATTACTTATGTACTTCTAATGTCATTACAATTTGGTAGATTTTACTAAAAAATCGTTTTCAATTTTTATTATCAAAATTTTCATCATCTAATTGGGTTTACTAATTTAAAGAATTCTTGTTTATTCTTTAAGCTAAGCTCATATGCTTGTAATATGGCTTCATGTTGGATGTGCAATGAGTGGAATTCGATCTCTCGATCGCAATTCCGATGTCTTATGCTTATATCCTATTTTATTTATTTAGATGTTTGACATTTTCGGTTTTGTTCTTTGAAATTGGTAAAATTTGTTTGTAATACGATACGAATTGATTTTTGAATCTTAATTTGAACCTTCATTTATACTTCTTGCTTTTACCAATTATTTATATTGACCAATTCTTTTCAGACGACAGTAAACTTTGATAAATAATAATAATAATATAGTTGGCTGGATCAAGTCCTTGATGCAAAAGGCAGTACTACTCGACACGGCGCGTATTGTGAGGAGATTCCTCTCTCTGGGGCCCTAACCACCGGCAGCTTGGACCCTGTTCCCGATGTCGGTGGGTCATTTCAGTTTTTATATTTTTAAATATGTATAGATTTTATATTTATATTTAAAAATGTAATTATTTGAAAAAAAAAGTAATAAAGAGAATAATAATAATATTCTACCACATACACGCAACACCATCTAGCCCAAACGAAGCAGAGCTTGTACTATGGGTTCTAGACAATGGATAAACATACATATATCCTTTTTTTTTGTAAATACATACATATTATACATTGAAACACCCAGACCAAGACAAACATCCATGTTCATGCACACAAATGTTTGACTTGTGCGGGAATCGAACCCGCGACCTCGGGCGTGGCAGTCGGTTACACTAACCACTATGCCATCGAGGCCGACCTATTATGACCATAAATGTACCTATATATGAATAAATAAGACCTGTATTGTGACTATGTTCACAAATAAAAACTTGGATTTGATCCATCGGGCTACCAGCGCTATATAAATACATTTTTGATTTATAAGTAACTGTTGCAGCTTGAGTTATCATTTCATATAACTACCATCTACGTAATTTGTTTTAATAGAAAGCTCTTTGTTACTGATATCATGATAGAGGTATTGGATCTTCTACTACATATTATAATAAAATGTAAGTTATTAAGTGTGGTTCAGTTAAGTCAACACTTATCCTTGTGAAAGTACGTTTGTTTTTATGTGGGGGAATGCTTTGACGCATACCTCTCCACGGGGCGACAGAGAGGTTACGTCAGGCTCACCGGGGAAAAGATACCCTGGTAATACCAACTAAGCCTACCACGGTGTTTCTCGACATAACCATAGACGGCGAGGCCGTGCGAATCGCTTTCACATGCAATCGCGATCCCGCCGTGGTTTCAGCCCGCCGTGTGAAACGACAGGCACACAAAAAATATTTCCCCCTGGAGGAGGGAGGGACAAAAACACGACACAGAGGCACACGTGGGAACACGCACGCCACCGCTCGGACCTGGTGCTGATTGGGTGGCGTGCAGGCCCACGCAGCCCACCACCCCCAGGTCAAACCTCAGGGTGGCTGGTGGTCATTTCGCGCCCTCCGGCGCCCGGTTCTGCGGTTGGGAAGAGACGACGACGTTCCACGATCTCTCACTCCGGACCATAGACTGAACCACGGCCGGGAGTGAGAGGGCAACCAGTCCGATTGCCGCGATCAACTCACAGCGCTGCGATGCGGGGCAATCCGCCAAAGTGTGCAGCGCCGTGTCCACAACAACATCGCGGCAGTCGCCGCAGTGATGACATCCGGGCGTAGCCTGCCGGCCTATACGACACGCGAACTGGCCAAAACAACCGTGGCCAGTCATTACCTGTGTCAGCTGCAAGGTGAGGGTGCCGTGCCGCCTCTCCAGCCACTGCTCAAAAAACAGGACTTACCGGCACGATCGTGGCGTGCCTGTACCTAACTAACCTGGCTAATCTTCTAAATAATTACAATACTAAAGATCTATTTATATTACCGTAGCCATTCGATTAGTCAACATTCATAGCGCTAGCATCTAAAAGAACGTCTTTGATCATTATTGAAATCATCAAATTAAGTGACATTATATAGATAAAAGAATATATATAGTGTTTTTAATTATCTATATAATCTCGATGGCGTTGTAGTTAGTGTAACCGACTGCCACGCCTGAGGTCGCGGGTTCGATTCCCGCACAAGTCAATCATTTTTGTGCATGAACATGGATGTTTGTCTTGGTCTGGGTGTTTCAATGTATAATGTGTATGTACATATTTACAAAAAAAAAATATATATGTATGTTTATTTATTGTCTAGTACCCATAGTACAAGCTCTGTTTAGTTTGGGCTAGATGGTGTTGTGTGTATGTGATAGAATATTATATTATTATTTAATATTATCTAAAACTACATAATACGATGTCCAATTAAATAAAAAAATGGAGTATCTTCTAGTACCCAATCTTAAAGATGATAAAGACAGAAGACCACTGTTGTACGTACAAATATGATATAATTTTACCCGCAGGCACGTATGATATTGTATAAATTCTACAAGTGGGATATTATAATAAATAAATTAAAAAGCAATAAATTTAAACATTAAAAACGTCAAAATGAATCTATGATATCAATTAGCATAGACTTTTCTATAACATAACTAAAATTAAGCGAATTAGAATTTATACTGATATTAGAACACAGGTTAGATTAAGTAAAGACAAAATTAGAGCAGTTCCGTGGTACGTGGCTGAGACGCGATCTGCCACCTGCCTCAAACCAGCGCTATAAATAAATCGACCTTCAGATTAAAAATAGACGCCGATCCCTCCCGACCGAGGTCAGGAAATTGGGTCACTGGAGCGCCTATCTTCTTCGCACACTCGCCAAGTCGAACGAGTGACAAGGACGATGCTAGAATCTGCAGCGATAGTGACGTAGGGAAGCTCTTTCATTGAATTTTACGGACATACAACCTGCTTATTAATATGTTTATTACGTTATTATTACCTATTTAGGTATTAATTTTATTATATACATATATAACGATTCATGAAAATGTTTTGATATTGTTTTGTTGTTTGGGATATAAATATATTGAATACTTTTATGTAAATTAAATTAATGTTAAAGTTAATTAATTAAGCTGTATTTAGCTCACATATCTGAAAGGATCATAAACCAAATGTAATATTTTTTGGAATATACTGACAGCAACGGTGACGTCAAAAGCGGGTGTGGCAGAGAGCTATGACGTCACGAGGAAGCTCTGACGTCAAACCAAGCCCTCTCTTCCTCCCGCAGCTGACACACCCCCTTCCCTGAATACAAATTGCATGTACAGCTTCGTGGTTTGCCTATGTGGCCATTGTAGCACAAATTCATTTATTTCTGATTCTATGTCCTATTTCTGAAGAAATATGTATACCATAAATAATATTTAATACTATAAAGACATCGAATATTATGACGATAGAATAGTAAGCAAAATTATTTGTGAGACGATACTACAAGTATTTCCCAGGATATGTAAAATTTAACCGTGAAAATAAATTAGGCTACTTTCAACGAATCTTTGATTACCGTATCGTGCCTTTGTTTTACCAAATTAACTACTCATAGCTTCGCTCCTGAGCTAAAATTAGCATTGCTTGTACCATATTAGGCGACGTGACGCCTTCCGAAACAATACAGTCAACGTAATACATACCTTACATTAAATATTTAAATATACTGCTGTAGCATATACGTTTTATTCAATTTTCATGTATATCAAATACATCCATGTATACTTAATAGGTCCTTTAAGTTTAGAATATGTAACTATCAAAATATAGTTAAGCACATATTATAATCCTCTAGAGTAAGATTTTCGCTGCCAGTTTCTTTTAATGACCATATTTATATCAATGAAGTATATACTGAATAAAACACAATGCTCTATTAAATAAACAAATAACAACTTTGTGTAGCCTTCTTGAACAATAGCTGTGGCGTCTTCGGTAAAGATCCTTTCTACAAGCTAAAAGTCCGTGAGAGAAAATGCCCTAGGATAAGGATTCACAAATTGTACCTGGAAACGTTCCCGATTCTACGGTACATTTCTAGCGACAATTTCTTCCACATAAGTGCAAGCTCTAGAATGATCTGCCCGCTGCGTTGTTTCCCGAGTGCTATTCTATGCACGAGTTTAGAAAAAATATTATCACGCTAAGTAGCGACTTGTCTGTGTATAAGTTTGGGATTGTCGAAGTCCATGAGAGGCCTTTAACACTTATCATCAGGTATACCGGTAGTCCGTCAGGAGTATTAAACAGACAGTGTGAAATTTATACGAAAATTGACTGCTGCGTCAATTTATTATTCATTAATCTTTATTGTTTTATTTTCACTTTTAATTATTGCATTTGGCATAAATATGATAATGACTTTAGCGAGACCTCATCTATTTCATATTTCATAAAACCCTGCAAAGGATCAAATAAAAGCGAGTACGTCCAATATTTCAATGTCCAATATGTACGTTTATATATTGAAACCTGTTCGTCTTCCATGAAATAATTATCGGTTATTCAATAAATGCAATATTATAACACAGATATTTTATGAGTTTTTGGGAATACCTACATGAATACTTTTGAAAATAGATCTTACAGAGGCGTAATAAATTTCATGGAATAAAACGTTAGTGTATTCACTAAAAATATTTTATTTGTTAACTTTACTTACCATTCGTTATTTTTTTTAATCGCAAATTGATCGCTGACTGTGTTCGGATATAGAACAGTTTAAATGGCTTTATTTTGTAATGAAGAGGTCTGAATCTTCTCCCTAGCCTTTATTATTCCTTTATTATTCCCAAGTCACTTGGGTCAGCTTTTCTAGTCTGACCGGATTTGACTGGATATCAGTTTTTACACGGAGCGGCTACCACCTGACCTCCGCAACCCGAAGGCTAACGATACCCCAAGGCTAGACCAGTGTCAGAATATTATAGGGCACTGACTTCCCGATAACGACTACCATAGATGTTCATGGCAGCCGGGACCGACAGCTTAACATGCTCTCCGATGCATGGAGCAGGCGATAATTGTCAATGAATACGCAAACGCTTATCGAAAATTCATAAAACTTTCGAAAGTCAGAGGTGCGCGACGTGGGTTTGAATCCGAGACCCTCTGCATTGCAGTCTGTTGTCACCCCACTGAGGTCTGAATGATTACATAAAATTGTTTTGCATTGTATTATGTATATATGTACATAAACATGTTTATGTGATCCTATAGTTAAAGTAAATTGGGCCAAACCACTGTCAGAAATGAATGCAATGTCAATGTCGTGTCCAAATGATAAGTGGTTGGGTTGCATTACTTGTATCTGATTAATTTTTGGTGGCAGTCGTCTCTTATAAAACAGCTGCTACTTAAGATCGATACTTTTGGAATTTAATCTCTTTGCTCACCAAATTGGAAAATTATTGTTGGTCAGCATCATTATTTAATTAATTTATTATAGCTAATAATAACAGTGTCGGGTTTTTGCTATAACCGGTGTCGGCTGCATGTCAGTTTATTGGACACAGTGATTCTCATCTGACTACCGCAGCCAAAGGCATAACATATTGTCTACGGCTGGTCCATATTTGAACCTATGGAGTGTCATAGATGTTCATGACAGACGGGAACGGACAGTTTTACGTGCCACCTAAAGTTTTTGTCTTAAACGCCCGCGCGGATCAGCTGATGTGCGCGGTTGCACTACTCTTATGTCAGAGACACTTTCTTTATCTGCTATAAATCAAATTTCAAAACTAATGTGAAATATCGAGTGACTACGCTGCAGGTGTCCTAAATTCGACGAAGTTCCTTTTGTGAAAGTGCATAGTTTATGAATATTTTTTTACTACTATAATTTTTCTAAGTATGCTTTTGAGACACGTGGATTTATAACATCGCAGAGTTACTTTTAAACAAGGCGTTGACGCCAGTTTCTTGTATTTACGTAAAAGTTAAGTACAAATTTGACTTATGGTTCAATTAATTCTGGTTTAAAGATGGTTAATCAATTTTCTTTCTACATGTTTACAGCAGGAAGTAAATAAGATTAGCAATATGCGCGTCTGTTCACAATCTTATAGTTTATAGAAATAGTTGACTGTTTCTCGAATGAGTGGTACAGTAGCGTATAAAGCGATATATGCGAATGTTACGCAGAGAAGATGTCTCTTCTCTAGATTCACTGGATTGATATTTAAGGTACACGACGCAAGAAGCTAGCGCGGGATTCATGCGCAAGCTACTCACGCAAGTTACATACGTGAGTTAATTAAACGAGTTACATGCGCACATCGTTTATTCGGTACATACAACCCACGCAAGTAAACCAACTTGTGCATGGAATCCATGTCGTATAAAAGAGCCCTCCATAAAACACACTGGCGTCACTAACACACATTGCACTCTTTTAGCGCTGGAGTCCGGTTTATATAACGAACTAGCGATCCATCCCGGCTTCGCACGTGTAGTACAAAACCCTAAGAAATTATACACCTAAACCTTCCTCATAAATCACTCTGTCTATTGGTGAAAACCGCATGAAATTCCGTTCAGTACTTTTTGAGTATACAGACAGACAGACGCAGCGGTGGACTTTGTTTTATAATATGTAATTATGTCTTTGTCTTACTAGATTTTGCCCGTGCTGTCGCACGTGCTTTTACGATTTATCGAATTTGCTGATAATCTGTAGCCGTAATCTAAAGAAACATATGTGTATTCTTTTTGGTCTTGATCTATAATGAGAACATTATAATATAATATCAGCCCTGTATTAAACTGTCCCATTGCTGGGCACGGGCCTCTTCTCAGTGTGAGAAGGGTTAGGCTATAGTCCACCGCGCTGGCCTAGTGCAGGTTGGCAGACTTCACATATATTCGAGAACGTTATGGAGAACGAGAGTTCTCCATAACGTTCTCGAATATATGTGAATTATGTGAAGAATGTAGGAAAACATCGTGAGGAAACCTGCATGTCTGAGAAGACATGCAGGTTTCCTCACGATGTTTTCCTTCGCCGTTAAAACGAGCAATAATTAACTATTTAATATGCATATAACATCGAAAAGTCAGAGATGCGCGCCTTGGGATCGAACTCGAGACCTCTGCGTGGCAGTCCGACGGTTTCCCGCTAGGCTATCGCTGCTACAATGTGAACATTAATATCTTATATTGAAGTCCTTGCGCGGGTTGTGCATCATATAAACCTCCAGTTACTAATGATTGGTTTGCACTTGTATTCCACGACAGCTACTTATGTCGGTTACAAGTGCTAGAAGAGTCTACGCAGTTAAGTTTACAGTAATATGTAATATGGAACAAAGTAGCCCAACGTGAAAATAAATAAAACCACTTCAACAACACTTTCTCACCATAGGCTGATAAGCTTTTGAGGTCAGATATGCTGCTTATAAAATACGATTTCTAAATAATACATATACAGGATGTCCCAGAAGTCGACGTCAAGCCGGAGTCAGGTAATAGACTAAGTTATAATAGCAGAAGCGTTATCTTTATATACATATATAAGTCTTCTATGCGTGTGTTTGTAATTAAACTCCTCCTAAACGGCTAGACCGATTATGATGAAATTTATGGAAATTATTATACTCCTTATATGGAGAAGGAGGGGCGAATCCTAATATTTATATAAAATATGCATTAGTAATACATTAAATTAATGAAAACACACTACACGCACCAACCATGCATTGGACACACGCAGTCAAAGCGCGTAACTATGGTAACATACATCAATATATAATGACATAAATCAGCAATATTTTACAGGCAAACTTTGGTCGAATTTCGAGCACTCGGCCATCGCTATTAAATATTAAAACCAAAATCTTGACTTGAAAAATTACTATTGCGTGACATTTATTAGACAATGCAACTGCCTCGATGGCGCAGCAGTAATTAATGGGATGGTTATGCATGAGGTCTCGGGTTCGATTCCGTGGTCTGATAAAGTGTATTTGATTATTCTGTTAATACATTCTTAGTTGCAGCACGGAGTTTCGAATTGTGCCCAGTATTCGGCAATATAGCCAACCCTTATCACCTGGGACCATAAACCATAGCTGCCTACTTCTTCGGGATTTTTGCATGGACTCGGAACTACTATTTGTGGGTTACATATATTTTTGTGTGATCGAACCCACAATACTCGGTGCAGCGATAGCAGCGAGTGGACCAATTAAACCACTACGCCATGCGCCAGTGCAGTAAATTTCCGGAGAAAATATAATTGCAGCGGTGTGTTCAAAAGCCTCAGCCTATACAGCAAACATGACGCTGGTTTTCAACTGATGCGCAACATTGTTTTAACATCTATTGTTCGGTACAGGATAATCAGAACTGTGGGAGCTCAGGCTATCTTGCAGCTCGCAGGCTGGGCTGTGGTCAACGTCACAATACAACACATACATAGACAGGAGTGCGCATACAACATCGTATTGTTTACCCGTTTCATTACGGGGGCAAAGATTTCCTGTTACGCTAAATATGTTCACGAAATTATAGGTGGAATTACACGAAGCTTTAAATGCGAACTTGAAGTTGAAAGACATAGTTAATTGGTTGATGAAATCGTGATTTTAAATTATATATCACTATATAGTATATACGCATGCTGGAACAAGCTTTACGCGTACATTTTCTGATACGGTCGTATTATGGGATTATTGAAAATATTTTTTAATATACATATACATATGTATATAAATAGGCAAACATAAAACAGTTCAGTACCATTTGTCAATTAATTTTCTTGTTTTTTGTTTAGTTTCTGTTGACGAATTAATGTAAAAGAATAAAACAGGTTTTAGAAAATGCTTATTCACATATGTTAGCCTCTAATTTCAATAATTATTATGGACGAATTTTGAACACTGGGCGAACACTGGTATGATTAAATCTGTCATTACACTACATTTGTATTTTATTTTATAAAATATAATACAAACGTAAAACTACTGTAGACGAGAGTCTACTGTAGTTTTTATATAATTAATTCTAAATAAACATCTAAATGTAACAGTCATTTATTGGAACTGCACCCACGGAGAAATTTGAATCCTTTGTTTCTTTCTGATAGTATAATATTATTTATGTATATGTGGTTGGACTACGGTGGAAGAGTGGTTGTCACTGTGGTACTTGACGTAAGTTCATGAGAATGCTGAAAATGTTCACCGTGTTAGTTAGTTGTGCATTCTCTACACTCATTAATATTCTTTTGTTCAAATGTGCGAATAGAGCTTTCATATGATTAGTCGACCAAAAGTGATGTTATGGGAATATTTATTTCTTTACATAAGTACTACCGCTTTTAACAGTAAAAATAATATATATAAATTATATTTATTCTTATCAATCTACAAATAAGAAATCTTGTTTAAAATTGATAAAATTGAAATTTAATTATGCACTTTATACAGATTTTATCATGAAAGTATAAAATACAATAAATCAATTATTGAACCCTAAAGTAAAAAAAGGACCTTGCTTTTCCCTCACTAGCGTTTGATCGTTTGCCATATTAAAAGATTTCATCTTTTTAATACTCAACACAAAGGGAAATATGAACTTTAGGTACGAATAATATTTCCTCTTTGTGTTTGTTTCATGTAATTGTAAAGCAACAATTTAAGACAAGTAAGCTGACTGTGTAGTTGTTATAGTATCATAACGATTAGACATTAGTTCTTGAACATTGCAACCTAGGAAGTATTCGTAAAAAGCCTTATACTCTGGCGGTCACCTAGACTATCGACAATGTCAAGCAACGTCATCGCAGGTAAGCCGATCAATGGGAGCCCGTTTAAAATATATAAAAGGTCATCCCAGGCTATATAGTAAGTCATAACCAGAAATATTCTAACAATATTCAACTATAATCCGAACTCAATTACAAGATACTTTTATTATATGAATAGTCTTGCCATTTGTAAGGAAATATTTAAGTCAAAATTACATTGTTCATTACGAAAGTAATGACATAAGAAAAGATTTATGTGACGTTTCGGTCCTAAAGAAACTTAGGATAAGTGGGCGAGTCTACGGAGCTACGAGACAGAGAGCTCGTAGGCGGCGTAGAACCGTATCGTAGACGCTCGTAGACCTACACGTGCTTGTTGTGTTAAAGCTACGTTATTACGTAATGGGCCATTATTTAACCAAAATTTTCCCTAAATTTATTTTACTTACCATATAAAGAAGCATCCGTTGAGGCGATCCCTTAAACGACTAACAAGCCGATAGTGAAAATGCTTTTAATATTAAAAGCTAAGTTAAGCTTTAAAACTTAGTTATAGTTAATTAACATTGTTTTTAGAGTTTCGTAAACCGATCGCGATGAACAGCTACACCGCTGCAGCCTTCGCGGCGTTCGTTTGTCGACTGCTGCTTTATCCCGCGCGACGAAATCCCCTTCAAGACTTGAGCTTGAATGGATCTGCGCTGTGATTGGTCAGAACCCTGTGACGTCATAACGAAAATCTGAATCATGTGGCCTCGCGGGCGTGTGGTAGTGTTGCGGGTGTGTGGGTGAGCAGAGGCCCATGAATGGGCGCCCGGAGCCGCGCCCGCGACGCGCCCGTCCACCGCATGACGTCACCAAATGTCAGCCTATTATACAACCCCGCATCTGAAATAGAAGCAAATGCTATTTATAACTTTCAATGCATGTAGACGTGATCCTGCATTTTGTGGCTGCTTATGTACGCTCTGGTTCCTCAAAATGTTTTTTTTTTGGTATTATAAAACATATGTATTTAGATATATTTTATGATTAGTATAATATATGTATCGGCAGGTGCTGTATGCTCTTATATTACTTAGTAACGTTCGTGTAATGAATATCGTAAATAGAGTAAGCTTTTACAATCAAACTGATATTAATTTTAAAATAGAAAACCATTGAGTTCATTAATGTATAAAATAAACTTTATATATTGACGACATCAAGTTGTAACTTTGATAAAACGTTCGGAAATATGTAATCTAAATAATGAAATTATTGAAATAAATAATATTTAACTTATATAGTATTACTTTTGTTTTTTAACTTTCGGTTGCATGAATGAAAATTGTCTTACAAAATTTTTTATTGTGTAAGATTGTTTCCTAAAAAATTTTATACGTATAATATTTAAATGAGAAGAGAGATACGGATAGAGTAATAAAATATCACTATGTTGTTTTAACTTTATATTTTAAATAATAAACTATAACTTAAAGTTTAATATGTATGTAATTTGAGAAAAGTGCAATAATTTGACCTTCATACCTATAGTAATGCGGGTTGTTCCTAAAATAGGTTGGATGCGACAGGGTGCGTCCGTGCGGTCGTTGACCGGTGCCGAGAGCTGAACCGCCTCGCCGCCCGCACATCCACCCCCGCCCCGCGCTGACCCGGTCACGGTGCAACAAGTGGAAGTGTATCGACTCTACCCGTTTGACATTTAGAAAGGCAACTTCAGTGCGGATGGTAACGAGATCTATACTACCTTCTATATGGGGGCTAGGATGCACTGTTGCGGTGGACGGTGGCTGCTGCTGATGACAATGATGCATCTAACTTGCAACAAAGACAGCATGCCTGTGATGCATCGTAGAAAGAAAAACATTTCTTTTGACTTATTGTTCAGATACAAATACTTACTCAATATCTGCTGACCAAATACCCTATTAGATATTTTCTTTTTTTAATTTTGGACTATCAGTTTTATCCAGTGTAGCACTGCAATGTTCCTGTATCTGGTAAGAGCATCTGTCTATAGAGAATACTTTCTCTGAATGAGTGAAGTTTAATGTTAGATCCGTTTATTAGTGATATTACTGGAATTGGATCTGACCTATTTACGAAGTTACTTGTTATTACGTAGAACCGGCACTTCATTTTAGTATATTGAACTGATCGCTTTTAGAATTACTTAATTATTAAAATTGAGTGTACTTCAAATATCAAAAAACTATTAAATGAAAACTGAAATATCTGTTACAGAAAGAAGGTTATTGTCTGCCTACTCGTTATATATGTAGATATCACCAATCAAATAAAATACAATCTGCTAAGGTGAGGTACCTTAGCAGATTGTATTTAGAAGTCTGTAAATTAACCCAATATATTATCTTTAAAACACTGAAATATTGTAAAAATTATAAAATAAAATATGATTTAAAAATAAATTGTATACATCAGAAACGTTGTTTTTTTTTAAAGCGTGCTTTTATCGTTATGTAAATAAATGTATTTTGTATACGTTTTATTTATGTATATAAGTCCACCAAAAATTTTGCAAATATTTCCTTGACGAATAAACTACCCGAGAATGTGTATTTTAAATGTGTCATACCTAAGCTACTAAAACCTTTTTATATCTAAGAGCCGGTTATCGTAAAACTGTTTAAAATAGTCTTCCGATCCAGTCTTAGTGTCATAAACGTCACGGATAGTATCATCCTTTTAAATAAAGGTCAAATGTAAACATTAACAGCATTTCAGTTGACATTTGAAGTTTATTAGACTAGATCGGAACTTTATTTTGAATATATTTTATTACGAATATCGGCCTTCGGAATAATTTATTTTTATTTATAAATAGATCACAAAACACGGGCTATATGAGAAAGCAGGGCGAGTCCATTCAGCAGCAAGGTGCCCGCGTGCGTCACGGGGCGCAAGGACATGTTGTGTATGGCCTTACCAGCAAACGCTCGAATAATTGTATGACCTGAATTTTGTTCATAATCGTTGGTCGACGAATCCTTATTATCAGAAGTCAGTTGGTACTATCATGATCATTTAAATAATAAAATTAAAATTAATGCAATCTGGTAACGACTGCACTAAGATATTCGTGCACGGAGAGGTGCAAGGAAAATTCGGGCTGTCCAGGTAGATAGCTCGTAGTTTCCTAATTGTACAGTTTCATTGTTCACGCAGCACTTACATTTACCACTGCGCGCGTCACTTAGGCTTTCCCAATACCTATTATATTAATAAACAGGTAAGCAATTAGATATGGGACATTACCAATTAAAGATTTGCTACTTATATTTAGATTTGCACAGCTATTCGATTGGTAATATGCAGTGCTAAACTTTCGCTTACCCTTCGTACTCTCTATTACACTATACATTTCCACAACCCCTATAAGTGTGGAATACTCACTGGCCTAAACACTAATAAATAGTAGCAGCGATAGCTCAGTGGGGAGACCAACAGACTGCAATGCAGAGAGTCTCGGGTTCGAACCCACGTCACGCACGTCTGACTTTCGGAAGTTATATGACTTTTCGAAATTATGTATTGATTGACAATTATCGCCTGCTCCGTGCCTCGGAGAGCACGTTAAGCCGTCGGTCCCGGCTGCCATGAACATCTATGGCAGTCGTTATTGGGAAAGTCAGTACCCTCTAATATCCTGACACTGGTCTAGCCTTAGTGTATCGTTAGCCTTCGGGTTGCGGAGGTCAGGTGGCAGCCGCTCCGTGTAAAAACTGATATCCAGTCAAATCCGGTTAGACCAGAAAAGCCGACCCCAAGTGACTTGGGAATAATAAAGGCTAAGAGAGAAAAAGACTCGCTGGCCTGAACACTAAAAAAGGGGGCCTTATTATATATAAGTATTGGCCAATCACCTGTGCACGATCGTTGTGAGTCCTTAACAAAGCATTAGCTAAATTAAAAGCTATACATTTTGACAGATTGTTCAATACAATATTCAAATCACTATAAGAAGCCCAAGAATCGTGAACTATTTTAAGTTAATTTTAAATTAATTGTTCAGTATAATCACAAAACTTTAGTTTTTTTTATTTAAAAGTGTTTGTAAAGGATACTTACAAAAGTTACGTAGGAAATGGGTAGTCATATAATAACTAAAGAAAGTTATTTTTGTGTACTATAATTTAAAAATGGGAAACTATGACGTCAACGTTGTTTTATAATATAAGGCTGATAAACTGTAACTTTTGGAAACCACAGTCACAATATCATTTTATTAAAGTTTTCCTTAAATATAAATGTTAATGGAATAGGACCATTTTGTGATGGTTTAGACTTGGTAGTAGCATAAACTTGGATGCCCTCGGTTCCATTCCCAGATCACTTAGTCTTCTCTGGTATTCTTGTTACGATAAACTACGACTACTACTATTAACCCACTATGTTTTAACCTTGCGTCACGGGGCTCAAACATTGAAATAACTGACATAAAGAACACCAAAGACTCGCCTCGAAATTTAAGTCTCATGTTTATTGAGGCTTGGCGAATTAGGAGTAACAGGATCTCCTCTTAAATTGGTTTGAGCTCCATCCATGCAGTCAGTTGACAAGATATTTGTGCAATGCATTGCTAATTCTTCATCCTTACCGAACATAGGTTTGTGAAGCTATATTAAATTAATAGCTTGCTATAGATCATTCAGGCGTCAGTCGAACGCGGGTGGAACCATACCCTATTAACAAGTCCCGGCAAGAATGAACGAGTGCGCGTCACCTCGGTGTGCTTCGATTCATGAATAGAGGCTTGCAACCCGGGCTGACCCAGTTTTTGACTCTATGCCTCCGAAGCCTACAAGTAAAATGACGTATTGCCTCATACAATGCTATGCAATATTCAACTTTATTTTGTAGTATTTTGTTATGATTGTTCCTTGGTTAATAAATTGGTATATACACTTGTTCAGTTTGAAGGTACGTATGACGTCATTCGGTGCGGAGGGGGACTGCAGCGGCGGATTTAGGTCAGTTTCATTCTGAAACAGGTTTGGCGGGAGAGGAGGCAAGGCCGAGGGGTGCGGTATCTACATAATCGTGAATCTAGTTGCCACTAATTATTATAAAATAGGTTTAAGCTGAAGGCAATATTTATCGATGACGATTACTCTATGATTAATAATATGACCTGTTTTATAATTATTATGTTTAACAAGATGTTATCAAGCTATCTTTGTTTAGAAATATATTTATAAAGAGCCATGAAATAGTCGTGAATCGATATAACAATGTACATAGGTATGTACATAAGTTAAGATGTATGAGTTAAAAATCTGATTCCATATAGATAAAATACTAAAATTATGATTTAATGGCGAAAAGAGTGACTGTGAGTTTCTTGCAGGTATCTTCTCATAGGTTTAACCTTTTGCGTGAACCTAGATATATGTATGTAAATTTCGTAAACTCACTAACCTATAATCTTTGACGTTCATAAGTGTTAGTCTGTGACCTAAATGGATAAATGTTTATTTTTTACTTTTAGTCCCTATTTCAAGTTACAATCAAGTTATGTTAAGCTATATTGCAGGGCACACATTATTATTTAATACAGTATCACTTCTTGGAAAGTGCTTCGAGAATAGTTATGACGTGCCTAAAGAGTGTTCAGAATCCTTAAGAGTCGATATCAGTACCACAATAAATTTTATCTAATGACTTAGTGTCCATCATATTTATTAGTGAATAAAATAAAATATAATGGCAAACTAAGTCAAAGAAATCGGCATCGAGGTATCTAGTTTAGTTGAAAGGTAATATAATAAACAAAATAAATAATTTCGTTATGTATTTCGATGTGTACTATAACATTGAATCTTTCTCATTTTAATTATCAATTTTAAATTTTATTGGTCGTAAATTGTTTCCCTGATATGATATAACACATCAACTATAAAACACTTTAAATATAATTAATATTTCTGCTTTTTCAAATTTTTGTGCTGTGTTAGATTTCAAGAAAGAAAGAAAATTATCAATTTGGTATGGAAAACCCGTATGTGATTAATTAATTCTAGAGATCTTTATTTTCTAATGTCATAGATTTAATATATTAGTATAAATATTAAATGTATGGCCTGAAATATTCGGTTTCGTCATTGTCGGAATAGATCCTTCCGCTTCGGAAAAATGACAATAAAACGCTGGTTTAACTCCATATTATGTGAAATACGTTAATTTGGTAAATACCACTTACTAAATCGTTGTGATAAATTACTAAACTATAGTCAAATTAAAGTTTCATAACTATATAGCATATGCAGTTACAAAATGATTATTAAGTTAAGTAATATTTGTAAATTATTTTTGGTATATAATATTTTACGTATAGGTTAGGTCTATTGTCATTAGTATGAGTTTAGTTGATTAATAAAATGTAATTATGGATTTAAGTTGGGAGAAGTGCGTTTTGTTCTTTGTGTTACCAAAGTGTTTACAGTAGGCCCTATACCGAATCGCCGAACAAGAGAATCGTATCGCAAACTAGTTAAATTATTGATTTTACTGCTGTAAATGTCAATAAATATAATGTCTAGTTATTTATTTTTAAACAATATATGCTGGGTACTTTTATGCTTTTTTGTGCACAATATATGAGGCAATATTGTATCTCACTTATAGGACGATATCATCTTTCTGGGTCACCTAGAATATTTGGTTCGTCGCAGTAAATTTTCCTCGTAATTTCATTACATAACATAGATTCACGTCTGGAGAACCCCGAAGGTTCCCCAACTATATTTTTAAGCTTCACTAATAAGGCAAGCCTTACACATTGCAATACTCCATTCTGCTACTGAGAATTGCCTATATTTGCTATTAAAATAGCACTTTCTCCGACCTTTGATATGTCGACCGGTCGAGCAAACTCGAGTTCGAGAATTGATAGTCTCTGAGTTGGTAATCCCAACTAACTCAAGCAACAAACGTCAGTCAGAGTCACCAAATCCCTACGGTTTCTATTTCTCCCATCCAGTACAGAGTATGACAGCACGAATGGCGTAGTTTTTCCTGGTCGTCTCGCCACTGCCATTGCGCTAAGAGTTGTGGGTTCAGTCCCACACGAGACATCGATTTCTGTGTGATGTGATAAATCGTTGTTTAGGTGTTCTATAGTGCGTCGTTTGAATGGTTGTAAAATCCCCGCGACACGGGAATTATTTCAAGTGCTAGAGATACTCTTCTTTTTGAAGAAGAAGAGAACTCATAACTAACTATTAAGCGCCTAAATTGTATATTTATACAATTACCATATCACGGAGATTTTATACGAGTATGTGGCCAATTATTTTTGATCGTGTGCACATATAAAATCCATATATATGCTTGATTTTTATTACAAATTAATTGGATTCAATGAGATACAACATTCCGAGGCGTGACCTTACCGTGACCTTTAAACATTTACGAATGTAATACTAGGTGTTGTATCTAAAGATTTGGGAACAGAAACAATTAAAACAGCGAATGCTGAAGTATAACATGTAATTTTTTTGATAACCGCTGAAATGTCTTGTGTTTTTTTCCATTGGTCATGGCGTTCAAAAGTTTGATGTTCAGAGACATATATATATACCCAACATATATATACACCTGTTTCTAGAAGGATAAGCAAAGACTTCATGTTATCACTTGCTACAAGCCCGGCGTTTCTCTTATGTTTCATTTACTCACATAACATTAATTAATATTCAAGAATTACCTGCAACAAATTAGCCATGACGTGTTAATATTTTTTTGAATTTATTTGGCAACTCCGATAATTAATATAATAAATATGTAAATACGGATATTGTCAAAAATGAGTCTGCATAATATAATTCTTTATTACGAATAGAGGTAGGTAGGGTAAGTTGTGTTTTATATCGGCTTAAAACTAGGATTGGCCTATTTGTACCAAGAAGATTGATCTTGTGTTCTAATCACGGCCAAATGCCAGCTCGACGCTCTACAAGTCATTAACAATTGTCCCAAGAGTCTTGGTGAGTACGTTCACATCTTTCTGGGTTCACATGTGAACGCAGCGGCAACGATACCTTGTTCGACATAAAACTATTAGCCTTAAACCCCAACACAACACGTCTTATCTATACTAATATTATAAAGCAATTACGTAAGTCGCTGCCGGACAACCCAAAAAAAACCAAAGTGATTTTATACTAATCAGTAGAAATTACAGAGTTATAACAATTACTATTTAAATGAATGGTTCTGATCGATACTAGATACAGAATAATGTAATAAAAGTATGTAGACATTGGGTAAAGTTGACATCCGGTCGCATGACGAACATTGCACATCACGTTGTGCGTGTCAGCAGTTTGGCGCTCCGCGTGGATGGCTGTTTCCAAGTGTCGCAAAAAGACCGGATGCAGACTTGCACTTTATATATTATTATATACTATAACAAAGCTGAAGAGTTTGTTTGTTTGGTTGGTTGAACGCGCTAATCTCAGGAACTACTGGTTCGAATTGAAAAATTATTTCAGTGTTGGATAGCCCATTTATCGAGGAAGGCTATAGGCTCTATGACATCACGCTACGACCAATAGGAGCAGAGCATAAATTAATATTGTTGCAAAACTGGGGCAATTTATCTTATGTGAAGCATACGAAATTGCTCGAGTCGGCTAGTATGATTATACGGACCTATAGACACAGTCTTCAATACCCCTATGAATAGCCAATACCTACCAAAGGTTGTTGTTGTGTCAACTGACAACTCCTGAGAATCACTTGTTAATAAGGCGGGAGTGAGTGAGTTCGTTTTTAATTTTATTTTTTATTATTATTTTTTACTGTTACTTGTCCGTGAGGTGGGGACCTGGTGTCCTGAAACACAGACTCTCCGTCTACCTACTGTGGGAGGCACCAGTCTCCCACAGTACTTCTAAGTCACCAAAATTTATGTCTGATATCAAATGTACCTACTTCAACTGTATTGTGGTGTGAAAATAAATTATTTTTATTATTATATTATTATTAGAGAGATAGCTGTTTTGCTGTTTTCAAAAAGTTTATGTTGATGCGATCATCGTCAGAATACTAAATAATATAAAAACAGCTTTGTACAGAAACTATGCCCCTGCTATGTTCGGACCACTTTTCAGTGTGAGAAGGGTTAAAGCGTAGTCCACCACTCTGAGCCAGCATGGGTTAGCAGACTTCACATATCTTCAAGAACATTTTGGAACATTCCCAGACATGCAGTTTCCCTCGCGCTGTTTGCCTTCACCGTTAAAGCGAGCGATAATTAACTAATTTATACGCACATAACTTCGTAAAGACTTGCGTGCCTTTTTTATTTTTAAGGAGTACTCCCGCACTACGAATATTTCCTGTAACGCGGAGGACTTTACAAACATTCAAACAACGGACACAAAGAACATCCAGACTCGGAACAACCATTTTTGGATCACACAAATTTTTGTCCCGTGTGGGATTCGAACCCACAACATTCGGCGCAGTGGCAGCGGCGAGGTGAACACTACGCCATCCGTGCGATACTTGGAATCGAACTTGAGATCTCTGCGTGGAAGACAAATGGTGTCCCACAAAGCTATCACCGCTCTTACGAGAATACTTATTATTGCTTAAATATTCACAAGCCGCTCCGATATCTCGGGTCAATTCGGTTTAGACTCTATGACAAGGCGTGTAAGCGGGTTCTGTCTCAGGAGTAAATAATTTTTCTAGTTTGATGGTCTAATAGTTAAACGTGGTAGTATTCGAGGTGCATGTTATTATGTTATAACAAGTGAGAAACAGCAATGAATTGCCGTAAATATTAGAGTTCGGAAAAATAACATATGCAAAGGACACGTTATACCTTAACTATTTAATACACACATGATGTCGAAAAGTCAGAGATGCGCGCCCTGGGATCGAACTCGAGACCTCTGTGTGGCAGTCCAACGGTTTCCCATTAGGCTATCGCTGCTACTAGGCTATCGGTGATCATATAGCTAATAGTAAAGAATTATTAAAATCAGACAAACAAACAAAAAATAAAATCTTTCATCTTTGTAATATTAGTCTTCTTCTCTCTTAGCCTTTATTATTCCCAAGTCACTTGGGGTCGGCTTTTCTAGTCTAACCGGATTTGACTGGATATCAGTTTTTACACGGAGCGGCTGCCACCGCAACCCAAAGGCTAACGATACCCTAAGGCTAAACCAGTGTCAGGATATTAGAGGGTACTGACTTTCCTAATAACGACTGCCATAGATTTTCATGGCAGCCGGGACCGACGGCTTAACGTGCTCTCCGAGGCACGGAGCAGGCGATAATTGTCAATCAATACGCACATAATTTCGAAAAGTCATATAACATCCAAAAGTCAGAGGTGCGCGACGTGGGTTCGAACTCGAGACCCTCTGCATTGCAGTCTGTAAGTCTCCCCACTGAGCTATCGCTGCTTCTTTATAATATTAGTATAGATACATATTTTCACTTAATGAGCCAGTCTTGTTCAACTGCCTCATATTACATACTTTTTGTATTTATATAAAAACAGCTTATTCTATACCTTTGACATTCAACAGGGTTACCTGCGTAAAATGCTAACGCTGGCGCTATTAAATGTAAAATATTAATTAAATAATAGGGCTATCTGATGGTCTCTTTTGATGTGGATATTGGCAGGTCAATCCATACTAATTGAGTTTCCGGCTGACCAGGGACGCTGGGTAATAGGATTGCCGTAGTCACGCCGATGAAGGTAATGGACATATATGACGTTACCGGTTAATTAACGTGTGCCCTATTTATTATGGACCTAGAAAACAGCTAGCGCTCTTTTTCAGGTCAGGTTATATTTTTACCATAAAATAATTTATAACGTGGTGCCCTGCCGTACTATTAAATTTACCGGAACTTTTAATCTCGAACTTAAATCACGTTTGAGTAACTGACTTAACTGACTCGATAAGCTTAAGACTGCGCCGAGCGTAAGACAGATAATGACAGAGCTCGTGCGGCGCATATTCAAATCGGCGTGTGGCCGCCATAGTAAAATTATATGGAGGATTTGAAGTGTTTATTTGATAAATATGTATCTTTATTGTCAACCAATAACTTAAATATTTGGGACGGACAAATTGTAATATAACTATTTATGTTTCATTTAAGCTGTAAAATAGGATAGATTTCTACTGTTATAATCTAAAAATCACGTAACACGAGCTTAGGTTTTTGCATTTTTTGTGCATATTTACGTAATTTTGTAGGCGAAAATATTAATTATTTTGAGTTTTTCCACGTGGTAATTGTAAACACATTCATTGTTATGGTAAATGTATATTTTATATTTGTATTAAACAAAAAGTGTTGATTTTATTCACTTAACTGTGACCGCCTGTTTTGGCACATTTCGCTCGGCGCAGTCTTAAGTGGAATGTTTTTAAAACAAATATCTGACTTATTATAATTATTATTGTGACTTGAATGTAACTTTAGATTGAGCATCCTGATTCAATCTCAATTATCTTCAAATATTTTCTAGCAGTTAAGTAGATTTCTTTTGATCTATTAAATACCGGATAGTTGTCACTTCGAATTCTGCATTGAATACAGTAATAATGCGTCTTGGTTGCGGTCTGTTGCGTTCATCGATGGCCGTATATGTTCATGAGTTTACGTCATTGTAAAATACTATATCTTGCCCGTGGTATCGCTCGCGTTAATGTAGATTTAGTCAATAAATTTCAATACCTCAGGAACAGTTTCTTGATGAAAGGTATCTTATGTCCTTTTCTGTACCCCTGACAACTGTATTCGAAATTTCATGATGATTGTTGAAATAGTTAAGGCATGAAAGCGTTCAAGGTCGTAGCCCTGCCAGGCTAACGTCTGAGTGCCGGAGAGAGTTCGGAACGGAGATCCTCCGGCGCTCCATGATAGATGGGAAGAGCGCCGCAGTTAGGTTTAGTCGGTATTCCGTGGCATCCGGCGAGTCCGACACCACCCACTGTTGCCGGCGCGGTTTTCCGGCCGTGTCGACAGGAGTGGGTGTGCGCAAAGGCATTCCCCTGCGAAAACAAACAAAAAAAAAAGGCATGAAAGCGTAACAAACAAACAGACTCACGCATTCGCATTTAGGTATAATATTAGATAAGGATGCCTTACTTTAAATAAGCGTGTGGTGTATGTATTGGCTCTGCGTGTGTGATGACGGTGAAATGATGTCAGATGAGAAGGTTGCAATATAAAAATAATAATTAGTAATAATAATTGCTTTTACAACTTCTTTTATCAATTACTCGATGGCCGTGTACTCTAGGGCCTTCGAAGGAATGATATTGACATAAACAGGCGTTACAGTTAGTGTGTGTTTATCAGAGAAACTATGGCGGCCGGTTAGCAATAGTCTCACTATACTGCAGTGTGTTTTTAAGGTAACCAGTGTTGGCGCAGGTCAAAAATCGAACGTAATCATTCTTAAAAAAATTTCGAAGTCAAATTTATACGAGTTTACTTATTTTTCTAGTCTTTTACAAACGTTCGACAATAAGTATTAAACAAAAAATAATATCGGTGTTTACCTATATAAAACAAAACTAACCGTTTCCAATTTATTTATATTTATAATCCTAACGTTTGTCATAAGCTACTAAACGACAAAAGAAAAGCTGTTTAACAGAGGAGAACAAAATACTAAATTGTTTAGTCGTTGCCTATTTCTTGATAGATAATTAGATTCTTCGTCTTTTAAGATAGGTATGTATATTTATGTCTTATAGAACGCCCGCACTTCCGTTAATTCCTGTGCGAAAGTACTGGAATTGACATGTAAACATAATAAATCGTGTCTCGAATTGTAAATAATGTAACGAAAAATAACATATGTTTGTAGTCTGAACATCCTAAAAAATTAATGGTTTCCAACCTTCGATACTTTTTATCACTAATACCTTAAATAATGACTACATCTTACTTTTTTTTTTGTTTTTTACGTGTTGTTATGCTTATGACTACATCTTACTGATACAATTCAGCTAAAGTATAATTATAATTGAAATTAAACTACTATATACGGATTTTATCGCGTTGTTTATTTGACACTTTATTATATAATTTTGAAAACTGTTACACTACTACTACTATTAAACTTTACTAATTTTTAAGCTAATAACATTATTATTTAAACTATTAAAACTATTTAGATTTAATTTAATTTTACACTTTCTCCGACGTTTCGGTTGCTTTTCAGCAGCCATGGTCACGGGGAGACTAAGATGGTAGTTGTCTCAATGTTCCAGTGTAGTTATTTCAAAGTACCCGAACATAATTTAATCATTGGTGTTTCTATTTACGCAGAATGAGTTCAAGTATCAGGAAGTCTAGCTGTGGTTTGCTTCTTCTTGGGTTTGACTATTTGTATTACTGGATCCCAAGCTGGTGGTACATTCCAACCATCTAGTATAGTAGTTCAATTTCAATGAATAATATTCGCGTAAACAGAAGACAATATTTTGTATAATTATAATTCAGTTAAAGTATAGCCTTGCGTATAGTACTATCGTAGCGACGAAAGATTAGATTACTTTACACTGGTATTCATTTAGCTGCAATATGTTATACCAGAACATAACATATTGCAGCTAAATGATCCTGTGACGGCAAATGGGTAATTTTTTCAGAGATCGATTTTCGTGACACATCTTTTTTTAAATAATATCAGCCCTGTATTAAACTGTACCACTGCTGGGCACGGGCCTCTTCTCAGTGTGAGAAGGGTTAGGCCATAGTCTACCATGCTGGCCGACTGCGCGTTGGCAGACTTCACATATCTCCGAGAACATTATGGAGAACTGTCAGACGTGCAGGTTTCCTCACGATGTTTTTCCTTCACCGTTAAAGCAAGCGATTATTAACTATTTAATACGCATATAACTGCGAAAAGTCAGAGATGCGCCTTGGGTTCGTACTCGAGACCTCTGCGTGGCAGTCCAACGGTATCCCACTAGGCTATCGCTGCACTATAGCACTAAATTTCTTTTTTAATGTTTCCTTACTTATTCACATAACAGAAAAAAAACTACGTTTATTAAAATAAATTACACGAAATTAAATGAAAATTTAACAGAGATCACGCAATTTTTCGCACATCTCTTCTTGCTTACTTCAAACAATCGTGTATACATTCACAATGTTTTATTGAATAATTATATAGTATTTAAGTATTAAAATCACGGTGTTCTCGATCGTTCGTAAGGCTGTCTCGACGACGAAATCGTGACTGCATACATCGATGAAAATTATATTTTGGAGAATAGTATAGCATTACGCAGTCGTAAAAGGTAAATTATTTTGTAAAATTATCATATTTCATTCTCTCTTCTTGTACTTCGAATGTCCATTTGGCAGAAACTATAGTTATGATCTGCCTCGATAGCGCTACGGTAGTCAATGCGATTGCTATACATCAGGTACGTGATAAGTTCAATTTTCATTTTGGGATCAACAATTAGAGGTAATGCATTATGCAAGGCAACTCTGTAGGGAAATTCTCAATAGCTTCCGGAGTAAGGAACTTGGCGGTACAGGACAACCTATGCCTCGTACCACTGAGAGCACGTTAGCCGCCCATCTCGGGTAGTGTGTCAATGGGCTATGAGAGTACAGTTTTTGCGCCCACAATTGTGCACTATAAAATTTTCTGCACAGATGGCAAGTCTCCGTTAAGCCGTGCTGAACGAAATTCGATTAAGAAGACATACAGTATGGTAAAAATTTAAATTGTGAGAAATGTGGAACAGCTATCGTACTGATATTTTGCAAGGTTTCTCTACAACTATTAACAGATTTGTGAGCAGTACTAGCGAGCGTCATATTTAGAGCTCTTCAAAGAGCCTCCTGTATTCGGCTATGTAAGCCTTTCAAAGGCCTGCGGATTTATTATGATGAGCGCCGTTATAGAAAGAAAACAACATCACAGTAACACACGTTGATAAAAACAAAATATAAAAGGTAAAATTTACGATTATATAATATTTACTACGGCTTCGATGCGTATGCATTGCCCGGGGTGAAAGTACTCTGTCTAAAACCTAGAGAAACCTTTGTACACAATAACTAGTTTCGGATTTCGATTGTATCCCCTTAATACATTTGTTAGTTTCGTTAGTTTAGAGGATTTCCTACAATATTTCAACGTAGTAATTATACTATGATGAGTGGATATCAATCCACTTTTTTATCGAGAACACACTTGGTGAATTTTGGAAATACTTATTTAGTGCATGCTTAGGTTACATAAGTTACTATCTAGCTTTATAAAAGATTATTAGTTGCAATATTTTAAATTTCTAAATGCTTTCACATTTGCGTTGATACGTCAAATAATCTTCTCCTTCTCCCTAGCCTTTATTATTCCCAAGTCACTTGGGATCGGCTTTTCTGGTCTAATCGGATTTGACTGGATATCAGTTTTTACACGGAGCGGCTGCCACCTGACCTCCGCAAGCCGAAGGCTAACGATACCCTAAGGCTAGACTAGTGTCAGGATATTAGAGAGTATTGACTTTCTCAATAACGACTGCCATAGATGTTCATGGCAGCCGGGACCGACGGCTTAACGTGCTCTAAGAGAGAGAGGAAGAGGAAGAGCAGGCGATAATTGTCAATCAATACATAATTTCGCAAAGTTATAAAACTTCCGAAAGTCAAAGGAGCGCGACGTAGTTTTGAACCAGAGATTCGATGATGATTGATCTCCCCACTGAGCTAATCAAATAATCAATCAGTAAATTTTTCGCTTATAATTTTGCCTTTATCAGTAGATAATAATAATAATAATATTTATTTCACAAAAAACGTTTTTTAAATAATCTTACATTTTTACACAAGGCATTTATTTCTGCATTCTCGATGAAGAGCGGCCCAGCGAAGTTAAGGCGCTTCACAGCGAAACGTGCAGAATTGTTTAAAATCTTTAACCCTGACTTCTAAACTAGGCGTATATGCCTGTATCTTAGGAGTCAGTGTCTCTCCGTAAATATTACAATACAAGCCTTATAAGTTATATTTTAACATAATATAATTCAAATTTGAAAAACAAAGAACATGGTAGAAATACAACGGAACAATTATAAAAAAATAATAGAACAATATGCAAGTTTTCATAAAATAAGTTTACATTTATCTAGAGTGTGTGAATGAATGTACGTTTATGTTATGTGTATGCGCGTGACTCGCGCTCGTGGTGTGTGTGTATGTGTGAGTGTGTGTTTGTATGTGTGTTTTTTTGTGTGAGTTGAGCGTGTGTTTGTTTATATGTATTATTTATGTGTCAAACGTATGGAGATTTTCTTTTGTGGCAGATATATTTTTAATAAATCTTAGGAATGGTTATTTAATTTTTTAAGATGCCTAATCTAATCGCATTACTATCTCTACAGTTGGCGCAATAGTTAAACTGGTCATATTGGCACTAGTATAGCACCAAATGTTGTAGGTTCGTGTTCGAAATTAGGCAAATATGTGTCATGAATAAATGTCTGAAGTTTGAATATTCTTCAAATACCTTTTGTTTGTCATTTTTAATGACTATAAAGTTCCTCGCGACATCGACACTGGCATTATCTCTAGTTCGTGAAACGTCAGCATGGCTGCACCATGGCTAATTATTAGTCGCTGATAAAATTTAGACTTAGATGCTTTATGATTACCAAAGTATAGAAGATCCATTAGTAGTAAATAAAATGGAACATGACGATTGTTTATTTTATATTTGATTTTTATTTCTTTGGGATAACAAACAATAATAATAATAATAATAAAACTTCTTTATTGACACAAAAATACAAGTAGGTACATAGTAGTAGAAAACTTAATCTAGGTACAGAATTCTTAATTATAATGTTCTGCTGGTACTTAAAATAGGATATATCTTGTGCTATAAGTACCAGCAACCCTCCAGTTTCACAGTTAAACTAAGTAAAAATCTACTATTAACAATTGTGTAATAAAGCTTAATACTAATACATAGATCTTATAACAATTTAAGTAATTACACAACCAGCACCATTATCCACAAAATAATGCAAAGTGCAAAGTACAAGGAACTAGGTGCAAGTAAACCTTAGCAAACATTATACAATTTTTATTTTTATGAAATTTACAACAGATTTAGTGTTTAATTAAAAAAATATGTTTTGCGAATTTAATATCAAACTAAAGTTATTCATGAATATTAATTATATTGTTTAAGATACATTTCTTAAATTGTGCAGGTGACAAAGCGAATATATATATATATATATATAGTTTCGGTAAAATTATCGTTATAACTTTTCATTAATCGCCGTAAAGGAATGCGTGTATCAGGAATGTGATGAAAGTGAATTAAGCCAGAGAAGTGTGTCAGGATCGTAGCAAATGGAAATCCGTAGTCTCTGTATGTATGTAAAGGATTACTTTCACCAGCGTTGATTCTGCAAAACTTAGGAGCAAATAGTCTATGAGTATAAGTATTACGAATACGTTGTGAGCGACTAGGTGTGCGAAGGTAAATTTGGTTTATGAGTTTATTACAATCAAATTTATTGTGACAAATTTTATAAAATATCGGCTGATCAAGATACATCATCCTCCTATGTTTAAAAGCTGACAGAGAGAATTTTTCTAGACGAGTGTGATACGATGACCACCTTTTTACTAAGTTGTAATTTAATTTTCGAAGATATTTATGTTGGACTGATTCAATTTGGTCACTGTATTTGTTGTAAAGTGGATTTCAAACACATGTAGCATATTCTAGTTGAGATCTAACGAGAGACTTGTATACAAGCAAATAAGTGGAAGCCTTCTTAAATGAGCAGCAGGTTCGTCTCAAAAAACCGAACATTTGGAAACCGTTAGCTGTGACTTGATCAACATGAGCGTCAAAATGCAATTTTGAATGTAAGAATATATTTTTGAGAGATTGGGTATACCCAATCTCTTTAATCAGAGAGACCAAAGGAGTACTAAAGGAGTATTACAAAGCAAGTAACTGAATTAAACGATATTATTTTTTTTGGTAAACGAGATTGATTTACATTTGGGTAAACTCAACTGCAGTTTATTGGCCAAGCAATAACTAGATAATCGATCCAGATCCTGTTGTAATTTGACACAGTCATCAATGGAACTTATTTTACGGAATAATTTAAGTCATCTGCATATAGAAGAAAGTTACTGTTTTTAAAACACGTATTTATATCATTTATGAACAGTACGAATAGCAGAGATCCCAGGATTGATCCCAGCGCCACACTACAAGTCACGCTGATCACGTCAGAGAAAAACCCTTGAACTACAGCCTTTTGGGTTTATGATATGCTTTGTCTATTGGACCGACTCACGAGGCGATGCACACCAGATAACAACATGACAAAACTTGTGAACGTAGTGGGCACACCACTACCACTTCTTTGTTCACCTGATAGACAACCACAAAATAGACATTTTTTGGTTATCTAGCAGGTGAACAAAGGTAGGTGGACACCTAGAGGAACATAGTTATAACTTATAGTATTCACTATTTTATAATAGTTTATTTTATAAGCAATGATGCAAGTTGATGGAAGGTCCATCAACTTGATATATTAAAATGTTGAGCTTCACAAACATCGAAACAACTACATTATATTTATCTGCTACCCGCAGATTCTTCACCGTGGTTAAAACTATCCTCATGATCCATTAGGCCATTCAGGCACAACTGAGTTACCATCAAAATGCAAAATTTAACATTTGTAACCAATAGGAAATTTAAATATTCAGACTTAAAAAAAGTTAATTACGTACTGAATAATAGGTAAAACTAAAAATCTATTCACTATTAGTAGGTAGATATATCGTAGCTAATAAATTGAAGGCAAGCATATTATAAAACTGGTTAAAAATAATTGTTATACCTATTACAATGACCATTTTTACATCATGGGATGGCGTGACAAATGCGGGACAAAACTTTTGTGATCCACAAATAGTTGTTTCTAGTGTTCTTTTTGTCCGCAGTTTAAATGTTTATAAAGTCCCCCACGGCATAATAATTATTCCTAGGGCAGTCAATAAAAACGAATTTGCAAGAGTCAGAAGAGAAGAACTTAGTACATCAGAATTACTTCGTCTTGAACTTGCACAATAAACAAAAAAGAGTATCACAATGCCCAATGGCAGTAGAACAGTTTATAAGCCTGTTTGCAGGTTGCGTGCTGACTTGGTCTGCCCGTTAGAGAGGGACTGTTATTAGAACTATATCTAATTGAAAGAAAGAAATCATTCTTTATTGCCACAAAGAAACATGACTACTTACATACTAAATAATAAAAAAGACAATTAAATAAATAGTTCGTAAGTAACAAAATATATAAACATCATGCTATTGTGGCAACAAATGGTCTCCATTCAGCATTGATGTTGCGATAAAACTGACGTGATATCGCAACGCTGATTTTCAATGGAGACCATCGTTACGCACGGACGTCAAGCCAGCTGCATACAATTTTACAACTAACAAAAAATTAGCAAATTTCAGGGATACGTAACCAGATTTTTTTTTAAATTGGAGGTAGAAGTCTCTTGTTCCAGGTCATGTATATAAGGTAACCCGCTACGAATATCTATGTATAATTATATTCATGATGACCAAATCGACGCTGCATCATTTGAAACCATAGCAGCTCGCTTCGGTGTCGCCATCTGGTGCTGTATGACTGACACTGTACGCCTGTGGCGGTTATTCTTAGTGCCATTCCGTCTGCTATTTAGAGTGAACAATATGCATACATATGAGTACTTCTGGCAGACGCTGTTTTTGTTATCAATAAGGCCTGAAAATATATTAATTTTTAATAATGGTTCATGTTTTAAAAAACACCACCCCCGTAGGCATAATTTTACAAACATTCAAGCAACGAACGCAAAGAACATCTGGACACATAATATATAATTTCGATTTGCATTTAGCAGAATGGTTTTGGCCACATATATTGTGAGTCAACGATTGCGGTAGGTGTTTATCAAATATCAGCTAATTACATCGTTTTTTTCTATTTGCACTTGCAGCTGATCAGTTGCCATTTGATCAGTTGCGTTATCACAATGTATTCGCATGCTAAAGCATCCGTTCTTATGAGTTTACTGGATTAAGCATCAAGCAGTCAGCAATATAAGTCGATACACACTTGCGAGCGTTCGATTCCCTCTGTTTTAAATTAAAATACGTCCGAGATTTCGATTGCATCTTTCTTTCAAAAAACATCTGTTAGTTTTTTACAAAGTTAAACGATAATTGATTTTATAACATTTCAAAATAACACATTAAATAGGTACCTATTTTTAAGTCATAAATTACTTTAACAAATTATTTTGATGTTCGACTACTTATGTATGATACTGTACGTTGCAGTTGTAAGCATTCTATGACATCTTAAAATGAAAGATACAAATGTATAATATATATAAGAATATGCGAAAGCTGAATCCGTAAATCCGTACGCATCTTAATAGGCCGCAGCTATTTCAAAAGGCAAAATTCAAATTGATGCTGATGGATGTGGTTCGGGGCTAAGACGAATTTATGCGGCATGTAGGTAAGTTCTAAAATGTATAATGTATTTTATTTATTTTATTTCATTATTTTTGGAAAGCTTACAGCTAGTAATTTATACAATTAGAACATTAATAGTTAAATATGGCCAATTATAAGTAATTGCTAAAAGGTTTTTCTCAAGGCACTGGTGTTGTTATATATTTTTTAAATACATAATCTCATAAAGGGACGTCACCTGTCGGCGAATTTGTTAACCCAGTTTTAAATTTTAGTTGCAGCGCCATCTCTTGAAGTATCTGTGAACCGTCCAAAAAGCTCTTCATACGTCTTGAGATATTTTGAACACATCATTAGTTCACATGTTTTTTGTCAGATGGCATAATGTGATGATAATAATAAAATATTTCTTTGGTAAACTTTGTTATAAATACATTGGTATTTATTGCATGGTGGGTATCTCTATAAATAGACCAAATTGTATACTCGTAGTTAACGAGATCAAACTAACCCAAAGACATATGTTTATTTAGTAAGGCCACACCTTTTTCCCCGTAGAGTAGATAGAGATTAAGGACTCCTACTTACTACGATGCTGGTATATTTCTATTATTTCTATCATTCCAAGCTCATCACGCAGGCTCGTCAGATTCAGGTGTTCTTAACATGATTTTCTCTAATATTACAATTTATTGGTAGATATTTATATATAAAACTACTCCTGGATCAAAACAAATTACATTTCTCTAATAATTAATAGATATAAATAAATCATTTGAAATCATTAAATCCGAATTGAAGAAATCTACAATTAATTAAATAATATCTCTGAAAATCATAAATACGAATATTTTTGAAAAAACATTTTCAATGCCGGATTAATTTATAATGCATATTACGAAATAGTGGGTAAATTTAATTTCTATCAAGTCACGCATTGCAATCTGATTTTAGTAAAGTCTCGTATATAAAGTTATTATAATTACATATCAAGAGAAGGGCATAAGAACTAAAATGAAAATGTGTGGTTGGATTTATCAAAGACCACAAAAATCATATAGATATATATGTATAGGTACATTTGTCCCTTCCTTTTTCTTCTTTTGCTTGGTCAAAATGTTGCCAGAAAAATATTTACATTTATATAGTTAAATTAACTATAATATAATTCTTGGTATACATACAATATTTTAAATATTAGAAGCATCATTTATATCAAAATTTATTATAAAAAATACAGCGTGGTAAGGAGTGCTCATATTTTCGGTCGTATATTGGAGACCCCGTGATTAATACAGAAACAATATCTGAAAACCTTAATAGGTACCTTAAATAATGCTGATACAGAAAATTTCTCATAGATGAGCTGATTTGAATTAATCCCCGAAGGTGCTGCTATTATGTCCGAATTCGTTCGCAAATGTTCGGACATTAAAATGGACCATACTCGGGTATAGTTCTATATTACTAGTATCACCTACTACAATATAATGTTTGCATAATAAATAAAAATATATTTATTTCTTCTCCACCAAGACGAACTTACATCTATATTCAACAATAATATATTAGGTCAGTATAAGATTATTTGTGGAAGACTGGACATGGATAACCAAGCCCCTAAGGACATAGTGAGCATATAAAGAATTTTACAAGTAATCGAAACCAATTGTGTTTGTATAAGTTCCATGACAATATAGGTATACAAAGTGGCGCAAATGTTATTACATTAATTGACACATATAGGTACTACATGGTATTCTTTAACGATTTACAAATTATGAACCAAATGTATACAGTAGATTAGCCACAGGATCTTTTTTGTGTTCATAATTTAGAAATTTTAGAACATCATGTAATGCAGAGATAACTGTACTTAGGTGTCAAAGACCTTAAGCAGCGATATTAAAAAACCGTCTTATTGTATACGGGTCCGGGATTTTCCGGATCTTAGCGAGTTGACAAAGACAATTTCTCGGCAACTATGACCGTTAACGAGCACAGCGCACGTTTGGTTACAATGGTGTTCCAATTTGTGTCTAATTTTATATTATTTATTTTGTACAGAAAAATAATTTCTTAATTTCTGCGAAAATAGGTTTTTTGTTTATGTTAACCGTCTTATATCACTCAGCTTAGGGTAGTATATCATTTAATGTGATAACATTAGCGCCACCTTGTATAAGTATAGTGGCATGCAAACATAATGTATTGTGATATAAAATATTATGTATGTCTATAACCACAGCTTACTGTTATTCGCTGGATAAGTAATTTTGTATAATTATGGCCAGTCCTACAACTAACAAGTAAAAATTATCCGAAAGATAAATCGCATGCTGCCTCACACTTGTTAGGTTAAAGAAGAGAGATGGCGTGACTTTTATTTTATAGATAGAAGCTATTTGGAGGTGGTGGGACAAGCCGTTTTAATGTTATACTTATTCAATCCAGAAATTCCTTAAGTGAAGCATAATTTTTTCTAGTAACCATGCCCTGTGTTTCATTTTTCTCTATTCTGGAATATTCTTATTGCAGATTTTTTTTTAAAGGTTAATTTTATGCCTAGCAATTGGCAAACATAAGTTCTAAAATAAGATCAACTCTGTATATAAACTGAGTCACTGCTGAGCACGGGTTACTTCTTAGTATACGAAGGGTTAGGCCATAGTCCAGCACGCTGGCCCAGTGCGGGTACGCAAACTTCACACATCTTCGAGAACGTTATGAAGAACTCTCAGACATGCAGGTTTCCTCACGATGTTTTCCTTGACTTTTAAAGCAAGCAATAATTAACTATTTAATACGCACATAACTTCAAAAGTCAGAGGTACGTGCATGCCTTCGGATTCATACATAAATTCACGCATGTTTCCCAGAGGCAGAGTCTACGGATTTCCATTTGCTACGATCCTGACACACTTCTCTGGCTTCATTCACTTTCATCGCATTCTTAACCTGGCCTTTGTCCAAAACATCTCCGATCTGATCGAGAAACGTTCGCCTAGGTCTTCCTCTTGCGACTGTTCCATTCACACTAGCCTTATAAACTTTCTTAGTCAGTCTTTCCTCGTCCATTCTTTCTACATGCCCAAACTAGCTTAACATACCCTTTTCTATTCTTGTCACTATATCCACTTTCATGGCACATCTCTCTCTAATCACACTATTCCTTATTCTATCTTTCAGAGTCACACCACATATGTCTCTCAGCGCTCTCATTTCTACTTATTTTGCCATACCCAACATTTACTTCCATGCATAAGTGTAGGCACTAGTAGTCCTCTATGAACAGCCAAACGTGCCTTTTCGGATACATTTCGACTGTTCGTAAAAGATTTGGATTCAATGATTTATTAATGACATTTTTACTGTAAATAAAGCTAAAGCTAATGTTTTATGTGCACACACATTTACTTTTTGACTGTAAATATCATGTATGTATGTATCTTATGTGGGGGCCAGTCAGTGCAGACCGGCGACACTTCGACCCAGTGGGATCTTTTGTGTGGACACTCTCCCAATAACGACTGCCATAGATGTTCATGGCAGCCGGGACCGACGGCTTAACGTGCTCTCCGAGGCACGGAGCAGGCGATAATTGTCAATCAATACGCACATAATTTCGAAAAGTCATATAACTTCCGAAAGTCAGAGGTGCGCGACGTGGGTTCGAACCCAAGACCCTCTGCATTGCAGTCTGTTGGTCTCCCCACTGAGCTATCGCTGCTCCTGTAAATATCATAGTCTCACTTGGTAATGAATGAATCTTAATTACTATGTTGGCTCGTACATTTATAGTTTGAGCGGTATTAAGATGAGCCCTAAGTAATGAATTATGCTGTACTGAATTTACTGCTAATATATGATCTTCATCCTAATCCTAACTAAAATTATAAATACGAAAGTAAGTTTGTTTGTATGTAACGGTTTCATGCCTTAACTGGTCGACGAATCATCGTAAAACTTCGTATACACGTTGTCAGGGATACAGAAAAGGGAAAACAGTTGTTTTTCTAGATGAAAGGTTTCATCGAGAAAAAACAACTGTTCTGAGGGATAGATAATTGACATAACCTAGATTTACACGAGCGAAGCCGCGGGCAAAATGTAGTACACAATGAAATTCAAATAAAAAGAACAAACATCCAGAAAAAGTACTGCTTCCGAGGCCTGGAAATTTGACATAACCTTACCTTAACAAAACATTTACGCTAACGAAGGCGCGGGAAAAATCTAGTATGAGAATATATATTGTCGGCCTCGGTGGCGTAGTGGTTAGTGTAACCGACTGCCACGCCTGAGGTCGCGGGTTCGATTCCCGCACAAGTCAAACATTTGTGTGCATGAACATGGATGTTTGTCTTGGTATGGGTGTTTCTATGTATAATATGTATGTATTTACAAATCAAAAAAGTATATGTGTATGTTTATCCATTGTCTAGTACCCATAGTACAAGCTCTGCTTAGTTTGGGCTAGATGGTGTTGTGTGTATGTGATAGAATATTATATTATATTATTATTATTATTATATTCTTGGTTGGTTGTTATAAAATGTGAAGGTGTAGTTATTGACAATAATATAATTATGTTTGTGTCGCCAACTAAAATTAATATAGGGATAGGTTTGTCCAAGCTCACAACAGACGATGTAACGTAGAAGTATATATAGTTACTCATATGTACCTATGCATGTATCTACAGTCCACATTACTTTAATTTAGTTAGTTCAAAACAAATCAACAAACAGTTCATACACAGTTTTTGTGCATTAAGTCTACCAACCAAACAGTTTTTGAAGTAATAACTCAAGCTTTGTTAAGAACATATCAATGTCTTAATCTGGCGTGTGATAGATACATATTAATAAAATTATGTGAGCTTATTTCAAAGTCACAGCATTGAAAATTATTATTACACGCACAGTTAATTAGGTCTAGACTTTGCATTTCATACTTATTTCAGTGTAAATACAAATCCCTCCTCTAGATTGCCCTCTGCAATATAAGAAAGTTTAAATGGACCTATTTAATGCGAGCTTTTTTCCTTGATGTTTCGGGGAAACGATGAAGCTCAGGGAGTTTTTTTCCATGTCACATAGACAAACATCCATGTTCATGCACACAAATGTTTGACTTGGGCGGGAATCGAACCCGCGACCTCAGGCGTGGCAGTCGGTTGTACACTAACCACGACGTCATCGAGGCCGACAAAAATATGTAAATATTACATTATTTAAGCTTCAAAGTGGAATCGCCATCACAAACAATCCACCAGAAAGACGAAATCTGTTCAAAATATTATTTGGTTTAAGTGGTTATCCCGCTACTGCCGCTGCGCTAAGTGTCGTGGGCTCGATCCCCACACGGGACAAAAATTGTGCGATCCACAATAGGTTGTTCAGAGTGTGGGTGTTCTTTATGTCCGTTGTTTGAATGTTTGTCAAGCCCCCGAGTCACAGGAATTATTCCTAGTACAAGAGTTGCCTTTACAAAAAATAATACTTCTATTGTATTTATATACGCAGCAAAAGTAATAGGCACCCAGCAAAATGAGAACTTACGCGTGGTTGAATATTATAACCTTTCTGTAGCATATCCAATCAAATTATTTAATAACGTGCCGTCTGCATGAGGTTTAATTATTACACAAAAGCGTCAGAAGCGAGTTGTGAGCTCGCTTTATTTATTTCGTTAAGGAAATAGGGAAAGCCCGTAATACTGAGATCATGAAATATTCTGCGTGAAACATCTTTTCTGTGCTTACTTGTGTCAAGGAATTAATATATAATTAGTGAATCCTGGCATGCTCCTAAATTAGAAAGAGAAACGTGACTATCCTTGAAATTAATTATTTTGTCAGTTACGGTAAATCTTTGTATGATTTGTAATGAGAGATTTTTTTAAGAGATACTGTCTTTCATAAGTAATTCAATGTTTTATTCATGATTCCTGTCATCATAAATGCGGATTCGAGACTAATCTGATGGAGTTTTAGTTAGCTATGTATGTTAATTAAAATTATTTGAAGTTATGGATTTCTGTCAGTATCATACATTTTTGATAAGGAGGCATTTTTGAAATAAGGTCAGTTAAAAATAGCACTAGGAGCGCTGCTTCGTCGCAGATTATACCTATATCTGTACTCATATGAAGAAGAAAGATTTGTATGTTTGTTCGTAATAAATAAATATAAAAATAAATGGAACAATTTTAAAAATTCACCGTTTCGCCACACTTATTTCACCAATATAGGTTATGTAATATCACGCACAGTCACAGTAGCGAAGCAGTAATCATAAACATGGATGAAACCGCAGACGATAGATAGTTTTCAATATACACATTACCAAAAGAGTTGTTAACACCTTAGTTTTTTTACAAGGATCTATTAGGCCTCAATTTTATAACGTGGGCATCACAGTATGAGTATACACACCAAGTTTATAAACGAAAGCGTACGTCCATCAGTAAGCTTAACGCCTCACATATGAAAACCACATTATCAACCTACTTGAATATTCGATCTGATAGCATAAATTATACATAAAATCAGTAACGAGAAGCAAAATCACATAAATACAATCATACAAATAGTGATTACTAGTTACCGAAAATTATGGATCTTTAGTAAACTTCAAATGAAAAGATTAAAATGTTACAAAGGATTTGTAGGTTCACATATACCTAGCACATAGTCAGCAGTAATAGTGACGCTCACAGTTGACGTGCGAGTAGCCAGTTGTCTTCATACCACCATGCCACGCGTCCGGGTCCTATATCAGTAGGTGTCCTAAATCGAACTTCCGATAGAATATATCTAGTGTTAGATTTAGTAAAAATTGGCGAAAGTCAATATACGTATGAACTTTATAAGTGCTTTTATTCAGCAGTCCAATAAAACACCCTACATGATATCAATAATATATAAACTCTTCTACCTGTAATTGTAATTAGTATGTACCGATAATACTCAAACATTGGCGGAAGCTTGCACACATATACTATAAACGGTTAGCAGGAATAGTGGGGCGCATCTTCGTGGATTGCACTATCTATAACTATAACCATATTCCACTTATTATCGGTACACACTAATTACTTGTAATTGTAATTAGTGTGTACCGATAACACTAAAACATTGGCGGAAGCTTGCACACATATACTATAAACGGTTAGGAGGAATAGTGGGACGCGTCTTCGTGGATTGCACTATCTATAACTATAACCACATTTCACTTGTAATCGGTACACACTAATTACTTGTAATTGTAATTAGTGTGTACCGATAACACTAAAACATTGGCGGAAGCTTGCACACATATACTATAAACGGTTAGGAGGAATAGTGGGATGCGTCTTCGTGGATTGCACTATCTATAACTATAACCACATTTCACTTGTAATCGGTACACACTAATTACTTGTAATTGTAATTAGTGTGTACCGATAACACTAAAACATTGGCGGAAGCTTGCACACATATACTATAAACGGTTAGGAGGAATAGTGGGACGCGTTTTCGTGGATTGCACTATCTATAACTATAACCATATTCCACTTATTATCGGTACACACTAATTACTTGTAATTGTAATTAGTGTGTACCGATAACACTCAAACATTGGCGGAAGCTTGCACACATATAATATAAACGGTGAGGAGGTATTCCTGTGGGGCGCGTCTTCGTGAATTGCACTATCTATATTTAAGTGTAGTTTTTATCAGTTTGACTGATGTCAATTCAAATTCCTAATCAATGTACGATCATCAATAGCCGACACTCAAAATACGTGCGGGTTTGTAAATAAAGCAGATTTATGTGAATCAACAGTTTTTGAAAATCTTGAACATGACTACATACAAATATTGATAAATATCTTGACACAAATTTTTATTCGATATGTTATTAGATAATAAGACAGTTTGATATTGGTAAGGTATTACTACCAAATCTATATAATATATAAAACTCTTCCCTTACTGAGTGACTGACAGACAACGCACAGCCGAAACTACTGAACGCAAGAAAGTACAAAGTAGCTACCTTATTGTATTAGGGTGCACCCTGTAAAAATAATGTATGTTTGATAAATAAATAAATAATTTCTAGGTCAAAATAAAGAAGCTGAAATTTGGCATGTATGTTCCTTAGAGAGTGTAGGGGAGCACTAAGAGAGGATTTTTGGAAATTCCACCCCGAAGGGGGTGAAAGGGGTGAAACCCGATATTCACACGGGAACGGGACTTACGCGTGTGAAACCGCGGGAAAACTACTAGTACATATATAAACCGCTGCAGATGAAGATCGAAGGTCGCCTAACGGTAAGCTTATTAGTCGGTTACCGTATGATTGTAAGCGGTTACCATACGTTTTAAGCGATTACTGCATAATGATAACAGTTACTTGGTCGTAAGTGAATACGTACTGCTATTGCCACTTTCTCTATTTAATAGACTTAAAGATATAGCTCCTATCAAATAAAGTAATTACAAAAGTGATAAAAGAAAGGCAAGAAAGCTAGTCAGTCGTTTACTAGCCGGCCGTAGAACATATGCCTTAATATATTATCACCGTTCCTCGATGCAATAATAATTATCACGTCGTAGATGAAGGCACACGTCATGTAAAGCCGTATATAACGTCAGGTTTGGAGATTGTAAATTTCAAATCTGTGAAGCAGTATGCCCGGAGGGCTCTACGCTTTGGAAACTTATACCTTCTCTGACTAAACACATTCCAATTATAATACTTGTTACGTTATAGTTTCTAAGGTAAAGTTCAAACGCACTGTTGAAAACTACATGAAAACAAACTTATATATAAGGTGCTAATTTCTATTATAGACAGGGCCTTACACTTACCGATTTCTCGTTGCAGCAGTTATAGACTGCCTCTTCGGTTTTACTCTCAGTTTTACTGCTGCTTGTGTCGTTTTCGATTATTGGTTCAGTTGAAGTATTACAGTTATTATCGCCACCTTATTATTATGATAATTTGCGCACTTGGCAGCATCTACGCTTACCGCCGCAAATGGAAGGGGACGAAAGCCACGGTTCTATGGCGATATACTTTGGCAAGATGCGTCCATATTCAACCTTTAAAGTATTTATTTACATTCTGAAATAGTTTCCTTAATTCCACGTGTCTTTAAGCCTCTCCACAATGAGGTGAATATCGGAACTTGACAAAAGCAAATAGTTATTATTAGATATCGGCTTTGTTCGCATAATGTAGGTGAGACTAGGTTCCTAACAGTACTTTTTTGTGATGTAAGGTACCCTATGTCCTTTTGTATTCCCCTAACAATGTGTATGCGAAATTTCATGGTGATCGGTCGAGTAGTTAAGGCGTGAAAGCGTAACAAACAAACTCACATTCACATTTATAATATTAGTTAGGATTATTTGACAAAGGCACTAGAGCAGCGATAGCTCAGTGGGGAGACCAACAGACTGCAATGCAGAGGGTCTCGGGTTCGAACCCACGTCGCGCACCTCTGACTTTCGGAAGTTATATGACTTTTCGAAATTATGTGCGTATTGATTGACAATTATCGCCTGCTCCGTGCCTCGGAGAGCACGTTAAGCCGTCGGCCCCGGCTGCCATGAACATCTATGGCAGTCGTTACTGGGAAAGTCAATACCCTCTAATATCCTGACACTGGTCTAGCCTTAGGGTATCGTTAGCCTTCGGGTTGCGGAGGTCAGGTGGCAGCCGCTCCGTGTAAAAACTGATATCCAGTCAAATCCGATTAGATCAGAACAGCCGACTCCAAGTGACTTGGGAATAATAAAGGCTAAGAGAGAAGAAGATTTGACGAAGGCACTATGCTATGCATAAGTAAGTACCTAACTAAGATTGTCCAGTAACAGATATTACATGTAATTTATACCACACAAACAAAATCTCTTTGGTTGATTATACAAAAGAAAAATGTTACATATGATTGTCGGGTTCATATTATCTTCAGTCGGTATAATATGAGTACCTTCATCAATCTTACAAAGCCATGTTTACATTATCCCTTTTCTTTTCCATTCCATTTGTTTGGATTCAGACAAGCAATGTTAGGAAGAACGCTAAGAGAAGGACTAGGTACACAAACTTCGAACAACGTTGTTTTAATGTGTATCACTTTAAAACTACCGAATGAACTGTCAACTACCGAATAAACTGTCTGGAGATGGCAGAGTGTTAATGTAAGAATGAAAAGTATGTCTCTGTTGCCTTGAATAAATAAGGCATAATTCTAAAACAATTTTTTAAAGCTTAGTACATATTTGTTGTCGTTATCAACTATACTATTTAAAAAATATAAAGAGGCCGGTAGAACTTTGTAATATTATAAATATTCAGTCATTGACATTTTTTGGTTTACCATGCAGAGGTCCGACTCCGATCCCAAGGCGCTCATTTCTAACGTTTCGAAGTTATGTGCGTATGAAATAGTTAATTGTCGTTCGCTTTAACGGTGCTGCATGTTCGAGGGTTCTACATAATATTCTATGTGAAGCCTGCCAACACGCACTGGGCCAGCGTGGTGGACTATGGCCTTACCTTTCTTACAATAAGAAGAGGCCCGTGACCAGCAGTGGCACAGCATAATATAGAGCTAATATTTAATTTTTTCATGCACGCTCGACGCCTTAGTGTAAATTGTCTGGTCTCGTCTCGTTATGTGTAATTTATTAAACAAAAAATTATTTCTTTACGTAACAGTGACCTTGCTGCATGTTTTTATCATTTTCAAATGCAGCGTGGTACAGTCTACTGGTACTATTACGCTACATTTAAAACTACCATACCTAAGGTATACCAGTAGATAAACAAGGAAGTGTCCAGGAAAGGCATTCCAACAGCCATAGATTTTGTAAACTGCTTATTGCACGAGTTGACTTTTAAGATCGTAATCTGGCTCCGACGTTCCCCAACACGTTTTGTTATAGGATTTTCTTAGTCGAAACGAATCTTCCCTTTTGTGTAAGTGAGATGGCTGACACACTCAAAGCGATTAGATACAATTAATGAAGTGCTAGAGTAGGAAGTGAGCGAGAGAGAGCACAGATTGCTTTCTTCGAGCGCATAGCGTGTACTGTATTTAATTTATTAGACGTTTAATATCGGCAAGATTCCAGCTAGATTGGTTGGCAGGGTCTTTTTAAAATACATTTCTAAGACTTGATTAGAAAAGTAAATAAAATAAAATATTACAAGTATGTACGTATCTTATGTGGGGGCCAGTCAGTGCAGACCAGCGACACTTCAACCCAGTGGGATCTTTTGTGTCGACACTCTCCCAACTGCTCCTGACTGCCATAAATGTTCATGGCAGCTGGGACGGATGGCTTAACGTGCTGTCCGAGGCACGGAGCAGGCGATAATTGTCAATCAATACACACATAATTTCGAAAAGTCATATAACTTCCGAAAGTCAGAGGTGCGCGACGTGGGTTCGAACCCGAGACCCTCTGCATTGCAGTCTGTTGGTCTCCTTACTGTGCTATCGCTGCTCAAATATTACATGTAACAGCGATACCTAATTTAGAAGAGCGCGTAACTAATTTAATGCCTAGTATACCAATCAGTAGATGTTGATGGCCTTTGAACTACATATAAGTTAGAGTACCTAATTTATATTTATAACTACTAGATTTTAGTTAGGTCAGTAACAGTACTTTTTTCTGGATAAATGATACCGTATGACCTTTTCTGTTCCCCTGAAAACATGTATGCGAAATGTCATAATTCTTATTAATTTGTAGTAAACTATTAGCGAGGTTAAGCAACGTTGGGTGCCGTCAGTCTATATATAGGTGACCGCTTAGTGGTATTTCATCTGAGCGTCTCCGTGCTTCGGAGGGCACGTAAAAAGTCGGTCCCGGTTGTTGTCAAATTGACAGCAGTCGTTAAGCCATGTCAGAGGCCTACGGCTTGAACAACTTTTGACAACAGGTTGGCCACTAACCAAACGAAAGGAAGAGAAAAGAAGAAGATTGTAAAAAAAATCATTTCGCTGATGTCTTCCTTTTTCTTTGCATCTGTAATGGCGGTCCTACAAGTTTCTACGGTAGAAAACTTATGTTGATTTTGGCTCGCCTTTGTACATATAAAAATATAGGTAGGTACAAGATACAATGTTGTTATAAGTTATTGTGTGCTAAAATAATATGTAGCAGCGATAATTTAAAATAGCGCGTTACTAATAATGATGACGTAGAATGCCAATCAGTAGTTGGCTAACGTGATGAACAATGGCCAAACCCTTTTCACATGGTGACAGATCAATTCATAAATAGATCTGATATGAAATAAAGCGCAATATCTATTATCCGCACGTCTCTTTGGCTGAAAACTGAAAAGCTTATCTCAATCTCTATTGTAGACAGTAATTATAGTAACTGACTGGTTTTGTCATGGTGATTGTGAAATAACTCAAATTATTACAGGCGACTCGGATGTGAAGTTGGTTGTAAGATTTAACAGAATTGAGCGGCAGTAGCGAAATCATTGAATTTTCGATCACGGCAGCTTATCATAACGGATACTTGCCAACTGCGCAGTAGATATTATAGTGCACAAAGGTGTGCGCAAACATATCCGATGGGACGATAATACTATTCGATAATTCTAATCTAACACCGCGAACTATCTAACACCGCTAACTATCTAACACCGCTAACTATCTAAAACCGCTAACTATCTAACATCGCTATCTAACACCGCTAACTATCTAACACCGCTAACTATCTAACACCGCTAACTATCTAACACCGCTAACTATCTAACACCGCTAACTATTTAACACCGCTAACTATCCAGCACCGCTAACTACATATCTAACACCGTGCTGCTACTGAGAATTTCGTGTCAGCATAAACCAATAACTTTTTGTTGGCCCGACTTGGGATTCGAATCGTTCATGACACCGCCACCTCCACCAGACCTCATGCACAGCAGACGCATACACCACTGCTGCGTCACCGAAGTAGTCGCGATTAAGCGGCCTAGAACATAGGCCAGTATTTAATCAAACTTTTAGCAGTAGCTGAACACAATAAAGCACCAACGCGTCTTTCGTAACAAGTCTATAGTCTTTAATCTTTCTTTTAAAGTCATCGGGTGATCTGCTCAGACACGTTACAGAAAATACCCTACTTAAATAAAGGCTCAAAAAGTATTCGTATCAAGCGTTCTAGCTTTGCTGGACGGATAACAAGAATACCAGTCATTCGTAACCCAAATTGCAAGTGCCTAATCTTTATAGAAACATTGTGCTTACATATTCCGATTAAACACTGTCTTCCACTTGTACGAGTAATTTTGAACACGAAGGAATTTAATTGTCTTTTATAGCCGCGTTTCAGTTGTACATTTTTTCGACAGTTTAATTAGTGCATACACGTTGCAAAAATTATTGCTGATTTTTGTAGTTTGTATAAATGTCAATTTCCTTTTAATTTTACATCGCACAAATATTTACATTGTCGTGTTTCGTATACAACATATTATGTAAGAGATAATGCCGGATTTTACATAGAAAATTACTACTTTTTAGATTGGTACTAAAAGTCAGGACGTATGACGATACTGCCAGTTAACACCAAATTCATAAGAAGAAGACAATGCGGCTGGACTAGAGGAACCTTTATCTATATTTTTTTTTTCCTGTGGGAATGCTTTGACGCTTACCCCTCCGCGGGGGCGGGTGGAGGAGTTATGTCGGACTCACCGGGGTAAAAGAAAGATGTTGAAATGATAACGGACCTCCCGGAATACCGACTAAACCTACCACGGTGTTCCTCGACAAAACCACTATCGACGGGGCCGCGCGAATCACTTACACATGCAGTCGCGACAGTCATTGCATAGCTTGATTTAACTTGAATTGCTTACACTGAAATCTCTGTGTGGGTAAGTCAATTTTGTCGAGTTTAATTCCCGCACTAGGAATAATTCCTGTATCGCAAGAGACTTTACAAACATGCAAACAACAGACACAAAAAACATCGAGACTAGGAACAAGCATTTGTGGATCACACAAATTTTTGTCCCGTGTGGGATTCGAACCCACAACACTCGGCGCAGAGGCAGAGGCGAGGCGACCATTTAAACCACTATGCCATCTGTGCAATCTAATACAGCAAGTCATCCATGCAGCTTATGTTGAATTATATACATTTATACATGCAGAAATTAATTAGATATTATATTTAACTATTTAGAATAGATAAGAGCAGCGATAGCTCAGTGGGGAGACCAACAGACTGCAATGCAGAGGGTCTCGGGTTCGAACCCACGTCCCGCACCTCTGACTTTCGGAAGTTATATGACTTTTCGAAATTATGTGCGTATTGATTGACAATTATCGCCTGCTCCGTGCCTCGGAGAGCACGTTAAGCCGTTGGTCCCGGCTGCCATGAACATCTATGGCAGTCGTTATTGGGAAAGTCAGTACCCTCTAATATCCTGACACTGGTCTAGCTTTAGGGTATCGTTAGCCTTCGGGTTGCGGAGGTCAGGTGGCAGCCGCACCGTGTAAAAACTGATATCCAGTCAAATCCAGTTAGACCAGAAAAGCCGACCCCAAGTGACTTGGGAATAATAAAGGCTAAGAGAGAAGAAGATTTAACTATTTAGAATAATTGCACCTTAGTAATTGTATAATATAACATCATACAATGTAAATAGTAGTCAAATACTTTACAGTTTGATTAGCTATAAAAGGCGTAGTAACACTGCTGTCTATCACTTCTTGTTGTGAGCTGTAAGTGAACAAAAAAAAAATTTCCTTTTTTTTATTGCCATCAGTGGCAGTCGAGCATGTGGTCCACCTGATGGAAAGTGGTAACCGCTGCTCATGGACTTCAGCAATGTCAGGACACAGCAAAGCCGCTGCCTACCGTGAAAGGAGAACTCTCTTTAAACCTCGTTTGAAGAAGGACATATCATAGCGTATATATACATATCATAGCAGGCAGTTCATTCCAGAGCTTGCACGTACGTGGGAGAAATGATCGCTGGAAGCGTACCGTCCTGGATTTGAATGCTTCCAGGTGATATGGATGAACCCTGCTTCGTTGTCGAGTGGTACGATGATAGAAAGGGGCCGCTGGTACCAAATCAAACAGTTCTTCAGAGCACTCTCCGTGAAAGAGTCGGTCGCCTTGTGTCAAAGTATAAAATAAATAGTTAAAGTATTTGTACAGTGTGTTATTTAATTCATAACCTCTAATAGCTTATACTACAAATCATGTAATACAAACAACAGTAGCAACTTTACTTATCCACACAGACTGAATATTCCAACGATTTAAAAGATTATCGTTAAAAATATAAACCTAGAGCCCGTACGTTAATGTTATAGTAAGGCTCTAAACAGACAGACTGCATTTCAACTGCATTCCGACTGCAAATTTGCAGTTTGAATGTAGTTAGTACGACTGCAATTAAACTGCAAACCAACCGTGCAACCCGTTTGCAATCAGTGTGCAGTACAATTGGACCTACTGCGTTAAGATTGCTATAGAGTAACAACTGCATTTGAACTGCACGTCGACCGTGCAGCTAGCTCTCTGTCAGCGTGCAGTTGTTGAAACTGCACGCCAATTGCACACCGACTGCAATTGGACTGCGCGGTTGGTTTGGTGTTTTATTGCAGTCGTAGTTACTGCATTGAAACTGCAATTTTGCAGTCGCAGTGCAGTTGAAATGCAGTCCGTCTGTCTAGAGCCTAAGTGTCAGGCCTGGTATTCCAAGTGGCAACCTGTGTATTAGGAGCTGATTTGATTTGACATTTGTACTTGATTATATCCATATCACAATTTCATCTATTCCAGTGACTCGCTGTTTTTGTTTATCCAATCATGGCTGAGCTTGTAACATGGCATGTGTAGCATTTGGACATGACTGTTTCATTGGGATTTGCTCTGGGGAAACGTATCTAAATTTGTCATTTATCGGCTTTCATATATTTTTATAGTGAAACATTCGTTCGATTCGATTTTGTTTGCTAGTGAATAAAAAAGTCAAACGTTTTAGTGGAATCTCTTATTTGGCTATAACTAGTTTTAGTGCTGTTTTTATGGCGATATATTGGATTTATAATTATGATAGACTAGCTTTAGCGACTGTTCCTACCTCCATCCAGCATAAGGTTTATTTTGGCGCCAAATGTTAACCAAGAATAAACGTATGAAGTTAAGAATGAACGTATGACAAATTTACATTTTAATATTATTTAATTCGTTTGCACAAATGGCGTAGTGCTTTGGTTACTTCGTTACTGCCAGTGTTCCGAGTTTTGTGAGTTCTATTCCCACATGGGACATGTGTGATCCACAAATAGATGTTCCGAGTCTGGGTGTTCATTGTATCCGTTGTTTGAATGTTTCTAAAGTCCCCGCGACGCCGAAATTATTTCAAGTGCTTAAAAATAAACAATATATAGTTGCTGCCCTCGGCTTCGTCTTCATATATCCACGGGAACGCAATACAAGGACTATATATGTATATCTCATGTATTAAACCAGGGAATATCTCTGAACACGATTCGTTATTTAAACTAGGAACCTTATGGGTATTTACGCACAAGTACATGTATTTATATTACCTTTGAACCAACAAATATAAAATTGTAAATGTAAATATGGTGCGTACAAAATTACAAATATTAGATTATTTGTAAGTTACAAGGAAATGTGTTCTGAAAGGTATCAGCTGATTTTTAAAATTAAAGGTATTTTTCAAAGTGTATTTTCAAGGCAGAGCAATTTGTACAAAGTGTGACAGGTGCTTCGAGCTATCGCCAGCCTGCGGGTGTCGAACGCCCTAAAAATGTGTTATTTAAATGTAGACTAGGTACTCAACATTTTTAAAGGTTGTGATTCATTTAAATTCTACAATGATATAAATTTAGAAAGGTAATTTATTTAAATATAACGACGCAGCTCCGTTAGTTATAAGCTATTTTATCAATAGTCATTTGTTAATAGTTTGATGCCAAGAGCGTCGATCACCATCTAATGAGACTCACGTTGAAGGTTGAATTGAGGGCTTGATACAGAAGGCGGTATATCTCGATCTGGGACGAATAGTTTAAAGGTTCGTTGCTCCAGAGCTCTTACCATCAGTAGATTCGTCTCTGTTTCCGATGTTGGTGAATCTTTACTTATTATGTTTTAAACTGTGCTTTTGTACGATTATATAATTAATTAATAAAGATTAAGTCTGGAAGTACTGTGTATCAAATTAGTACATGCTTTTTAGGACTTATAAGACTTTGATAAAATATGTTACTAGCTTCTTTGGCAGACGTTGCTCTGGCCTACCCGGTGTAGTTGCACAGCGGTGGTGAAACTCAAACACAATATCACCAAGTTTTTTATCACCTGTTTACTTTATTTGATGTAAATTATAATAAATACATATTTCTTAAAATATTTTCATGATAATTGATTATTACTTATATAGGTTATACGATCCCAGCTCTTTAAATTCACGACAATATGTTAAATTGCGACAAAAAAACAGTTTAACTTATGAGTTTACTGTGTATAGCAACTCATACATCCGTAATTAATCAAATAATAATAATAATAATAATAAACCCCTCTGGGACAGTCGTTATCTCATCATGAGGCTAACGCGATATCGGAGGGCACAGTACACTAGATTTTAAACTACCACCTTCGCCTATTGATATAAATAAAATAAGTATCACCGGGTTAAATAAAAGCGCACAAACCGCAGGGCAGCTTGTAGTGAGCAGAATGTGAGTGGCGACACTGCAGTCCTGAATGCCTCAGAGAATCGGTTAGGGCCTCGTCCCTGGCTTGCCTTGGTCGGCCGGTCAGAGGCCGCAAGAGCTATATGCTTGGAAGTGTCATTTTCAAGAGCATAACTACGGGGATACCCGCTCCAGGTCTCCGTTGTCACGAGACCCATGATGGTGAAACCGGCGCCACACCGCTTGACACCCCTAGCCGGTCGCACTGGTGTTGCCCTCTGCTGCTGGCTTGTATGCCTATGGTGGATATTCAGGGGGCCCATCCCCCTGAATAGCCACCATAGGCATGCAACTGTATGACCAACAAATAGTTGTTCCGAATTTGGATGTTTTTCGTGACCGTTGTTTGGATGTTTGTTGAGTAGTTTATATTTGAACTTAAACATTATTTTACTAAAGAACTCTTTTTATGCAAACAGTATCAAAATTGGTTGTAAAATAAGGCAGTAATTAATGTTTCAAATTTAGATGTAAGAAAACATGGATCTGTAGTGGGGATATCTCGCTATCTCCCTCGAACATCAGCGTGTAAATAGAGGTTACGTCAAAGTTTGTGTCGTGCATCCGTACATTTTCCCCTATTACCAGATTTGAAAAGCTTGTTTCTTATTTCTTATTGAGTAATTATTAAAGAAGAGAGAATTCTTTGTATTGTAGGGATTGGGTACTGTAACTATTTGACTAAAATAATAAAAAAATGTGAGTCTAGAGCGAAATTTGTCATTTAAAAGAAAAAAAATGTACCAAAAATATAGAAATTCTTGCTCTCTCTATTTATGTAGCAACATGTACCTAGTTCTGTCGCTCTAGCTTTTAACCGCATTCGTTCTGAAACAGAGGTATCAACTCGCCGATCTATTTTCGTACATCGACTATTTTCACAGCAGTGCGAATGAACGGAGACAACATGAAATTTTGTTGTAGCTTTATATTACGAACACGAGTAAATACGTGAAGTATGTTATGGAGTATTTGATAGGAACGAAATAATAGAGTTTCAAATACTTTATCAAAGGTGTTTATAAAGATATTTTAAAGCTAGGAGGATTTAGTATATAGCTTATGTAATAGCATACCTATGTATGTATGTATGTATCTTATGTGGGGGCCAGTCAGTGCAGACCGGCGACACTTCGACCCAGTGGGATTTTTTGTGTCGACACTCTCCCAATAACGACTGCCATAGATGTTCATGGCAGCTGGGACCGACGGCTTAACGTGCTCTCCGAGGCACGGAGCAGGCGATAATCGTCAATCAATACGCACATAATTTCGAAAAGTTATATAACTTCCGAAAGTCAGAGGTGCGCGACGTACCGTGGGTTCGAACCCGAGACCCTCTGCATTGCAGTCTGTTGGTCTCCCCACTAAGCTATCGCTTGGTAGAGCATACCTATACTTTTGTATATTCTTATATAATAGGTACATATGAAAATACAAAATACATTCTAGAATGATTATATTCGTTTGATGATTATCACGTCAGTGTTATCGCAACATCAATGCTGAATTGTTGCCACAATAGCATAATATGTACTTTTTACTTGCGAACTATTTAATTAATTATCTTTTTTATTATTTTGACACTATTTTATAAGAAAAAATATTTAGTTTATAGTTCTTTGTGGCAATAAATAATGTTTTCTTTCATGTGTGTATGTGGTAGAATCTTATTATGTTTCTCTTATCACAGGTATTTTCTAACATATTATATTAGAAAATACCTAGCCCTTTGGGAGGCTTACACGGAGACATGGGTCCAACGTGAAGAGGCCCTTCGAGAGTTTTAATCAAAGGTGGGATGAAACACCTACAGCGGCACTAGCCACAGCAGGCATAGGACTGTTGCTACGTATGGATTTTAATATATGGGCTATGGGTATGGGTGTCTGGTGGACCGGTATATTGCTAATTATGGATGAAAAACGGCGTCTGCCTTGAATACTCTAATAGCATCAATGTAATGGGCAGACGGTGACTCGCCAACTCACTAGATGGGCCCTCTGAATAGCCACTATAGACATACACGCCAGCAGCAGAGGGCAACACCGGTGCGAGTGGCTAGGGGTGTTGAGCGGTGCAGCGCCGGTTTCACCATCACGGGTCTCGTGACAACGGAGATCCGGAGCGGGTTTCCCCGTAGTTATGCCCTTGAAAATGACACTTCCACCCCCAGGCATATAACTCTAGCGGCCTCCCTCTGACCGGCCGACCAAGTCAAGCCTGAGTTGAGAGTCCTACGGGCACTCTTGTAGTTCCACCCCAACCAAACAGTAACGGCAAGCTGGGGACGAGGCCCTAACCAGCTCTCTGAGACATTCAGGACCGCAGTGTCGCCACTCACATTCAGCTCGCCACAAGCTGCTCTGCGGTTTGTGTGCTTTTATTTAACCTGGTGTTAACATAACAACTAACGGAACAAAAATATATAGGTATTAGCTATTTATTTAAATGCCTATCTAGACAGAAGTAAATTGTTAGTAGACGACATAAAATTGTAATAAAATCTTAGGTAACAGGTAGATAATTTATACAAAGCAAAGAAATAATGAAAATCGTTCTTGTTATTCTATTTGGTTGCCTAAGTGCCTCAACTAAGTGCTTTTGGTCATTAGGGCTTGGAGACTTGGAGTACATCTTACAATGTAAAGTTAAAAAAGTTGTTAGTAAAGGCCATCTTTCTTTAAAGTGGTAGAAACTAAAACAAGCATAATTATTCTTAGCAAGAAAAGCACTTTTTTATGAGTAGTTTTATTTAAAAAGTCGAACATTAAGCACAAACTCTCGAAATCTCATTCGACATGGACATTCAGTTAGATTTTAGAATAGCGAATCAAAGCCAGTGCCATCAAGCGTTATACATAAGAATATTAGTGTAGAAATATACATTGTATAATGTTATAATTATAGAATCAAAATGGAGTCAATCCTATAAATGCAAATGTGAGTTTGTTTGTTACGCACACACCTTGACTACTCTACCGATCATCATGAAATTTCGCGTAGTTTGTCAGGGATACAAAAAAGACAAGGTGAAACCCTTGTCTTTTATTCAGAAATAGCACTATTCCTAAGCGAAACTGTGGGTATAATATTGTCTTCTGTTTACGCGAATATTATTCACGGGGAGACCCCGTGACCATGGCTGCTGAAAAGCAACCGAAACGTCGGGGAAAGTGTAAAATGAAATCAAATCTAAATAGTTTTAATAACAATATAATTAGCTTATAAATTAGTAAAGTTTAATAGTAATAGTAGTATAACAAATTTTCAAAATTATGTAATATAGTGTCAAATAAACAACGCGATAAAATCCGTATATAGTAGTTTAATTTCAATGAAACTGTGGGTATTTTATAACTAAGACGAGGGCACGGGGTAGCTCATCGCTATGCCGCGATGCATATGCATGTCCTAATTTCTTCTGCTCGACTAATCCTGTGACCTGCTGATAGCACAAGGAGCCTGTAGATTTTGCTATATCATTGGACCACGCGGTCTCTCGACTACAGGCGGCACACATTGTAATTATTAAATCAGAAAATCTAAGCTTGTCACTACTTCTGCTGCTATTCAAAATAGAGCTATATAAGTATTCTGTCCACGGCTTCGTCGGTGTGTAATAAAAAGGGCTTTATGTACGTTAAACTTGAACATAGTCTACCTGTATGCTAAGTTTAAGACTGCGCCAAGCGAAATGTGCCAAAATAGGCGGTCACAGTTAAGTTGATAAAATCAATACTTTTTGTTTAATACAAATATAAAATATACATTTACCATAACAATGAATGTGTTTACAATTACTCCGTGTAAAAAACTTGAAATAATTAATATTACGTATATTTGCACGAAAAATGAAAAAACATAAGCTCGTGTTACGTGATTTTTAAATTATAACAGTAGAAATCTATCCTATTTTACAGCTTAAACGAAACATAAATAGTTATATTACAATTTGTCCGTCCCAAATATTGAAGTTATTGGTTTACTATAAAGATACATATTTATCAAAAAAGCACTTCAAATCCTCCATACAATTTTACTATGGCGGCCGCGCGCCGATTTGAATGTCGAGCTCTGTCATTCAGTCCAACCGCGTCTTACGCTCGGCGCAGTCTTAAACTGTTTGACAGTTTACGTAAGATTAAGTAAACACAGTCTATAATAGTCTGTTTTTCTTAATCGTCTTATTTAGTAAACACATATCGCGTGCTAATAAAACAAAAGCGTTGCACGATTATTATTAAAACTATTCCAGTTGTATGTAATACACACGAATGATATGAGTAGATTCAATTGACTTTAAAGCGTTAATTGCTATAAAACATTACCCAGAAACTGACTCGGCTACGTAAAAGCGCTTATATGTAATTAATATTTTTATCTGCCGTCATTTGCCGTTCTAGTTTGTATATTTTACGTATCACTATTAAAACAATATTCGTTAGTTTAATTTAAATAACAGATATAACAAACAACTGCACGTAAAGGGGAATGCCTACCGGCCATACAAAACAATGCAGCGATGAACTAAAATCAATTATTCACCAAATTGAAAAAAGAGCCAAGCGTGACACACCGACTCGCTCAGAGTTCCTGACCATCACACAAAAACGCACGCCTGACTTAAACTTCGTCGGTTTTTGAGAGTTCGAGAAAACTCTTATACAATAGCTTTGTCCGTCTGTCTGTTATACAACTTTTAACTCAAGAACCGTAAGAGCTAGAGACTCGCGACTTTGTTTTGCCTTATTTGTTTATTGGTACAGTCTTCAGAGAAATATGGTTTGATCCCTAAAGCGGGAAATGTCATTTAATAAACAAAGTCTCATCTTTTTAGTTTTAGCTAAGATCCCATTAGAGTCTAGACAATGAGGAGTGGATTGGCAACTAAGTTATTACTGCAGCAAACTGATGGTATTTAGTTATTTTTATTTCTTTAAAAATGTTTAACTTTGGCTCCTAATAGTTTGGCACATCTACTCCAAATTCGTCTGATTTATTTGGAAGGTCAGTTAAGGCTAGAAAGATTAGATTTTTCATTGTATTTTAGTGTTTTTAAGATGGCTAATGTTAGTGCAATTATTTATTATTTTACAAGTTTTAGTGACATGATAGAGGTCATAAGATGGGTGGCTAATTAGTTTTTATAAAGTAACAAGTAATGGTAGTTCATGTCCTACCTTTTTTTTTTTTTTTTACCTGGGGGAGTGCATGACGCATACCCCTCCGCGGGGGCGGGCGAAGGGGTTATGTCGGACTCGCCGGGGTAAAATAAGAAGTTGAAAAGATAAAGGACCTCCCGGAATACCGACTAAACCTACCACGGTGTTCCTCGACAAAACCACTATCGACGGGGCCGCGCGAATCACTTTCGCATGCGGTCGCGACCCCGCCGAGGTTTCGGCCGGCCGTATGAAACGGCAGGCCACTACACGAAAGACCTACCCAAAGGCACTTCTAACACTCCCTACTGTCTCCCCTAGAGGGGAGACGGACTCGAAACAGAGGCGCGCGTGGGAACACGCACGCCGCCTCTCGGACCTGGTGCTGAACGGATGGCGGGCAGGCCCACAAAGCCCGCCACCCCCAGGTCAAACCTCAGGGTGGCTGGAGGTCGTCTCGCGCCCTCCGGCGCCCGGCTCTGCGGTTGGGGAGAGGGTTTTAACGCTCCCTCTCCCGCTCCGCCGCCTCCTTGATGGAAATGACTTCCTCACAGAAGGAGTTCATGTCCTACCTATAACTAGTTAGTATAACTGTTTGTATAATCTCTGCTAGACTCTTTGGGAACAATTAGTCGTAATATATTGAAATTAAAAAAGGAAGTAATTAATAAGATGTAAATTATTGACTATGTACATATAAACACAATTCTTTAAAACTAATTTATACCTAAAGTAATATAAAACAGAAAAAAAAGTAAACTAAAACTCTCTAAAAGGCGTCATAAAATTCCTCCGTATCACAGTCGACTGGTAGTGTGCCCAGAAGACCGGCAGCATTGCCACGTTGAATAGCAATGCTTATTCTTTCCGCAAAATAAAAGCCAGCCCTCTGGTCACGGGAAGCGTCGATTAACCTTGTATAATAATAATATTATATAATTTCTATATATCTACTATATCCCAAGACTTCTGTTGCTAGTTCACTGTTTCATTAATAATAATTACTAGCGGTCGCCAAGTGGTCGAAATTCGCCCGTAATATATTTGAATTTTAAATTTGATTATTATAAAGGTTTTATTGTCTATAACTATATCCTTAAAATCACATTTCATTTAGTCACCTACTTCACATACATATGTATGTAACCATAGTTACGAAGAATTCTACGAAGTCAACCGAACAATGCCGAAATACTATGAACGCGATTCGACTGCTTGTGTCAAATGCATGGTTGTGTGCGTGTAGTGTTTTCCATTAATTTAATGTATTACTAATGCATATTTTATAAAAATATTAGGATTCGCCTCCCCTTCTCCATATAAACTAACTGTGCCAAATTTCATACTTCTCCATCCGCGCAATTTTCATAAAAAGAGGTATAAAGTTTTTGCTTCACGTATTAATATATAGATTTGCCAGACCCAACATCAGAACAGACCAAATGATATGTTGTAGTATACATATATATAAAAAATCTTTTATTTTCGTTGGCTCCCCCAAAAATATGGGTCGAATTCAGAACGAAATTTCTGTTAAGGTCGGTTCAGTTATTTTTATTAACCTTAGCAATGTCACGATCCAAATTTATTCGACAGATGGATTTTAAATCAATTCTGATAGCAATTATACTATATACATATATAACATAAATAATATCAGCCCTGTATTAAACTGTCCCACTGCTGGGCACGGGCCTCTTCTCAGTGTGAGAAGGGTCAGGCCATAGTCCACCACGCTGGCCCAATGTGGGTTGGCAGACTTCACATATCTTCAAGAACATTGTGGAGAACTCTCAGACGTGCAGGTTTCCTCACGATGTTTTCCTTCACCGTTAAAGCGAGCGATAATTAAGTATTTAATACGCACATAACTTCGAAAAGTCAAAGAGTGCATCTTTGACTTTTCGAAGTTATGTGCGTATTAATTGCCTTGGGATCGAACCCGAGACCTCTGCGTGGCAGTCCACCGGTCTCCCAATAGGCTATCGCTGCTATATTATGAAATATTGGTAAGAATTATTTACAAATCTCATCTTGGTAAAGTTATCATAATAGCATCTTATAACGTGATAGATGTCGAGCTTATTGCCTTCTACTGGGCACATTGCCAGATTCAGTGGTACTACTGAAGATTTCTCAGCCGGCAATTCCAATAACACTTTGTCCAGTCAATTGCAATCTGTACGATCAGACGTAAGCATTAGCGCAATCTTATGTCACTGAAACAACGAGGCAGATTTATATAATACTAACTTTTGCGTGTGGCTCCGCCCGTATGGTACCTACATCAATAAAAAGTAGCTTATGTATTTTCCCAGGTTTTAAACATCCTCTGTATCAAATTTAATCCAAATCGGTTGAGTGGTTTAGCAGTAAATAGGTAACGGACGGACACTTACTTTCGAATTTATAATTTTAGTATGCATAAAGCATAATAATGTACTTCACACACAGATATTCAAAATACCTTGAATATCATCGTACTCATGCGAACGATCAGAAATAGATATGCAGTTAATCAGGGTCGACGAAAATAGTACACATACTGTGACGGCATCGGCACTACGTTATGTAGATATGTGAGCTGAATTTTAGAAACAGACAAATTCCAATATATATTATACCAGGGGAAGGTTTAAAGACAAAGATCACTAACCTGCTAAATAAATTGAATTAAGTTTGTTGGACCACACTGGATTGGGAGTGATGACAAAAATATGTTTTAATAAAACACGTACTTATCTTATCTTATGTGGGGGCCAGTCAGTGCAGAACGGCGACACTTCGACCCAGTGGGATCCTTTGTGTCGACACTCTCCCAATAACGATTGCCATAGAAGTTCATGGCAGCCAGGACCGACGGCTTCACGTGCTCTCCGAGACACGGAGCAGGCGATAATTGTCAATCAATACGCACATAATTTCGAAAAGTGATATAACTTCCGAAGGTCAGAGGTGCGCGACGTGTGTTCGAACCCAAGACCCTCTGCATTGCAGTCTGTTGGTCTCCCCACTGAGCTATCGCTGCTCAAAAAAATACGTACTTATTAGATTTATTAAAACATTATTATTCTTCTTTCTTATAAACATTTAAACATTACATTATTATTTATTCGTTCTATTTCATGGTTATCATGATAAATTGCTGTTGCATGTATGCCATATTTATGAATATGATGATAATAACCAATAATACTAAATTACAATCAAAATTGTATGGATTTGTTTTTAATGTAGAAATTAATTGCGTGAAAAATATTTTATTAAATAACAGTTTAAGAGCGAGTTGATGAAATGTACACTACGAACGTTTGTAAAATCATGGCTTTGCCAAAATAAATTAATTTCTATTAATATTTGATAATTGTGTGTATACGTAGGTGTTATTATATCCGAGAAAACAATCTGCAGTCCTAATAGAAAACATTTATGAGGTATCGCACGATATGATTTTCGTTTAACAGTATTTCGCTGGTAAATTTTATGTGTACACATGATTTTAATATAAATATATAAATCTCGGACCCTACTTTTAACTCTTGGCTTTCATTGGAAATTTGATATTCAAATTCGTACAATACTTACTCAATATCAATTTTCATTGCAGAAGTGTGAGTTATTGAGAAGTATAGAGAATGCGGAACGGTACTATAAATATAAATTGAAACTCATATTTATAGATTTTTTGGTAGAAATAATACGTTATTCCTTTTCGAAAATCTTATTAGCTTATGCCTTCCTCCGACCTTCCAACTATTTCTTGTAATCACGGATTTTGGCCGGAGTATCATTAAAAAGAAACTTATACTCAGCTTCTTCTTCTCCCTTAGCCTTTATTATTCCCAAGTCACTTGGGGTCGGCTTTTCTGGTCTAGCCGGATTTGACTGGATATCAGTTTTTACACGGAGCGGCTGCCACCTGACCTCCGCAACCCGAAGGCTAACGATACCCTAAAGCTAGACCAGTGTCAGGATATTAGAGGGTACTGACCTTCCCAATAACGACTGCCATAGATGTTCATGGCAGCCGGGACCAACGGCTTAACGTGCTCTCCGAGGCACGGAGCAGGCGATAATTGTCAATCAATACGCACATAATTTCGAAAAGTCATATAACTTTCGAAAGTCCGAGGTGCGCGACGTGGGTTGGAACCCGAGACCCTCTGCATTGCAGTCTGTTGGTCTCCCCACTGAGCTATCGCTGCTTTACTTATACTCAGCTTCTAGGCAGCATATTTTGTTATCGTGATTGTTAACACCGTATGAAATTCCGTGCAGTAGTTTTTCGTAATGCGCCTACAAACATACAGACAGACGAAAATTCTAAAATAATTGTTTTGGCTTTCACAGATCCTATAAAATCCCCAAACATTATATATTTGTTTTAAATATCTCCTTGTAAAGATAAGTTACAATTTTATGTATGTAAACAACACAAAAGCACTTTGTTTTGAAATACAACGTAGGTTCTGGGTACGAATATTTCCAGGTAATATAACAAGTAAAAAGCATGAATGAAGTACTGGTTAGCGCACAAATGTTAATTGAAATAATCCGAAACGGTTGAACGACCGTATTCAGTCACACGTGTTTTCGTCAACCCTGATGTGACCCCGATACGTAACATGCTAAGGTCATGTGTGGAACGTGACCAAGTCAAGGAGTTTAAGGTCATTTATATCTAGTCTTAGAGAGTAAGAAGTCAATTTGTCTATCACATATGTATTATAAACTTTAAAGTTTGTTATAGCGCTGCCCATTATTCAAATGATCTAAATATGTGGTTGCACATCCTTTAATCAATAGGCTGTGCGATCAGGGAGGTAGGTGCTTTGCCACAATTAGTATCTTGATTAGTCCAGCGGCATACAGTCGGAATTACATACATAGGAAAATAGTCTCACGCTATTGTACTCGAAGCGATGGGCAGAGGTTGAGTTTATACATACCTTAAATTGTTTGCATATTTACTTTTGTTGATTTAAATTCAAATTCAAAATAAATTTATTCTAGTTAAGTTACAAGGTAACACTTATGAATGTCAAAGTTACACAATTTTTTTGTTTCTGTGAATTTACATTTTCTGCCACGTTCAGCAAAGCAAGGGTGTAGGGCTCATGAGAAGAACGGGCAAGAAACTCATGGCCACTCTTTTGATTTCGATCGAGACAAATTGTATTTCAATTCCAATTGTAATCAGAATAAGGCACCCAGGCTTTTTTTTTTGACCCGGTGAAATCCTTTATGGATACCCCCTCCCCCGGGGGGATGGGGAAGGGTGGTTATGTGAGACTCTCCGCCCCTGAAGGGGGTCGGTATACACACTAAAAACCTGGGGTGAGCAGTCCTTCCGCCGACGGAGTGGGGCGGGATGGGGTCGCGTTAGCAACCACCATCCCGCCCCGGCGGTTGGCCCGGCTGATGGTGACCGGGCTTAAGCACCTGTGGAGGGAAGGCCTTGCTCACCAAGGCCATCCCCCAGACGTGTGGGGCCGTGCAAACCAGTAGAGAGTCCCCCGACTCTGTACCAGTGACCCCACTATACAGGAGCGAGAAGGCGGGCAAATCGCCTCCTTCTCGCTCCCGTCCGTCTGCGCCGGAGAGGGTCAGCGAGGAGGTTGATCTCCCCGACCCTCTTCGCGGTCTCCTTCTGCGCCATGACAGCTTCGCAGAAGAAGACCACTGCCTGCCACGACCTCTCGCCGCCGAGCATGGCGTTGATCACGCTCGGCAGGGAGAAAGGCATCCAAGCCTGTCCTGGGCTTGCCTAGTATGGGCCAATGGATTCTATGTGAAATATTGTACTCTTTTGGTAATAAATAATTTTTATTTCATCTTATTCATTTATTTTATCCACATTTCGCCACCAACGATTTTATGTGCCCTGTAACAGGAGGCGAGCAGATTTCCGTTTATCGAAAACAGTTCTATACTCAGTGTAGCTACTAAAAACTTATTGACAGAAAAATAAAATTACATTACCTGACATGGAAGTCGAACCTGACACCTCGTCAGCTCATGCACAGTAGTCGCATTCACTACCGGTTTGTACCGAAGCAGTTGTCAATTTGTTTTTCGCCAAACAAATTTCAATCTGAAATCTAAAGATATGATTTTATAATCTTTTAACATTATCTTTGTTTCTTATGTCATATTATTTATGTAATATTTAAAATGTATTGCATGCTGAATTCACCTGTAATTAGTTATACAATTGGTTAGACTAAAATGTTTCTCATATGTGTATGTGATATTGTAGTAACTGTTGGTGAATCTTAATAAATAAAAAAAAATAAGACAGATTTTATTAGTTTGGCCGCAACCCGTTACGTATGCATCACGTCGAGGTAACGTAAATGCTATCGAAAAATGCTTACAGGGCTTTCATTTACCCTAGCGCTGTTATTATTTACGAATATTAAAGAATAAGGGTTAAAAACATGCGGATGAATGATCAGTGTTCGTAGTTTCAACGAGATAAAACTTTCGAAGTTTAAAACCTTTAAAATATTTGTTTGTTACAATATAAATAATTAAGCAAATAAATTATGAAAGCAATGGACTTGAAAATTAAAAATTACGTAGAGTATAGGATTATAATAAAATACATTAAAAATTGAAATAATTAATCAAAATATTTATATAATAAAATTTTAACACAAAATTATATTTGACATTTAATATAATTTTGTGTTTAAATTTTATTGCCATGATGCAATGCCATGCCATGAACATCTATGGCAGTCGTTATTGGGAAAGTCAGTAGCCTCTAATATCCTGACACTGGTCTAGCCTTAGGGTATCGTTAGCCTTCGGGTTGCGGAGGTCAGGTGGCAGCCGCTCCGTGTAAAAACTAATATCCAGTCTAATCCGGTTAGACTAGAAAGTCGACCCCAAGTGACTTGGGAATAATAAAGGCTAGGAAGAAGACTCACAATAAAAGTGTCACTACTCTTATAGCCAGCTTCTAGTAAAAGGGATGGTACCTAGGCGAGCCGGTTCATTCGTATCGTCAACAAATAATTAATGGCATATTTAAAATTCGTCCAGTTTTTAGTTAGCACTATATACTTCGAAGACTAGTAACATTGTCACGTTAAAGGGCTAGCTTAGTTTCTTGCCCCAAAAACATGAATTTGCTGCCTGTATACTCCGTCATACTCTAAACACAAATCAAATCAATATTTATTTCAAAGAGCTTAGTATAAACAGGTCCATCAGTACTATCATTGGTATCAAGGTGTTTTGCCGACAATCGCGTAGAAATGTACATAAAATTTATGGAAATTCTGCATGCTTTGAGTATTTGAAAATTATAAATCTAGTGCTTCGAATTCAAACACTCAAATACGTAACCATTTTGGTATTCGCGCTGCTCGGTCTATGCTGACGGAGAAATACAGCACCCATATAATGCACTTTGTCAGGCAGGTAGGAGGTCGTAAGGTTTAAATCGATAACTTGTCGATACATCGAGCGTCTTGCACCTAAGGCTGAACATCTGTCATTGCATTTATCCATGCTGTTTGGTCTTGTTCAATATTGTGATATTCGTTGCACTTTCAATTTAGGCAGGACGCCAATTTCAGTTTTAGTAACAGGTATTATAAATTAATCTTAGTCTTTAATTACAATAGACGGGTGACGAAATGTGAGCTTACAAACATCTCTGTGTAAAGTGAAAAATAAAACCTGTTATTATTATTTCTATTATCCCCATAAGAACATATTATTTATTTACATATTATATACATTATTATTTGTTAATACCTTTACTAATTAAGATTATAATTTACACATGTATACAAAAACATAAGTGATAATATTTTAAGAGGGTAATAGTAGATAACATTATATTAGGCTTCATAGAATTCGTCAGCATTGCCATTGCACGTGGCAATGCTGCCTATAGGCTGACCAAACGAATCATCGTTTGGTTAAAAAAGTCGAGCAGACGAGCGCTCGAACCTGTTCCTAAATGTCTCAAAATGTAATATTCGACTAAATTACAATATATGTGTCGTTTTAGGAATTTTACGGTCGCAGCAGCAGCGCCGGCATATTCCACCCTGCTTGGAAAACGAGATGGTGCAAGGGTATCAGCGCACATTGCATCCTATACAAATAGACTGCCCATCTTCTAAGGTGGCAATAACATGCTATTCTGATTTTGCTTACCATTGCGTACCAAAATATTAGGTTCTGGGACAAAAGCACGACGGACTATGTCATTAAGATGAGCGTGTTGAGAAATTAGACCACCAACTTCTACAAAAGAAAAGAGTTCTTATAAACGTATCTACTTATGAATTATATTATACAGAAGCATGTTTGTTAAAACATTCTCGTGTAGTAATAAAAACTGGTCTGTTATTCTCCCAGCTTTCCAGGACTCAAGGCTCGCAATATAATTTTATTCTATTTTGAATTATTCATTCCTTTGTACTCCTGCTTACTTAGAATTATAAAATAAATTACTATTTTAGGTACTCACATTAATATAGACCTTTCGTAAGTCTAGAATGGAATAGTAATAATGAATTTTCATGTGATTACTTAAGATGGCTACACGGATAGTGTAGTGGTAATGTGGATTTGAAACTCACACGTTACAACAATTTGTGTGTTTCTCTAATAGTTGTTGCGAGCTTGGGATTTCTTTGTGTTCGTTTTTTGAACGTTTGTAAAATGGGGCGACGAAGGTTTTATTCCCAGTGAGGGAGCTGTCTATAAAAAAAGATACCAAAATGAAATAACGCTTATGTTATTCACGATAATCATATAGTATATAAGGCTTGCCTTATCCTGAAACTCTCGGCACGGTACTACGAGACTACGAGATAAAACATTCAGGTAGGTTTTTACTATTTGTTAAAAAAATATATGAAAAATGCGTTAGTGAGAAAATTATCTATATGTGCGTGCGTGCGTGCGTGCGTGCGTGAGTGCGTGCGTGCGTGCGTGCGTGCGTGCGTGCGTGCTTGCTTGCGTGTGTGTGTGGAATTGGTCTGCATGCCCTATGTATGTTTGTCCTATACATTCCGGCGTACAATATTACTAATAATAATATAATACATATATACATAGATTCACGCCTGTTTCACAGGAGACTACGGATTTCCATTTGTTACGATCCTGACACACTTCCTGGCTTCATTCACTTTCATCACATTCCTCATACAATAATAATATAAAAATAATATTTTTTAATTTATTCAATTGCTTAAGAAAGTTACAGATACACATTATGCTTAAAGGTAAATGCTAGAGGAGTTACAATAAAAAGGATTAAAATAAAAATTCTGAAGATCTATTATTGCAGAAATCTGTATACAATTATATTGAAACCTTGTCTCTTAAACTAGGATAGGACCTGTATATAGACACAGTGAATATTACTGGTTAAAAAATCATTATTATTGGGCCTTGGCTACGCCGTCCAATATCGTTATAATTTTTTTTAGTTCAGGCTACTACTTACTGCTTAATTGAACTGAAAACGTCCCTGACGGGCTCCTATTATGGGGGATCTGACATTGCTGGCGACGTCTGCGTGTGATGTATCTTTTACACTAAGTTATGTCATTTTAAGATTAATGGCCACAAAACAACGCGCTCACAGCACTCCTCACCTTACAATAGCTTTGTTGAAATGTCTACTGTAATATTGTAATATTAAGTTATATTATTGTTTGTCACGTAAATATTTCCTACCGTACCATCCCGAAAAATAAGTATCGAGCCTAAGCGATTGGCACCAGGCTATTTTGTAGCTTAGGAAAGGTACAAATGTTAAAAGATCTTGTGTTAATAAAACAGATACATATATTATTAATTGATCGTCGATTCGTTCACATTAGCAGCGAGAAATATCTCCACTAGTTTCTCGCTGAGCAATGTTCGTTCGAAATCATGTCCTTCTGCCCAATCACTTGTATGATTGGACAGAGAGTGATTGGCCCGATTAATCGCGCTTGAACAATCGCTCAGCGACAAAATAATCTTAACTACACACTTGCTTCTAGGTAACTTTTAATATAATAGGATCTATGTCAATTTGCTTCCCGCTAAGTCATCGATGAGGTAAGACGGGACTGGGGTCCATATCTTACGATCAGTTATACCTACGTTGTATTTAGAATTAACATTTGTATGTCTTTATTTGCAATGAATCTGTTCCTAATTTGTAGCATTTTATTTTTCGTATACATGGTTACTAAAATAAAGCGATATCTTTAGTTATTTTGTAACATAAAATGAAATGTATTCGCCAATAATTAGATATCACTTAATAGGTACATATTTTTTACATTTATTTACATTTTTTTAAAAATAGCCTTCAACTCGCGATATTATTCTTTAAAGTATATGGCTATGTTTATTATTATTATTTATTAAAGTAAGTATATTATACTTATACTATCTACTAGGCTAAAAATTCGCACATTATGACGTTCTTACGTGATAGATATGTACCCTATAATATTAAATAACTTACAGGTATTTGGGCCACGCAGCGTTGAACGTGTATTATATAAGGTTTGATGGAAGCTTGTATGAAATTTTATCACAAGATTATGGGTACATTGTCGAGCTCGTATAAAGATTCCCGGCGTCTAGGTGAATACGGCTACATCTCTATACTCTGAAATATCTTAACAAACTGTTTACTATACTATGTACAACGTTCAGCGCATTTCTTGATATTTAGTTTTGGTTGGTATATAATGCTTGTGTACTAAGCATATCTGTAAGTTGAAAATAAGCAGTTATTATAATAGTTTTGAATTTTTCATGTTATATTAGGTACTTGTTTGTGTAATCTAGAATAAAATATTGAATTAAGGTTGAATAATTTATTGATAGAGAAATTTTTTTTGATCAAAATAGTCTTTGACCTCCTTGAAAATGCTTGAGAACCCCAGTGACCAGGCACAATGTTTTTTATGCTAATACATAGCTGGTTTACGGCTAATTGATAGGTTTTAGATTACAGTAAGCTCATATTGTATAATTATATTGAAAAATATATAAATATAAAATTGCCCGCCCTGTAGCAGTATAGTACCTACCTATCTCTGACTGGCACTCGAGAATACTTTGAGTCGCTCATAGCCAGTTGCACTCACTAATCGGTAAACTATTAGCGAGGTTAAGCAACGTTTGGTGCGGTCAGTCTATAGATGAGTGACCGCTTAGTGGTATTTCATCTGAGCGTCTCCGTGCTTCGGAGGGCACGTAAAGAGTCGGTCCCGGTTGTTGTCAAATTGACAGCTGTCGTTAAGCCATGTCAGAGGTCTGCGGGCGGCTTGAACAACTCTTGACAACAGGTTGGCCACTAACCACACGAAAAGAAGAAGAAGACTCGAGAATAGGGTACTTGACTATTCTTCAATAACCATTTAAGGTCGCTTTTAACCTCACATTGAATATATTATACGGAATACTTCTGTAATCCAGTTTTCTTACGTACATTTTTATTGATTTAAAACGCAAACAAAATTAGAAATATCAGATAACGCATATGACATAACGTTTAGGAGTCTTTACATATCATGAAAAAAAATGGCTTTTGACCTAACTTTGAAATTGCCATTTTGTGAGATAAATATTCGGTTGCGTTGTATTTTCCTACAATCTATTGCATCAATATTTTTATAATGACAAATCCGAAATAAGGTGGTCCACTAACCTCCATCGAACAAATGCCTTCTACTCACACTAACACATTAGTTCGATGGCTGTTCACATATCAATAACTACAACTTTTTAATAATTGGCCTTCGAAGGAGAATGGTCTTTCATGGTCCACCCACCTTACATAAAATTTGACATAATATGTAATTGCATAAGTGTTAATCCAAGCCTGGTTTGACAAAACCAATAAAAAAATAGCGACCATCATGCATTAACGGCGAACTGAACAACGAATACAAGACAACTCCAAAAGACCTAATTCTGAACATATTCAATCTACCTAATACCAATTATGTTTCTTTTATTACCTACTATATATATACTACCGACGACTCAATGGCGTAGTGGTTAGTGTAACCGACTGCCACGCCTGAGGTCGCGGGTTCGATTCCCGCACAAGTCAAACATTTGTGTGCATGAACATGGATGTTTGTCTTGGTCTGGGTGATTCTATGTATAATATGTATGTATTTACAAAAAAAAAAAGTATATATTATGTATGTTTATCCATTGTCTAGTACTCATAGTACAAGCTCTGCTTAGTTTGGGCTAGACGGTGTTGTGTGTATGTGATAGAATAGAATATTATATGAATGAATACTATGCTAGCGCTGCTGTTTATACAGTGCACCTGTAAATTCATCATCATCATCAGGCTATAATAGTTCACTGCTGGACATAGCCCTCCCCTAATGAGCGCCATAGCGCCCTGTCTTCAGCTTGCCGCATCCAGCATCTGCCTGCAGTCTTTCGCAGATCGTCATCCCACCTGGTCGGAGGGCGTCCTACACTACGTTTGCCGAGTCGCGGTTTCCACTCAAGAACACGTTTACCCCAGCGGTTGTCGGTTCTTCGCGCGATATGGCCAGCCCACTGCCACTTCAGCTTGCTGAACCTACTGTCACCTGTAAATTACGTCAATGTAATTCTGAGATCTGTTCCATAGTATTTCCGTTTCTGAAAGCCAGATCAATATAATGATATGTAAACAGACGGTCAAACGTATGCCAGCTGCTATGATCGGCTGCCTGGATTAACATCAGCCAATTAAATCACGTGACATGTGTTTGATATTGGCACCTCGTTGATTAGCGTTCAGTAATCGGATATTATGATTCCGTCTGAAGATACGTCTGAAGAGCGTTATATGTGGTGTGCTTTAATTCGATCAATACATATGCGTCTCAGTAAATTAAATTGCAATTCTTTCTGTTTTGGATTTTCTAACCCAACTTTATAATCGTAACGTAATAATACATACATACATGCATAGATTCACGCCTGTTTCCCAGAGGGGTAGGCAGAGACTACGGATTTCCATTTGCTACGATCCTGACACACTTCTCTGGCTTCATTCACTTTCATCACATTCCTCATTAATTAACGTAATAATATAAATGCGAATGTGAGTTTGTTTGTTTGTTACGCTTGCACGCCTTATCTACTTGACCGACCGTCATGAAATTTTGTATACACGTTGTCAGGGGTACAGAAACGGACATAGAGACCTTTCATCCAGGCAAAAGTAGTATTTCCGAGGGATAGAATTGATTAAATCTACTAGTATATAATATATTAATATATTACTACTTAGTTAATTATTATATTAGTCATTCTTTGCTGTATGTTTAATTTAAAAAACAAATCCAATTATATGTTGTTGCTTATTATTTTACAGTGGCTTCTAACTTAGCCTAAATATTCCATTGACATTTTCGTGCTTATTAATCATGGTTAAGGCATGCCCGTTTTTTATAAAGAGATATTTACAGTACCGACAGAAGTACCTACTAGTTGATGCGATATTAATTAAGGAATATTAAATGACATGATGAGATGTGATGCTGGAGACGAATGGAAAAGATTAGCTGGACAGAAATGGTTAGGAACGAGGACGTCTTGGTAAAGATCAATGAAACCAAAACGCTACTTAACTCTATTTCAGCTAGAAGACATAAAATGGTTGGACATCTCTTACGACATGACACTTTTATTAAAAACATCATTGAGGGAAAGGTAGAAGGAAAGCGTGGAAGAGGAAGGCCAAGAATAAGCTACATTAGTCAGATGAAGAAAAAGTTAGGTGTCATGTCGTACAGAGAAATGCAAGAAATGGCACTAGACAGACAGATATGGAGAGACAAGCTACACCGACAAGTCACTTAGACTTAAATAACAAGAAGAAGAAGAAATGATTTTTAGAGTTAGTAATACCTTAGGTACAAAAACCGGTATTCTGCTTACTGTTATGATATTCAGATCTGTTTTACCACAATGGAGGTAGAAAGTAACCCTAGAAAAAAATAAAATTTAGCGCACATCTAAGTAACGCCTTTGTGACTTTGGCTCGCCACGAGATTCGTAGCTCTAATGTAGGTCGGTAGCATTGTTCCAAGCCTAACTTATTACGTAGAGGTTACATGCACACCGAGTTTTCGCCAAACAATAGCAGTACAAATAAATATATCTACTATGTAATGGTTTCTAGTTACGTTCTCGTGGTGTAATGTATGATCTTAATAAATAGGCGAATTGTAGCATTGTTTTCATATCTTGACTGCACGTATGCGTTGTGGTGTAAATGGTCGCCTCGGCACTGCGCCGAGTGATGTGGGTTCAAATCCCACACGGGACAAAACTTTGTGTGACCCACAAATGGTTGTTTCGAGTCTGGGTGTTCTTTGTATCCGTTGTTTGAATGTTTGTAAAGTCCCCCGCGACACAGGATTTATTCCTTATGCGGGAGTTGTCTTTTTAACAGAAATATGGTATTCAACAGTCTTTAATTTTCTTGAAATTTATAACATGTTATACGACATGTCACAGATATAACGCACAACCCCAATTAAATGATTAAATCGTAATAATAATATAGTCATTGAAATGTTACTTTTATGTACTTAAATATTTTAATTTAACGAATTAGTTCTCCTTATTGTGCACGGATATATTACAATAAATCTAACATTATTGCCTTTATTGCATCAAAAACCTTATTGCCTTGAATTATGATACATTTTCATTTATTTCAGCTATTTAATAAATGGGTGACTATAATTTAATTCGTTTTAATTATTTTAGGGATTAAATTTAACTATATCAGAAATTGCTGGAATTAATTTAATAATTTAGTAGCCGATTTTCAACAAACTACTTTCAGAATGTGCGTTTATTATGTTACATGTTGTATATTATTTCTGACATATAATCCTACCCACATTCCTTCTCTCTTACTAAGGCAGTTAAAGACTTTTCACATATCTCAGTTAAGTGTTGTTTTTCACAAAGCGCAGTTGCTTATACTAATCCCACTTATAATATCAGCGCTGTATTAAATTGTACCACTGCTGGGCACGGGCCTCTTCTCAGTGAGACGAGGGATAGGCCATAGTCCACCACGCTGGCCTATTGCGGGTTATCAGACAACACATATCTTCAAGAACATTTTGCAGAACTCTCAGACATTCGGTTGCCCCACGATGTTTTCTTTCACCGTTAAAGCGAGCGTTAATACACGCGTAACTTCAGAGATGCACGACTTGAGATCGAACTCGAGACCTCTGCGTGGTAGTCCAAAGGTTTCCCAATAGAATATCGCATTAGATTGGTGCAAATTATATAATATACTAATTAATAAATATTTATTAATTAACACAAATGTATGATTCTTATGTAATGAAATAATATAATTATATAATTTAACTTTATATAATTATACTTTTAATGACAACACTATACATTTTTTGTATTATATATTCCTTTGTTGAAATTAAACTTTTTTATATGGATTCTATCGCATTGTTTATTTAACAATGTATTACATAATTTAGAAACTGTTACACAACTACTACTATTGAACTTTTCTAATTTTTGAGCTAATTATATTATTAAACCTATTAATCCTATTTATATTTAAGTTTACACTTTCCCCGACCTTTCTGTTGCTTTCCAGTAGTCATGGTCACGGGGAGACTAAGATGGTAGTTGTCTCAATGTTCCAGTGTAGTTATTTCAAGGTAAGAGCAGCGATAGCTCAGTGGGGAGACCAACAGACTGCAATGCAGAGGGTCTCGGGATCAAACCCACGTCGCGCAACTCTGACTTTCGGAAGTTATATGACTTTTCGAAATTATGTGCGTATTGATTGACAATTATCGCCTGCTCCGTGCCTCGGAGAGCACGTTAAGCCGTCGGTCCCGGCTGCCATGAACATGTATGGCAATCGTTATTGGGAGAGTGTCGGCACAAAAGATCCCACTGGGTCGAAGTGTCGCCGGTCTGCACTGACTGGCCCCCACATAAGATACATACATATTTCAAGGTACCCACATGTTTTTAAGTTAAGGCGTGAAAGCATAACAAACAGACAAACAAACTCGCATTCGTATTTATGTTATTAGTTGGGATTTAAAAAATTATTAGAAGATTGCTAAATTATAAATTAGATATTTTCGCTTCCCTTATGAAATGTGTTACTTATTGATAAATTTAAATATTGCGCCTACTTCTACAATTAAATCTCGAGCCCATTTATTTATGGTCATACAAATAGTTTCGTTAACAATGCCTGCAAACATGCAGTAATGATGCATACGTTCGATTGCTAAAATACGCTTGGCGAGCGATCTGCGATTGTATTGTGATACGGTTCGCCTGTATAATGCGATGGCTCGTATAAAACGAACGAAAATGATGTAGAGAAAGTTGAAATGGAACTAACTGCGACCCGATCTGCACTAAAGTGTGCTAGTTTTAAACATAGTGATTATATTCATGTTGCTTATATGACTGCACTATCGGATACTTTAACAAGCTATATCGGACGTTTTAATCGTGGGAGAGCCACGCTTCGGCATGAATGGGCTGGCTTGACCGTAGTCATACCACGGCCTCACAGAAAACCGGCGTGAAATAGAGCTTGTGTTGTGTTTCGTCGAGTGAGTACCGGAGGCCCAACCCCCTCTCCTCCTTCCTAGGAGGGGCAAATTTTAAAGGCTGGCAACGCTCTGCGGTGTCCTTGGGCGGCGGTTATCGCTTACCATCTGGCGGCCCGTCTGCTCGTTTGCCACCTATACAATAAAAATAAAGAAATAAAATAGCAAGCACTAGAACCGTATTACAGAATTTAGCAGTTAATATTTTAGATTGTAAAGTGCACATGATAAGTTTATATGATTGTTTTATTTTATAAGTAGACATATTTTCGTGTTTACTGAGTGAGTTCACACAGGCTACTTATTCCCTCTTGTGTTAATACTAATAGGGAATAATATAATAATAATAATAATATTCTATCACATACACACAACACCATCTAGCCTAAACTAAGTAGAGCTTGTACTATGGGTACTAGACAATGGATAAACATACATATATACTTTTTTTTTGTATATACATACATATAATACATAGAAACACCCAGGTCAAGACAAACATCCATGCACACAAATGTTTGACTTGTGCGGGAATCGAACTTGGAAATTAGTATTTAGGAATATATGGCAATAGGGTGTATATATTTAGCAAATATAATTGTACATATTAAATAAATTCGGTATCCATTGCATTAGGTTAAGTATTACGTGTAATGATAGTAGTATGTGACACAAAAACAATTTTTTTTTAAGAGAGACGGAATGTCTACGCTGTTGTATCTTCGTCCATGTAAACACATGACGTAGCCTTGTAGTATGTAACACGGTGTGGTGTTGGCTAAAATTAGCCCACCATATCAAATAACGTATATCGTCTTACTTGACCAATATAACACACTGAACTCACAATGATTCATAATATTTCATTTGTTGCTGTCAAATTAATTAATTTGAATTTATGCTAATACTAGATTTTGCCTGCGGCTTTGCTTGCATAAATGTAGGTTATATTATATTAGGTTATGTTAGTAACAGTACCTTTGCGAGATGACCTCCAGCCACCCTGAGGTTTGACTTGGGGGTGGTGAGCTGCGTGGGCCTGCTTGGCACCCGATCAGCACCAGGTCCGAGAGGCGGCGTGCGTGTTCCCACGTGCGCCTCTGTATCGTGTCTTTGTCCCTTCCAGGTGGACGGTGGAGGAAGTATTTCTGTGTAGTGGCCTGACGTTTTACACGGCGGGCCGAAATCACGGCGGGGTCGTGATAGCATGTGAAAGCGATTCGCGCAGCCTCGCCGTCTATGGTTATGTCGAGGAACACCGTGGTAGGTTTAGTCGGTATTACCGTCGCCCCGCGGAGAGGTATGCGTCAAAGCATTACACTATGTAAAAAAAAAAAAAATTTGCAATTCCCTTTTATGGATAAAAGGTATCCTTTGTCTTTTTTTGTTCACTATGTGTATGTGAAATTTCATGATAATCGGTCAAGTAGTTAAGGCGTGAAAGCGTAACAAACAAACTCACATTCGCATTTATAATATTAGTGAGGATTGTAAAAAGGTGAAATTTATTTATTTATATTTAAGGAGTTCTCGACAAGGACTGGCAGGGGATATTTTCGAACAGAGTGATTTAGAAGTCTAAGGGAGAGGATTTAGCCCAGCAGTGGGACATAACAAAAGCAAAAATTAAAAATATATTTAAGGGATTACCTCGCTCAAATCGCAAAAACACTTAACTTCAAAGAATATTGTAGGGAAAGCCATCTCCCGGGTTAAGTAAAGTAACAAAATTCCTTATGCAGAGGTCGAATCTTCAAGATCATTTGCCTATGTAATACCCTTAATTTAAATTTATTTAAATTTTATGTTGTATGTAAATTGTAATTAATAATTTTATGTGTGCAACTAAATGACCGAATCTAAATTTTTACAATACTCTATTTGCGATTATCGTAGCATATCAATAAGTACTTTTTAAATTTCTATCGGACATTGTCCCCGGCGGCCGCAATTACTCTATATTTGACGATAAGAAGTAACTTATTGGACATAATTTAATAATAACAATTTACTCGAGATGTTTCACTCGCCAGTGTTCCTTATTTTCATAGTCTATTAGTCTCTATTCTGTTTCGCAAGTCAAGAATTATTGATTTCCCAAGTGTTCCAATTTACTTCTTATTAACTTCGCTGCGAGTTTGATACTAGTTTAGTTTATATAATTATAGTAATATATTAGTATATATTTTGTTAGGAAAATGAACCGTTATTATCTGACCTGGCCAGGATTTTTCATCCTATATATCGTCAAGCAAAGTTATATTATGTTCCGGTACTGAATAAGGTTACCAGACTTAATATTGTCTTCTGTTTACGCGAATATTATTCATTGAAATTAAACTACTATATACGGATTTTATCGCGTTGTTTATTTGACACTTTATTACATAATTTTAAAAACTGTTACACTACTACTACTATTAAACTTTCCTAATTTTTAAGCTAATTAAATTATTATGAAAACTATTAAAACTATTTAGATTTAATTTAATTTCGACGTTTCGGTTGCTTTTCAGCAGCCATGGTCCAGGGGTCTCCCCGTGACGTGAAATTAGTAAAGTTTAAAGTAAAAGTAGTAGTGTAACAGTTTTCAAAATTATGTAATAAAGTGTCAAATAAACAACGCGATAAAATCCGTATATAGTAGTTTAATTGCCAGACTTCTTGAAGATGTGCTGCTTTATCAGTGCAGGACCTTTGTGGTTGTTGGCATGCGCGCTAGCAGTACTAACGACTCTTTTGAAGGATTGACAACACGTGAATGATTCTCCTTGTGATGTTAGCACCCATAGGCTAGGGTAATCGTTTGCCATCAGGTGGTTCGTATGTCTTTTTGGCTAACTAAAATGCTCTGTTTTAAACCTTTCATTGCTGGGCACTCACTCACGGGCCTCTTCTCAGATTGAGAAGGGTTCGGCCATTGTCCACCACACTGGCTCAGTGCGGGTTGGCAGACTTCACATATCTTTGAGCATATTATGAAAACTCTCAAACATGCAGATTTCCTTATGATGGTTTCCTTTACCGTTAAAGCGAGCGTTAATTAACTATTTAATACATTCATAACTTCGAAAAGTCAGAGACACGATCCTTGGACCAACAGATACTCAGCAAAATACTATTTTAGTTTAGGTTTCCGTTTTTAGTTATATAAAACGTTTTTATTTTGTCGGTAATGTTTGTAGCAAATTGATTACATACCATTCTAGAATCGGTATCACTGTGAACGGGACCTAACTTAATTTTATAGTCACTCAACTTCCTACGTTCAAACTAATTCAGCTTTCAATTATAGAGTACTGAGAACTGTACAATAGTCGCAAATTTGCGGATTGCTGGTCTCAAAGCTTATACAACCCATCCTGACCTCAATTAAATAGACTTCTAGTTAAAATAGTTTAAGCTAAAGTGCAATAACATGTAATGACGAGCTTTATCGGCTCTGTGTTCGTATAAAGCTAGTTCAAGTCTAGAGTTAAGGCAATAAATCTGTACTTGTTTGGCAATGTGTTTGTGAATTAATCTTTAACGATATGCTGATAGACTAAAATCGAATGAGTTAAGTTAAAAGCAATGGCAAGCTATTTTTTATTCTGAGGTGCATTACTAGCCTGCCAAGGAATACTTTGCAGAAAAGCTTAATATTTTGTTTGATTCGCAAGGAGTACCCAAGATCTTACAAGTCGTAAGCGTAAACGTATAAGAATATTACAACATTAAAGAGGAAGGTAAAATAAAGTATAATATGCTGTTACTGTGTCTTAAAGAGCAGCGATAGCTCAGTGGGGAGATCAACAGACTGCAATGCAGAGGGTCTCGGGTTCAAACCCACGTCGCGCACCTCTGACTTTTGGAAGTTATATGACTTTTCGATATGATGTGCGTATTGATTGACAATTATCGCCTGCTCCGTGCGTCGGAGAGCATGTTAAGCCGTCGGTCCCGGCTGCCATGAACATCTATGGCAGTCGTTATTGGGAGAGTATCGACACAAAAGATCCCACTGGGTCGAAGTGTCGCCGGTCTGCACTGACTGGCCCCACATAAGATAAGATAAGATACTGTGTCTTAACTAGCGATCTACGGTTCCGAACCCGAAAGGTGCCAATGGAACCTTTTATAATTAATTTATTTTAATAAAGCCGTTGTAGTTTCTAAATGTCCTAGATTTCTTCATCTTTAATATCTGAATCAATTTAAGTATATATATATATGTGTGTGTAGATAGCTTTACTAATGTTGTGTAGACAGGTTATACGTACTACCATATTGTGCTTTTGTCTAGTGTTAACATTATGAGTATAGCTTTTTTACAATATTTTCCACATTATTGTGGACATGCTATATACGTATACATATCGCACTCTTAATAAAACAGTGCCTTAACTTGAAATTTAAAAGTAAGGCAATTCGAACTCTATTTGTGTCACTATAAATTAAAATATTATATTCGTGTTAAATAATTGTAACAGAGTTCAAATTTGTTTTATTCAAAATATTCATATATGTCTCTGTTTTATCAAGAGTGCGATATGTATTTTGACGCCATCATAACGTTTAATATGATTATTTCCCTGAATCTTTCCCTCAAAGTAACACGAGACCAAGGTTATATGTGGCTCTAATAGCACTTTTCTGTAATATGAATATCGTATTTAGACACTGCGGTGCCGAATACTTCAGAGATTCGGTCAGGGTTAGTCGTCTCTTTACGGCTAGCTTTCATTGGTTAGGGTGGAGCTCTAAGTACACATAAGACTCATGCGGATGATTAAGCCAAGTCTGAACGTGGCTTAATCGGTCGCATATAGTTAGAGCTATATTATATCTGGATGTTGGACGTGTGGCGACTACGCACAGACGAAGAAATTCCGCCTACATCTACAACAGATGGTGCTAAATACCCCTCAAAATGACGGGCGCCTCAAAATAGCGGAGTTTATACAGTGACTATATATTTGTATATATAGTCACTGTATAAACTCCGCTTGCGCGATGCAGGATTGTGACGTCATTTTGAGGGGTATTTAGCACCATCTGTTGTAGATGTAGGCGGAATTTCTTCGTCTGTGCGTAGTCGCCACACGTCCAACATCAACGTCGGGCCGCGGCCCGCCAGGCACGATCAACCAACCTGGTCGGAGGATCCTCCCTTTGTGTTGGAGGGACATCACACTCCGTTCATCCACAGACGTGTAACTTTTAAGGACATTACTATGGGAATGCCCGCTTTATCCCTCTGTTTTCACAGGACTTGTGATGGCGAAACGGGCGCTGCACTGCACCATTCGCCACTAGCCATGCTGCATTTAAAGCATATATATGTGTGTACATATGTATGGTAGCTCATCAAGAGTAACCATGTGCTCATTCAGCTTGAAGCTATTACAATATAATATGTAAAAGACAAGCGTCGTTTTTCATTCATAGTTACCAGTATATCGGCTCATACACAGCTCCATAGCCCATATTAATTAGGTTATAGCAGGAGGTGTAAGACTATTGACATATATACCTGCTACAGCCAAAACCTTGGTAGGTATCCAATTCCACTTAAGATTGAAAAGCTCTAAAGGCCTTTGCTCGTTTGTCCCATGTCCACGTGTGGCCACCTTGAAGACTGGGTGTTAATGAGAAATGGTAAATCTACTCATAAAATACTTTCTGTTGTGTTCTCGTAGGTATATAGTTGGTAATACCCTGGAAAAAAATAACGTGAATCCTCATTTACAAACATTAGGAAAAATTAGTTAAAGGTATTGGATAAAGTTTAAAGTGAACTACGTAGCGGCGTTTATAGGAGTTTCATGGTCTGGGTAAAGTTGTATTCCTTGAGGCCCCTGGCACTTTCTTTACCTAAAGAAGCAGGACAAAGTGCAGTGCAATAAAGGTGAATTCACAGACATTTAAACAACGAACAGAAAGAACATCCTGAGTAGGAAAACTGTTTGTGAAATTTTTGTCTCTTTTGTGTCATAAACTCACAATACTCGGTGCATTGGCATGGTGCCATTCGTGCAATTTGTTATATCCTTCTTTTCACGAAAAAACGTTACAATATGACATTATTTGTAAGTCAGTAATTGAGCTACAAATATTCGATTATCTTACTGGGTTGACAGCACGGGTGGTGTAATGACTTAAGTGGTCGTCTTTCGTCGTCATTATTGCCAGTATTATAGTGAGATCGATTCCCACATGGGACAAAATTTATGTAATACACAAATAGTTGTTTTGAGTCTGAGTGTTCTTTGTGTCCATAGTTTGAATGTTTTTACAGTTCCTCGCTACCAAAGACTTATTGTTAGTGCGAGAAATGTCTATTCAAAAATTAGTTATAAGTGTAATAGTTCTTGTTTTACGAAACCAATACCGAAACCTAAAGTTACGTAATCTATTGAAAGTATTTCATTTAAACTTGGCAAATAGATGATCCATATGCTGGATTAACACACCCTACTTTTTATCCCAGTATGTGTTTCAGTAGGATTTACGTTTGCGAAACCGCGGCAAGTATCTAGTATTATTTCGCACGTTACGCAACATTCCTTTTTCACAAAATATTAAATGCAAAGTGGTAAGTACATTATTATCTCTTTCCACTCAGCGGCGTGTGTATGTGTGTGATAAGGACGTAAATGTTCATAAAGATCGCGATAGGCCCTAATGATGATATCTAATAAACGTTGGGCTTAAGGTGGCTTTTTAGCACGATGAAAGATTCTACGCAATTATACTACTCAAGTACATACAAGTTCAAACTGCAACCAAGAAAAGGATTCGTTCGTCGTCTGGTCATCGCATATGCCACCATACGATACTTTGTTGTAATGTGCGTGCCATTCCGTGGTTATCAGAAAAAATGTGCGTAACAACGATTTGACGTAATTTTACAGGTAACGAACATTTGATGTAATTTTACTGGCACACCGGAGTAATAAAACTCTTTCCCACGAAAGATGGTTGTCTAGCTTTTGTCGAATTCGGCTGTTAGACACCTTCTAAAAGTCGTTAACGTTATAATTTCAAACGATAGTCCATACTTAAGACTGCGCCGAGCATCAGACAGATAATGACAGAGCTCGTGCGGCGCATATTCAAATCGGCGCGCGGCCGCCATAGTAAAATTGTAAGGAGGATTTGAAGTGCTTTTTTGATAAATATGTATTGTCAACCAATAACTTAAATATTTGGGACAGACAAATTGTAATATGACTATTTATGTTTCGTTTAAGCTGTAAAATAGGATAGATTTCTATTGTTATAATCTAAAAATCACGTAACACGAGCTTATGTTTTTTCATTTTTCGTGCAAATATACGTAATTCTGTTTAAATTTTTTACACGGAGTAATTGTAAACACATTCATTGTTATGGTAAATGTATATTTTATATTTGTATTAAACAAAAAGTGTTGATTTTATTCACTTAACTGTGACCGCCTGTTTTGGCACATTTCGATCGGCGCAGTCTTAACGCTTTCTTAAATTAAACATATTTGGCAAGATAAATAAGCCTGCAGGTCAATGGTTCAAAGGATTTATTATTATCTTATGTGGAAACCAGTCAGTGTAGACCGGCGACACTTCGACCCAGTGGGATCTTTTGTGTCGACATTCTCCCAATAACGACTGCCATAGATGTTCATGGCAGCCGGAACCGATGGCTTAACGTGCTCTCCGAGGCACGGAGTAGGCGATAATTGTCAATCAATACGCATATCATTTCGAAAAGTCATATAACTTCCGAAAGTCAGAGGTGCGCGACGTGGGTTCGAACCCGAGACCATCTGCTTTGCAGTCTGTTGGTCTCCCCACTGAGCGATAGCTCAAAGGATTTAAGTCGAAAGAGAAAGATTTAATGCGCGTCTATTACGCCCGAATTTCGTAGAACAACTGGTAAAATAAATTTATTTTCAATAACCTCAAGGTATAATATTATTATTTAATATTTACTAAAAGGATGAAATGAGCGAAATAAAACATCTGAGTAATCAAAGGTTTCTTTGAAATAAATATACGTTTTTAGCATTTGTTTTCGCAATTATGTTTAATACTAATTAGGGCTCCGGGCAACGTTTGATGTAAAATTAAATATCTATTTAAGAGTATTTATAGAGCATCAGTATATCAGCTTTTTTACTCTATAATTAGCAAGATTTATTGTTTAGATATATTTTAAACATGAGTTTTTTAGAAAGCGGAAAATAAATGTAATTTTATGAATGAAACCCGAGACTTTATACACAGGAGTTACATAATTTAAAACATTTTGTTTCGTATTGAGCAGCGATAGCTCAGTGGGGAGACTAACAGACTGCAATGCAGAGGGTCTCGGGTTCAAACCCACGTCGCGCACATCTGACTTTCGGAAGTTATATGACTTTTCGAAACTATGTGCATATTGATTGACAATTATCGCCTGCTCCGTGCCTCGGAGAGCACGTTAAGCCGTCGGTCCCGGCTGCCATGAACATCTATGGCGGTCGTTATTGGGCAAGTCAGTACCCTCTAATATCCTGACACTGGTCTAGCCTTAGGGTATCGTTAGCCTTCGGGTTGCGGAGGTCAGGTGGCAGCCGCTCCGTGTAAAAACTGATATCCAGTCAAATCCGTTTAGACTAGAAAAGCCGATCCCAAGTGACTTGGGAATACTAAAGGTTAAGGGAGAAGAAGATTGAGTTACTAATTTGAACGTGTTAATTTCGTATTCACTTACTTTGGCGAAGAGAAGCAAGAGGGTATAACAGAAAGGTCTCTATTTGAAGGTTACATATTTGATTGTCAACATAGATCTTATACGTTATACGATACGTCAATTACACGTTTCTCCAGCGTACGGGTTTGATAAACATAAGCGCTTCTAAGACGATGTGACAATTTATGCATAACTGCCTTGCGCAGACATTGTACATGTCGCTGCGCTAAAGTCGCGACCGCGCAACGCATCGTGAAGTGACGTCTGCGCTGTGTAATGCGTATACGTTTCACGAATTCCTACGCTGGACAAACGTTAGTTTCAAGGGGCTATAAAGCATACCACACCGCTTCCTTGATGGGAATGACTTCCTCACAAAAGGAGGCGACGGCGTTCCACGACCTCTCACTCCGGACCATAGACTGAACTACGGCCGGGAGCGAGAGGGCAACTAATCCGACTGCCGCGATCAACTCACGGCGCTGCGATGCCCAGGCGGGGCAAACCGCCAATGTGTGCAGCGCCGTGTCCTCAACAACGTCGCGGCAGTCGCCGCAGTGGTGACAACCGGGCGTCTCTTGCCGGCGTATACGACACAGGAACTGGCCAAAACAACCGTGGCCAGTCATTACCTGTGTCAGCCGGAAGGTGAGGGCGCCATGTCGCCCCTCCAGCCACTCGTCAAACACGGGACTTACCGACACGATCGTGGCGTGCCCGAACCCATCTATAGACTGACCGCACCCAACGTTGCTTAATCTCGCTAATCGTTTACCGATCAGTGAGTGCAACTGGCTATAAGCGCCTTAATTAAGTTATCTTAAAATTAAATATATAATTAAGTAATCTGTTTAATACTAAGATATTACTGACAACGATTCACTGAACTGGATTCTGGTGTTCTGTAGAATTGGCAATTATAGTAAACATACCAACTATGTAGCATATTAATAACAGAACTTAATGAATGAATCGAAGTAAATTATACACTTATGGACATAACTCTCTTAAATATATACCCGATAGCTTTAAAGTGACTTGCAGTTGTCTATAACTGTATTAGGGAAAACTGGTGATATTTCGTTAAATCCTTTTTTAAATCACTGAAAGTTATTTATGTCAACATCAATAAAAGCAGTGTCTACGTGACTGTTCAAAGCACGTCTGACCTCCTAAAAACTCAAAGAAGAAATGCTACCAAGTACACCTTTAACCCGTTGAAGATGCTTGTTGTGTAATTAAAATATTGTTTTCGTACGAGAACTGCAGTGCTCATGTTTTTTGACGATATTAGCTACAACCCTAATACTAACTTCCTAACTAATATTATAAATGCGAATGTACGATTGTTTGTTTGTTACGCTTTTACGTCTAACTACTTGAACGACGATCAAGAAAATTTGCATACAAGTTGTGAGGAATACAGAAAAGCACACAGTGTATCTTTTATCCACAAAAAGTTCTGTTCGCGAGGCATAGAAATTAATCGACAAAATGTACATTAACGCGAGTGAAGCCACGGGCATAATCTAGTTATACAGCGTGTAACAGATAGGTGTGGTCATATTTTAAGACCGTGATATACATATATCTTTTTTTTTTTTTTTTTTTAAACTAAACTGCTATATTCGGATTTTATCGCGTTGTTTATTTGAAATATACAACGCGATAAAATCCGAATATAGCAGTTTAATTTCAATGAATAATATTCGCGTAAATAGAAGACAATATTATACATATATCTGATAAATAACCTATGTGCCTTATACCCGGATCAAAAACACGATTTAATATTTTATGACAATTTATTTAATTTTTATTTAAACATCGAAACAAAAGCGTCGTTTCACTATCCAAATAGCGCATGGTCATTTTCGAGAGCACAGAGATACCTCGAGTCAGCTGTTTGTATTGTTTAAGTATCGACTAGAATATGTGATATTGATAAGTCGATAAAAAGAAAATGCTGTATATTAGTAAAAATAACGTACCTATATGAATTTCTTTGTCGCGGTTTTTTATTGTACTGAGGCTATGGTGTGTGATACTTAAATATGACCACACCTTTTTGTTACACGCTGTATATAAACACCTGTATATTACCGAAGGGTACATCGACTTTACGTCAGCACAGCAATAGGTTGCCCTTGGACTAGACCAGCCTATTGGTCTCTATCGGGCAAATTGCCAGACTCCGTGCTTTAGCTCAGAATTTTTTGACAGGCAAATCTAATAACATTTCTCCCGACAGTTTTTTTATGTTATAAGACGCTAACGAGCAGACGGATCGTCTGATGGTAACCGATTACCGCCGCCCATAGACACCCGCAACACCAGAGGAGTCACAAGTGCGTTGCGTTCCTTTTAAATTTGTCCCCACCAGAAGGGGAAGGGGGAGGGTTGGGCCTCCGGTACCTTCACTCACTCGACGAAACACAACGCAAGCGCTGTTTCACGCCGGTTTTCTGTGAGGCTGTGGTATCACCCCGGTCGAGACGGCCCATTCGTGCCGAAGCGTGGCTCTCTCACGGTCAAAATGTAATTGAACCGGCGATTTAATAATTGCACGCAATTATAAAATGCAAACTTATGCCTGGGGTACAACAAGACAGTTCTAAATCAGTTCTGTATTAAACTGTCCCACTGTTGGGCACGGGCCTCTTCTCAGTGTGAGAAGGGTTAGGCTATAGTCCACCACGCTGGCCTAGGGCCTAGTGCGGGTTGGCAGACTTCACATATCTTCGAGAACATTATGGAGAGCTCTCAGACATGCAAGTTTCCTTAAGATGTTTTCCTTCACCGTTAAAGCAAGCGATAATTAACTATTTAATACGCATATAACTTCGAGTAGTCAGAGATGCGCGCCTTGGGTTCGAACTCGAGACCTCTGCGTGGCAGTCCAACGGTTTCCCACTAGGCTATCTCTGCTGACTATACTATATACATTATATTATTGATTAGGTCTTCTCCTAAATCAAAAGAAAATGTACCTTTGTAACTTACATATAACAAACGCAAAGAAAAAGAAAGAAAGTACAAAGTTTTCTTACGGCAATAATAGGTATTTATTTAGCTCATCCAATACTTATGTAGGCAATAACCTACATGATAGTCATAAATAAACATGTTCCTCAATATTGCAATACATGAGCTGGCTTGGACCAATATGTAATTTGTTTTCATCGTCCATCAGTGAAGCTGATGTTCGTGTGACGTCATGTTTATTCCTAGTTAGGAGCTATAACTATACATTGATGACAATAGTTGTTTACGTCGACCACGGCCGCCGCCCGAGCCAATATCGTCCGCTGGGACCGTATTGTAAATACATACATCTTATTTGAATAGACTGTCTTGTTAACATAGCATCGATGATGTTTCAAGGTTTGTCGGACATGTATAGATATATTAATATTGCAAATAATAATAAATCGGGGAAAAAGTATTTTCGCATAATTATATTCTGTATGAATTTTTAATAAAATCTCTCTGGCTGTATTAGTTGTATCTGGCTGGTTTTGATACCATTAAAAATGTTAAATTTCAAAAAAAGAAACAATTTAATATAATATTGTGTCCCGCCGGTTTTCATTTGTTTTTCTTTCTGTCAAAATGAGTGAATCTAATGAAGAAATTCGAAACATTTTAAAATGTTATTACAAAAAGGGAAAAATGAATTGCAAGCCGCGAAAAAAATTTGTATTTCGTTTTTCGAACGTTTATGGACCTAATGCGGTGTTAGTAAGAGTAGCACAAAGTTGGTTTGAGATGCACCTCGCTCTGCTCACCTTGTCACGGATAAAATAGACGCAATTTTTGAAAAAGTGGAGCAAGATCGGCATGTCTATAGTTACGACATAGCTGAAGATCTGGGAATTGACCACTATTGAGACGTAATGAAACCGAACCGTTTTTGAAGAGATTGATAACTGGTAATGAAAGGTGGATTACGTACGATAAGAATGTGCGAAAAATGTCGTGGTCAAAGGTCTGTCAGGCTTCACAGACTGTGGCAAAACCCGGGCTAACTCGCAATAAGGTGATGCTGTGTGTATGGTTCATTGTAAGCTTTTACCGCCGGGCAGAACCATCGATTCGGATATCTACTGCCAACAATTGATGAGATTAAAGCAAGAAATTAAGAAAAAACGGCCAGTATTAATCAATAGAAAATGTGTGGTCTTTCATCACGATAACGCTAGACCTCACACATCTTTAGTCACTGAGCAAAAATTAAGAGAGTTTGGCTGGGAGGTGTTAATGCATCCGCCATATAGACCTGACCTTGCACCTTCTGATTTCCACCTGTTTCGGTCTCTTCAGAATTCTTTAGACAGTATCAGGTTAACATCAAGAGAGAGCTGCCAAAACTACTTGTCGCGTTTTTTTGATCAGACGTCCCAAAATTTCTACAGCAACGGGATCATGTCACTATCTACAAGATGGCAGACACTCATCGAACAAAATGGCACATATATATTGTAATTAAATGTAAATAAACTTTGAAAAATAATGTCTTGAGTATTCATATGAAATGCGAAAAAACTTTTTCCCCGACCTTATATTTATTATAGCTCTGCGACTCCGTTTGCTTGACTTTTTATACCATTCAGAGAGAATATCAAAATCAAATACGAGATCTTATAGGTATAGCTGCGATAACCTTGTGGAAGACCATTGGACTTTCGGACGCGTATTAAATATGTTATTATCATTTGATTTAAGGGTGAGGGAAAATATCGGGAAGTCTGCTAGCCCGCAGTGGATCAGCGTTGTGGCCTTTGGATTAGGTCAAAGGCCACAACGCTAATCCACTGCGGGCAATAATGCGGTTAGTAAAATATTTGACGAAATATTGGCGTGAGTCCTGTATGAAAATGTCTATCTGTTACAGTTACTTATATGTAGGTATACATATAGTAAGTACTAACACTGTTGACTTGATGTTGAGGATAATTATATACAATGGCTGTTCAACTTTGTTGCTGAAATGGCTGTTCAAATTTAATGATATATCTAAAATTTTGTAAATTGTATTATGAATTTCCTAGTGCTATATATGCTGCACGTAAAAAACTAAAAAGCACAAGCGAAGACAAAATATTTATGGTTGATCGAAGTTTATATAAAGATTACCGGGAAAATAAAACATAGATAAAACTAACATATTTTCCACGAAATCAGAAAATATCGGTTGCAAACAAACTAGTCACGCGTTTGGTATTAAAGCGGTGCGGCTAAATGAATTAAACTAAATAACTGTCAATACGTCTACTTATACTACGGAAGCTTTGCTACGCGAGTTCAACTCGCTCTTGACCGATTTTTATTTGCATGTCCGCTAACATATTATGTGTTTTAAATCTCATAATCAACATTCGACAATCTATTTATATCTTTACCTACTCAGATATAACAAATTTGTAGAGTTCGGAAAAACTCTTATACAACAGCTTTGTCCGTCCGTCTGTCTGTTATACAACTTTCAACTCAAGAACCGTAAGAGCTAGAGACTTGCGCTCAACGCCATTCGACTCAGCATAGTCGATGCACCCCGAAATGATTATGACCTTTGACCTCTGACCACGGTCACGTGGTATCACGTGTCCTTTGCATATTACTTAAACCATTTTTTCGAACTCTAAGATTTACGGCAATTCATTGCATGTGGTAGAATATTATTATTATTATTATTGCTGATTCTCACTTGTTATTATTAGATATCGTTAACGAAATTTGAATAGGTATGAAACGTATACGTATATATTTTTAGCAATATAAACATGCTGTTCCAAATCGTCATCCTAAATATTATTAGATATAAATGTGAATGTGAGTTTGTTTCTTTGTTACGCTTGCATGCCTTAACTGCTCGACCGATCATAATGAAATTTCGCATAGACGTTGTTAGGGGTTACCGAAAAAGACATAGTGTACCTTTGATCAAGAAAAAGGCCTGTTTTTAAGAAAGGTTAGATTAGAAATTATTGACAAAATCTACGTTAACTCTACCAAAGCTGTGGGCAAAAGCTTGTACGGAATAAAAATACAATGTTTCGGTTATAAGATATTCAGGTGTTTGTTAGAATTGAAAAATTATTAAAAAATATTTGTTTGACAGTATTTGTAGAGATACTTATATTTCATTGTTATAATGAGGTGGTTTCAACCGAGAAAACAATATTTGGAATTGAAAAAGAGGACGGTTAACGAATAATGGCCTCATTCTTTATTTGCAGTTACTATTTCTGTTTTTAGGTCAATTTTAATGATATTGTAAAACGAGAGAGCTTGAGGTGTGTACGTAGACAGTTAGATGCGGTCTTTATTCAATTAGGTAGGTATAATGTTGTCTTACGTTTATAAAATGTTTTCGTTTTTCCAAATGTTATACATTGAATTTAAATTGGATTTCAAGGAGGATATGTTTAAAAAAATTGTGTTTAAATAAGCTGTGGTAAAATCGCTATTAAGTGTATAGTTGCTATAGCTTATTGTTGCTATCGATAGTTTTTATGATTTACTAGCTGACCCACGCAACTTTGTCTGCTTCACATAAGAGAATTTTCCCCGTTTTTGCAACATTTTTCATTGCTGCTCCGCTCCTATTGGTCGTAGCGTGATGTTATATAGCCTATAGCCTTCCTCGATAAATGGACTATCTAACACTAAAAAGATTTTTCAATTCGGACCAGTAGTTTCTGAGATTAGCGCGTTCAAACAAACAAACAAACAAACTCTTCAGCTTTATAATATTAGTATAGATGCCGCGATCGCTAACCAAGTTCGCGCGAATCTCTGTCTGTCTCTGTTTTTAGCTGAACTGGAGATAAATTTAGAATTTAAATTTAGATAAAGTCCAAACTACATAGTTTTACATCAAAGTCCGAGCTATTTATTTGTGGAAACTACATCAAAATCCTTTCAGTGGTTATTCCGTGATGCCGATGGCGGCATAAACAGTCAAACAAATATATGAATCTTATGAAACAATTATTTTCTAGTTCAGGCCCTTCTAAACCGTAGACCCCATTTGGTTTCCAAACATGTACAACACACGGCCTCGTTAAAGTTTTACAATGGTACAGAAACAACGTGTAAGATAACGATGTCGTCTTATTTGAGGAGCTGAGCAAAGGGCAATTCATTAATATTGTTCATAGAAAATCTTTTTACGGATCGTTTATATTGACTTGATATTTTAAAGATATTGTATGTATGTTTACTGATACGCCGGGTTCTCCGGAAAACTCTATGAGAAATATATCTGTAAATATTTTGTTCCATTATCTTTTGATCAGACAATTGTATTCGGCCACAAATGAAAAAAAATGCCAGGGAACCCTGACTGTCATTTATTAGTGATATTTGGTTGGATTTATCAAACGTAGAATAAATATAATTTTAATATAACACTCCTTTAAAATGCATGAATATAAATGACTTTGTGAATTTTGGTTAAATTTATCAAATTTAGCATAAATAGCGTAGACAAGAGTGCTTATGTTAAAAGAAGACAATTTTTTATCCACCTACGTGGACAATATGTTTTGCTACATTTAATAAATACTACATTATTTTTATCATTAAATAGATTATATACAATTTGGATTACAAGTTACTGGTATTCATTTTAAACAATTCATTTGATTGACTACTGCTAATACTGTTACCCAATCCAAGAAACTGATATGCGTGTATCGACTGGTAACAATTTTTTATGTTGATCAATCATTCAGAAAATGAAAGAAGATCCTTTTCTTGATATGACACGGCCTGGCTCGTTTGCCCCATAGCATAATTTTTCGCTTATGGTTGCAATCGTCCATGAGGTCTCGGGTTCGATTACTGTTTACTTCTCTGCCCACCATTTTGAAGGTCCTTGAAAGTAACCTATTTAGTGGCAAAACGGCGACCAGACACAATAGGTTTTTTAAATTTATGTGGCTTTACAACAATTGACCGGTTAATGTAAATACAATTATATGCACGAGATGATAATACGATTAACCTGCTTTAATAGTAGGTCTGATTTATTTCTTGCGTTGTTGAGTATATGCCAAAGATATGAGATGATATTTTAAGTTGCTGTGACTAATAATTACCTGGGCATCAGTTCACCAATACGCAGACTAGTGGTAAGTTAATTGCTCATATTAATACGATCGACGATGTAAAATTATTTTGATGACGGGTGGGGCCTCTGTGGTGTTGCACGCACGACACAGAGATTTAACTGGCCACTGATAAACAGATTATGCGCCAGTCGACGTATTTGCAGTACCAATATTTGGTTAATCCCAGTTATACGAAATACAGTTGTTATTTGAAATGTTTAAAAAAGTAGTTGGATTTCTGATGTCTGAATATATATAATATGGCGTTTGTCTGCCTTAATAAATGTAGATGTATTATGTATTATAAGCCTTATGTAAGCTTAACGGAACGAATATATTATTTGAGAGTATTATTAATGCATATTTAAATTCAAATAAGCAGGTCATAACCTATTCAATTAGCGCTTTTGCCTACATCCAATGTTGTTATAACTATACGAAACACCGTTTAAATGTTCAGCTAATTATGTTGCTTATTGTACAAAGAATAACGTCACCGATTTTCTTCGCATAAAACGACATTTTACTATCTACTACTACTACTACTACTAGGTAAATCCTAACTAATATTACAATACGAATGCAAGTTTGTTTGTAACGCTTTTACGCTTTAACTGCTCAACCGATCATCATGAAATTTCACATACACATTGTCAGAGGTACAGAAAAGGACATAAGGTACCTTTCATATAGAAAAACAGTAATATTTCCGAGTGAAACCGCGGGCAAAAGCTAGTGCTTATGTTATTCTAAATTTCAACATATTGTGTTTAGTATCGGTTTACAACTTGCAACTAGCGCTAGAATAGTTATGTGCAGCTAACAAACTACCTCAGAGAATACGCCGCTGTTGGCTAATTCAAGAGAAGTGGTACCACAAGTTCTATATAGTTGTAATAGCTGACTAGTTTCAACAATACGTAGTATCGTTTAAATTAATCAACTATGAAAGTATGTATGTATGTATCTTATGTGGGGGCCAGTCAGTGCAGACCGGCGACACTTCGACCCAGTGGAATCTTTTGTGTCAACACTCTCCCAATAACGACTGCCATAGATGTTCATGGCAGCCGGGACCGACGGCTTAACGTGCTCTCCGAGGCACGGAGCAGGCGATAATTGTCAATCAATACGCACATAATTTCGAAAAGTCATATAACTTCCGATAGTCAGAGGTGTGCGACGTGGGTACGAACCCGAGACTCTCTGCATTGCAGTCTGTTGGTCTCCCCACTGAGCTATCGCTGCTCAACTATGAAAGTAAGTGCTGTTTCCTTGAAAATTTGTTGCGATGAAAACAGGAATATTAATGAAAATGTTGTTATTAATAAACAATGAGCATGCGTATTCGTATACAGTATAACAAACATACAAAGTGAAAACTTTGACTGCATATGGCGAAGTGATTGAAGATGTAGCCTTGTCCATGCAAGTGTGCTGAGTGTAGTGGATTCGATCCCCACACGGGACAAAAATTGTCTGATCCACAAATCGTTGTTGCCTTGGTGTTCTTTGTATCCGTTGTATAAATGTTTATATCAAAAAAAAAAAAAAAAAAAAAATGGATAAAATGCCCCGCGACACAGGTATTACTTCTAGTGTGGGAGTAATCGTCTTAGAAGGAAAAAGCAAATCTGACCTGTATTTCACACTACGAACGTTATTTTTTATTTTCTTTGTCAAGGGTCTACGACAAAGAATATACATAAAGAACATACGTACACAAAGAACATATGAACATAAGTTTTATATTGTGTACTCCTTCAGTAATAAGAGAACACAGCATGCACTATAATAGATCAACAATAGGTACTTGTGTCAGGAAATTTGAAATAGTGAATTAATTTTAAATATATAGTCCACCATACTCAGTAAGTAATAGAGTGTAACCTTTAGGGTTTACTTTAAGAGAACTGTAGAATAATTAGGAAGTACAATGAGAGAAGGTATAACAAATACACTTTTAATGAATTAAGATACAAATAAAAGAGACAATCTTTACTTATATAACTATAGTCAGGGCGTGGTTCGCTAAAGACTTGCTTCGTGGTCCTTGTATAATCAGGACACTTAGCTGGGAGTGTGAAGCCGGGCCGCAAGGAGGCTCGACTGACGCCGTCCGATCCTTATACATATATGTATCTCGCACCACCGGTCGCGAGAGGTGGCTAGTGACGTGGGCCCGCGTTCGCCGGGCGTCTAGGCGATTATCGTCACAAGAGACAGAGATTTATCTCGGGTATATTCGGGTATTTTTCTTCACAATAAAAGCTTTAATTTTGCAGACTTAGTGTCAAACTATTATCGACTCGTCGATCTTAGAGTTACGTAGAGATAAAGGGAATCGAAACTATAAATACGGCGTATTGTTATTTATTTTTCTTTTCGTTTTAATTCGGTATTATTGAGCAGGTATCATTATATATTCATATTTTCTTTTTATAATATAAACTATTAGAATAGTGGTGAAGAGATTGTTTATTTGAAAGCGTAAATTCTGGAGTTCATAATCAGTTCTTAATAATAATAATATTCTATCACATACACACAACACCATCTAGCCCAAACTAAGCAGAGCTATGGGTACTAGACGATGGATAAACATACATATATTTTGTAAATACGTACGTATTATACATAGAAACACCCAGACCAAGACAAACATCCATGTTCACGCACATATAGGTATGTTTGACTTGTGCGGGAATCGAACGAGCCCGCGACCTTAGGCGTGGCAGTCGGTTACACTAACCACTACGCCATCGAGGCCGACATCTTAACATTATTTTAGGCCTTTAGATTTTGCCGACTGCTTTTTGCGTCAATGTATATTTTGTCTGTAATGTATCTCTCAGGAACAGTACTTTTTTTTGGATTAAAGGTACCCTATGTCATATTTTGTACACCTGAGAACGAATATGCAAAATTTCATGATGAACGGTTGAGTAATTAAGACGTGTAAGCTTAAGAAACAAAAAGAACAAACAATATTAGTAAGGATTTCTTGAGAAAGGTTATCTTACAGTTAGTAAAGACATTATCTATGCAGTGGTTAAAACCCTAAGTACCGAAGTGGGTAGGACCACGGGCCACTACTAATAATAAATCACGTCGGTAAACAAGTTCTTACATTTTTGTGTATAACAATATTGTGATGAAAAACGTAAGAATTAGACGATGTATGTTTTATGTACGACATTCTTAGTATGCACATACATAATTATGTGCATAACGTTGATGACGCTACGCACTCGCCGCAGTCAAGAATAGCTGCGACTCGTTGGTAACGGCGACTAAGATTTTGTATCTTTAGTAATATCTATAAACAGCGATAGCTCAGTGAGGAGACCAACAGACTGCAATGCAGAGGGGTTCTCGCTCTCGGGTTCGAACCCACGTCGCGCACCTCTGACTTGCGGAAGTTATATGACTTTTCGAAATTGTGTGCGTATTGATTGACAATTATCGCCTGCTCCGTGCCTCGGAGAGCACGTTAAGCCGTTGGTCCCGGCTGCCACGAACATCTATGACAGTCGTTATTGGGAAAAGTCAGTCCCCTCTAATATCCTGACACTGGTCTAGCCTTAGGGTATCGTTAGCCTTCGGGTTGCGGAGGTCAGGTGGCAGCCGCTCCGTGTAAAAACTGATATCCAGTCAAATTCAGTTAGACCAGAAAAGCCGACCCCAAGTGACTTGGGAATAATAAAGGGTAAGGGAGAAGAAAAGTAATATCTGTAAACACATTGCTCTGATAGATGTACAGCAGCATTGCGTGACAATCACAAGAATTGTAGGCTTTTAATTTGTTTTATACCGTGTTTGTCTATCATGGTTTAGCCTAAAGTCGCTGTGAATGGGAGGGGCGTGGACCGCGATAGAAAGAGAAGCAGAAGACGCTAAGGACTTTATTCATTTTTACTTTATTTTGATGTACGTAAATGTGTATAACAATTTACCATTCTCATCTAGCATTTTAGGCATGTGGCCTCCTGGTAGGCGATTAAAAGAGTAACCGCTTACCATGAGGCAAGCCATATCACTTAGCAGTCGCTGTGCTGGCAGCCGAGTTGGCGTAGTGGTTAGTGTAACTGACTGCCACGCCTGGGGTCGCGGGTTCGATTGCCGCACAAGTCAAACATTTGTGTGCATGAACATGGATGTTTGTCTTGGTCTGGGTGTTTCTATGTATAATATGTAAGTATTTATAAAAAAAAGTATCTATGTATGTTTATCCATTGTCTAGAACCCATAGTACAAGCTCTGCTTAGTTTGGGCTAGATGGTGTTGTGTGTATGTGGTAGAATATAAAGATCTCTAAATCTCCCCGATAACAGAATGCCTCATTAAGAGCTTCTAGAATTCCTACTCACCGCAAGAACACAACACAATGTTATTTGGCTGCGATATTCTTTGGATGGTGTGACTTCCCCATCGGAGTGCTGCAGCTTTGAGCAGGTTAATAATAATAACCTTACTATAACAGTTTAGCTCCGTATGGGAGTGGTAGGAACTTCGTTGACCATAGTTTATTTTTCTATTCCTGTTTGTAAAAGACAACCCCCGCACTAGAAATAACACCTGTATCGCGGTTGACTTTACAAACATTACTTATTATTTACCACGGAAACAATGATAAAGGAACCACCATTTGTAAATCATATAAATTTTTGTCATTGTAGGATTCGAACCCACATGCATACCTAGTTAAGAGACTGACATCTGCGACTATACCTGGTAACTATGGTATGGTATGATAATAGTAGATGTCAGACACGACCAAGTGACGGAAATTTGAACTACAATTCCGTTATGTGTAAAGTTGTGTTCAGTTGCAGTGATCCAGTATTAAATAGATCATTCAAACAACGTGAAGATGTTTTTAAATACCAAGGTACAAACATACGTTCCGCTTAATGGTAAGAAGTAAGAAGCCAGTGGTCGCACGCACTATAGAAGAAAGTAAGGGGTACTACTTAAGCGTTTTCTTAGGGAAAACGAATGAAACGTAGATAAATATAATGGAAATCAAAACGCAGGTACACATGTGAGGCTTCGGCACTATTATCATCGAGTCAAACTCAGTAACAGTGTTACAAGTGTTAGGTTAGTCTTCCGTGAGAAGGTGGTGCTTCCTAAGGCGATTCAGCTCATTTATACCGTCATCAAAATATTAGCAACAACTGTAATTATAATTATAAATTTATTTATTTGTAACAATGTGATCTGTTACAATAAAACAATTATTATGTAAAACACATGTTCAAATTTCCAAATCTTACTATCATATTGATAAGCTTCAACCTTCGAGATCGTTGAATAAGTTGACGTTTATTTCGATTCGATATCTCTAGACGTTCTTAATATAAGGGCTCTTGACAGATAAATTGCCCATCATAACCCTTTATGGGTTCCGTTTTTACCTTTACAAATAAAGAGGTATTTCTAAGGTATATATGACGTGGGTATTGACAGGTACTCATAGCCGCCAGCTATTCTGATCGGCAAGGTTAAATAAAGTTTGAATACGTTAGTCTCATTAAAAAACTTCGGCCATTCTACATACTTACCTTGAACGCTAACATTGGCTTTTAGTTAGCCTAGTTCCAATACGGGACTCCTTTTAGAGTATGAGTCATCTCGCGTCTCAAACGTTTACCAATATAGCAGGGTGCATTGGCAGTCTACTCCGTACAGTGTAGGTACTCATTGCAGCAGGCAAAATTAATTATGAGAAAAGCTCATTACTTATGATAATTGATGGGGTAGCCTTGATTTGGCTTTGTATGTATACGTACAACATAACGTCATAATCGAGGCAATGCATACGATGCTATGCAGCATCGTATGCATGGCCTCGATTGTGATAAATTGCGTGACGCTCCGTGGTGCTCCGTGGTTCGAATTTCAACGGATACGCGCGCACGCGAGCTTGAGTGCCGAAATCTATAAAAGCACGGACCGTGCTACCTTTAGACAGACGTGTAGCACTCCCAATGGTAAAAACCATTTACGTTTGCGTGTGACGTCATAAAGCACCATTGCATTTATGATTTTTGAGTGCAGTTCTAAGTTATAGCAGCGATAACTCAGTGGGGAGACCAACAGACTGCAATGCAGAGGGCCTCGGCTTCGAACCCACGTCGCGCACCTCTGACTTTTGGAAGTTATATGACTTTTCGAAATTATGTGCGTATTGAATGACAATTATCGCCTGCTCCGTGCCTCGGAGAGTATGTTAAGCCGTCGGTCCCGGCTGCCATGAACATCTATGGCAGTTGTTATTGGGAAAGTCAGTACCCTCTTATATCCTGACACTGGTCTAGCCTTAGGGTATCGTTAGCCTTCGGGTTGCGGAGGTCAGGTGGCAGCCGCTCCGTGTAAAAACTGATATCCAGTCAAATCCGGTTAGACTAGAAAAGCCGACCCCAAGTGACTTGGGAATAATAAAGGCTAATAGAGAAGAAGAGTGCAGTTCTAAGTTCTTTGCGTCACCTAAGAATTTTGCAACAGTGTCTATATTTGTACCTGCAGTAAGTTTTATTATACATCCCTATTTAAAACACTTGTAAACTTGAAGATATGGTACCTAGATACGCGAAGGCAGGTGAGGTTAACGGTGAACATAAATTATCAACGCCACGTGAATTTAACAGGTGCCAAGCTCTCATCAATATGAATGACAACCGATTAATTAAGTGTCCTTTCGTCATTAATCCCGATTGAAGCCTAAATCCATTACTCAAATTGATGTTGTGTGCGTGGATCTCGTTGAATGTTAGTTTATGAATAAACTATTAAACTTTACGCTTACGGTATAATGGTTTTCATTTTTTTGAGAGTGTCTTTTGTCTATGAACCTAAAATCGTCTGATTATGGCTATTATCATTTTTGTACAGGGACTGGATCTACTCAATCAAGAACGATAAAGTTTACTTTACTTCACTTAACGTTAGATTAGCAGATATAAATTTCTTATTTAGTTTTAACTGGAATGCTTAAAATTAAACTAAATTAAAGTGGATAATCCATTTTTAATGAACTAGGATTGATTATGGCTTGAGAGCTGAGGATGACGGTAAAATAGTTTTGAAGAAACGCTACCAATTCGCTTAAATAAATCTATATATATTAAACTCGTGTCACGGTGTTTGTGGTCGCACTCCTCCGAAACGGCTCGACCGATATTTATGAAATTTTTATGTATATTTGGAAGGTATGAGAATAAGTCGTAAAGTATATGTATTTCATACCGCTGAGAAATAATTTATATGGCAGAACAACATTTGCCGAGTCAGCTAGTAATCTACGTAACTTTTTGAACACCGTCACAACGAAACAAACAAAAACCTAAAATTAATTTTATTTCTGAATTTAAATTGTAATTCACATTTCCCATTTTATAGTGAAACTGTGAATTTCGTTTCCAACAAACGATATAAACTAAAAGTTTGCTCGTTTGTTCATCGGTTGTGAACTCACACTTGCGTCATGGAAAAGAGCTCGGGATAGTTTTTGTGTAGGTAGCTATCGATGGTCTACAGAAGTAGCGTTTTTATAAACAGAGAAAATAGTTGTATATCTGACGATTAAAAAATTAAAAATATACGTGCAACTGCAGTTCTGTAATTTGGAGTTCATGACGTACAACATGATACCCTGTAGTCAATATTTAAATGAAAAGGCCAAATATTGCGTTTCCAAAATGAACTATTTACTGTGCTGAACATTCGGTCAGAAGGTTGTTAAAGAGTCTATCAAAATGAGGTGAATCATAGAGATTATCTTAAGAACATACGAGTATCAATAAAACATCCACATAACGATAAAGAGATACGACTAAAAAGGTACCTACATAAATGAATCGTATTCTGCTAAAGATCTGTCTACATTTTTCGTAGCGTACTGAAATGTAGACATGAACTTTTTATTGTATTGGCGAATTGAATCTATTTTGTTGGGATTAACCATTATTATTCTATATTATAGTTTAGGTCATAATAAGAATTTCATTAACTTGTTCGTTTCGTATGCGATTAAAGATTACACATAGCGATAATAGTTAATGAATAATGACCACATGGCATCAACCGATAATAATTTACGACCCATCTGAATCGTTCAAACTGGAGCTTACATCGGATATTATTTCGGTGTCGGTGTCAAAACGACACTGCTCTAAAAATGTCTGTACTGAAGGAGGATGGTGTGCGGGGTGGATTCGCGAGAGCTTTGCGGAGCGGTGGCCGGGAGGTGCGGGGCGCGCGGGGTGGCGGCGCCTACGCACTGCCCGCCGCACCTTGCCGCCCGCTTCGCGCCAGTCAGCAACTGTGACTCGTGTTGGCTGAACCATCTATAGGGCCATCTTCTTTTTCTTTGCTGTAGGTGAGTTAAGTGAAAATTAAATAATTCTACTAACATGTTAAACGATTCCCCGCAAGATTATTGAAGTGCATTTAACGTTCAGTGAAGTGATACATCAATGTCGTGGTAAATCGGATCACGGTGATGCATCGTCCTCGCGACTTGTGTGTGTGAAATGACAGCCTTCTGGTGTGCCAATAAGTTTGCATTGTTCTAAGTGGCTTGCTGTCACATAAAGAGTCGGTTGTTACAAGAATTTTATTCGGGACTATATTAATAAACATTTTCGGTGATGTTGTCGTCCATTAGTTAAACAACGTGTTGACTTAAACGTTTAATCCTATATTAACACTAAGACATCAAACTTCTGGATCACTGCAGATATTATTTCACCAGTTTGAGCGTCAGTGTTTAATGACTTTCTTTTATTGTCTAATGTTATAATGCTTACTTAGTTTATTTCGAGTCATGTTTAATTCAAATTATTTGTTCTTGTACCAAGCATAGGCTCTTATCCTATATTTTTATATTTTGTAGATTTATATTTATACTCGTATTACCTACGTTATACCAAGAGTTCAATCCAACGCTACTTAGATTTAGGAAGTATTCAGATTATAATAAATTTGCGCAGGTATAATTTATTTCCTGACGATGTCCGAATCGATAATTTTACTACACAACTATGGTCTGCTTTGCATAACATCCGAAACCCGAGTAAGCGATCCCGAGCGTTCGCGCCACCAAATTAGGATGCGTTGTATGCGAGCCAACCTATTTCAGTATTTTCAGTCGCCCGCGCACCACCCGATCTTAGCCGAACAGCCGCGAGCGCGCCCGAACCTAATTGTGGAAATTTCATTACGTTGGCAACCGTTTATTACACGGATTTTTTTACGATCTTCATCGTAACTATTTTCGAATTCTAATTTTAGACGGATGTTTTTTGGAACGCGGCTAGAGCTGTAGGTTTATACAACGTCAGCGGTTGCATTATACGGTATGCATAGAATGCAATAGGAGTCATGTTTCAATTGAATAATGCAGAATATGGAAAATGTAGGCTACGTAACCGGATTTAAAGTATCAAGTGTCACACGTTCACGTCTAGTTGGCTTTCGTCCAAAGCGTTTTAAATAACTACGTTATTTCTTATGACTATGGCCAAATACGCATTATTTATTACCTTTAATGATATTTTGTTATACTAATGATGTGTGATGATTAGCAAATATTACCTTGACATCTGGGCTATTATTAAGTAGCTCAAAGATAATCAATTACCCAAATATAAGGGGGCGAAATACATTTCAAATAACTTAGGATAGATTTTTGACTGACTTAAAGCAATTTCTTATAAAATCCTGATTTTGTTAAGTCGGTTTTAATTAATATAACATTCTTATCAATTTTAAATTCATTAATATACAAAAAGTATGTAAATAATTTTTCAATTTTATAAATATTTTTTTACTTTTGTGGCTCACTAAAATAATTTATTTACAGGACACCTAGACCAACACAAACACAATGGCGGATGATGAAGTAAGGTAAGCAAAACAACAAGTCGAGTACGACAAATTTATTATTAATATTAATCGAAAAGAAAAGTTACATAATTTTATATTTCCCCGTTTTTATGTCCTTGACTAGGTTATCACCTAGTCAAGGACATAAAAACTATTATAGAACATCAAAATATTCATAAATAATTTCAACATATTTAAATATATATTTTTAAATATGAGACGAAGGAGTGCCTTGTGCTTTTCAATTATCTAACATATTTTGTGTTATGTTCTTCTGTTTCATTGTTACTTTTTGTGACCTGGGATCGCTCGTACATCTGCCGCTCGCCCGATGCTGCTGTGGATTCTACACATAGTACTGAATACTGTGTCTCCTCGAGACTAAGGTAATTATTGTGCTTAATAACCAATGCATATTGACACACACATACGTAATTAATATCACACATACATAGGTATGCGTATACACAAATACGACAATTTCATTAATTTCTTCTTTGACTCAATTATTAAATTATTTAAAGTTGCTTAATCGGATCAGTTACATTATTGAAGAAATTATACATATACGTAAATACGAATGCACATAGTAGGTATGTATGTATATTTAGGCCCAATTTAGCGATATTTTGTATGTTATGAAAATTAGGCATTTATTGAGCGAGGTACAAAAGAATTGTTCTCTTATTCACAAAGAAGTATCAAATATCAGTTGTAGCACACGGAACATATTGCTTATTATATTTTATATATTTAACTAGATACATATATATTATCGAACATGACATATTTTTACTCAAACTTCACCACAGAATTCGAAAATAATTCCCTTACTTGTTATTAATACGCTTTTGTTACAGCCGATTTTCAATTAAATATAGAATGAAGTTGTAAGTCGGTATAAATTACAAGTTGATTATGTATCTCTACAATGTAACTAATTATGCACAAACAAATGTAATAAACTTAGTAACAATTAGCTTATAATAGATAATATAGATGTTATAACGCACAAATATTCTAAACTGCACATTAGGTATATAATTATCTATGTTATAATATTATTTTGTAGCAGCTAACGTTGTTACTGTACTTTAATAACAGACGAAGATAATAAGAACCTAAGTAATTAAAATATTAGCGAAGAAGAAAACGAAAGTTATAACTGCTATCTAACTTATATGATATATAATGAAACTACACTGGTATACTTACAATTAAAATGAACTTATACATAACGTGCTTACCTTAAAGGTACCAAATAATAACTATGCTAATTACCAGTTCGCAGAACTCGCTTCGCACGAAGCAAGTGATCAAATATGTAATAACGTCAAAGCAATATATTAAACTTAAGAAGCAGCTAGCACATATATAATGATAATGTAACTCACCTGCTAGCTTCACAACACATAACCACACTATGATTGCAAATGCACTTGTATAACAGAGAGCCCTTTCATTCTATTACAAATATCGTCAAGCAAATAACAACCAATGTTCAGAAAGCAGTATATTTAGGTACTTGTATTTGCTTGCATTGTTTTGTAAAAGAATGCAAGTTAATTTGCAATTTGCAGCAGAATGCATTTTATTTAAGCACAGCTTTCTCCATATTTTCAATTATTGAAGCAAATATAGATGTTGGTATAAATTTTTACTTCCTAGATCAAAAGCATTGTGCTGGTCATTGCCCTAAACAAATTGTATTGTAACTCAAACCAAGCGTATAACTTTTTGCCGTATATTAAGAATTGTTTTTCTCTTTTCAGAAAAAGCGTCTCGAGGAGGTAACGTAGCGACGGCTCATCACGCATTTCATGGACGATTTACTCACCATGCGTATCAAATATTTATAATATGCATTTCATTACCCCACATGCCCATACACGTACACACACAGATATTATATACATTAACAACAAAACAAGCATACACACAATTTTGCCATTCTGAACACATAAAATAATTAATTATTCATGTAAAGTAAATATTTTGATTTAATAACTTACGTCTCATATTTTTTACACTACAACACTTTGAAAGCACCTTTAACATACAGTACATACAGTAAAACGAACATGTCATTACTAATATACAATATCTTCAGGCGAAGAAGGCCAAACAGGCCGAGATCGACCGCAAGCGTGCTGAGGTGCGCAAGCGTATGGAGGAGGCGTCCAAAGCCAAGAAGGCCAAGAAGGGTTTCATGACACCTGAGAGGAAGAAGAAGCTCAGGGTAAGTTTAGCTCATTTTAAAGAAATCATTTCGTTAAATCTACTGGTAATAACATACTAAACCATGGGCCCTGTAACAGTTGCTGCTGCGTAAGAAAGCCGCTGAAGAATTGAAGAAGGAACAGGAACGCAAAGCGGCTGAGAGGAGGCGCATCATTGAGGAGAGGTGCGGTAAACCCAAGAACATTGACGATGCTAACGAAGGTAAATATCTGTTCATTACCCATATTCATAATGTACTGTAATTGTTTATATAATACTATATAGATATGTAGAAATAAATGTATCTTGTACAAGCTGATCAGATTATAAAATATGATTTCATACACTTCACACCACGGTGACTTAGAATTCATTTTCGTATTTTATCACATAGGGGTTTACTACTCGTTACATGTGTTCATGTGTTTTATCGCATTATAGATAGTATTTCGAGGGTTTGCAAAGAATACCACCAACGCATCAATCAGCTCGAGGACGAAAAGTTCGATCTGGAATACATCGTTAAAAGAAAAGATATGGAGGTAGAGAGATGAGCTGCAGCTAAAGAAGTAGCTCTTTTGACGAACTCACAAACTTACAAGATTTTTCTTTCATATTAAAATACCTAACGTAAATTATGACATGTCAAGTGCCGTGTTGTCTTTACTTCGTCAGCTGGTTTAACAAGATCTTAACGATGTGCTAGGCCATCAGTGTCTCTAACGCGTTGGCCTACCTGTCTATCTAACGCGTTCTTCTACTTCCTCTAAACTCCATGTGAATTCGTTGATCTTATTGCGAACTTTCTATCTTTCCGTCCTTAAACCTCTTTCTAAACTCACACTTGGCTAACTGCTGGTCGATGTTGCGCGATGCCACCACGGTAGCGGGGCGAGGGATCGCTCGCGACACGTGTCGCCAAGGTAGTATTGCGCGCGAGTAACACTTGTTGATGTTGTAGCGGCTCTCACGAGCATCGTAACCGGTTATCATCATCGTATCACCAAGCTCGAAGAGGAGAAGTACGATCACGAGATGGAGGTGGCCCGCAAAGCGCTCGAGGTCTGACTTGGTTTGGGAGCAGTATAATTATTACGCTCTCGTTTGAGTAGTTCTTGGCGATAATGTTACTAGATTAAAATATTGTTTTGTTTTCGCAGAAAATCATAATTGTCGATTTACGGAGCTGAAAATAAATTATACCTCTTAACCGTGTGGATAACAAGTAAATGTGAAAGCGCTAAAATAACAACGTCCGATTTTCCGAAGCTGCAATAGATTGTAGAGACTGTCATCAATATTAAGTCAATAACAACATTGATTCTGTTTCAGTAAATGTCCATTTGATACCCACCTCAGTACTGATCATGTAGCTTCGCTTATGCTTTGATTCCACCAGTCAAAGGCCCCTAGAACTCGTGTCCACTACACAGCAACAACACAGACCCGTGAGACAATCATCGAAGCGCCAAAATTTATCAAAGCTTAAAATGTGATTATGTTTTTCTTTAGCGGAACTCCAGACGATTTGTCAAATGTACTGGCACAGAATATACAACCTTGAGGGGGATAAATATGAACTAGAACGAGCGATCCAAATTAGGAAAATGGAGGTAATCTACATAATTAGGATTGGGAATGCATATGACATGATATGAGTTGATTCTGATTTAGTTGTTACGACATGACATGATAGTTGTACGGCTCACCGCACACATGCACACGTCGCTCCACGTCGACAGACGCAGGTTACTCACACCGATGCCCATGCTCATTCTGCTGGCTCAATAATGTGTCTTTCCTTTTTCTATAGCAATGCTCAAGAGAATAATACAGGAGTATTATGACCGCATGTATGTGTGTGAGGGCCAGAAGTGGGATTTGGAACATGAAGTCAGGAAAAGAGATTATGAGGTATTGACCAATACTTTATAACCATTGTGAATACCACAGTCATCGATTCTGTAACAAACGTGCGCGTGTGACAGTTCGTGTTTATACATTGATAACGCTTTGTAAGTTTTCGGTTGTTTGTTGTTGAGTTGTAAATAACGGTGGAAGGCCGGTTCGTTAGTGCTGTACGTTGTAGACGCGTGTGTGCGTGTCGTAGTGGGGCGGACGCGGGCGCATCTCCGCCCCGCACACGGAAGGCGTGCGGTGCAAAATCGATCTCCGCCGGCGCCGGCGCGCGGCGTGGCGCGTCATCTGACAAGGAGCTTACACCATTAACTACACTAACTACAGTAACCGCCACCGGCGTAACAGTAACCACACTGCACTCACACGTACGCCTGCCGCCCGCGCGGCAGCCGCGGCATGCTCGCGTAACTCTCATCATAGCATATGTACGTATTATATATATTGTACTTATATGTTATCAATGCGCCCTCGTTTCTACTGTCTACTGTAATTGTTAAATGTATCTATATATTCGATTGATGTGTCGTGTCGGTCATCTTTCGATATGCTTTCCATGTTCATCCTTACCTATATCATTTTGTCACCAATCGCTTATCTGCTAAAGCTTTGCCTGTTGCATGAAAAGTATATAAATATATAATATATGTAACAAACATCCCTTTAAAGACCTTATTAAATCATTTCTAAAATAGTATGGCACTTAAATAATAATATAAAAGTGTGTCGAAGTATCCATAATCAAGCATAATCGCTGCATCTGCCAGTGTGTCGCTTAATGTGTGGTGGCGAGCTTAGTGGCCTTACTGAATTTTCTCTTTTTTATGATAACAATTAGAGAACCGTTGAGGTGTAATTGGAACGATGGACTGGTTCCTCTATTGGCACACGCAAGTGCATAGTGTAAGTGAAACTTCTTGTTCCAAATCTCCAACTTGTCACGTATGTGCCGTTATATTCCGCGCGACATGTTTGCGTGTTCGGTTGCTGATATACCCCACAAAACCTTTTGCAATACCTGTATACACCGAGTGATTAAATTGAAAGTGCCATGCTCTGGTCGATGTTGCCCGCCCCCTCCCTGCGAGCCCGAGCCGTGGCGCCCTCGGCCGCTCGGACCGCTACATCACTCATTCGGGACACGGAGTGGTGTATACTATGCTCACTTGCGAGTCCAAAGACACACAGTACCCACATACATACCCACATTTGCAAGTCTGGATCGATTTTGCACCGTCACTCCATGATACACATCTATGCAACGTGGTACTCATACATTGATTGTTGATGTATACAGCAAAAATTCCATCGCAACATAGCAGTACATTAATAACCCTATGAATAATGTATAAAGTAACTCGCATATCGGCAAGCGCTCAATATGTTACACCTTCGATAACTGGACTAGTGTTAGAAGTGTTAGAAGCACACTTGAATGTCGTCGACGCACGTTTCGTCGGCTGTCGAAGCAGTACGATATTGTTGGCGCTCGTGTTACATTACGTTGCACATGTATAGTATCCCGCACATGTCAGTGTACATTTGTGAATATATCTAGATTGTTGAGGTACAGGAGCTGCAGGCGGCCAGCTACCAATCACGAGGCACGATAAGTAGAAATCTTGCACGAGTAATACCAACTGTTTTAAATTGTCCACGTTGTTGCCATGCAATGTCTAGGTAAAGAGCTCGGGCTAAAGATAAGTCAAGTCACAATGATATAAGGGGTAGTCACGATGATGTTCCTACAGACCACAGAAAAAAAAACAGACTACAGCTCGCAAATAACACTGCCTAATCTATGCTCAGCTCTATATCTTGTTCTGTGCTTCTCTAGTATTAATATTTCAAGTTCTATTTTCTCATAATCACAATTGCGTGGGTGGTTTTTTTTAATTTTAGAGTTGTTGAGCTTTGACGTGAAATAATGGTCAATGTGCATTGCATGACAAGTTTCAGCTGTACTATGAAACAAAACGTTGCACAAGTTTGAACTTTCCGTTTGTCGTGTGTAAATTTAACCTTAATTATGAATTGTACCACATACTTATCGTGTTGTACAAATCAATACTACAAACAATTATACAAACTTGTGAAATGAATTCATAAAGTTTAAACATCAGTGGTCAGTAAACTTATGACATTTTTATTTATTTACTTTTTATTTTTTACATACCTACCTTTCTACCTTCCTAATTTTATAAAATTATATTTCAATTAATTTTCCCTTCAGCAATTAAGATTAAATTTGTAACTGCAATAATATTAATTTATCCTTTGGAATGATAGTGAGAACATTTTGAAAGTTTTAGTAGAAAATAACATTTGTTTTGATTCCTCTATATCTGCTACTTTTTATTAACTTGCGATGTTATTTTGAGTATTGTGCATTAAAACTTTTCTATTTTAACAGATCTCCGACCTGAACTCTCAAGTCAACGACCTCAGAGGCAAATTGTAAGTATAACTTTGTTATGATAATGTCAAGATATTTTACATTTCTTTTAGAAAATCACTATAAAAACGAATCAGGGTGGAAAAACATTTAATTTCTTAAATTTCTTTGAAGATGTATTTGAATAAGTGGACTGTTTATGCATACACTCAGTTATGTAGTGATGCTTTGGACGAGGCGCAGCGCTACAGCACACTACCTTTGTAACAATCCCATTGTATCGTACTCTTTATTAAATGCCAACACACATACCACAAAATACAAAGGATTTTGTACATTGTTAGCTCGCAAATTCTAACTTTTTCTGTTAGAACATTCGATTAAAATCTCGTCGAATTGTAAATTGTGTGGGAGTTAATGAAAATTTGCTGTTGGTTCGTTAATGAATCATCACAAAGACCCAAATATTTTAGGGTCAGCATTATTACAAAATCAGATATTGTGGTTAGGCCATCGTGTTGTTGAAGTGTATAAGATTTTAACGTTTGTTTTTTCTACAGCGTTAAACCTACACTAAAAAAGGTGTCCAAATATGAGAACAAATTCGCCAAGCTCCAGAAGAAGGCCGCCGAATTCAACTTCCGTAACCAGTTGAAGGTCGTCAAAAAGAAAGAGTTCACCCTTGAAGAAGAAGACAAAGAGGTAAGGCAGTCAACTAATTATTAAATGTTTAGAGATAATTTTAAAGTTTTAGTAGTGATCGTAAATGGCCTAGCTACGCAAATTTGGAAGTTAATTACAGAGGCCATTAAATTATCTGCTGAGATATTATTGAAGAAGACAGTAAAACTTTCGATTGATGATGTGATAGTTTCAATCGAGTCTACAGCTTTGACAGTAGTACGACTCGTAGAAATGTATTTTATATTTGTAGTTGATACATTTTATACAACATCACACTACTCTTCCACACGAAGCAATACTGATGACGACATATCTTGTACAAAATCTGATGAACTTAAGCGATCTAATTATACTGATTCAATTTTTTTATATTATTTCATTAAGTATTTTTAAATCCGAGATATTAATATTGTACTCATTTTCAATCATAACATGGTAAAAGTGCGTTTAACTCGAAATAATGCATTTTATAGTATTTCGTTAATGTTTAATTTAAATTAAACAAACATTTCATTATTGGTCGATAAATGTAATTTTGTATAATTAGATCGTTTCGTTTGCCTGCTCTTCATTTGTGATACAACTACCATTGATTTCAGAATCATAAATGATTCCAATCCCAGATACTCTATAAATATCTGATGGAAAATTGTGCAACATATTGTACCTCTATCTGGAAGATAGAGGTCTATATATTCTTGATAGGATTGTTTATCGTATTTATTAATATAGATATTTTATAAATGTTAGCTTTAAGACAGAACCGGTATAAACTATATGGTATAACTTTTACTAATTTATAATAACCTGTTTACTTATTATAATTTTCTTAATTAACTAAATTAATGACATACTGATAAGACTGTTCCTTGCGTTAGTTTACTGAATTTATTGTATTGGAAGGCCTCGTCACCTGTGATACAGTTCTTAACTAGTACAGGGATGGGAGACCTTTCTACTAGTTTAATCATTTTGTACTTGTAATTTTAATATACCTTTACACAATATTTGTAACTATAGATTTTTGGAAATAAAATTTATTATTATTATTATACTATTGTAACCTATACATTTGGGTCTAAGTCCCGATGAAATTGTCTGGTGCAATATTTCTTAGAGATAGAACAATGTTAATTTAAAGCATCACTTATCAACTCATTTTCTACAGGCAAAGAAAGCGGAGAAAGCTGATTGGGCTATTGGAAAGAAGTAGACCATACATAACAACTAACAGTCAATTTCTTACAATCATTCTTCACGTTGAACAAATGATGACTTATTTTTTAAATACCCGTTAATTTAATATAAATAAATCATTTTTTCTACGACCAATCTTTATATGTTATTCCATCCAAACCTGACATAACGAGGTGAGAAAGAGTTTGGATGACGCGCTAAATACAGCTTCTCTTTTATTTAGATGTGGCTAGTGAACATGTTAATAACATTTTAATTTAAATTCTGCCCGACCAAAGGCTTACGCTGCAACTTTTTTATGAAAGTGAGTTTATTCCAGCATTGAGCCCTCCACCTGCAAAGCTTCGCATCTCCATTAAAATAGGAACTTAAATTATTCCAAGGCAATTTTAATTTATTATTAGTGACTAACATTATCTAATAAATCTGCAAATAGATATATTAAGGTCTTTTCAAAATTTGTACATGAGATCTTCACACTTACATCTCTACATAGCTACCGATAGACGTTCATCCAGACATAGTTCAGACATAACACCTATAGCTCCGATGAGTTCAACTGTCAGAAACACTATGTATAAATCTTTGAAATTTTGGTAATTATAGCATAATTGTTCACAATAATTATATTTATATCATATCATCGGGTCAGATTATTTGACAATAGACGTGTGCTATATTTAGTACAGATTGTATTTCGGCTGTTTTAGTCCTGAGAAATATATGTTTTAGTCTTGTTGATGTCGAGGTAGTCAATGTAGAATAGATACAATAATATAGTTACAATATCATGGTGCAATGTTTCACAGGGTGGCGCTGCAGCCAAGGTAAATAATGTAACGTGAGAACGCGTACACGACACGTTTTAATTTAGACGTTGCTCATACACGCGGCATGATATATTTTCAGCACAGCTATGAGATGTACCGTTATTAGAATGGCTACAATTATCTAGTTTATTTTTCACTGAAGCTGAAGATCTTTGCCAACTCAGACACATTAACGATTGGCATCAATTCGTTTTGTATATTTCATCCGACCACCTGTTTTCAAGGGCGAGGTAGTCGAGCTACCTTTTGATTATTTTTCCTTGATAATTCCATAAATTTGCTATGAGGAAAAGTAATGAAATTAGCTGCGATTACGCTGCATTTTGGCCTAAAGCAGATTTATTGTATAAAGCTTTTGTGTGATCCAACATACACGTCGCGAGGCGTACACACATTCCACGTCGTATCATATAAACAACAATTATTTTAGGTTGCTCCACAAAACGCTTCAATTTTCATAGCAGTTTTCCTAGATGTGATATATATACCTACTTCAAAGCTTTGGAGAGTGTGCTTTAGACAATTATTTTATACGATTCGATGAACCTATTGTTACACCGCGCCATACGCTTCACGTAACTCGTAAGCCTATTAGAAAACTCGTGTATTATGGCGTATGGTGCGGTGGCTCTGTTGTTATGGAACATCAATGAAGGCTTATGCCAAGGAAATCGGTGTAAATTTTATTTCAAGAATTCCGCCAAATGATAAATTATGTCTTTTATTATTAAAGGATATAAAATTTGCACCCTTTATCAACTTGGTCTGTTATGATAGCATATGTATATATTTTATGACACTTGCTTCATCAATTTTCAAGCGATTTGCCTGTCACGTGCGTATCTGGGTATATAGCCGCGGTGCGCCGTCGACTTCGAATAAATCTCTGTGTCCGTGAATATCTGATTAAAGTGTGTTATTTGTTTCCACAGAAAAAGCCTGACTGGTCCAAGGGCAAGCCAGGAGACCAGAAGGTAAAAGAGGAAGAGGTTGAGGCATGAACTGTTGATCACCCCCACCTGTAATAAGACCTATACTTTATGTCGGTTGACAATTGTCATTAACTATCTACACATTGTGATATTCCTACCCTGTGCGGCCAGTCATTGTGCCCTACGGGTTATCCTCTAGATATTTTCCAGCTAATAGTTGCCCCTTGGATATCTGTGTAATTGTCGATTGAACATACCATTTCGAACATGTCAAAATATTTTTTATATAATAATTATTTATTTATAAAATAATTTTTGTAAGATAATACATTTAATAAAATTAATTTCTGTACTGTATTACATATTGTGAATGTCATTTATGTTTCCTGTATACCATGTGTCCTCCTCAATCCTTATGTGTTGTTTAAACTTTAGCAAAAGTAGTTAGGCGTAATAAAAGTGCGGGTTAAGCATACCTTAAAGCCAAATGAAATACATTTCATATTTTGCATAATATTATTGTGTCGTATTATAAGAAAATGAGCATTCCAGAGCTACTAAAGGTTTCTTTGAGTAATCTCCGTAGTCTGTACTCGGCAGTGAAAAAATGAGGTTAGTAGAAATGTATTGTAGTTCAAAGAGAAGGACAAACTGCTAGTATTTTCGAAAAATCTTTTCTAAACATTGCCGAACTATAAACAATCGTAATTTTTATCAAGTTTATCAGATATTTCTTTTTATAAAAAGGTATTTTATTTGTGACCGTACTTAATAAGGACAATAATCCATTAAAAGTTGTTATCAGCATATAAATGTGATATGTAATTGTTTTTATTCTGTTTTATATCCGTACTCTCAATCCACTCGGTATATCCCTTTCTGATCCTTTATATCCCAAGAGCCCGCATACAATTTTATGTTTGAAAAAGGTAGACTATGTTGTTTGGATTGTTATATTCGTGTAGATTAGATTATCGAGTAAATGTGAATGTTTGAATCCTATTTATATGTTGGTTGGCGTTTATATTTTATCTCCATGTCGATATAGTAAGTATTAAACATAAACCTTTGTATTGTTATATGTCTCTAGTGTAATATCAAAATAGCAATCAAGTTCTGTCATTGCATATCGATATTGTATTAGCTCGCGACTGTGATCGTGTCAACAACAGTTTGCGATTTCATTTACGTGGATCACGATATATATTAATCTCGAGTTTTGCTGAACGGAATTAGATGCCTACGTGACCTAAAGATGGAAATAGTGAGAAATAGAGTGACAGAGAATGTGAAAATAAAGGTTTAAGTTGAACACTAAACTACTAAGCCGTCTTAAAACCCGTTAATTGGTTTTGGGGTGACGGCTGAATTAAAATATAAAGAAATTATATAATATAAGAAGAAAATCTAAATAAAAATATTTTGTGTTCAGAATGATTTAAACAGTAAAGCCAAAAAGAGACATAAAGCAGTCAATTTTCAAAAATATCTTTATGTATACAAACACTGTCTCGTTACAGTTCTATAATAGTACCTACAGATGTTTGTCTATAAAATAATTCATATTTCAATTAAAATTAAACAAATTCATACGGGTTTTATCGCGTTGTTTATTTTCTATGAAACACTATTATTACATGATTTAAGAGTAGCGATAGCTCAGTGGGGAGACCAACAGACTGCAATGCAGAGGGTCTCGGTTTCGAACCCACGTCGCGCACCTCTGACTTTCGGAAGTTATATGACTTTTCGAAATTATGTGCGTATTGATTGACAATTATCGCCTTCTCCGTGCCTCGGAGAGCACGTTAAGCCGTCGGTCTCGGCTGCCATGAACATCTATGGCAGTCGTTATTGGGAGAGTGTCGACACAAAAGATCCCACTGGGTCGAAGTGTCGCCGGTCTGCACTGACTGGCCCCCACATAAGATACATACATACATACATAACATAATTTTGAAACTTTAAACTACTATTGTTAAACACTTTTACTAGTTACTGTGTACTTCTATTTAAGCTATATAAATTATAAAACTATTTAAATTTAGTTTTACACTTTCCCCGACGTTTCGGTTGCTTTTCAGCGGCCATGTTCACGGGGAGACTGACTTTAACAATAGTAGTTTAATGTTTCAAAATTATGCAATAATAGTGTTTAATAAAAAATAAAAAACGCGATTAAATCCTTATTTTGTTTAATTTCAATGTGTAACATTCGCGTAAACGTAAGACAATATCATATTTCAATATTCATTGCAAATGAGGTAATGGGCAAACAATATAATTTCACAAGAGCTCCATCAATCAAGAAATCCTTGATTAAGTTGCTAAATAATTATCCTAAATCGTCTTTTAATATGTAAATTTCAGCAATAACTGTTAATTTATTCAGTGCAACTATGGATAGTCATCAATAATAAATAGTAGATATTTGGCGCAGTAATTCTTTTGTATACACTTCTTTCCTTTGTTCAAGACTATAACGTATTTTATCCCTAAAGAGAAGACAATAATGACAAAAATGTCGTAAATAATACTCTCCAGAGTAAAGCCATGAGTGTCAAAGAACGTAAAATGAAACGACTAAGCGTTATGATCTTTAAATCTCATAAAAGATTTATGTGTTGTAAATATGGTGCAGCTAACTGAATGTTTCGTTCAGAGATCATATAATTTGAAAACATTGTTTTGAAGAACAGGTTGAATACAATATGAAATTCTAGAAATCAATGGTAATATTGTAAATTAATGAGTAGTTAACTAGGCCAACCAGGATTAATGATTACTGCTACTTTACTTAACTACGGAGAATCGAAGGTTTTATTCGTCATTTTACTCTTAAAGGACATATGTATGTATATACATATGTGTATATAAAAAAACAGAACCAAAACGGAATATATGTTCTGTGACTTTGGCGGTCTCTCCAGTCCTATACCGGGTACACTCGGTGGTATACCTCTACCAGTATGCTCCGACTTTTGCTACTTCGGTTCACTCCTGCAAGATGACGGCGAAATTAATCGGGATGTTAGGCAACGAATCAACACAGGATGGATGAAATGGCGACAGATCTCGGACACAATATGCGATCCTAAACTGCCTTTGAAATTAAAGGGTCGCATGTATAAGGCAGTTTGAAGGCCTGTCGTACTGTATGGAGCTGAGTGTTGGGCTACTAAGAAGATGAATGAGAAACGATTGCATGTAGCAGAGATGAGAATGTTACGATGGATGTATGGAATGACAAGAATGGACAGAATTACGAATGAATACGTAAGAGGTGGTCTGAAAGTGGTGCTCGTAGACGAGAAGGGGAAAGGAAATCATTTGGCTTGGTATGGACATGTTATGCGAAGATATAATACGTATGAAGGTAAGCAAGTGATGGATATGAGGGTAGGGGGACGAAAAGGGAGAGGACGGCCAAGAAAAAGATGGATGGACTGTGTGAGGATGGATATGAAAGGAAAAGGGGTAAATGATCAGATGACGGGTGACAGAGAAGTATGGAAACGAAGGACATTCTGCGCCGACCCTAAATAAATTGGGACCTGGGCAAGAGGATGTTGATGATGACATATGTATGTATATAGATATAAAAAGGTGGTACTTTACTTATAGAAAGAAATAAATATTGTGAAAGAAACAGAACATGTCAGTAGCTGACATGCTTGTCACTTTCTTTACAATAACAGTCATGTTTTTAGACTATCGCGATTTGTACACATATTTAATATAATGATAGGTAACGGGTCTTACCGCGATAAAGTATTTAAAAGGTAATAAATACCAGATTTTTTTAAATTGATTGCCCGACTTTTTGGTCTACTTGCATCGATCGTGGTCACGGGATGACCTGACCTTTTAAATTCTTAATTGCGAGTAAGACCCGTTACCAAGCATTATATTAAACGGTCATGTATTTATCTCCGTAAGTACTAGCTAAACCGCGCAACTACGTCTGTTTCACATAAAAGAATTTTCCCCGTTTTTACAACATTTTTAATTTATGCTCTGCTCTTATTGGTCGTAGCGTGATGTTATATAGCCTATAGCTTTCCTCGATAAATGGGCTACCCAACACTGAAAGATTTTTTTAATTCGATTCAGTCGTTCCTGAGATTAGCGCGTTCAACCAAACAAACAAATAAACTCTCCAGTTTTATTATATTAGTATAGATGGGCAGGCACTGGCGCATTATACCCACATTTCGCTTAATCTGTCTTAGGTGTTCGCCTAATAGGGATAAGTCTACTACTGTCTATTGGGCATATATTTTTAGACAGCCTACTATAATAAGAATATTCCAATTAAAAAAAAAACGGACCAAGTCGGACTCGCCCACCGAGGGTTCCATACAAATTTGTAGGTACATATTATAAAAAAAAATTGTCGTTTTAAAGACCCTGTTTTTATGATTTAATTTAAAATGTATAGTTTTCAGATTGTCCCCTATACTTGTAGTATAAGACGGTATTACTTACCAAATTTCATAGTTCTAGGTCAACGGAAAATACGCTATAAATTTTGATTCCCTTGAGTGTCGAAATATACGTTTTTTGCGGCATAAACAGCTGTATCTTTTTTTTTACGTTAACTTAGAAGTTTGATTTTTCACAGCTTCAAAAGATTGTAGACACGAGTATATACGGGGCAAAAGGAAATATATTATTATTATATTGTATGTGATCAATGCGATTATTCTCCTAAAGTTGTTTTAGGACAATAGGTACCCATTATAGTGAAAGTAGTAAGTAAATCTGTATAAGTACATCATAATATATTAAATAGATATGATAGAGTTAGTTAATGACTAACTCATTAATTTGCCGAAAATCAGACACAAACAAAAATAATTGTGTCTGAACCCCGAAGCCCGAGCGTTGATCCGAGTGATTAAAATATATTGAAGGTCATTTAATATTTTTTAATGAATAGTCTTTCTTATAAATAATAAATTATAAACACAATTTTTTTTCTAATAACGAATTGAGATTAAACAAACTTCGAAAAAATGGTGCTAAGAAATTTGTGATTTAATGACCAGATAAATGTACAAAAAGGGCTAAAGAATATCTAAAGGGAAATGGTGTCGTTAACATTTACTTTTAAACATCATTAAATATGATACGAACATTATTATATTTTCAAGTAATTATTTTTAATGATTGTAGATATTGTCTTCCTGCTTTAAGAATACAAAAGTACTTTTTCTCGTTTATAATTATTTAGAACCTATAGTTGTATATCTATAAAAATCTCGACCGATTTTTTATAAATAAATTTATGTTTATTTGGTAGGTATGAGAATTGGTCGTAAAGTATATTTCATGCCGCTAGGTGATTAGGGTGTCCATATTGAATGAATTTATATGGCAGAACAACGTTTGCCGGGTCAGCTTGAATTTTAATAAGAAGCATCACACAGGTTTCTGTTTCAATGGCCGAAAATAGGTACTAGAATGATTAAAGTATAATTATGTAACGATCTTGTTCACCACATGGCATTAGGTTACGGTTAACCGTGATGTTGTCGGAGTAAATCCCGTGTCTTAGTGTAATATATAATGATAGATAGCAAAACAGATCAGACGAAATCTAAATTAGAAATCTGTGACATACCTGCATATTTATAAACATACATATAAAGTTATACTAGATCTTGCCCGAGGATTCGCTCGCGAAAATGTAGGTTAGATAATCTTAGTAAAAGGACTGGACGAACGGAACCCTATGCCCTTTTCTGTATCCCTGATAATGTGTATGCGAAATTACATGATGGTCGGTCAAGAAGTTAAGGCGTGAAAACGTAACAAACAAATAAACAAACTGACATTCGTTTTTATAATATTAGAAGTGATACAAGCGGCGTGGTGGCCTATGTATAACAGTAGGCAATAGTACTTCAGAACTGAGTTGAAAAATTAAAACAATTCTACTTTCTGAATAGTAAAAGAACTTTCTAAGTAGTAGATAAATAAATAATGAGCAATCTTGAGCGAATCGCACAAAACTTACTAAACGTATCTTATCTTAATCTTATCTTTAAAGTTTTGTAAATGTAAATAAAAATAAATACGTATATACTTTCGGCAAGTCTGTATAATAAACACTTATGTTCGTGCTGAAGAAAAATTCACAACAATATTAATAACTTGTAGGAGATGCTTCATTCTAACTTTACAGCCGTTTTTGTCATGTCCACGTCTCGCAAAATTCGAAACTATACATAATACAATATTTCTTATTGTATGTATATTTACACTTAGGTACAACATGTGTGGGTGTTTTTTATTATATTACGTTATTTTTTTGTTTGTTTTATATTATAAAACTAAGACCCCGCTGCCTCTGTCTGTCTGGTCGCGATAAACTCAAAAACTACTGAATGGTTTTTCATGGAGTTATCACCAATAGATAGGGTGACTAATGAGGAAGGTTCAGGTGTATAATTTGTTAAGGTTTTGTACTCTCTTTGCGAAGTCGGGACGAGTCGCTTGTTATATTTATATAATTATACTATCTTCATCATCATCTCAGCCGAAAGACGTCCACTGCTGGACATATGCCTCCCTCAAGGTTTTCCACACAGACCGGTCTTGAGCCACCCGCATCCAACCACTTCCCGCGACCCTTACCAGGTCGTCGGTCCACCTTGTGGGGAGCTTACCCCTGCTGCGTGTTCCGGCAAATACTATCTTACGTTTACACAAATGCTGCATGTCGACATTAGACTTCTTTATACGAATTTTATTGCTTTAGTTATTTTCAATACTTTCAAATATTAAATAGATTTCAAGAGTAGTACTTCACTATAGTCCTCCTGTCACAATGGCTGCTGAAAAGCAGTCTTAATATTAGCGGAAGTGTAAAAATAAGTAGTTCCTAAACAATATTAAAATAGGTGAAAGTAGCAATTAAAAAAAAGCAACTTAAAATCTAAAATCCTTATGAAGAAGTTTAGTTTCAATTATTATTATGAATTAATAGTTTTTAAGAGTTCGGAAAAATTCTTATACAACAGCTTTGTCCGTCCGTCCGTCCGTCTGTTATACAACTTTCAACTCAAGAACCGTAAGAGCTAGAGTCTCGCAGTCAACGCCAATCGACTCAGCATAGTTGATAAACCCCCGAAATGACTATGACCTTTGACCTTTGACCTCAAGGTCACATGATATCATCTTTCAACTCAAGAACCTTAAGAGCTAGAGACTCACGGTTAACGCCATTCGACTCAGCATAGTCGATATACACGACAATGACTATGATATTTGACCTTTGACCTTAAAGTCACGTGATAACATCTTTCAACTCAAGAACCGTAAGAGCTAGAGACTCGCGGTCAATGCTATTCGACTCAACACTGAAATGACTATGACCTTTGACCTCTGACCTGGTCACGTGATACCATTTTTTCGAACTCTAAGATTTACGGCAATTCATGGCTGTTCCTTACTTGTTTATAATATAAGTAGTTAAAATGTGTTTATAAGTATATTTATAAACAATAAACTAAACTTTGAATTTAGAACTTGAACTTTGTTTAAAAATGAACACTACTGTAATCGTCATCTGTCATTGAGTACATGTTTTACATGTGACATATTTATAGTATATAGAGTTAGGCTGAAAGGCTTTGCAAAAAGGAAGGTTTTAATGGATATAATTTTGTCGCGCTGGCCCCAAACGAAATATCAATGTGCAAAAAAGGATAACTGGAGCTCGGACTGATTATACCTTTGAAATCATCATCTCGTTTTACCCTGTTTCCTCTTCCAAAACTAAACCGAGTATAATATTTTTTATAAACAATATGAGGAGGATTTTGGCTGTATGTATGTTATAATTGATTTATTTGTATCGTTTTTGTTTGGTGGACGTCTGAAAACAACAGACGTCGTTGGAGAGTCCTTGAAAAGTATTATTATGTTTTTGGGTTATGAATTTATTCGATATTTGGTAATGGGCTCGTCTTTTATAACGTGGTATCTAAAACAAAGCTATTAAAATGTCGGTGTAGGTAATAGGATACTCTTTCTAGAATATACAAGCAGTCTGTAGTTAAGACATCCACAGCAGTACTTTTTAGTGCCATGTTTTATCGGGACCACAATGGGCGCGGCCTTCACCATGATTAAATCGAACTTTGCACCCTTTTTCATTCAAATAAGTCGACCGCTTCAAAGTTTATATTCTATTATTTTCTGGTAGGAAAAAGGTCATGTCTCGAAGTCCAGGGATTACTTTAAAATTTAATTGTTTTGCCCGAAACTTTCGGCTTAAGACTGGAGGCACTCTTGTCAAAATTGTGACGTAATAACTTTATTTATAAAATGTACATTCTGTTTTCGTAACACTGAGAGCGCTATTTAGGTCAGTAAATGATAACTTAATAGGTACACTTAGGCCAAACGCATAATTTAAACGAACAATGTTTAACAATCGGGAATCTCACAGCGAAACGCTTATCAGAAATATGAATTAGTTTCTGGGATATTTCAAGTCTTAGAACTTGGAAAATCTTGAGACTACCGTAACCCAAGTATACATATATGTATGTATCGGTTTTGTTCAGTTCACTTCAGGGCTGCACGTAATGTGATTGGCAAAGATGTAATTCGAGGGCTTAAGAATAACATTCAATACTTTTCTATTTCCGTTAAATATTAGACTAGTATATAAATGCTTACACGAGTTAAATCGCGGCACGTAACTTAATTCAATATTAGCTCAAACGAACGTTATGAAATCACTAAGGTTATAGAAAAGGCTGCGTTTAGATCACCATTTCAATAGCAAATATAAATATTTTACACCTGTATTTTTTAAAGCAAGGCACTAATGTACAAAATCTATTATAATGTAAAGAAATATGCATTCGTTGTGTACCACCAATGCATAATTCTTTATATTACTATGAGGTAGCCAGCACGGAGCCTAGAACTGTGATCGGTAAATGCCTATATACTTGCCTAGTCTTAACTGAAACCTAAAGCCATAAATTTGAGTGTATCTAATACACGCCTACCCCTGCCTACCCCTTCAGGTATATCGCTGTAAGACTATGTATGTACACACATATTCTCTATTAACTTTTGGTCCGCACCGGAAACATTTAATATACTGACAACACAATGAAAGATTCACAGCGTTGAGGAGTGTCTGTGTTTGTAATCAGTTACAGCCGCAATCAAAGAGTTTGTTCTCCTTAAGTCTACTTCGTTCGCAGATGTTGCTGAATCTTTCGGGTAAGTCTGGAATCACTTGAAGTCTCTACGTTTGGAAGTTTGTGCAGTCTATGAAGTTTTCATTCTTGAGTTTGCTTTCTTAACAGAGTCTGTTATATAGGTTGTCTGATTTTTGTACAAAATTACGTTTGGTGTAGAAGTTATAAGTATTTTTAAGAATATCACTAAAATGTGGCTTTTGATTAGTTCAGCTATGGAGAATAAGTCGAAATTTATAAGTTAAGCTACTAAATATTGTCTTATAGAGAGGCAGAGAAGAAAACCAATGAAATATTTTGTCTTATAACAAATATTAAACGTTAAAAATACGGTAGTATAACTGGAAATAACATATCTATCGGGTTAATAAGATTCGTTATTTTGCTGACGAATGGTGTCATTATATAAAATACCTACTTCAAACTACAATTGACTTTACTATCTTAAGATAGTAAAGTAATAAATGCTTTCTTTAATAATGTCTTATAATGTTAGCTTGATCTCATAAGTGAAATAATGTTCGACTTTAATGTAAGTGCACTATTATTCAAATATCAAATAATTATTTTCTGCTGTTTATTAATTATATTATATTTGAAATCTTTGATGATTAATTTCTTAGTGAATATTTTTAATGGTTTTATTGAATTCGTCCCGAAGCAAAATTTATCGGAAAAATATTTTTCATAGTTAAAATACAATCATTAGGATTAATAATTAAAATAATTTCAATATGCGGCTGTAATTGCTTCTAATTAAAAATTTTTGATACGCTATACGAGATGATATAGTAACGGATAATAAATATTGGCAGTCAGTATGCTCAGTAGTAGAATTATCTATATTTTTATGGGAGTACCTATAGAACAATTCGTTGTATTTGTCCTCGCGTTTGTTTACTGAAATCACACATTGAATAGAGTCAATATACGCGATTTAAAATCAAATAACACAAGCTGCAATAACGTATGCTTAAGACTGCGCCGAGCGTAAGACAGATATTGACAGAGCCCGTGCGGCGCATATTCACATCGGCGCGCGGCCGCCATAGTAAAATTGTATGGAGGATTTGAAGTGCTTTTTTGATAAATATGTATCTTTATTGTCAACCAATAACTTAAATATTTGGGACGGACAAATTGTAATATAACTATTTATGTTTCGTTTAAATTTTAAAATAGCATAGACTTCTACTGTTATAATCTAAAAATCACGTAACACGAGCTTACGTTTTTTCATTTTTCGTGAAAGTTTACGTAATTTTGTAGACAAAAATATTAATTATTTTAAGTTTTATACACGGAGTAATTGTAAACACATTCATTGTTATAGTAGATGTATATTTTTTATTTGTATTAAAAAAAAGTGTTGATTTTATTTACTTAACTGTGACCGCCTGTTTTGGCACATTTCGCTCAGCGCAGTCTTAATAACTATCATGGATTTTATGCGCGCTGCAATAAAATAGGTATGGAATGTCAACGAATTCGGACAACGTGGCTCGGCGTGGCTAATTCTAATGTATCATCGTTTCAGTTATGATAATATCGTATAGTGACGTAGGTAAGGCCTTACCTACATTTCTAAAAGCATTGATATTGCATGCGCTAGAACGTGTCAAAGCTATACTCTCTGTAACGCGCTGCCTCATTCTCATGAATGCAATAACGCTGCTGCTTAACGAAATGGTGGTAAAGTTCGAGTTTTCAACAAATATGATAGAGCAAACAGTATATTTGTAAAATCGATGCGTAAAAGTTTGAGTAGGTACTTCAAAATTATAATGAATACGGGCTAGATTAGCTTCAGGTTAATACAAAGAGAAGGACTCCAACAATAGAAGTACGTACGCTGTATACAATATTTTCAGCATATCTACTTTTCAATATAAGACGATACTAAAAAATCTTTGAATGCACGGTTTAAATATTCACTCTTTTCACATTTTGCACTAATTATAATTTTAGTTATACAGTGTGTGATAGTAAGTCTATATCTTATAGTCATATACTGAGGGTGCGCTTCATCTGATCCAAAACCATCTGATCCCTGTCCCTATAATAATATCGATATATCTTAATATTGAATTCAGAGTAACTCATGGCAATTAGAAACCATTTATTACTTGATTCTATTGAGTCGCTCTTTTGTTAATATTATAAATGTTTCATTAGAAATAACATATTAATTTGGTAAGTCAAGAATGTTGATGGAACTCCCATCTTTGTCCAGGTAAATCCGAATGATTTACAATCTGCGGCGAATATGTGAATAAAAAAGAACAAACAATAAAAATTATTAACTTTGTACTAGAACAATAAGAGTATACTGGCCTTTCTCTACCTGAAAGGAAATAGGTATAAAAAAAAGCAAAGTAAAAAATTATAATATATAACTCTCTATCATTACACACTGTATAATTATCATCGCATAATATAATAATTATGTAAATACATACATCATATACTACTATTTAATCAACTTTCAAATTCGCTGTGCTTATTATAAACTTACTCATTGTATATAGCAGATCGCTTATAAAAGCATGACGCCGTCGATCATGTTTTCTGGATATTATTGGTTAAAATGTTTTTAGGAAGGTGAAGCGGCAGCTCCTGCGGAAGGCGCTCCCCCCGCTGGAGCCCCGCCTGCTGAAGGTGCGCCACCAGCGGAAGGAGCACCAGCAGCACCACCCGCTGAAGGAGCTCCTGCCGCAGCGCCGCCGGCAGAGGGCGCTACTGCGCCTGCAGCTCCGCCAGCGGATGGAGCCCCACCAGCCGCTCCTGCGGAAGGTTAGTATTCCTTATACGATTACCCTTGGGTAACAGAATCCAAGTTATGAAGTAATGATATTACTTATACCTCTTGACCGTCCTTGGGTAGCAAAATCCGGGTATCGACGTCATTATGATTTCTATTGAAAGAAATTCGTAAATAGTATAAATTGCTGTCTAAACTATGCATCTTCCTTTAACTATACATAAAATGTGCAGTGTCCAAAGCTAAAACAAGTCAAGCTAATTAGTAATGATAAGTAGTTAATATAGCTTATACGTGCTTGAAATACGAAGCGATAGCTCAGTGGGGAGACCAACAGACTGCAATGCAGAGGGTCTCGGGTTCGAACCCACGTCGCGCACCCCTGACTTTCGGAAGTTATATGACTTTTCGAAATTATGTGCGTATTGATTGACAATTATCGCCTGCTCCGTGCCTCGGAGAGCACGTTAAGTCGTCGGTCCCGGCTGCCATGAACATCTATGGCAGTCGTTATTGGGAAAGTCAGTACCCTCTAATACCCTGACACTGGTCTAGACCAGTGTCAGGATATTAGAGGGTACTGACTTTCCCAATAAGGCTAGCCTTAGGGTATCGTTAGCCTTCGGGTTTCGGAGGTCAGGTGGCAGCCGCTCCGTGTAAAAACTGATATCCAGTCAAATTCGGTAAGACCAAAAAAGCAGACCCCAAGTGACTTGGGTATAATGAAGGCTAAGAGAGAAGAAGACGTGCTTGAAATACGAGAGATATCACTCGCACGAGCCAAAAGGAAATCAGTAGATAAAAAAAATTAAAAAGAATTTAAGCAATAGTAAAATTTACCATAATTTTGCTTTTATCTACATTTATTTGTAATATTTAAACACTCTCTCTTTTACATATATAAAGCGATTACACGGCGAGCGCTTTTTAAAATTACGAGGAGGATTCAGAGTCTTAAAAGAGATGTTTTTACAGGAGCACCAGCTCCTGCACCAGCGCCCGCCGAAGGTGCCCCCGCGCCTGCACCCGCCCCCGCAGCCCCTGCAGAAGGTAACTGTTACCTACTGGTTACATGTCAGTACTGTTCCTGTAAAGAGCCCACTTGCCAAAGAAGAGAAAAAAAACATATTTTTTTAACTAATTTTGTTTATTTGACACATATTACAAACACATAATAACAAGTATAAAATAAAAAGAAACGAGATGGGTGTAAAAACCCGGGATTCAACCTCCTCGTCATCATGTGACTGTTTTGTTTTTTTTTCATCAGCTTTTTGTAATGTCCCACTACTGGGCAAAAGCCTCTCCCTTGGACTTCCAAATCACTTTGTTGGTGGATATCCCCTGACCTTATGACTTTGTTACCCCTATATCTTGTGGTCTTTTGACCCATAGAGCCCATATTCAAACTCAACCGAGGTATGACCTCAAGGTGTCTGCACGCCAAGTTACAAGTCAATCGGTCCAGTGGTTCCGGAGCTATGCCTGTCACTAACAAACTGTCACTAACAGACAGACACACAGACCCACATAGTGTTTTCAGTAACCTATTCGAAGGAGACTCAGAGGTTAATAAATATACATTAAGAACGAAACCAAAATAAAAAAGAACAAACTTATAAGGTGAGTAGTAGTAGTAGTGTCAAAATAGAGCCCAGTTCACCATGTGTCAGACAAAAGCCTGACGCTGGTTATAACACTGACGCGTCGCTTAATCCTCTCACCCAGGGAAAGATGAAAAGTCCCGGATTCTACAGACTAAACCCACCACGGCGCCTACTCGCTGTCTTAAGTGGTAAGTGGGTTGCTGGAATTACTTCAGCCAACCATCCAGTAGTCGCTCCATGAAGGCTCTAATGCCTGTGGGTGAAGATACTCTGGGCGACGCTCCGGCATTAGAAAGGGCATCGTTCTTACTGTACCCAGTTCCTCAGTCTGTCGACCATGGCTTTGACGCATTGCTTACCCTATAAAAGGCACTGCTTTCCTTGATAGTAGTACAGTTTGTGCACTATAATATCTCCTGCTTATGAGATGGTTGCCGCTCTGACAGAAATTAGGTCTGGAGGAAATTATTATTATTTATTAAACTTTAGTGACATTTTCAACATATAACTTCCTATAACTTTTATAGGTGCTCCTGCTCCTGCGCCAGAAGCTGCCCCAGCGCCTGCCCCGGCACCAGCGGCAGAACCAGGTATTTAATAATACTAGTGTTCTTCCGGTGGTAGAAATTCACTTATAATTATTATTAAAAAATCTGGAATATATATTAGTCTCCCCGTGACCATGGCTGCTGAAAAGCAACCGAAACGTCGGGGAAAGTGTAAAAATAAATGAAATCTAAATAGTTTAATAATAATTTAACTAGCTTAAAAATTAGTAAAGTTTAATGGTAGTAGTAGTGTAACAATTTTCAAAATTTTGTAATAAAGTGTCAAATAAACAACGCGATAAAATCCGTATATAGCAGTTTAATTTCAATGAATAATATTCGCGTAAATAGAAGACAATATTATGGAATATATATATTTTTTTATTGGTAGCACTGATACTCGTCAAAAATAATAAACAAAAAAATGTAATGTTCAGTAGATATACAGATATATAGATATACAGAAAATGGTACTCATCTATTTTGTATTTGCCTGTGTATCTATATATATACATTTTTTCTTAGCCTTGTATTATGTACCTATATACATACAGACAATAAATTATACTAGCGGTCGCCAAGTAGTCGAAATTCGACCATAATTGAATTAAATTTTAAGTTTGATCGTTATTAAGGTTTTAGTGTCTATAACTATACCCTTATAATCACATTTCATTTAGTCACCTATGAATATATATGTAACCATAGTTACGAAGAATTCTACGACATCAGCCGAACAATGCCGAAATACTACGAACGCGATTCGACTGCATGTGTCAAATACGTGGTTCTGTGCGTGTAGTGCTTTTTCATTAATTTAATGTATTTCTGATGCATAATTTATAAAAATATGTATTAGGATTCACCATTCCATATAAACTTTAACTGTGCCAAAATTCATACCCCTTAGTCCGCGCAATTTTCGTAAAAAGAAATACAACATTTTTGCTTCACGTATTAATATAATAATATATAATATATTATATTAATATAATAATAGTTAATTGTATAAATCTAAGTACTTTTAAAGACACGTTGTTTTGTAAAGACATGTTGTATTTCTTCGTAGGGCCAGATGTGTGTGTAATGTTTTAAGCTTGACGTAATGGGAACAATTGAATAAATAATTATTTATACGACAATATGGTGGTATCTGGATAGATAGCAGTTATATTTATTTTGTGAGGTATAATCATATTTGCATGCAGATAACATTTTTTTCTCGTGCTACAACTAATAATTTCTAGATAGAAAATGCCAATATGACTTCGTCCGAACTGGCAATCGAAGACTAATGATAGCGCCGGAACGCAAATAGCCATCAAATTTTAATAAATTTGATGCCTATTTGCGTCGGACACTAAAAAACTAAAGAGAAAATACTAATATAAGCTATTTGTTTGTAGCACCGGCGCCTGCGCCGGAACCAGCGCCAGCTGTTGCCGCTGCGCCACCACCAGTCGAAGGTATTTAATGCTTGCCAAAAATAAAAAAGATGATGACAAGAAATCATAGAAGTCACCATTAATAACATATTTTATTTCCAGCGTCCGCCTAATAATGCCCGTTGCATATCTACGTCAGAAGAACGCAGTAAAGTCTCAAATATATTCATAAATAACTACTTACATCGGTTTTGGCATCGGTACCCGGTATTTACTTACTATATAAACATGCCATAATTATAATGTGTCGTTATAAACTACGCAATGTTTGTTATTTTTATATCTTATCGTGATCATCACGTAGACGTTACATTTGTAAATTTTTGTAAGGTTAATAAAATATAAATCTATAATATAGTGTTGCTTTATTACAATATGTGTTGTAACTATGTGATATTGTCATTGTTAATTTATTTAGGGTCACCAACAGCTATATTTTGACCGAAACCGCTGTATCACGCCTTAGGTATGTGCGCGGCGAGACAGGGGAGAAACGCAGGCTAACAGGCCGCTGTCATTCGTCAACGCTCACGGCCATCCCCCCGTCTCGCCGCGCACATACCTAATGCGTGGTACAGCGGTTTTGGTCAAACTATAATACCCAAATATCCGATATCTATGTATGTTAACTAGCCTTTTTGGGACTAATGGCACTCGTAATGTAGTTTTTACATTAATGCTAAAACTTAATCCTTCTCCTTCTCCCTTAGCCTTAATTATTCCCAAGTCACTTGGGGTCGGCTTTTCTGGTCTAACCGGATTTGACTGGATATCAGTTTTTACACGGAGCGGTGGCCACCTGACCTCCGCAACCCGAAGACTAACGATACCCTAAGGCTAGACCAGTGTCAGGATATTAGAGGGTACTGACTTTCCCAATAACGACTGCCATAGATGTTCATGGCAGCCGGGACCGACGGCTTAACGTGCTCTCCGAGGCACGGAGCAGGCGATAATTGTCAATCAATACGCACATAATTTCGAAAAGTCATATAACATCCGAAAGTCAGAGGTGCGCGACGTAGGTTTGAACCCAAGACCCTCTGCATTGCAGTCTGTTGGTCTCCCCACTGAGCTATCGCTGCTTTGCTGCTAAAACCTAATGTACAACTTTTTAAGGTGTCATTATTGGTCAAGTAGTTAAGGCCTGCAAGCTTAACAAACAAACAAACTCATACACAAACACATTAAAAGTATGAGTTAAGATATTCACTGGTACCAGTTATAAATAATACAAATATACATATATTGGACTACGACGTAACTCAGTGATCGCGGGGAGATGACCCGTGTATATTGTAGTCTTTGGAGACGACTGCCGCGCGGCGCTACTGCATACTTACGCCTGACTATATAAAAATAAGCGTCAGCAGTGCTGCTACAGTAGTGTAACTTTACTAGATTGTGGATTCTTAGGCGAATAATGTATGATAGTAGAGCAATGTCCTTTCATTACAATGGGTGACCCAGTTTAGTAGTAAAACTGTAACAAACGATATAGGAAATACAACAATAATAATACCCAAAGGGAAAAATAAACGATTAAATAAGACTAAGATTAGGTAACGAGGTCAAGAGTCTAATGCAGGCCTCTTGAAGCGGTACTCATCGGGAGGAAGTTTTTGTAAGTGGAGCTCTTAGTGGTGCCGGTGGTTTGGATGGTATAATTATATTTATGTTAATAATTTTACATAAAAGTATTCTCATAAAATTGTATACAGGTGTCCGGTAATTAATGGATAATCCTGAAATGTCTTATAGAAGAACTGATGGCCGTTCAGAAAAAAATATGAAACCAAATCTATCCTAAGTACTACCTGAGATATGTTTTTTTTTTAAAATACTTTATTTAACTTTCTTGTACACTACGACCATAAATGAATGAATTCCATCGGTTTTTTGTTGTTTTATTATTAAACACTAATTATGTTAATAGATAGACAGTCAAAAGAATGACTAGCTATAGCACATTTTCTTCTTTATTTTCTGACCGGCTGTCAGCTCTACTATAAGACATTTTAAGGTTATCCATTAATTACCGGACACCCTGTATATAACTATATTTACTGCACTGATGGCGTAGTGGTTTAAATGACTGCCTTGCCACTCGGTACACACACTTGTGTGTTCCATTAATAGTTAATCCGAGACCGGGTGTTTTCTTGTTTGATTGTTTTTAAAGTCAGTCCACGAAACATAACTAGTGTGGAAGTTGCCTTTTTTAATAAATTAATGTATATGATATTTCACAAAGGATTTAGTTATGTACCCTTCTCGTATTCTCTTATGTGTATAAGAAAATACTGCAAGGCTATGTGTTTCATAAAACGCTTTTTCAAAAACATTTAATCCCTATAATATAACACGTAATAATTAATTCTGGCGGCCTCGATGGCGTAGTGGTTAGTGTATCCGACTGCCACGCCTGAAGTCGCGGGTTCGATTCCCGCACAAGTCAAACATTTGTGTGCATGAACATGGATGTTAACTTACAAAAAAAAACCAGTATATATGTATGTTTATCCATTGTCTAGTACCCATAGTATAAGCTCTGCTTAGTTTGGACTAGATGGTATTGTGTGTATGTGATAGAATATTAAATTATTATATTATATTATTATTCTATTAATTTATTTAAATATTTCTACCTATGAGTTTTACAATTATCAATGCTATTCTCCTAGTTTTACTATGAAATCCCAACTAAATTAGTCGGCACGAAACGAGGCCGGATCATAGCAGGGACACATGTTACGGGGACGTACTCGACCGTAATATCTCAGCCCTTATTACTCGGATACAAGGCTGGGCAATTTGGTGAACTCTTTGAGGTAACTGCCTTCCCTACTACAATGTAATGTGGAACCATTTCACGGAATTGCCTATTGGAGGGAGTCTACCCAACGAATTGCTAGATATTCTTTTTAATTAATATGAAAATTTCGCTTCTTTCGGTTTCTTATTTGTTATTATTGGTGGTATTCAATCATTTAAAATCATAATTTATTTAAAATAAGGAATTTGTCAACTAAAATTAACCTGCCAACTGTTGGAATGCCAGATATAATTGAAAACCTGTTATGTCTAGCCGCCGGTTGGCCATTGCGACTACTACTGCATTGGTATTACAGTAGAAGACCTACGATATTGATCTATATAATTCCATAGATATAAATTTAAGTTCGAACAGAAAAGTAAAGTTTATATATAAACTACTAGGTTACATGTCAAAGTACGCCGAGACAAACATTAGAGACCCGTACTAAGGCTACAATTGATACTAAATACATTACGTCCGTAATGTACACCATAAATCCTAGAGCGAGTGTGCTGCCTATATGATTTTACTGAACAAATATTTATGCTGTTATTGAAGGGAACTCGTTAGGAAAACTTTAACGTAACATGGGTACATGCTACTGATTTTGAAATTAGTTTTGTAATAATAACTTTGAGATCATTGTTTCAAACACATGTCAATTCTATTTGGCTGACAGCTGACTTTAGTTTGTTAGCAGGCCCACGGCTGTCATACCCGCTATATTGTCGTAGTTCATCGATTTTGTGTTATTATGTTAAACTCGGTCCGTAGTCCATGGATTTTCATTTATAAATTAAAATCCTTCTTCCATCACCAATATGTGGTTTTCGTATATACATCAATATTAACATAAATTAACGTTAAAAGTTTCTTAACTTTATATTTCGTTAGTAAAATCTGGAAGAGAAACGACCATCATAATAATCATTTAGTCGTTATCTTTAACTTTATTGAGCGTTGAACGGCCAACATTAAGTTGAATTAAAATGAGAATTTCTGTTGCACTGTCATTTCCGTTGGACTGTATACCTTTTGGACAAAAACGTTGACCTTTTTTTACATTGCTCGTAGATAAGATACCCTGCCGTCTGATTTGAATAAATTCATTATTTCGTATTGCGCCCGTCCTTCGCGATTGTTCTGCGTGCGAACGCAACGCCGCGCGTCGCGTCGTAGCACAGATGAGGCGGGAAATTCACAAAGTGCTCTTGGTATGAAATTGTAACAAATCATGCAAAACCATATAAATACATGTATGTATGTAGGCATTGTACGCGAACTTCTGACGTGATATGATTTCCGCGAAATCAGAAGGCGAATAAGCTTCCAATTGTTATTTTTACTGAGGTGGCCATGTTACGTTTTATTTGATATCATAACATTGCTTTTGCCACTGCTGCTTTGAGTACGCATTCGTACATTTAATGTTTATTTTTCGCAGGTTCATCTTTTGGAAGATTCCTATATTGCCTGGAATTAACAGATGAATCCATTTTATAAAATTTCCGGTTGGGTTACAGTGAGCGTGGGGTTTTACGGTCTGTGAGATATTGTAGAGTAAATCGGGCATTTATTTTATTTTACTGAGCATGTATAATTTGTAAAAAATATTATAAAATTAAGCCCTTTTTAAATATTTTTGTTGGCAATCCTCTTTCTGGCATTAGGTTACCGTCGTTCATTGATTTTAATCATGTTAGGAGTATACACAGCTAAGCCGCTGTCAAATGGGAACACAATATTCTAACTACATTTGAAGACAGTACCACCATTCTGACTGACATCAATATTTATTTTATTTTCTTGGCTTTTATTAATTTTATTGCCATGTTTGTCACACGCAGTAAGTTTTGTTTATGTTTAACATCGAAGCGTAAGAAACGTGACGTCACGGTCGTGGCGATATCAAAAGTACTGCAACCATTGTATGTTGCTTTTATAATAGCGAAATAATCATGAAGCACGAACACATAGAACGCATAAAGAAGTCAGCTCGTGTGATGCTGCGGTTACGTGCTTCGATCTTTATGCTAATCATGCGCCGAATTTTAACCGCTATTTTTTTTAAACCCACAAAAATGGGTCACCACATAATATCCTTATGGCTCACACTTTACAAAAAGTCTCTGAAATATATAAAGTTATTCTAATATACTCTCAAAACTACCGCTTTATTAAAAAACTTAAAATTTACGCGAAAGTTATTCAAAACTTTGTTACAATAGATTCGACAATATATTAGAATTTTTAATACATTTTGAGCTCTTTTGCGGATAAAGCGAAATGAAAAGACTCGGCTGTTTTAAGGAGGCATAAGTTAGAGAGATGGTTTTCAAAATTGGTGATTGTGTGGTTCTACCTTGTCTACCCGGTCCTTGTTACGTGCGTAAATGGTAAGCCTTGAACCCGAAGAAGGGTTTGTAAATGTGGGACATTACTTTTAGAGCGTTGAATGGTCCAAAATGAAAAGAACATTTTCATAGAACATTATGGACAGCAGACAATAAAATAAAAATTCAAGAAGTACAATGGAATACTCAAACAATTTAGGCAAAACACTTTAACATCCTGTGAAAGATAAAATGAATTTTTGTTAACCGAGGGCTGCTCCTTTACTGGGCAATTTAATTGTCCGATTTAAAATGATTCATGAATGAGCACCGGTCTCTTTGTCACCTAGCGTCTAATCTATTTAGTACCTTGTCCTTAATGTGACGTAACTAGATAATAACTACTTTCAGCCCAACTTTGTCCGCGTTAATTCCATGGAATGCATACCGGGCATATAATATATATAATTTGTTAATCCACGACATGGTTTATCTGTGAGCTAAGTTTCATACAAATTCGTTTAACAGTTAACTCGTGACAAATATCATTACAAAACGTTTCACATTTATAATATTAGAATTATGATAAAAAACTCACTCATCATATTTATAACTGTCGTAACGTAACCGTGATGAAGCAAATAGTATTTTCTGCATGGTTAGTGATTACTTAGGCATTATCGTCACAGACGTTAAAGTCATTGACACTCTGCTTAACATATCTATATAAAATAAGATAGACGTTTAAGACAACAGACCTTGATGGCTGAAGCCAAGATAAATATTTTTAATAATTATTTTAATGGAGGACTCACTCATTGAAGGCACTGTTGGGACTTTGCCTAGAGTTCTACGACTTATATAAATACTTACTTATATGGCAATGAAATATGTGTTATATTATGTTAATATGACGTTGATTTTTATTACGTTAATAAATAATATTTGTTATACTAATAATAAAGTGAAAAGCCAGATTCATTTAAATACGTATATTCATTGTGTTACTATTTGGATATGTTTTAATACTTATAACGGTCTTCGGAAGATTGCAGCCGCATGCCTTTTCACGTCTGCCACACGCTACAAAGTTCCTGCGTAAAGTGTCTGCCTGTAACTTCGTGATGGCTGTTTTAATTTATCATAATATAGCAATAGCAACACCTTAAAAGTCAATAACATCCATATTGCCTATCAAATGAATATGGTTGGCATCAAGCACTACCTTTCAGTAACCTGTTTACCTAAATCAAAGCCAAGTAAAACTGTAACATACTATGAGCTCATTCTCCCTGACAATAAAAGTAATAAATTTTAATAGCTTAAGAATGTTAGTAAGGCTACATTACGTTACTTTTAAAACATTTAAAAGTAACGCAATGTTAATGTCATTTTGTCATTTGTGTGTATGTGATAGAATATTATATTATATTATTATATTATATTTAAACAACCGCCATCTCAGTCTCCCCCAAGGAATCTACTCATGCCGATACTATTATCTTATCTGGAGGCCAGTCTGTGCAGACCGGCGACACTTCGACGCAGTGGGATCTTTTGTGTCGTCACTCTCCCAATAACGACTGCCATAGATGTTCATGGCAGCCGGGACCGACGGCTTAACGTGCTTTCCGAGGCACGGAGCAGGTCATATAACTTTCGAAAGTCAGAGGTGCGCGACGTGGGTTCGAACCCGAGACCTTCTGCATTGCAGTCTGTTGGTCTCCCCACTGAGCTATCGCTGCTCCATGCCGAGACTAAGATGGTAGGTGATTAAATATATTGTCATTTTTGTGAAAATGTAAATATATTAAGAGCAAATACATAAAGTATCCAGCTCAGTTACAACTCGTGTATTCAACTGTCTTGTTGAACGAACATTTTGAAACTAACGAGATTTTCAGCCATGTTAATTTGCCCGCTACGCCGAATAACATAACAATCATAACAAGGCTGTTCAAAACTAATAATGTTATGATATTCGCATGTGCCTATTGAGTTTACTCGCATGTAATACGAGCACGTGTGCGATCGAGGGTCTTTCAAACTTGTAATATTATATGCATGTATGAATTAATAAACGAAAACGGGGTACATCGGGCAGTTTTTATTGAGATAGTCTTGTTTTGATGTGGTGCGCATTTTGATAGTGATGTAGTTTCCTTATTTTTACTGCAAACAATTCTAGCACACCAAAGACTCGTGTGTTGTAAAATATTCATATTGCGTGACACAATTATAGCTAACAAATATATAGGTCTCAGAAGTCTGAACATTATTTGTTGACTATATTCGCACCGCATATTTGTGTTTGGTGATAATTATAGTGTATCATAAATATGTGGTAGGAGTTCCGCAAAAATATCGTAGTAGAGCTTATTATGTCTTTGTATGATGTAAATGTATTATGCATGTTTTGTACGATATATCCGCATTGACATTATATACGTAGGCCTACGATACAATTGTTGTATAAAAAGTATCGTACGCCCACGTATTTAATGTCAATACTAGTACGCGGATATATCGCACAGCGCATTAGTCATATATGTATTATGAGGTGATTATCGTGTGTATGTTTAGTATATGGCCTAAGAAAGTATGAATTATTGTTATCCGTCTCCTGGTGGGATAGGCACAAACTACGGCGATATAGTCTGGTATATAATCTCCTGCTTCACTACTTCTCATTGCATTATCCATCCACTCTTACTGATTTACTTCTTAAGCAGTATAAGTATTTCTTTTTTCTTGGCAGGAAACAATTTAGTTAATAAATTGGAAGGTAAGGTTAAGATTAAAGTAATGTATACTATAAACAAAGCTTAAGACATGACGCGAGATCCCACCACTTAAAACACTGTGTCGTTAATTTAGCAATTACGCGATTCATGGTCCTACGACATGAATGCTCAAAATATAATAAAGGAAATAATACAAATATATTTTATACAAATTTTTATTATGTATAATGTATAGAATAGAGGATAAAATTGCAACATGACACATAATTAACATAATATATACCTACATAAATTATTGACAAGAAATATTAACTAAAGAGAAAAAGAAAACAATAAAATTAAAAAGCGTCATAATATTCTTCCACAACGTCGTTAATTGGCAACGTGCCCAGAAGACTGGCAGCATTGCCACGTTGAATGGCAATACTTATTCTTTGTGCAAAGAAAATACCAGCCCGCTGGTCACGTGAAGCGTCGATCAGCCGCTTAGCTAGGTCTCTATAAACAGACCTAGCACTTAGACCCCCATAGCCCCAGCGTTTCGACATCAAACGACTCAAATATGTACTCACCAATAAGGTTTTGATATTTGCGCCGTTTGAGCGTCTCCGCTGATGCAGCAAGATGTGCTAACGCAAGGGTTTCGACACAAGTTGCGTCCCACACGAAAGGCCTACCCATTTTGCATGCCAGTAATGACATACCATCTGGTCTCTTGCCATCATCGCGTACCAAGCCAGGTTCAAGCATAGCCGGAACGCCAGCGGTAACAAGAGCCCGACGGAGTATGTTATTCAGGTTGGCGTGTCGTGATATACAACCAGCACTCCTGCTGCATGACAAGCCATGGTGACCAAGACTGTCGACGTCTTCTCCACAAAGACATCGATGCGAAGAAACACAAGGAGTACCTAAGCGCAAACAGGAAGCAATGCGGAGCTTAAGAAAATATTTTGTTTATTTAAGGGTAAATAAAGTCACAAAATATATTATATACAACAAAGGCGGTAAACAATCATGTGGCTTACCTGATAGTTAGCGGTTACTGTGACCTAGAGTCACTAGCTAACTAGGCATAGAACTATTGTACTGCAGATCAGAAGGAAAATAAAGAAAGACGAAAGAAATGGACGAAGAAGATATGTAAGTCCCTAGAACTCTAACTCACCGAGTAAAACAGTGTTACCACGCTAACTGTAAACCTAGCTCACAAAAGCACACTCGAGGCATGCTAGTGTTAGACCGAATACAACGATATATTCTGGATGGAGCAATTTAGTTAAGTAAGTCGGGCTTTATCCGAAAATATTGCCTCTGCATAAAGGTTTGACATATACGAAACTTAATCGAGCTTGAGATTGCATGAACTTTTGTATATGCAGTTTCAAATATATATGTAAACCTTAACAGGTTAATAGATTCTCATCTTGAATAAGCTTACCAATGTATACAAGTTTTATATTTTCCTATTATAAGCTAACTCCGGCACTCGGAATAATATTGGTATCGCGGGGGACTTTACAAACATTTCAATAATGGACATAAGGAACATCCAAAGTCCAAACACGGAACAACCATTTGTGGATCACACAATTTTTTGTATTGTGTGGGATTCGAACCCGCAACACTTGGCGCAGTGGCAGCGGCGCGGCGACCACTTACAACACTACACCATCCGAGCAGTTATATCACTTTTTATCTAGTATTTTTTATTAGATGTAAATATGCCTTTTTTATACCACTAAGGTGGCAAACAAGCATACGGCCCTCCTGATGGTAAGTGGTCACCGTAGCCTATGGACGCCTGCAATACCAGAGGTATTACTTGCCCGTCGCCAACCCTTAAGGAAAAAAATGAAGTGGAAAGGAGAAGGAGCGGGAAGGGGGAAAGAAGGTGATTGGGTCTCCAGCACACTCACTCACCAAACGAAACACAACAGTAGCAATACTGCTATTTTACATCGATATTCTGTGAGAGACGGGTAGTACGGCTCGACCGGGGCAGTACTACCCGTACTGCCCCGGTCGAGCCGGCCCATTCATGCTGAAACCAGCGAGGCTCTACTACTACTAACTTCTTGTCGATAAAACATAATAAAAGGGGGCTGGAAGGAATAAACATTGCCATTCGACGTGGTAATGCTGCCAGTCTTTTGAGCGTGTGCCCAGTCAGCCAGTCGACTGTGATGCGGAGGAATTCTATGACACCTATTAGAGGATTTCATTTTTATATTCTTTAACATTTTCATCAGTTATGTAATGTTTTAGGTATAAGTTAGTTACACAAATATTAGTTTCGTTGGTCAATAAAATGTACATTTGCGTTATACAAAAAGGATTACATAAAAATTTTAAAAAAGAAGAGCTGAGCAAATCTTCGCAAAAACATCCTTTTGCAACACTGCTAAGCTCAGTGGTATTCGAGAAGTCGTATTCAGTACGCGGTCGACAAATGGATTTAAAGGCATGAAAATTTTATTCAGCTATCCGTATGGCTTGAAGTAATGGCTTTCCTTTGATATGACATTCTAGCGCAGCCGTATATTGTGTGCTCGTGCTAAAATTAATGTTTGTCTCAGTTTGTTCAAAAGGCTTGCTTCACTTTTTTTTTCTCTGGTTGTGAGATTTGCAAAAGAATATCTTGGCAACTGAAGCGGTAAGAGCTAAATTCCTCGTAACATCCGTTACCTACTTAGTCATACTTAGCAAGCGGTTTAGCTGCTACTTATTTATAAAGCACACCTTATCTTAGACGCGGTTTTTTTCGTAATCGCAGTGAGGATAATATTATATTAAACTCATGCAATAGACTCGGTACGGTGCATACTTGACCTAGCAAACAAACATGCGGGGCAGTCTTTGGGGACTGCCGATAGAAGTGAAAACTAAGTAACTTATGAATTGTATCGTCGAGCTATTAGATTATTATTTTTGAATTTTGAATTATGACGTTCGGTGACAATGAGGCGAGTTTCACGCTTTTTGTTCATCTAAAAAGTACACATATATATACAGTATACATATAGCTCATGGAAAGCGTTCGGTGACGATGACGCGAGTTCCATGATTTTTGTTCTCATTTCACAAGTTTTTCTGGATGTACATACTTACTATATCAGCGGCGCAGCGGTAGTGAATGCGTCTGCTATGCATGATGTCTCGGGTTTGACTTGTGGAGCAAAGTGTATTGGGTTTTAATGTCAAGAAATCCTGAACTGGTATTGTACCTGGTATACGGCAATAAGCTCGCTCATTTTTACGTGTTATTTTAAACTATAGTTGATATCTGATATGTTGTTTATATATCCTTTTGAGGAGAGAGGGTTGAGGCTATGCATTTATGATTAAAGTTAAAGTTTGTCTATGTTTTACTTTCCGTGTTGGGCTGGGCTATTGTTGTCCCAAAGATTGTGTTTTGTCATTCAACGTACGAAAGCTGCCAGTCTTCTGGGCATGTAACCAGTCGACAGAGATACTAAGAAATTTTATGACGCTTAAGTCAGGCGCGTAAATATCACCTTTTTATTATGGGAACATAATAAAAAGGTGATATGTCTCTGAAAATACCCTTTAAAAGAGGAATCTTTTAAAGGGTATTTTTAAATATACTTATTAAATATTTTAATTAATATATTTTCATTTAATTTATTATGGGAACATAATAAAAGGGTGATATTTCCTTAAAAATACTCTTTAAAAGAGGAATCTTTTAAAGGGTAATTTAAGGCGTCTGCTCACTACCCCGTCTCATACCATGACCGTGCTAGGAACGTGTCAGTAAAATAATATTACAAAAATCAATGGGGCTAAATAATCAGGACAGGCTTGCCTAGTGTGGGGGCCACTGGATACGAATAAAAGATGTTGTTTTCTTTGGTATTAAATATATATTAATTTCATTTTCGCTAAATAATAAGTTTTGTTTATATCATAGACAAATTATGGCAAAATAATAAAAACCATTTTATATAATATTGTCTTCTGTTTACGCGAATATTATTCATTGAAATTAAACTACTATATACGGATTTTAAGTGTAAAATTAAATGAAATCTAAATAGTTTTAACAATAATTTAATTAGCTTAAACATTCGTAAAGTTTAATAGTAGTAGTGTAACAATTTTCAAAATGATGTATTAAAGTGTCAAATAAACAACGCGATAAAATCCGTTTATAGTAGTTTAATTTCAATAAACATTTTATAATTTATTTTTTTATTTATTTTAATAAATAAAACTTATCTTTAACTTTATATAAAGTAAGTATTTGGATGACTATTATAAGACAGAGAGAGTCACGTTTTCATGTCTCAGTCGATGTTGAGGATATTTGGTATGGAGATAACATGATCCCTAGAAAAACAAATACATTGAATACTTTAAAAAAATGGCCACTTTGCTGGTGGCAGCTGGCTTGTAATATTGTGGCTATATGTATAAATGAATATCTGCTTGTAATTTGGTATTAGAGCTACCTAGAATTACATGATACAAACATTACATCGTTATAATGTAAATCATGTTCACACAATTTTATCGTTCCTTTTAACTTGAAATACGACAGCGGCGTGAATAACAAATAAGTCAAAAAATATCGTTCCCATTTGTTTAACACGTTCGTTACATTCGTGTGTGAAGGTCCTCGAGAGCCCACCACAACATGCGTCGATTCATAAAAAATATATTTAGGCATAACTTTTGCAAAAGCTTTTCGCTTGTAAACATGTTGGGCCAATGCCATGTTTCACCATCAGTAACAAATATGAATTTATAATATCAGGCCGTATTTTCGCCGTAAAATGTATTCAAATCATAACATATTTGTAATATTTTAGTGGTTATTTTGTACTTAGCTATGTTGCTGTCGAAATCGCATTGGAGTAAATATCGGACAATTTAAAATCTTCACGAACATTATTATCGTTGCTCTACAATTTATGACCAGGTGTATAGATGGAACGGCCTCAGCTATCACCTGAACACTTCGGAACGGAAGCAATTCTTCTACCGTTTTGTTGCAGTACAAAAAGCTTTGCTAGGCGAAGCACAATATAATTTCAACCCCGATGCTGTTAGTAATATCAACATAGCTTTAGATTAAAAAGGTGTGCATTATTTAAAACTAGACAAGTACAATATAATTTCAACCCCGATGCTGTTAGGTAATGTCAATATAGCTTTAGATTAAAAAGGTGTGCATTATTTAAAACTTGACAAGTACCGCATGGAGTATATGTAGAGTCGGCAACGTAAGTCCATACATACTTGCGGGTTTTCGAATTGCTTTATCATACACTATATTTAATGGTAACGTTACGTTAAGTGCAAGAGTTTTCAAGATTCCCATCACAAAATGCAAGACTACGTTTGCCAAAAGGTTTAAAAAGTACTTGTACCCCTACTTATATAATAAAATAGTAAGTAAATTATTGCGATCTTAAGCACAGCACTATGCGGCAAGTCGATGTTAGAGTTCAAAATTTTATAGCCAGCCTAAACTACCACGACACGGAACAACTTCTTAAAACCATTATTTAAATGTACCGCTCTAGACGTTCTTCAATTCTTTATAAAACTTCTCCACTCATACACACACACACACACACACATTAACACACACACATACACACATTAACACACACACACTCACACACACACACACACACACGCACACGCACGCGCACGCGCACCCTTGCACAAACACACACACAGACACACACACACACACACACACACACACACACACGCACACACACACACACACACACACGCACGTACGCACGCACGTGTTATATACAGAAAAAGGAAAAAAATATAAGTAATAGACAATTCATTTACTTTGACTCAACTAAATGAAGGATATTGCAATTTATGGTGTATGTTAATAAAGAAACTACAAATAACATTTCACTGTTTTATATTTATCAGTTATTCAGTATTATAAATCGTTAATATTACTTTAAACAAACAAACAAATCAAGTTTGTTTATTATAACCATAAAACAAAATTAAATTACATATTACATATAAATTATACATTACATTATTTTATATAACAACAGTACATAATAATTCCAACAAAATAAGAATATACTTAACTTACTGTACAAGTGATTCCTCCGGCGGCCAAACAAGAAGTGACCGGCAATCACTGTGCCTTGCTTTTATACCAAATTCATAAGTCAACCGATCTACTAATAATATTCAAGTATATTATAAATAATTAATATTATCTATTGTGAAAATATTAAAAATAACAGTAGGCAATCTGTAAGTATAAGTTATATATTCTAATTAATTTTAATTAATAACAATTACAGACTTCCGTTAACAGTTGGCAACATTGAAGTAAATAATCAAACAATAACCTAATCTGTCACGGCCATGCTGACGTGTAGTTCGCTCTCGGACTACATAAAAAAAAGAACCTAATACTAATTATTACTAAATACACTGTTGTAAGGAAACTTAATGCTAATTAATACATATTATTCATTGTTATAGTCCTACTTTTCACATTAAGAGGACAAAATAACAACGGTCAGTACTTTGATCAATCAAAGCCCCTCACCTGCTGCACATGAGACGGGCTAAAGCAAAGCAACTGACTCCAGCAGTTCCAATCAAATATATTTTTCTCATTCTATTTGTCACATTTGACATCGATACATAATTTCTAAACCGGTATAATCACAATTCATATGGATCTCATTCCAATCGAATTTTTTTTTTTTTATTCCATTTGTCACATCCGACATTGATACATAATTTTAAAATAGGAACAATAAAATATTACATTTTATAAAGATCTCATTTAAAAAATAATTGTAACACAAATGTTTAGACTATTCGATATTATCAATCCATTCACCCGACCATAGTCTCAATCTATCTTTGGCTACAGTTATATTTCTTAAATTTCCTATTCCCCTTAGGGAGTATCTATCATTAGGTAAGATAGCGGAAATCTCGTAAGGACCTTTAAACCTGGGACTTAATTTATCATGACGCCTGTGGTCTTGGTTCACATAAACAGTATTACCAACTGCAAAAACTTTATTATCTCGCCTTACTGTATCAAATCGAGTTTTGAATTTGTTTGCCCTGGAACACAGACGCTGATAAGCTAGTTCACGATCTGCTCTTATATCTATGTTATCTCCGGAAATATTTACGTCGTTTAAATGGGCTTGAATAGAGGGTATATTAGCATTACAGCCTATGAGCAAATGGATCGGTGTGAAACCTGTAGAATTCTGAACAGTGGTGTTAATTGACTGTTGTACCTTCCACAATCCGCTTGGCCAATCTGACGGTTCCCAGGACTCGAACCACGTCACGGCGGAACCTATCAGGGCCTTACCGGCTTTAGCTGCTGTCTTGATACTGCTCCACTTCAAATCCGCGCGGAGACTCTCAATGCTGTCGCACCAACTCTTCGCTCCGCAGTCGTTTCTGTCTTGGTCGAACACCGGCAAGGCGATGTCGTCATCCTTCTGTTGTGTTGTGGATACAGCGTCTCTGATAGCCTTGAGAAGATTACCGATTGTCTCAGCGTCCATCCTAAAACATAGATATTAGTATATGTGGTGCCAGGAAAATCCCACTTCTGATGTTATATACAGAAAAAGGAAAAAAATATAAGTAATAGACAATTCATTTACTTTGACTCAACTAAATGAAGGATATTGCAATTTATGGTGTATGTTAATAAAGAAACTACAAATAACATTTCACTGTTTTATATTTATCAGTTATTCAGTATTATAAATCGTTAATATTACTTTAAACAAACAAACAAATCAAGTTTGTTTATTATAACCATAAAACAAAATTAAATTACATATTACATATAAATTATACATTACATTATTTTATATAACAACAGTACATAATAATTCCAACAAAATAAGAATATACTTAACTTACTGTACAAGTGATTCCTCCGGCGGCCAAACAAGAAGTGACCGGCAATCACTGTGCCTTGCTTTTATACCAAATTCATAAGTCAACCGATCTACTAATAATATTCAAGTATATTATAAATAATTAATATTATCTATTGTGAAAATATTAAAAATAACAGTAGGCAATCTGTAAGTATAAGTTATATATTCTAATTAATTTTAATTAATAACAATTACAGACTTCCGTTAACAGTTGGCAACATTGAAGTAAATAATCAAACAATAACCTAATCTGTCACACGCAAGCACGCACGCACGCACGCACGCACTAACACTATTTAGCTACTTATGTCGCTGATTGATATTCCCAGGTGCAGGTGTGTTTTACCCACATTTTATCAGCTACGTTTTCCGTCCTTTGTAAGAGACTTATATGTATTAGTTTGACATTGAAACGAATAAATAAATAATATTAAACTAGATTTTGTCTACGTTTATATAGATTTTGTCAATACCTTGCTATCCCTCGGAAACAGTACCTTTTCTGAATGAAAGGTATCATGTGTCCTTCTCTGTACCTGATATACTTGATGAAACTTAGCATACAGGATGCTAAATTTCATCATGATCGGTCGAGTATTTAAAGAGTAAAATCGTATCGAACAAACAAACTTACGTTCGCATTTATAATATTAGGATCCCATGATGTTAAAATGGCATTATAGGGATAATCGGCTTTACGATCGTTGTGCTATCCAGAAATGATCTCACTGTGGTTGGATTTAGCAAATGCTTTCTCTCATGAATAAGAAAAATACAAATATAATCTGTATTCATGATAAAATAAATCAAAAAGCGTTTAACTAAACCATTTAAAGGGATATTACTATGTCAGCTCGAGTTTTATATGAAATGAATTAAGCCTTCTGAATAATATTACGCATTATATTATGATAAGTAATATCATAATATAATATGTTCAATCTCCTACTATCTAGAGGAACCTTTAGAGAGGAAAAAGAAAGACCTTAAACCATTGTCTTCAAAGTATTAAGAGCAAAAATGTGAAATAATAAGATAGGGATTTATATAGACTACAAAAAATAAACCGATGTCTTCAACTAGAACAGTTTTCCTAAAATCACTACATATCGATTGACTTAGTTATCCGGTCCCATTCAAGTGGTGTGCTTCACTTTGGGGACAAGGACATTGACTCTTTCGAATTAGATTCAGTCATCCGAATTAATGGATTTAGATAAATAATATTGTACGTTTGCTTCTAAGTCACGAGTAACCGGTACGCGAGTCCGAGTTATACTTAAGACTGCGCCGAGCGTAAGACGCGGTTGGACTGAATGACAGAGCTCGAAATTCAAATCAGCGCGCGGCCGCCATAGTATGAAGGTGAATAGTATGAATCATCATATATCATATATCATAGTATGAATGTATGAAGGATTTGAAGTGCTTTTTTGATAAATATGTATCTTTATTGTCAACCAATAACTTAAATATTTGGGACGGACACATTGTAATATAACTATTTATGTTTCGTTTCAGCTGTAAAATAGGATAGATTTCTACCGTTATAAACTAAAAATCACGTAACACGAAATTTACGTAATTTTGTAGGCGAAAATATTAATTATTTTAAGTTTTTTACACGGAGTAATTGTAAACACATTCATTGTTATGGTAAATGTATATTTTATATTAGTATTAAACAAAAAGTGTCGATGTTATTAACTTAACTGTGACCGCCTGTTTTGGCACATTTCGCTCGGCGCAGTCTTAAATCTTCTCAGGCAGCACAGCTAACTTAAGCTTGGTAATCTGTTATCTATCAATGGTTTCAAAACCACCGCACGTATCCTACAAAAAAGTAGCACTGCGCTAAGACGAACGACGCACTGGTTCTTCTGCTGACAAAATCGCGCCTCCTTCCTTTAACTCTTTATCTGCTGTATATGTAAGGTAACCTTATATCAAATCCCTCTATTCGCGGCTTTGAACAGGGATTCACAGTCATGTTCCTTACCTTTCGATATCGCACAAGCTCAGAATATAACCAAAGAACTAAAAACTAGAATATGTAACTCAAAGATACTACGTCAATATTGAATATAATGCTTATGCTAAACGGGTCTTATTCGCGATGAAGTATTTAAAAGGTAATAAATACCTATTGATTGTCCAACGTTTCGACCGACATCGGTAGTGGTCACGGGTTGTCTGGTGTGACGATGACGTCCCCGCAGTGACATGTCGCTAGTGAGTAGACGTCGTTAGTGTTGTGCATCGAAATACCGACAGTGTAAATACAAATATAAATAATAATGACCAAGGGTAGTTATCAAAACCCGCACTTCACAAAAACGCCGCTGTGCTCACACCAGTCAACTCGTGACCACGATCGACGCAAGGCGGTCTACCTTTTAAATACTTCATCGCGAGTAAGATCCGTTACCTAGTATTATATTAAATGTGTGTACAAATCGCAACAGTCTAAAAACGTTGATTTCGTCAATATTTGTGGTGTTCAACCTGTCAATGTTCGAATGCCAGAAATAATTAAAAATATATTGTGTCTGACTGCTGGTGTACCGCTGCGACAATTATTAAGTACATATGTTTCTTTCCTTATACTCAATTGAAATTAAACTACTATGTTATACGGATTTTATCGCGTTGTTTATTTGACACTTTATTATTCGCTAAAGAACACAGATTCCTACCGAGGATGCTTCGCGAGGCTATTGAAATCAAAAAACATCCTAATTTCAATAGAGAAGATGGTTGGAACCACCAGCTTGGGATCCAGTAATTCAAATAGTCAAACCCAAGAAGAAGCAAACTACAGCTAGACTTCATGATACTCTGAGCTCATTCTGCGTAAATAGAAACACCAATGATTAATTATGTTCGGGTACTTTGGAATAACGACACTGGAACATTGAGACAACTACCATCTTAGTCTCCCCGTGACCATGGCTGCTGAAAAGCAACCGAAACGTCGGGGAAAGTGTAAACTTAAATATAAATAGTTTTAATATTTTAATTAGCTTAAAAATTAGTAAAGTTTAATAGTATATAGTAGTAGTGTGACAGTTTTAAAATTTTGTAATAAAGTGTCAAATAAACAACGCTATAAAAGCCGTATAATATAGTAGTTTAATTTCAATGAATAACATTCGCGTAAACAGAAGACAATATTATATACTCAATTATCAATTATGCCCAATTATGATATTATATGTGTTGGTTGAGCAGATCCAGTCACGTTGTACTCTTACATTTATCACAGAGTATACGTGTGTGTCCTTATACCGTGCTTACCTAACATATTACGACCGGACCCCAAACCGTTTTATTTTGTTTTTTATTTTGTCCCATTGTGTATTTAGTAGTATTATGGCCTAATGGAAGCAATACCTTGTAGAAACGTGTTGTAGATTATCAGACTAGGTATTATATGGTATCATAGACCTAGGCGAATGTTTCTCGACCAGATCGGAGGCATTCTGATCAAAGGCCAAGTTAAGAGCACCTTAAACCGACGAGCGTGTATGAGGAATATGATGAAATTGAATGAAGCCAGAGAAGTGTGTCAGGATCGTAGCAATTGGAAATCCGTAGTCTCTGCCTCCCCTCTGGGAAACAGGCGTGTAACTATGTATGTATGTATTTTACAATTTTGTATAATTGATTTATATCCCTTCCGGTAGTGTACAACGGTTGTGTAACTAAATCATCGAATTGTATTGATTTATTTATATTCAAATTCAGCGATAGCTCAGTGGGGAGACCAACAGACTGCAATGCAAAGGGTGTCGGGTTCGAACCCACGTCGCGCACCTCTGACTTTCGGAAGTTATATGACTTTTCGAAATTATGTGCGTATTGATTGACAATTATCGCCTGCTCCGTGCCTCGGAGAGCACGTTAAGCCCTTGGTTCCGGCTGACATAAACATCTATGGCAGTCGTTATTGGGAAAGTCAGTACCCTCTGATATCCTGACACTGGTTTAGCCTTAGGGTATCGTTAGCCTTCGGGTTGCGGAGGTCAGGTGGCAGCCGCTCCGTGTAAAAACTGATATCCAGTCAAATCCGGTTAGACCAGAAAAGCCGACCCCAAGTGACTTGGGAATAATAAAGGCTAAGAGAGAAGATTTATATTCAATTAAGATTTTGTGATTTCGTTTTTGACACTAGGGGAAGAAATATTTTTTTGTAATATATGTTTTTTATGTGATAGGTGGCAAACGAGCAGGCGAATCGCCTGATGATAAGCGATTAGCGCCACCCATGGAGACCCGCAACACCAGAGGATTTACAAGTGCGCTGCCAGCCTTTTAAAAAGGAGTACGCTCTTTTATTGAATGTTTGTAGGTCGTATTGGTCCGAAAATACCGCAGGCGACAGTTCATTTCATAGTTTAGTTATGCGAGGCAGAAAATTTCTGAAAAACGGACGGTTGTGGACTGCCAACCATCTAAATTCTAAATGATGGGGATGGAAATTCTGTCGCGTAGGACGATGGCGAAAAGAGGCGGCAGGGATCAGTCCGAACACATTATGTTTTGTTATACATCATACTTTGTACTACCGAGTTTAGCCTTTAAATGGATTTATATTATAACTAGATTTTGCTTGTGGCTTCGCTCGCGTAAATGCAAGTTAGGTAAGGTTAGTACTCTTGTGTCTATGTCCTATGTCCCTTTCTGTTCCCCAGACAACGTGTATGTAAATTTTCATGATGATCGATCGAGTAGTTAAGGGGTGAAGCGTAACAAATAAACAAACAAACTCACATTTATAATATTAGTTAGGATTCCCATTAGTTAAGAAATTTAGATTGTTAGGAGTAGATATTACCTGCAGTCATTTAAAATAATTTTTATTCTTAATTAATGAATAATTAAATGCACCTAGCTGTTCTGTTCGCAACATAAGTGTGGACGCATAACAAACTTACAACAAATATTGTAATAACTTTTATCCGTATCGGGAATTAACACGATCATGCATTTAAACATGCACACACACACATGATAATGCATATTGCTGCATGGTAATGTTAATTCCCGTTACAAATTACGTACCTATATAACAAATATTACATATACATATCTTAACACAGAGCTAAAGTTTCAACAACATATTCTCAAATGCTGTAAAAACGCATTTAGAAACCAAAGTTTTACTCTTAGAACAGTGCATGATTTTACAAACATGAAACCGTTTATAGCCTTGTATAACGCACTGGTTAGAAGCCTGGAAAGTAACGCAGTCATCTGGTCTCTACATGAGACTAAATGTAGTCTCATGTTGGAGCGGGTACAGAATAAATTTGTATGATATTTGTACTTGCGGTACTACGGTGTATATCCGTTTTACCTATTAATGTATCCCACTCTATTCGTTTTGGGTATGGTAGGGTATGATGAGCTAAGGGTTAGGAGGGAACTAGTATTGACCTCATATATATTTGAAATATTTAGAGGAAGGATACATAACGCAGATATGCTGAGACAGGTGAATATGTGTGTCCCTGATGGGTATGTAGGGCGGCGACGCCGGCCCCGGCTACTGGCAATGCCGCGCGGCCGCACCAACCTACTGGGTGAGGCACCTCTAACGCGCGCACTGCGCTCTCTCAACCTTATAGCTGAAGAAACTGACCTATTTTATATTGCACTGAATGAATTTACAAGAGTGACATTATTTGTAAATGAAATTATTATACTAAGTATTAGACACTATCGCATTAGGTATAAACCTGTAAAGATATGTGTAATTTTGGATAAATAAATTACTTTGCAGCGTAGATATTACACCGTAAATTTCTTTATATGCCGAGCATGAATTAAACGGCCGAAGCTTGCCCGAATGAGGTTTGTAAGTCAACCTACTACTACCGTACACAAATAGTTCTTTATATGTTTTCCTCGTATCTGGTTCGCCAAATGTAGACACGCCTTATAAAGCATCTGGTTTTGGCACACACGTACGAACGTGAAAATATCTGAAGTAATCGCCTGTAGTTTTATGATTTTTCTGTATATGCCCTTATAGTTAGTTAGTTGCCTCTTGTGTTAATTTGAAGTCAAAACGATACTTAAGTGCAGTTTTCAATCTATACTAATATTATAAAGCTGAAGAGTTTGTTTTTTTTCTTTGGTTGAACGCGCTAATCTCAGGCATCACTGGTTCGAATTGAAAAATTATTTTAGAGTTGGATAGCCTATTTATCGAGGAAGGCTAAAGACTATATAACATCACGTTACCACCCACGGGTGCGGCGTAGTAACCATATACGTGAGTAAAACCGCGGACACAGCTAGTAGAAAATAAACGCTTTTCAGGGAGTGTCACTGCCTGCGCTGCAGAGATCAAACCGCAGCACTTGGTGTGGCGTAATGGCGGAATGACCACGTAAACCAAAATCATACAGTTAATTCATCTAACAGTAAACAATGAGAACCATACGTAACCATAATTACTATATTATATCTAAAGCAGTATATACTATACATACATATAGGGTGTCCCAGAATATGTGAATCAAATTTTAACGGGAGATTCCTTAGGTAAGGACCTTTTTAATGGGCAAAATAAAAAAAATATGGCATTTGTGTAAAAATAATAAATCTAAGTTTTGTTGCAAATAAGATACACCAAAATAATGTTGCGATTCCAAACCAGGACAGTTTAAAAAAAAAACGTATTTAGTTTGACGAACTAATCCTTCACAAATAATAATAGAGAAAGAAGTACCTGTAGTTGAAAGTCTGAAAAAGTCGTACTTATTTAAAAACATTTTTTTTTTTTTTTTTTTTTTTTTTACACAAATGTCAAAAATTTGTTTATAGCACCTTCGATCGTTTCTTACCTAAGGAATATTCCGTTACAATTTGATTATCATATTCTGGGACAACCTGTATATAGCAATATACGCAGGCAAATTTTCGCATACATATTTGGAAGGTATAAAAAGTTCAATATGTGAGCGTACATGGACCCTTCACCCGCCAAATACCCAAGAATTTATTGAAAACGTATAAACCTTTTCGGCTTAAGGATATAATCAAGGTATTTCCCTGAGAAGGTATTCACTTGATTGTTAAATGTAAAGATTAAAATACGGAACACGAGATTTCGCTGTAACATTTTCTTAAAAGTTATTTTAGGGACCATGTAACTCTAATAAATTATATTTTCTTTTTCTAATTGAATGGAAATACACAGAATGACATACTAAAGATTTTTAGTTTCACCAGGCCAGACGTCTTTATTTTGGTTTTTATTTCGTTGTAAATGCCATTGAATTTTGCGTATCTTTCTGCCAGACGGAAACAGACGTAGGATGTAATTATAGGCAGAGAACTAGCACACTTTTTCTGCGACTAATTAATGGCGATAGGGGTATGATCAATACAATACAATCATGCGTTCGGCAAACCCAGCAGAATTTGACCAGCATTGCTGACGCCCTATCGTATGTACGGGAGAGTCTAGCATGAAATCGAGCCGGCCGCGGCAAGAAGCGCTTGCGGAACACGGTGTTCAAGGATTGCTCTTGAAAGTATATATTGCTTTATAGGATCCCTGGGTCTATTGCACCGGGCACGCTAGACGGCGTTAAAGTTTAACGCCGTCTGCTGTAGTGCTACTGCTGGCTTGAATAATGTGTATTCTTCTTCCAATTCTATACCATCACCGCATTAGAAGGCGGTTGAATACATTATATATAACTGTATATAACCTAGGTATCGTTGCCGACCAGGTGAGGCTTTAGACACATCAATGCTGTAATTACACAATTCTTCAACTTTTACTTTTTATCGCCTGCAAGGATCAAAAATAATAATCATAATTTTATTGTATTTTGATATTTAAATACAAATTAACACTGTTGTTGCATCGTGTCTTTCGTTTGCACTTATGTTTGTCTATGGTCGTGATTCTCAAGCTCGCGTCCCGGAGCGGGAAAATATTGTTAGATTTTTCTGTTAAGAAAATTGTAGTCTAGCAAATGATTAAATTATTTGACTGGCTTATAACGTGAGACCTAAATCCAGCCAAATGCGTGCGTCATTCTAAGCAGAAGTCGAAGAAAAGAGATCTGTTACAGCAGCAAACTACATAAAGTGGTTTTTTTTTTGAGCCTTGTAACATGAATTTTAAAGCGAATTTACCAATGGTTAAATAATAAGGTTGCACAAATTGGACAGAACACAGCATGAAAGCGAGTCAAAGTAAGTTAAAAATAAAGAAATCAGAGCCGATTGAAATTCTTAAGGTATTCAAGAATTATTTAAAGCGGAATTTTAAAAGAGTTCAACAGTTCTTCGACGCTTTTATAAAAAATCTATAAAGAATTCTTATCTTAAACTTTGATCGCTAAAGAAAGAGTTATTGCCAAGTCAAAACTTTTGTAAAAAAGGTTTGTATTATTCTAGGCGAAATCTTATAGCTTCTTCATAAATTAATATTTAACTTGAGTAATAAAGCTGTACAGACATTTTATAGACACTACTGACTGAACTATCGAACACAAATCTCTGTAGAAATCTGCGTAGGTGTCATAATAGATTAAATATTAAGCAGATCTTATCACATCGCTGAAAACCTAAATCAGATTGGTTCAGTTAAGGCGGCATTATAATTCCACTTAAATTTCGTAAAAAGATTACTTCTGTACTAGAAATATTATCATTTTCTATGTCATAAGGTATTACATAACATTGAAACACTGAACACAAATCTAAGGACACCTCGCTGTGTCCGTTTAGTTGTATAACACTATAAATTCAATAGTTACACAATATAGCAGCGATAGCTCAGTGGGGAGACCAACAGACTGCAATGCAGAGGGTCTTGGTTTCGAACCCACGTCGCGCACCTCTGACTTTCGGAAGTTATATGACTTTTCGGAATTATGTGCGTATTGATTGACAATTATCGCCTGCTCCGTGCCTTGGAGAGCACGTTAAGCTGTCGGTCCCAGCTGCCATGAACGTCTATGGCAGTCGTTATTGGGAGAATGTCGACACAAAAGATCCCATTGGGTCGAAGTGTCGCCGGTCTGCACTAAGTGGCCCCCACATAAGATACATACACAGTATTTTGTCCCGAAACAGGATGGATTACATTATTCTGTTCTTTGCCGTGTGGCAATTTAACTCACAACCCCGAGCGAAATACTACATCATTCTCATTCTTATTATATTCTCTCAAGCTCTGCTTAGTTTGGGCTAGATGGTGTTGTGTGTATGTGGTAGAATATTATTATTATTATTATTATTATTCGTGCATTCAAATATTAACGCACACTAAAGTACAGAAATTTTGAAATAAGATGTTAACGATTATATCATACAAGACTAAGTTAGTCTCCCCGTGACCATGGCTGCTGAAAAGCAACCGAAACGTCGGGGATATGTAAAATTAAATTAAATCTAAATATTGAAATTAAACTGCTATATACGGATTTTATCGCGTTGTTTATTTGACACTTTACTACAAAATTTTGAAAATTGTTACTAATTTTTAAGCTAATTAAATTATTATTAAAAAAAAAAAATTACTAATAGTACTGTTTTCTGAATGAAAGGTACGCTATGTTGTATTCTGTGTCCCTGGCAACATGTATGCGAAATTTAATGATGATCGGTTAAGTAGTTAAGGCGTGGAAGCGTAACAAACAAACAAACACATTCGCATTTATAATATTAGTTAGGTTTAGGATGCAGGAATGTTATGACTAATAGTAAGTTATTTAGAAATTGAATTGTATTTTACAAAGTACCAACATCGGTTGACATTTGATTTTTTACACGTGTCGGTTCTAGTTTTTGTGTGAACCCGTGTAAGTACGTACGTACGTAAGAACGTAAGTACCAACGTTACTGAGTTGCGGTTTTCCCGAGCGTATCAAAGCCTTTAAGGCACTGTGTATATTTTGTTTGTTTGCTTATTAAGCCTGGTTGTGCTAACATTCTATTTAAATACCCAAATGTATTCTACGGTGCTCGGAAATAAATATAGAAAACAGTTATGGTTAGCCAGGTTCACTAACTACCAAACTAGCTCGTACGTGACTAATAAAATTATTTATACACTATATTTTGCCCGTGGCTTCGCTCGCATAAAAGTAATGTTTTTCTGAACGAAAGGTACACTATGTCCTTTTCTATTCGCGTGACAATGTGTATGTGAAATTTCATGATGATCGGTCGAGTAGTTAAGGCGTATCTAGTAGCGTGACAAACAAACAAACTTACATTCGTATTTATAATATTACTAGATTCTGCCTGCGGCTTCACTCGCATTAGTGTAAATTTATGTTAATATTGATTTTTAGTAGCTTATATGTTATTTTGATGTATAAACAATTATACTGTAAAGTTTTATCACAATACGTTCAGTAATTTTGCGTGAAAGAGTAACAGACATTCAACCATCCATCCTCACAAACCTTTAAAATCTCCCCGTGACAAAAAGCTAAATTTAAATATAAATAGATTTAATAATTTAATCAGCTTAAAAATTAGTAAAGTTTAATTGTAGTAGTAGTGTAACAGTTTCTAAATTATGTAATAAAGTGTCAAATAAACAACGCGATAAAATCCGTATACATACATTCATAGGTTCACGCCTGTTTCCCAGAGGGGTAGGCAGAAACTACGGATTTCCATTAGCTATGATCCTGACACACGTCTCTGGCTTCATTCACTTTCATCACATTCCTCATACACGCACGTCGGTTCAAGGTGCTCTTAACCTGGCCTTTATCCAGAACGCCTCCGATCTGATCAAGTAACGTTCGCCTAGGTCTTCCTCTTGCGACTGTTCCATTCACACAAGCCTTATAAACTTTCGTAGTCAGTCTTTCCTCGTCCATTCTTTCTATAATATTATTTATTATATAAATCCGTATAATAAAGTTTAATTTCAATAAACTTTATGATAATTGTAGGATAGTTAGAATATTCATAGACTTACGCTTGACTCTTATTCTCGAAGGGGTAGGCAGAAGTCTATCACACCTACGATACTTCAACTATATTTTACGGTCCCGTAATAGGAGCGAGTTTATTTGTCAATTACAGGGCACATTACGCGACCGTACTGATACTGAGAATTTTGGTCAAGGGGCCAATGAGGCATTCTTATTATTATACTAGGTTTTGTCCGGGACTTCACTCGTGTTATTGTAGATTATAACAAGAATTTTCTATAACTCGGGAACAATACTTTTTGTTGGATGTCCTTTATTGTACCTATGACAACGTGTATGCAAAATTTCATGACAATTGGCCTAGTAGTTTAGACTTGAAAGTGTGACAAAGGAATAAACACACATTCGCATACATATGTACCATTCGTCCGAATTCAGACTTAAAATATTTATTTTACGAAAGTCTGATCTAGATATTATTTCAAATCAAATCAAATGAAATCAAATCTTTATTTTTGCGGAATATGAGTAGGTAAAAGTTCTTACAACATTTATTTTAGTTTCATCATATTCTGCTGTCATAGCAGCATGCAAAATCAATACATCATTTTGATTAAATAAAAATATCATCAAAGAAAAGTCATTACCATTAGAGTTGTATGAAAATAAAATAAAATCAATCAATCAATAAAATAAGTCAAAGTCAAAAATCATTTATTCATTTAGGTCACAAAGTAACGTCAAAATATATAGGTTAGTGAGTTTACTAAGTTACTGAAGCTAGCTACATTTAGGTTAGTTGCTAGGTTCAGGCAAATGGTTGAGCCTATGAGAAGAAACCTGCAAGAAACTCACGGCCACCCTTTAAATCGCCAATTAAATATAATTTCAGTATTTTACAACTCAGATTAACACACACAAATACAATTCAAATCACAATTAATATACCTAATTACAGCCAATAATGAATTATATAATATTATCATTTAAATAATCATTCATAGCATAGTAGAACTTTTACTTTTTTTTTTTAACTTCGTCTTAATTTTATTTTTAAATAGTAATATGTTCGATATTTCTAGCACAGTTTTAGGGAGATGATTGTATAATCGAACAGCCATACATAATACGCTTTTATTAAGCAGGGCTGTTCTATTTCCTGGCATTCACAATTCGAGGCCTCGTCTCCTACTGTTAAGTTTAGTAAACAGATTTAGATTTTTCCTTACAAATACGACTGTTTCTAATATATATACGGATGGTAAAGTAAGAATTTTATAATTAACTAGCTTTACGCCCGCGGCGCCCACGTGAAAATCCAAATTTTCAAGTTACTAACTTCAACGGTGTAGAACTTTCATATTAAAGTTTTTCACTCCTTTCACCCCCTTCGGGGTGGAATTTCCAAAAATCCTCTCTTAGTGCTCCACTACACTCTCCAAGGAACATACATGCCAAATTTCAGCTTCTTGCGTTCAGTAGTTTCGGCTGTGCGTTGTCTGTCAGTCACTCAGTAACGGAAGAGTTTTATATACATACATATATAGATAAAATATTGTTTACATTATTTCTAGGTTAATGATGAATGACAATATAATGTATAGTTAACAAGTAGGTACTGCTAGCAGTAGATAAAACGTTCTATACCAACAAATGAGAAACGGCAATGAATTGCTGTAAATCTTAGAGTTCAAAAAACAATATATGCAAAGGTCACGTGATACCACGTGACCTTGAGGTCAGAGCTCAAAGGTCATAGTCATTTCGGGGATATATCGATTATGCTGAGTGGAATGGCGTTGACCGCGAGTCTTTAGCTCTCTTACGGTTCTTGAGTTGAAAGTTGTATAGCAGACGGACGGACAAAGCTGTTGTATGAGAGTTTTTCGAACTCTAAAAAACAGGGTTTTGAGGAAAATGCGACAAAGGTTAGTGGTGTTATTTCAATACCATTTGCGCTCACAAAAATAAAGTTTCGCAATACATATTACACAGACGTAAGTGATCGCGTAACTTTGCCCGATTAATGCGCCACACTCGTCCATCCATCATCCATATGGATTTTATATGGAGTTCAACAGATTTCGTGTTTAGGGGATATTCAATCATCATATATGTCGTATGAACTACTAAAATATTCTACTAACATCAATTGTCTACAATCAATCTGTGGTTAAACAAATATTTGTTCCTTAGACGGGTCGTTCAGTCACTATTATGACATTATTATGAAGCCCTGGTATTAGCTAAACACAAAACAATAATTTTTTTTTTTGTGAACTTTGTCACGTCGATCGCTTGCGGCATGGCGGCCGCGCACGAGTCGAGTGGTGGAGGTACTCCTCTCTAGATCACTCCTTCGGTGCCGGCAGTGGCCGCGCTATTTAAGAGGACCGCGCCCGAGACGCTGGCCCCTTCCGCTGCGCTGCCGTGTCGAAGTTAAGTTGTCCTTTCTACCCAGGACCACGTAACATAGCCTACCACGAACCACGCCCTGTTTTTCAATCTAACTTCTAGTCATTATTGTTTGCTATAAGTGTTTATATACTAGTACAAATTGTTATCTATATATATAAAACTCTTCCGTTACTGAGTGACTGACAGACAACGCACAGCCGTGTATGTTCCTTGGAGAGTGTAAGGGAGCACTAAGAGAGGATTTGGAAATTCCACCCTCAAGGGGGTAAAAGGGGTGAAACCCGATATTCACACGGGAACGGGACTTACGCGGGTGAAACCGCGGGAAAACTGCTAGTCAAATATAAAATATTTTGGTCGTTTAGAGTATTGTTTAAATTACGTGGGGCGCCAGTGTAACGTTTATCCTGTTCAACCTGCTTTAGAGGCGTGGTTGTCTTAGGAAGTGAACTAAGCGGAGATAATTTAAACAATACAACAATCACTCCCCGTGATATATAATAATAATAATAATAATATCAGCCCTGTATTAAACTATCCCACTGCTGGGCACGGGCCTCTTCGTAGTCCACGACGATGACCCAATGCGGGTTAGCGGACGTCACGTATCATTGAGAATATTAGGGAAATCTCTCAGACATGCAGATTCCCTGGCGATGTTTTCCTACATCGTTTATACCGGGATTGTATGGGCTCGGCATAACCAAAATCCTTAACTTATGGCAGCTATATCAAGTCTACACACAGCTTACTATAAAGATATATAAATGAATATATTATGTAATTGACTTGCAATCCATTACGAGTAATTCGATTATCGTGTAGCGCTATCACATAGACTCTGAGGTCATTATAACAATGTAGTAGTCTGGTATCTAGATCTCATCGTATCTATTAATTACGATATAGACTGTAGGGGCGATACAATGATGTGAGGTGGAAGAAATGATGGTCACATTGATACATACTTTCTTTACTGGTATCGGAAACTTATAATAGATATACAAAAATAAACTACATGATTAGGTACGCGACCTAGTGTTATCAAGTTACACTTCCGGCCTCACATTTACTGCTAGTTCGGGTACATCTTAACCAATTATGTACATTAAAACCTATTATCGTTTTATAATTTAATTAATAATTTTATAATCAATAATCTAAATAGTTATTTCATATTTCTTTATTAAGTATAAAGATTATATTTATTAGCTTGGCGCCTTCCGCTTGTCAGCTTCCGGCGTGATTAATAAATAGTACGTATTGTTACTGATCTCTGTACTTTTTTTACAATATGTCGAATAATCAATCCTATAATCATTTTGTTTTACTATGTATAATATAATGATAAAGCTATTAGATTCTTACTGATTTTGGGTTAGGCATAATTTTGTCACACCGGCGCCTCTGCTTCCGGTGTAATAAATCCTTAATGTTACATAATCCTGTATTATTAAATAATAATTGTATGTAAATAATCATCAGAATAATTAAGATAAACAATGTTTAATATTAACTATTGAGTTTGTGAATTTAGTATTAAATTAGGTCAAATGTTTGTATAAATACCGGCGGTTAGAATATTTTGGGGACATTTTGGGATATTCTAAGCGTTGAAACGTGCATTCAAGATAATATAAGTGCTTTTCTGTACAACTTGTGTCTTCATTGTCGCCGCCACCCTGACTATTCACCTTTTTACACTAGCTGAGCGGGTGTGGGGAGACGACTGCTGCGCTGCGCACACACCTCGCGCCTTGTATATAAATTTCTAGCGTCAGCAACCGCTACACGCTTGATGATTGAACTGGGAATCAGGTTTACAAAGCTATGTTGATTACTAGCTTCAGTATTGGGATTCACTTTTAATAGGGTACTATAATATTAAAGGCGTCTCTCATATTTCGCCTTTTTGTTATTCGAGTCTTAGAGCTCTAGCCTATCAATCTAAGCCTAACTGTCATAAGCTGTAAATAGATAGCACCAATTAAAAATTAAGTTGCTTGATAACTTTAGACTTTGAGATATCCACCACCTTAGTCTCCCCGTGAACATGACTGTTCTAAACCAATCGAAACGTCGGGGAAAGTGTAAGCTTAAATCTAAATAGTTTTAGTAATTTAAATAGTAGTAAAGTTTAACAGTAGTAGTTTAATAATAATATCAGCCCTGTATTAAACTATCCCACTGCTGGGCACGGGCCTCTTCTCAGTGTGAGAAGGGTTAGGCCATAGTCCACCACGCTGGCCTAGTGCGGATTGGCAGAGTTCACATATCTTCGAGGACATTATGAAGAACTCACAGACATGCAGGTTTCCTCACGATATTTTCCTTCACAGTTAATGCGAGCGATAATTTACTATTTAATACGCACATAACTTCGAAAAGTCAGAGATGCGTGCTTTGGGATCAAACTCGAGACCTCTGCGTGGCAGTCCAACGGGACTGCCACGCAGAGGTCTCGAGTTTATTAATATTAAAATAATTCCGTAAGCAGCGATAGCCTAGTGGGAAACCGTTGTTTCGCACTAGGCTATCGCTGCTTACGGAATTATTTTAATATTTGCAAAATTATGTAACAGTAATGTTTTTAAATAAACATCGCGATAAAATCTGTATAAAGTAGTTTATTTTCAATGATAACTTTTATCTGATGATGTCAGTCTTTATTGCACTTATTTGTCATGTGTTATTTGAATTGTCGGCGTCGATGGCGTAGTGGTTTGGGTAACCGACTGCCACGCCTGAGGTCGCGATTTCGATTCCCGCACAAGTCAAACATTTTTGTTCATGAACATGAATGTTTGTCTTGGTCTGGGTGTTTCTATGTATAATATGCATGTAATTACAAAAAAAAAAGTATTTATGTATGTTTATCCATTGTCTAGTACCCATAGTGCAAGCTCTGCTTTGGGCTAGATGGTGTTGCGTCTATGTGATAGAATATTATTATTATTATTAATTGATAAACTAAGATTTCTATAAAAGTGTGGCTATACTAATAATAATGTACCTTTTATAGCTTCGATTATATTATGCAATGTGTAAAATGTAAGTATAAAGTTGTCTTCATTCCTGTCCACAAAAAGGGTTCTGTTTTTTCCTTGTTTGGTCGTTTTATACCAATGTTTTCAAAAAATAACTCAACAATTGTGCATGAGTTCTACATATATGTTATATACCTTTTTCTTATCTATTTAGCATACCGCAGGCTCGAAAGGTTATCAATACATGTAGGTCCTTTTTGGAGATACTTTTTACACAACATATCAGCCAACGATTTGAATATATGAATACTTTGGATACACAGCGCTCGAAATATTTTACGTAGTATCACGCCTTTTCTTACAATTTACGTATTTCCTTTAATATGCTTATATTAAAATCTAATACTTTGCTTTGACTCCAAACTTATAGTCAGGATGCGTAACCCATAGCTCTTAGTACTCAATAAAACGAAATATTTCAACGGAGTTTTATACATGCATTTATTCTTAAGTGTGTGTATGCATATATATTGAATTTAAAGGCTGGATTAGTCTATAATTTAATGAATGCATCTAAGGTACGTACCTACTAATTTCATAGGTATTTAGAAATATAGTTATATCAACTTACACAAGTGTGAGTCGGCTGTTAGCACATAACGTTCAAATACATGGAAACAAAACGCGGCTTACTTGATTTAAGCTATCAATACGAATACTGCTGCATGTATATCGACTGCATAACTAAATTTGCTTATTTCTTGAAAACTTTGCCTGACATAGACATTTTATTTTTCTGTGGAAAGTTATATCAATTCAAATTTCATATTTTGCGTTTTGCTCTTTTGTAAGATAAGGGAATAAACATATTTTTTATATTATTAATTACAAGGCGAAAACTTTAAATAAAATAAAATATCATAGTGCGCAAAAAAGTATTTTGATACGGTAGCCCATTTGACTTTGTAATATCACTTTGCATTTTTAATATTTCATTTTTATATTTCCTACTGATTTTGAAACATATTTCTTTTCATTTGGAATAGTTCGGTAGTTTTATAATTATTATTTCGTACTGAGGGCCCGGTAAAGACCAATATTTAATAAAAGAATCCTCTTTGATCAAAATTGGTCATTAGCGATTATAGACAGAGAGATGGAAGGAGAGCGGGGAGGGAGGGCTTATAATAACAAAAATAATAATTATATATCCAAATTTAAGTTCTTTGCATTAATAATCGTAGTTGCTGTGATAAAGTAGCTGTGATACACACGGGCACGGACAAAATCACACGCTAAGGGTGTCGTTTTTACTATTTTAGTAAGGAATCGCATTTAGATGTTTTAAGAAAACTTTGACTATGCTTGAAGATAGAACAATATTCATTAAGCTTCTTTAAATGGCAAGTAAATTAAATGCTCTTTCTTCTTTTTATTAAACACAACTTTCGCACCCTAGTTCGTTAACATTCATGAAATATGTACCTATATGGGTCATTTGATTAGGTAAAATTTCATGTTCATATTATACGTTCGATAAATGTATTTTATGTATAAAATTGAGACCTAAGAGCGTCGGCTAATTAATACAAGAGCACGCAAAATTTTCAATAACGATTCACTGGCCGGTTGTTACTAAAGTAGTATATTTGAATTTAGTTCCGCTTAACATTTTGAGTGCCTCGCTTTGAAACTAGCGAGTATGCATACGTTGTCAATCTGCATATAACACAAAACTAAAGTAGGGCAGTTATTTTTTAAATTTAAATATAATTATTGTATTAAAGATTCAGAAATCTAGAAGTCGACATCAACCTCGTAGTGCACTCGTAGACGTCAATTTATTTAGAGAATCCAAACCAATATTATAAATGCGAATGTGAGTTTGTTTGTTACGCTTTCACGCCTTAACTACTCAACAGAAAACATAGACTAACTTTTCACCGAGGAAAAGGTTCTGTTGCCGGATAGCAGTTTATTTATATAATCTAGATTAACCCAAGGGAAGCCATGGGCAAAATCTATTATAAAATAAATATAGAATACATGTAATAGATTGATAATTAAATATTATCAGAGTTGATATATGCCCATGAGCGGGAGAGGGAGCGCTTAAACCCTCTCCCCAACCGCAGAACCGGGCGCCGAAGGGCGCGAGATGACCTCCAGCCACCTTGAAGTTTGACCTGGGGGTGGTGGGCTGCGCGGGCCTGCTCGCCACCCGATCAGCACCAGGTCCGAGAGGCGGCGTGCGTGTTCCCACGCGCGCCTCTGAGTCGTGTTTTTGTTCCCCCACAATGGGGACAGTAGAGGAAGTGTCTCATGTAGTGGTCTACCGTTTAACACGGCGGACCGAAACCTCGGCGGGGTCGCGATTGCATGTCAAAGCGATTCGCGCGGCCCCGCCGTCTACGGTTATGTTGAGGAACACCGTGGTAGGTTTAGTCGGTATTACCGGGGTATCTTTCCCCCGGTGAGCCCGACATAACCTCTCCGTCGCCCCGCGGAGAGGTATGAGTCAAAGCAAACGCCACGTAAAAAAAGAAAATGCGCATACTATCATAATTATATTATTTAGCGGCGAGCGTACTGTGCAATCTACATCCGAGGACAATAGGTTAATGAAACAATACAATAGTCTTTGAACTTTCAAGAAGCGAACACAAAAATTACGGCTAAAATCTATTATTTCATGTCGCTTTTCACGTAACCATTTATATCGCAGTTTATTCAGGATCACGATTAACTTATATATAAAACATATGTTAATTAAAAATAGATATATATCTTTAGGCTATTAATAATAATAGCATAGCATTTACGAAAGCGTAAAAATGCAATTTAGATAAAAGAGAGCTACGCCATGCGAGATACTACAATATTACAAGTCGCGCAGAACTATTTAGATGTCTTGCGTTTCAAAGCCGGTAGAACAATGCAAAGAGACGCTATCTAATACTGATGTTTCAGTAGCTTTGCTTGTTCGCAACCGTTAACCCGTTGTTTGGATTGATGTAAAATATGTCGTCTACTGTCCTTATTATGGTTGTATTAAGAAGAATCTCAAAAAAAACTTTCACAAGAATCTCAAAAAAATCTTTCACATTATAAAAGAACGTATCACCAAGCTTCAAAAGTGATATTTTACATTTATCCTGATCTAATTAATATCGGCAAAGCTAGAAGTAATTTTTTATGATTCAACCATGTTGAAATGTAGGTATTTCAATTATAATGAAATGTAGTTATTTACAAGATCAATTGTTTTAAAAAAGGCTGGCAAGTATCAAGATTATTATTAAATTGAATGTTAAATCTTGAATGCCTTTCATTCGTTATAATTATTTATATGGTGGCTTACCTACATACAAAGAAATTCTTCACTTAAAAGGAAGTTTATGGATAATTTAATTAAACAAAGTTAATAAAATCGTCAACACGAAATTATGACTGCGTTCTTCTATAAGATGTGAAAATAATTTTATAATAAATTTATCAGGACATCAAAGGTTATCGATTCCCCTACGTAAATTTAAAGGTAAAATTTTAGTCACTTCACTCCTAATAAACTAACGTAGCTAAATGTTATATGCTTTTATTACCTTGAATACTGGATACCAATTTGAGTAACTTTGAGTAGTTTATGACTACTTGAAGTTTTATTGATATCGTGTAACCTTGGAGACGTAGAATATTGTTACGTGCTGGATTCGACGGATAAGAATATAAAGAATATTACCGACTAAAACACGTTTTATTCAAACACACAATTAAATTTAAAACACAACAAACACTATACCACACTTTTTCACTGTACTGCTTCAAACTCCGTAATATTTCCGCTTCCGTTCGCTTCGATGAACACTTAACCGCTTACGATTGTAAACTGACTCGGCGGTGCGCGTGCGCCCTATTTATACGCGGGTAAAGCGTTTCTAGAGTTTTCTAGTAACGCTAAACTCGGTATGTAAACAGTACGATGTTTCGAGAAAGTACCAGCGTGATCTCTATGATTCTCGTACCGTAGTACGTAGTTCCGTAAGATGTCAATAGATGGCGGTGTAAATTATTAGACGGAACTGCCGAGTCTTTCCCACAATGCCGAGAGATGTCACTGGGCGTAACAATATTATTAGTTATATAACATGTTTGTTCAAGGATATTGTATCCTTAACAAACATGTTTCATTAACAAATTTTCTTGTACAAAATACCTGTCTTTTTCAAATATTGTTTTAATCACATATTTATATATGTGATATAATAATGTGCCCTGTATTTAACTGTCTTACTGCTGGGCACGGGCCTCTTCTCAGTGTTATAAGGATTAGACCAAAGTCTACCACGCTGGCCTAGTCCGGGTTGGCAGATTACTAATTGGGTAATTTATTATTCAAGAACATCATGGAGAGCTCTCAGATATCCAGCTTTCCTCACGATGTTTTTCTTTCACCGTTAATGCGCATGCGACAATTAACTATTTAATAAGCACATAACTTCGAATGGTGAGAGGTGCGTGCATTGGGATCAAACTCAAGACCTCTGCGTGGCAGTCCAACGATCTCCCACTAGGCTATCGCTGATTAATCAATTAATGTATGTATGTTACTGCCTACATGCACCGAAATCATGCAGGCTCTGCGAGAATACCAGCGTTGTGGATATACTGCAACATGGCTGACGAAGGACCTTATTTGTTCTTCTTATACATATTGGTTGTGTTTCCTGTTACCTCATGAGCGTGGAACAAATAAAATAACTTTTCTTTCTTTCTTTCTTATCACATACCTAAACATTTAAATATTGAAGTGACTTAGTGTATTTCAAGTTACTTAAATGTAGAATATGTATTGATTTACACATTTTGCACAGCGCATACCTCTTAACTAACTGTAAAAACCCTACTTATGGCCGAAACGAAAAGCATGGTTATTTATTAGCTGCAATCTACTGTAGTAAAGAGACACTATCACAGTCTGGCTGTTCCAGACTAACGTGTGGCAGTATACCCCGCGGCCGTATCATACCTCTACTGTAAATTTATTTAGCCAAGTTCGTTCAACCTTCATATACTAGAGGCATTTTAGCGTAGTCGGATAGCTCTACGAGAATATTGAAATTAAACTGCTATATACGGATTTTATCGCGTTGTTTATTTGACACTTTATTACAAAATTTTGAAAATTGTTACACTACTACTACTATTAAACTTTTACTAATTTTTAAGCTAATTAAATTATTATTAAACTATTTAGATTTAATTTATTTTTATTTTACACTTTCCCCGACGTTTCGGTTGCTTTTCAGCAGCCATGGTCACGGGGAGACTAAGATGGCAGTTGTCTCAATGTTCCAGTGTAGTTATTTCAAAGTACCCGAACATAATTTAATCATTGGTGTTTCTATTTACGCAGAATGAGCTCAAAGTATCATGAAGTCTAGCTGTGGTTTGCTTCTTCTTGGGTTTGACTATTTTTATTACTGGATCCCAAGCTGGTGGTACATTCCAACCATCTTCTCTATTAAAATTAGGATGTTTTTTGATTTCAATAGCCTCGCGAAGCATCCTTGGTAGGAATCGATGTTCTTTAGCGAGAATCTGTGGTTTGTCAAATCTCAGGTAGTGGTTGGTCCCCTGTTGCACATGTTCACACACATGTACATGTATATAGCAGTTTAATTTCAATGAATAATATTCGCGTAAATAGAAGACAATATTATCTACGAGAATACTTGTAATTTATAACTCAAATTACTTTTAAAAGGCATCTTGGCGTCTAGAATTTTCACTGGTGTTTATATGTTAGCCTTTAGAAACACAAATGTTAAGCAGCGAGCACTAATATGACCCTAATGGGAAAATGATAGACTGCCACGCAGAGGTCTCGAGTTCTACATAAGGCGAATTTATGTGCGTATTAAATAGTTAATTTTATCGCTCGCTTTAACGGTAAGGAAAAACATCGTGACGAAAGTGTCTGAGAGCTCTCGATAATGTTCTCGAAGATATGTGAAGGTCAACTCGCCAGCGTGGTGGACTATGGCCTAACCGTTTTCACACTGAGAACAGGCCCATACCCCCAGTAAGACAGTTTAAATTAGGGTTGATATTATTATTATTACACATTAGACTTCAAAGCTTTATGAAGATATTACCGATTAATACCTGTTTATCTGCAGAAGCAAGACTTTGTATAAGCTGCTTAAAAACATAGCCGTGTTTGCAGCAGCCTCGCGTTTAATCTTCTGTGATGGCTTTAAACACTCAGCTATATTGTTTTTACTTACTTAGCGTCATGCTGGTAGTGTTTCAACTTGTTCAGCTCGTAGTTCGTGTTAAATGTGGTGTGCTTGACTCCAGATAGTCTCGCGTTAATCATCTGGCCGGGGTACTGTCTGGCCCGCGTAAATAACGCTGTAAAACAGAGTACATTTATGTATTAAAGAACGTTCTTGATACTCTACATACAGACGTTGCGTACGTATGCAACGTCTGTATGTAGAGTATAAATTCTAATACGTGTGTAGACAAAAATACTACTGTCAATTATAATGACTTTAGGTTTTGGCCGCGGCTTCGATCGCTTTAATGTAAATCTCTCGGAAACAATACTTTTTCCCGGATGGTAGAAACCTTGAATCTGACCTTTTCTGTACTTGTAACGAAGGGTATGCGAAATTTTATGATGATCGGTTCAGTAATTAAGGTGTGAAAGCAAACACACAAACTGACAAACTCATATTCGTATTCATAATATTACTAGTTAGGCAGTCGCATAACCTAGGAATATTAATAAAAACGTTTGACCATAGCATTATAATGATTTCTTTCATCTGCTAGTATAGATAAGTGCTATACTAAGGTACTTAACCGGATAATTGTAATACGCAATGATTTTAGGCTTAACTTTAAGTACTACAAACGTACATTATATACAGTAGGTACATACAAGAATAAAATCTAGGTAAGTGTATAAACATTACCTACTATAATTAGTTGCACTATAATATTGTCTTCTGTTTACGCGAATATTATTCATTGAAATTAAACTACTATATACGGATTTTATCGCATTGTTTATTTGACACTTTATTACATAATTTTGAAAAACTGTTACACTACTTTTATAGTAGTTTTGTAGTAGTTGCACTATTATAGTAAATTGGAATGATGAGTAAGGTTGAAGAGACGCAGTAAATAGAGTTAGGTACTAACTTGAACGTATACCGATTCCTAGAATCACGGCAACGATTAAATTCGACGGCATTTCTGAAATGAGAAAACACATTTTGTATCGATATACAGCAAGAGGAACGTTTTGTAATAGTTGGCATAACAACTAAACTGTAGCGACAATAGGGACAAAAAACTATGTGATCTACTGATGGATGTGTCGAGTCCGGGATTTCTTTGTGTGTAAAGTGCAGCGCGATATAAGCATGTTAGGTAAACTAACTGGGAATTGTACCTAACCCGAATTGGACTTATCGCGATCTGAAGTATCTGGACTAAACCCGCTTAAAAGTAAAAATTTGGCTGTTATTTTCAATAAACGTGGTATATTCCAGAATGTAATGTAAATACCAAGGATGCTAACTGTATCCTTTCAGAGTAATAGTAAAAAAATTGCGTACTATTCTCAACTATAAAATATATTTTCTTCAAGCCGACGTTTCATTTCCGACAGACAATGATTTTTGTACTTCGAATTTAAGGAAAGTAAGTTCCTTACGAGCTCAAATTTTCAAGTAAACGAAGTATGATGATGAGGGTTGTTTTTGCACGGCTTGCACAATCCAATCTAACTGAATGCTTATCTATACTTTATAAAGCTAAAGAGTTTGTTTGTTCGTAAGCAATAATTTTAGGAACTAGTGCAATCTGCTATAGGAATGCTTATTGCATCTAGGGTGATGAAAGGAAGACTTTGTGTGACATTACGCTATGGGGGCGAAGCTATAACCATACCATTTCACATGGGTGGACCAGCTTGGTCAGCAACATAAGTAGCTGAACTTTGAACAGACTGCGCCGAGCGAAATGTGCCAAAACAGTCGGTCACAGTTAAGTTGATGAAATCAACAATTTTTGTTTAATACAAATATAAAATATTCATTTACCATAACAATGAATGTGTTTACAATTACTCAGTGTAAAAACTTAAAATATTAATATTTTCGCCTACAACATTACATAAATTTGCACGAAAAATACAAAAACGTAAGCTCGTGTTACGTAATTTTGATATTATAACAGTATAAATCTATCTTATTTTACAGCTTAAAGGAAACATAAATAACAATTTGTCCGTCCCAAATATTTAAGTTATTGGTTGACAATAAAGATACATATTTATCAAAAAAGCACTTCAAATCCTCCATACAATTTTACTATGGCGGCCGTGCGCCGATTTGAATCTCGAGCTCTGTCATTCAGTCCAACCGCGTCTTACGCTCGGCGCAGTCTTAACTACCTACATATATTGTAAAGGTTTTTATGAAATAAAAGTCCTAAATATTATTCTGTATTTTTGTTTTAACTATGGTTAAAATAACTCTCTTTTACTTTTTATTTTACTACTGCTATTAAAACTAAATTTGTTATAATTTTAAAAGATAGAGGCAATAGAAATCTTACAAGTGTGTATCGACTTATGTTGCTGACTGTATAGCTGTACACATATATAATAAGCTAAGAATATAAATAATATTACTTTTTATCATGTGAGTAATACAAAACAAGTGCATTTTTAAAATAGTAGATAAATAAATTAATTTAATTTAAAGTTGGTGAAGTTAGAATTAGGTAAGCAAACTTTAAAGGATCATGATTGTCCGGTTTCCGTGTTTAATTTCCTTTTGTGTCACGAAAGCAATGCGATGAAGAAGATCAAACAGATAAGCTAAATTGTAATTTGAAAGTTATATAGGCAAGAGCTGCTTGCATAATTATATAAAACATTCTTTAATTTAACAATGAGACATTTTTAAATAATTGTGAAACTTGTTTACAAAATACTCACGATTAATATATTTTTGTTTTATATAACTGTTTCGCTTATAAAATTCTTGCGTATATGTATGTTTCCACATTTTTGCCAACTACGGTATTAAGTCTCACGAAATATGTGACAAGCCTAGTGGGCAAAATTATACACTTGATGCTGCCACCAAGAATGAATTACTTAACAGAAAACTACAATCACGCTTTGTCCAGCCTAGAAATCAAAACCGAGAGACCTCGTATTTAATATTGCTGCACCATCGAGCGTTTTAATACTCGTAACTCAACGGTTGCACCATTAAGTTAATACGTAGTATGTAATAACACAATGTGTGCAACAGACTTTCCAAGAACACTTTAAACATAAATATTTACGCAAAATTTAAATGAAACCTATTAACTCAATAAATTACTTCATCTGTATTTAATTTTAATCCGTTATGATATCATTTAAATGTTTCTATTTCCTTTTATTTAGTTATCTTCTCAACAATCTAAATACGTAAATGAGATTGGATTCGCATACCGTCAGAGGCTGACTGTTACAATCGAACGCTTGCGATAATATCGAAACAATGTAAAGAAATTAAGTAAATATTTAAATCTTCTCTTGGAAGCGAAATTAAACACGAAAATAATTTTCTAGAAAATTAGAGTCGTTCAGTAAATAGAATTGAAGTTTAGTTAAGCTTTATTACATCCAATGAAATGTCTTCTTCTCCCTAGCCTTTATTATTCCCAAGGCACTTGGGGTCGGCTTTTCTAGTCTAACCGGATTTGACTGGATATCAGTTTTTACACGGAGCGGCTGCCACCTGACCTCCGCAACCCGAAGGCTAACGATACCCTAAGGCTAGACTAGTGTCAGGATATTAGAGGGTAATGACTTTTCCAATAACGACTGCCATAGGTGTTCATGGCAGCCGGAACCGACGGCTTAACGTGCTCTTCGAAGCACGGAGCAGGCGATAATTGTCAATATGATACATGTCACATAATTTCGAAAAGTTATATAACTTCCGAAAGTCAGAGGTGCGCGACGTGGGTTCGAACCCGAGACCCTCTGCATTGCAGTCTGTTGGTCTCCCCACTGAGCTCACTGCTTCCTTTACATACAATGATATGTATTTACTACTATATTTTGCCCGTGGTTTCGTTCGCGTAAATGTAGGTTAGTTTAGATTAGTGACAGTACTTTTTTCTGGAGAAACGGTACCCTATGTCCTTTTCTGTTTCCCTGACAACGTGTATGCGAAATTTCATGATGATCGGTCGTCTAGTTACGGCGTGAAAGCGTAACAAACAAACAAACAAACTCACATTCGCATTTATAATATTAGTTTGGATAGAAAGTCATCTAAACAAATACATATATTGTCTAACAAATGTGACATATTAAAATTTAAACTATTTTGTACGGACATTATAAAGGATTATGTAAAAATATAAGCAGCGATAGCCCAGTGGGGAGACCAACAGACTGGGTCTCGGATTCGAACCCACGTCGCGCACCTCTGACTTTCGGAAGTTATATGACTTTTCGAAATTATGTGCGTATTGATTGACAATTATCGCCTGCTCCGTGCCACGGAGAGCAGGTTAAGCCGTCGGTCCCGGCTGCCATGAACATCTATGGCAGTCGTTATTGGGAAGTCAGTGCCCTATAATATCCTGACACTGGTCTAGCCTTAGGGTATCGTTAGCCTTCGGGTTGCGGAGGTCAGGTGGCAGCTGCTCCGTGTAAAAACTGATATCCAGTCAAATCCGGTTAGACTAGAAAAGCCGATCTCAAGTGACTTGGGAATAATAAAGGCTAGGGAGAAGAAGATAAAGGATTATATAAAAAATTCATTAAATGCGTAAAATCCGTATAAAATAGTTTAATTTCAATGAATAACATTCGCGTAAACAGAAGACAATATTACTTTGAAACTATTCAAACTATTTATATTAAAACTTTCCCCTACGTTACGACTGCTTTTCAGCAGACAAGCCTACGAGGAAAGAGTTTTCCCGCGAACATATCCATTAAAATCCGTCGCGTTTAATAAATAAAATTCGGTTTTAGTAACTGAATTTAAAATATATACACAGTAATCATTTGAAATTTAAATTTCCTCTCACTTGCTTTGTTGAATGGCAACAAGTAAATACACACAACAACATAACAGTATAACTTCAAGTAATTTTAAGGGATTGTGTATTACTGTGTGACCATAATGATCAAACACATTCTTCATTTAGATTTCTATGTAATTGTTTAGTTAAAATATTAAATATTATTTATACTCGAAATCATCTGCAGGCGATAAATGCGATCTTCGTAATTAATTTGAATATTGCATAATTATTTTTTTTTTTTTAAGTTGTTTTACTAACTATATAATGGGCCTAAAAAAAAGAGACTGAAATAAAGAGATTTTATTTTTAGATTTTATTTTTTTTATTTTTATAATTTATTGGTTAGGATCCTTGAGGCTTGTTTATTTCGATGAATTTTGGTTTTCTGATCATAATAAATAGATTTTATGCTTTATCAATAAGAATTAAATGAAAAGTCAGTTCTAGGATTCAAGGAATCAACGTGGAAATGTAATATTAAAGGCAGGTGACGGAACGAAGGTAGAATTACAAAAATTAGCATATTATATTGCTCTCCGTATTTTATAACACATATCCAACGGTTCACGCGGGTGTGTATAAATAACCTGCTGCAGAGATTATTATGTATGCGCGTCCAATATCCTTGGCTACTAAATTTATTTATTTTTTAATAAAAGCTTCCCTAAGGATTGAGCAGAATGGTCTTCCACCCTGATTTCACTTACTTTGTTTAAATTTCACGTTACATGGTCCATATTGCCGACAACCGTACACATTTCGCGCCTCTACTAAAAATAATAATATGAAAACATTATTTCAAATTTGCATAGCTTACAAATTCATATATCTACATACTAATTCATCATAACAAATAATCAAAATATAAATAAAACTAATAAAGTAATAAACATTATAAAATATTGAATTATATATATATATATTTTTTTTTTTTATTGCTATTGGTGGCAGACGAGCATGTGGCCCACCTGATGGAAAGTGGTAACCGCTGCTCATGGACTTCAGCAATGTCAGGACACAGCAAAATCGCTGCCTACCGTGAAAGAAGAATTCTCTTTAAACCTCGTTTGAAGAAGGACATATCATAGCGCTCGGGAAACACCGAAGCAGGCAGTTCATTCCAGAGCTTGCACGTACGTGGGAGAAATGATCGCTGAAAGATTTCGCTTAATTACAAAATAAGAATAAAACAAACTAAAATAAATTAAATAACATTTGGAATCATAATTATTGATAGGTATTTTATTATAATTACTCAACTCCGGCGGGTACACACATGCATATGTGCCTAATGTGCCAGAAAGGGACTATCGTATTTTGCAGATAACACTTTTAGAATACTGTTAGGACTCACCGGTACCTTACTCATCAGAGACGCAGCTCTTTTGCGCATAATAGCATAAAAGTCGTCAGTATTTGCTATCATGAACATACCTGACGCGCTGCAGTAACAGGGTAAAACCAACAGTACCCTAAAAGCGTTATTATATTGAACACGTAGGGCGTCGTAGGCTCAACGCGTATATTTCACCCATAGGCTACATGTGTAAAACGATGTGCAGAACGCTTTGAACAATGTGATTTTCACATGATCACTGCAACGTGAAAACCTAAGAACTAGCATATTGCATCGGACCGACAGCACCCTACGTTCCCTCTTCATATCAGCGTCATGTCGTTAAGCTATGTCAGAGGCCTACGGGCGGCTTGAACAACTCTTCACAACAGGTTGGCCACTAACCACACGAAAAGAAGATGAAGAAGAAGCGTCATCTAGGAGATTCTCCGATAGCACATGGCCTAAGTATTTGACCTGAGTCACGCGTCTAAGGGGCATATCATTCAAAATTACACTGGGCAAGTCTAAAAGTAAATTATTTTTCCGTCCAAACACCATAAACTCATTCCTTTTCACATTATATATGAGTCCATGAGAAACAGCATAAATCTCACATATTATAATAAATTTTCAAGCCAAGCTGATTGAGGGACCAAGCAGCACCATGTCATCTGCATAAGTCTAACTATAACGCTATACAATATAACATACAGACGCGCAACGCCTTTAGAGAATCACGAGTCAGTTGAGTGACACGCATTCGTCGCGATACATGGGTTTGTTTACTTTATTAATCTCCGAGTCTTCTTCGAAGAGGTTAATGAAAGCACTATGTGGGTCTGTGTGTCTGTCTGTTAGTGACAGTTTGTTAGTGACAGGTATACCTCTGGAACTACTGGACAGATTGACTTGTAGCTTGGTGTGCATACCTCAGTCAAGTTTGAATATGGGCCCTGTGGGTCAAAATACCCCCGAGATATAGGGGTCACAAGGTCATAAGGTCAGGGGATATCCACCAACAGAGTTATTTGGAAGTCCAAGGGAGAGGCTTTTACCCAGCAGCAGGACATTACAAAAAGCTGGTGAAAAATATACCAAAAAAACGAAGAATGAAGCATGAAGACGAAGTGGTTGAATCCTGGGATTTTACACCCATGCCGTTAGAGTTCGAAAATACTCTTATACAACAGTTTTGCCCGTCCGTCCCTCTGTCTGTTATACAACTTTCAACTCAAGAACCGTAAGAGCTAGAGACTCGCGGTCAACGCCATTCGACTCATCATGGTCGATATACCCCGAACTGACTATGACCTTTGACCTCTGACTTCAAGGTCACGTGGTATCACGTGACCTTTGCATATTACTTGCACCATTTTTTCGAACTCTTAAGATTTACGGCAATTCATTGCCGATTCTCACTTGTCAGGTTACCGGAGGCGCAGAAGTAGTGAGTGCGGCGGTCTTGGGTTCGATCCTCGGAACAGGCAAAATGTTATCGGGTTTTTCTGTAATGAAATTCTTAGTTGTAACATGGAGTCGGGAACTGTGGCTAGTAAAGTGCAATTGGTTCAACTTAGAGTTCCCTATTATGTGGAACCTTAAGGCAAAAAGTGGGTGTAATACAACCCTGTCTATTAACTGAGAACTTAGACTGCATAAATACCGTAGTGATTTAAGTGCTCGCCTCGCCACTGCCACTACGCCGAGTGCTGTGGGTTCGAATCCTACACGAAACAAAAAAAATTGTGATCCACAAATGTTTGCTCCGAGTCAGGGTGTACTGTGTCCGTTGTTTGAATGTTTGTTAAAAATATTCCTAGTGTGAGAGTTGTCTTTTAATAAAAAATATATTAACACTTTATCATCTCCGAGGATATCTTATCTTATGTGGGGGCCAGTCAGTGCAGACCGGCGACACTTCGACCCAGTGGGATCTTTTGTATCGACACTCTCCCAATAACGACTGCCATAGATGTTAATGGCACCCGGGACCAATGGCTTAACGTGCTCTCCGAGGCACGGAGCAGGCGATAATTTCGAAAAGTCACATAACTTCCGAAAGTTGGAGGAGCGCGACGTGGGTTCGAACCCGAGACCCTCTGCATTGCACTCTGTTGGTCTCCCCACTGAGCTATCGCTGCTCTTCTCCGAGGATATAGGCTTGGACCTATGTATGTACACGTACATGCGTTTTCATAGTTAGTAGGGCAGCAGATGTAATAAGATGTGCGGTAACCTGTATCCAGAGTCACCTGTATTACAATCAGGATATCATCCTCACTGGAAATGTACTTGATATTTAATTACTGTATTTTCTACCCTACGTAAATTGTAGCATATACTTTATATCGTATACAAAATACTAGTTCTTTAAGAGCGATATTATATTTCTTCATTACAATTTAATTTCACTGTTATAATAATTTCCCTATCCGTACAGTAGTGCGGGAATCGAACCCGCGATCTCAGGCGTGACAGTCAGTTACACTAACCACTACGCCATCGAGGCCGCTAAACTTACGTACTTTAGTTTGTAAATCACAAAGGACTCAATTAAATGGATCGTGAAATTGTAATACGAAAACGTATATACTTACGTCGTGTGTTGTGCTACTTCAAGAAATATCGCCGCAAGACCAGTATCCGTACTATTGCATTTTGTTAAATGAGTGGTTGTGTGATGAACAATTTCAGCTGTCACAATATACCTACTGTTAGATGTTATATTGAATTTATTTATCGCCTTCTTTCTCTTTGGAGAAATTTATGGAATAAATTAATTATTAATTAATTTATTGGTAATAATTTATGGACCATAGTCTATCTTAATATCACTGAATTTCAGTTTTGTTACAGTTTCGCAATTAAGTTTGTATGGGGGTGTCTAAACTGTATAATATTTTATACATATCGAATATATAATATATTCATTTAAAAAAATTAAACAGCTTTAAAAGTCAAATGACTTTTATACATTAATAATATAAAGCATGACTGCTTTTTAAGCATAGGCATAGGAGCAATTAAAATATGTCGCCAATTGCCAATATGTTTACTGTTAGTGGTTTTAACTCATTTAATACTCCAAAGTACAGGGACAAGAGCGCCATGACGCAAATATACCCAATATATATATATATTTAGTTGCAATAATAGATCGCTCTGATCTCTCTTGTATGATGAACAGCGCTAAGTAAACTAGTGTTCTATAGACTGTGTTTGTCAACCATTGCGCGGTTGGCGTACATATGAAGTTTTCACTATCAAACAAAGTCCATCATCGAGATCTCCGAACCTAATTAAACGAATGAGAAACATCGTGAACAACAAAAGAAAAAAAGAAATAAAAAAAATCGGTTGAACTTCCGCTACGATACAAAGAGGAATGTGATTATACCTGTGCTACCTGACACCACACTTACCTCATCCCTACACGGAATCGAAACATGGTGACTTAACGAATAACATTCCTTAAAACGCAATATTTTACATTTTAGTTTTACTACTTAAATAAATTTTGTCGCGACCTTTTTCGTTTAATAACTTTTTCTTGGTTGCGGTAAAGTAGTTTGATTGTTTTATTTGATTGTTTTTGTTGACTTTTAATTTAAAATCCATATTATTATTAAAAAAGTTTTAATTAAAATCAACTGCGTTAAAATAGTTTCATTTCAGTGTGTAAGATTTGCGTAAATGTATGATGATGCCATTAGTATAATACATACCTTATTTATAATACGACGCTTTAATAGAAAGCCGCTGCGAAAATAGACTCACGTTTTTAAAGTGAAATAGTAAAGAAGAAACTCTAAAGCATCCGAAATAAAATGTGTTGCTGGTGACCACTAAAACGCTTTTCGTTCTCAACGTTCCTTTTAAGTAACGACATTGGTTTCTGTATTAAGGATTCTGTAAGTGGATTGGCACTTTGCAAATCAAACTGGAACAGTTTTTGGTTTCATTTGAATTTGTTATGTATTTTAAAAAACAATATTAAGTACATATGAATTCCAATTAATCGTAATTATTAAGCAATATTAAAAGGTAAGTAAAATAAATATTAGGTCTTTAACTATGAAATTGCCGTTTATATCCTACATATAATTTTTGTAGTTTCTATACAAAATGTAATGGTTATTTTAAAACTGCATTTATATTTCGGCCTCGTCGGCCTCCATGGCGTAGTGGTTAGTGTAACCAACTGCCACGCCTGAGGTCGCGGGTTCGATTCCCGCACAAGTCAAACATTTGTGTGCATGAACATGGATGTTTGTCTTGGTCTGGGTGTTTCTATCTATAATATGTATGTATGTATTTACAAAAAAAAAGTATATATGTATGTTTATCCATTGTCTAGTACCCATAGTACAAGCTCTGCTTAGTTTGGGCTAGATGGTGTTGTGTGTATGTGGTAGAATATTATATTATTATTATTATTTCGTGAAGAGACTATACCTAGTAGGTATTAATAAAATCTATTATTAATAATGAATATCAATAACTTTTATACAATTTGTATTTAAAGTTATATCGTTTAGTGTCTGCCCGTAATGGTTGTTTCAATTCGGCATAATAACATAATAGTTGATGTTTATGTTAATTTAAGACAAATCAAAGTGGCCCAAATATAAGCAGCTGTTCATGAAATTATAGAATATTAAGATTCGAACTGGACATTCAAAAAACTTTTATGAAATAGTATGTAAACCACAACGTTACCGATTTTCTTCAGTGTCAACTTCATATATAATTAAGTATTTGTTGATTAATTACTTTGCTAACGAACCTTTTAACATATTTACAACTATTGAAAGCTGGCTTGAATCAATATTTGCTACCATTTATAGCGGTTCATTTGCTAAATTACGCTGAATTAGCTATAACCGCAAATTTGTTCGCGGGGAGTTTAGGTACGTAGGTATTACGCGTTATTGCTCATTCCACCACAGCAAATAGCGTGATAATTTATAACCTTTATTAAATTCCGACTATTGAGGATAATGTGTGCAAATTTTAAAAGAATCCGCTACGTAATTTATGCCTTAACCTCTCAACCAATCCAGTTATCAAAAATACGAAAATACAAAAAGTTATTTAATACTAGAAAGACCGCAGTCGTCAAATTGACGATTCCGCGAAGTAAAATAGCATTTTTTTAAAAGTTATGCCATATTTAAACATGACTCTCTTTGACTTTTAATATTTTGTAGTTTTATAGACCCAGTTTGAATATACAGTTTTTATCTTAATAAGTTTTCGAAATACAATGAGTCATATCTACAAAGACCACTGTCGTCAAAAGGACGCAGTGCAAAGAACTCAATTATTGTACTTCAGGACACTTAGAAATATTTGCTTACATTACATACCGCTGCATATTTTGTTATGCTTTCGTATTGTTCGATTAGTTTTGAAACTCTCAGTGGTGTGTAAGCTGGGTAAATTTGTATTGGTTATAAATACTGTGTTCATTTTGAATGAAATAAATATAAGAGCGCGTAAAAATATTTCTGAGATTGAAATAAAAAATAATTGCAAAATCTTCGAGATCTACCTTATTCAGAATCTCATTCCGGTGGACAATATAGTGTCGATGCAGTTGAATTTATCGGTACGACAGATACGGATTATGTACCGGTGACCCATTGTTTTTGGCACCTCAGATTTGAGTGAAGACATTCAAATAGAAACACCGTCTACGTCTAGTGTGGTTCCTAGTCGTCACTGTATTGGATCGAGAAGCAGCCACAGAGGATCGAGGTCGAGATAGCGAGGTAGACCCCACGGAGATGGGCACGTCCTGCTTTAGATGATACCTTGATTGCAAGTGGTGGCACCGAACGGAAGTAAGTAGGAGATACACAAAGTACAATCCAGATAGGTCGGCGCAGTGCTCAAAACATGTTTCGAGATGGTTCAGGCCTAATCCCTTATGCAAAGCGATTCGTCCAAGATGGTAAAGTGCTTACTGCTTGGCGCCTATTCATTGATAAAGCAACTCTTATGTGTTGCATAGAGATATATAAAGAAACCGAAGCTCGTCAACGGACCAACGATGTAACTTGGTGAATAACTTTAGATGAGCTTGATGCCTTTATTGCATTACTGTACACCCATGGCTCTTACAATTCTAGCCAACTAGATTTAGATCTGATGTGGTGAAAATTTTGGAGGCCACCTGTTTTCCGCGAAATACAGTGCAGAAACAAATTCAAAGAAAAATCGCCTGAAACTGTTGAATTTTCCAATTCAACTAAATTTGATGTAGATATTTATTTACCAAATGGCAAGGAAATACTCCGTGAGAGCTAGTACTCATACCTATGCCTGTATTTTATAATGATTTAGACATAGCTGTCATAAATTCATGGGTTATTTACAGAAAAATTACTCATAGCAATATTTATTGGATTATATTAAAAATTTGCACTAAATATATCTCTGATTTAAATACATAAAAAATTGTACAGAATAGTCGTGCTTTTCTGTATTCATTCTAACAATAATTTCATATCAACGTACAGATATCCTACCGTCAAAATGACGACGTTAGTCTTTTTAGGTACTATGCGAATGCCGGTATTTCTAGTGTTAAACAAAAATAGACTATCATAACAAATTTTACGTTTTAAATAGTCTAGTTAAGCTCGGATACCGGCGTCCTAGCGTTGGTTGAGAGGTTAACCTTAGATAAACGAACACATACAGGCAAAAAAGCTGTAATTAAGGTACCGGTATGATTTCGAGATTATGTACCAATAACATTTCCTTTTATTTTGATATAGTTACAATTTTAAGAGTTCTATAGGGATTAACAGTAAAAAAAAGCTTTCTTAGATGTACTTGTCATCAGGAATCCTGATCATACTTTGAGCCACACTGTGTATAGGAAAAAGACCCATACAAATAGGTACTTAAACGGTGAATCTCATCACCATCCTAAACAGTTAGCTATCGTGGGAATGTCTTTGTTTCAGAGAGCCCACGGGATCTGTGACAAGAAACACCTGGACGCTGAGCTTCAACATGTCAAGCAAGTACTGCAAGACAACAAGCTCCAACAGCCGCGCCGCTGTCACAGATCCCGAGAAAAGCCACCCGTATGACACATACACAACACATAGCTGATGTTAAACACCAACGCTCGTTGAAGTCTGCTGTGTGTGAACATGTGCAACAGGGGACCAACCACTACCTGAGATTTGACAAACACAGATTCTCGCTAAAGAACACAGATTCCTACCAAGGATGCTTCGCGAGGCTATTGAAATCAAAAAACATCCTAATTTCAACAGAGAAGATGGTTGGAATGTACCACCAGCTTGGGATCAAGTCATTCAAATAGTCAAACCCAAGAAGAAGCAAACCACAGCTAGACTTCATGATACTCTGAGCTCATTCTGCGTAAATAGAAACACCAATGATTAAATTATGTTCGGGTACTTTGAAATAACGACACTGGAACATTGAGACAACTACCATCTTAGTCTCCCCGTGACCATGGCTGCTGAAAAGCAACCGAAACGTCGGGGAAAGTGTAAACTTAAATATAAATAGTTTAAATAGTTTTAATAAATTAATTAGCTTAAAAATTAGTAAAGTTCAATAGTATCTAGTAGTAGTGTGAAAGTTTAAAATTTTTGTAATAAAGTGTAAAATAAATAACGCGATAAAATCCGTATATGGGTCATTCTATTCTACGGCCAAAAAAGTGTGCATTAAGAATATAAATTAAACGCATTGAATTAAAAATTTCATTTATAGCTCTTTAAACCGTAATCAACCTAAATTATAATCGAATATATAAGAAATCTAATAGAAAAGCATAAATTTAAAAAAAATCGTTAATTGAAATAGCTTTCGTCACATCCTGTTATCTGTGTAATTCGTTACATGTTGACTTCAGACATCATAAAAAAATACAATTAGTTGACAATAATTATTTATCTTTTCTTATATATTTTTTAAATATAGTCTTATTTATGGTACGTGAAGTAAATTAAATTCAGTTAAATCTATTTGACGCTACACTTGATTCTACTTCTGTTACAAAATAATCGTCACATCTGTTAACGAGTAGAAATTAGATAGTAATAACTTGCAACATTCGTTTTAGTTCGGTTACTTTTTATAATATTAGAACACTGTTATCAGTCATTCGCATGCCGGCTAAAAAAATAGAAAAACATCGTGAGACTTTTTTTGTGAAACCTGTTTTGTTCGTTAATATCTTAGTGTCAAAGTTCGTGCATCACATCTGTGCAAACTCTACTAAGGTAAGACATTGCAATTATATCATAATAATACTTGGCATGTATATATTATGATGTTTGTTATACTATTCTGTGCAAAAGCAAGTTTAAACTTGAATACAGAAAAAATAAGGCGGCAAATTTGAAAGTTCGTCATTTCTGTGATCTTCACTTCTGTTATCAGTGTGATAACAGATTTGATGGATGATCACCAAAGTGACGATATATTAGTTTGATCCTACTTTATTGTAACATTTTATATTTTTGAAGTGATTTGAGTACATAAATTTGTAATGTATCATGATTAATTATATATAAATCATGCTAAGAGACAAGTTGATCAAGAAACTGCATTACTGCATATAGATTTTGCAGAAAATTATATTTCCAAATACGCTGAAGAAGTACAAGCAGTTCATTTTGGGGCCTCCAAGCCTCAAATATCCCTTCATACAGCAGTTTTATACCACTTTGAACAGTACGACTCAACGATTACTCCGTTTTGCACAATTTCCGAAAATATTAGGCATGATCCTGTTTTTATTTGTAATCATTTAATTCCAGTTTTAAAAGTTATTAAATGCTTACATCCTAATTTAAAGACAATCCACTTTGTAAGTGATGGACCCTCTTCGCAATATCGTAACAAATCCATGTTCATTTTAATGGCAAATTTTCTCGCCATAAATTTAGATGTTCAGAACCTAGTATGGCATTACAATGAAGCTGGACATGGCAAAGGTTCACCAGATGGGATTGGTGCAACGGTTAAGCGAACAGCAGATCAATCAGTAGCTAGAGGACAGGATGTAGCTAACTTCCAACAACTGGTTCAGGGTTTGAAAGAAAATTGCAAAGGTGTTCAAATTATGCCTGTAGATGAAGAAAATGTTGAGACCATAGAAAATTTACTGTCAAGAAGTTTAACGCCAACATTTAAGGGCACTCTTAATATTCACCAAGTAACTTGGAATAAAGACAGTCCGGGTCTTTTGCATGCTCGAAAACTTAGTTGCAACGAATGTCGTCCAAATCAAATCTGTCCACATTATGAAATGGGCGTCATTAATACAGAGTGCAGTCAAATCTTTACTAATGGAAGCAATGCCCTTACTTCTTCTTTTTCACCCCGTAATCCAAGTAACCTACATGACATAGAAGTATCCGGGCACCAGGATGAAGATGATCCAACGGAATCTGTTTCTTATACTGGAAATGAATCTCCAACGCACAGCGTAAATACTAATGATGAAGATGACTTGGTGGTCTCAGTTCCGTCAAAACGTACTCGCAACTTTTATTTTAAGTCCGCCTATAATAATTCTTCTTCTGGGGAGAATTCCGACGAAGAAATTAAGAAAAAGCAGTACATTGATCGAGTGTTCAGTGCAACTTCAGAATTTACCACAATACGTATTCATAACATTTTTCATCTGATTCGTCTGACGACGATATATTTTGAAATAGTGTTAGTGAGAAATAAGTCTGATTAATTAATGTTATAAGCAGTATGTACCTGATTAGTAATGATCATATTCTTTTAAATCTATCTCAGTCAAGTTACTTACTTGTTAGAGGGTGACGTCACTTCTGTGATCATTTGTTTAAGATTTTTTTTCTATATCTAGTTGTTGATTTCAAGTGTAATTATGTTTTGTTCTAGTTAATGAAAACAAAAGTTATTAAAATGTCTTCTATGACAGATCTTTGTTTGTTCATAAATAAGAATTATTTAGAATATCGTCATTTCTGTTAAATAAAGCATCACATCTGTTATCGGCATTTTCAATTTTTTTACTTTATTACGTAATTAAAACAAAAATGACCTGTGTTGGTAATTATTTTGTTGACTGGTTTTACTAATAAACACCATAACGCTATGAGGAATATGAAATTCGATGTTTTTTGTTTTTTTTTTAATATTTGTCTAAAAGTAGAATGACCCATATAGTAGTTTAATTTCAATAATAAAAGTGTTTTAAAGTATACAACGCGACAAAATACGTATAAAGTATCTTATTATGATTACCAATGAACAGTAAGAACATGATGAGTTAGAAGGTTAGTATATTCAGATAAAGTACGGCACCAAAACACAAAGTGGCGGGCAGCGCACAGTTTCTGTGATATACAATTAAAGCACGCGAGCGTTGACGTATGTCGCGAATGTGCATCTGCCGGCTCCTTCCGCGTTCTATTTGCAGTAGCCGTCTATATCAAATATTTCCCCGAACCGAACACAAATATCTACAGGAGATATGCGACAAACGTCTAAAACGTTTTCTTTGTAGACATAAATTACGTCATAACCGTTTTCTGGTGAACTTGTACATTTATCTTTGGGTTTTGCTTTTTATTTATATCAAGATTTTATGGCTCGTGACTAGAATGGTACAAATTGATTGACAATTATCACCTGCTCCGTGCCTCGGAGAGCACGTTAAGCCGTCAGTCTCGGCTGCCATGAACATCTATGGCAGTCGTTATTGGGAAAGTCAGTACCCTCTAATATCCTGACACTGGTCTAGCCTTAGGGTATCGTTAGCGGGTTGCGGAGGTCAGGTAGCAGCCGCACCGTGTAAAAACTGATATCCAGTCAAATCCGGTTAGACTAGAAAAGCGGACCCCAAGTGACTTGGGAATAATAAAGGCTAAGGGAGAAGAAGTTTACACAATACTGATTTATAGAAAAGAACATATCTTATGTAACAATTACTTACAGGTTAACACAAGATGAACTTTATTAATGCTGACAAAATAAAATTTATAAGCGTATTTAAACACGGTTGCTAATATAATATTAAGCACGGCAAAAATTAAATATTAAAAAAAACAAGAAAAGAGACTAAGATAAGCTAGCATGTTGCAGTTTTAGACTAATTTGACAAAGATGGAGACATGTGAGACATTTTTGCCTGACTTTTCAAGAATAAGTAGGCTTGATATACTTACTCATACATATTTATATGTACATACAATCTATAGCCCAAGACACACCAAATAATACTTTTCTTTGGTCATTTACTATTAATCGTTGAGCTTATTACTTATCTCCGAAGTCCATCCTCCTTTTTTAAAGTGGTTTCGCTCATCTATACTAATATTGTTACGTGCTGGGTTCGACAGATAAGAATGCAATCAATATTACCGACTAAAACACGTTTTATTCAAACACACAATTAAATTTAAAACACAACAAACACTATACTGCACTTTTCCACTGTAACTGCTTCAAACTCCGTAATATTTCCGCTTCCGTTCGCTTCGATGAAGACTTGATCGCTTACAATTGTAAACTGACTTGGCGGTGCGCGTGCGCTCTATTTATACGTAGGTAAAGCGTTTCTAGAGTTTTCTAGTAACGCTATACCCGATATGTAAATAGTACGATGATTCGAGAAAGTGCCAGCGTTCTCTATACCCTTCGCGTACTCACACTACGTAGTTCTGTAAGATGTCAATAGATGGCGGTGTAATAAATTATTAGACGGAACTGCCGAGTCTTCCACAATGCCGAGAGATGTCACTGGGCGTAACAATATTATAAACAGGAAAGATTTGATTTTTGTTTGTTTGATTATTAGGGTTTAACTCAATAACTACGAAATCGATTTTAAAAATTCTTTCCTTATTAGATAGCTATGTTATCACGGAGACTGGCCTCCATGGTATGCCATGGACTATGTTTTATTTAAAAAATACTGTTATACCTAAATTAACCTACTCTTACGCGTGCGAAACCGCGGGCAAAAGCTAGTTCGTTTAATAAAACTGTTAGTTTCACGTTTGTATTGGTCATAAGTACTGACTTGTAAGGTTATCTATGCGTGATATATCAGTTCAAGTCAATTAGCCTTTCTCAATCCACAACGGACATGACGTATGTACATTAATATGTGTATTGACACGGTATTGACATGATTATGTGTAACAATGATAATCAATCAGTAGCGATACCCTCACATAAGCCCATAAGCTTGAGAATGTATAATAGTATATTGTAGGACTAGCATTAGTCATAAAGCACTAAGACCACAGTATACTTAAGTATTCCCGAGGAGTATAGGCTTTTAGCCTTTTTTAAGGCTAGACTCGTAATATTATCTTCTGTTTACGCGAATGTTATTCATTAAAATTAAACTACTATATACGGATTTTATCGCGTTATATATTTTACACTTTATTACTAAATTTTGAAACTGTCACACTACTACTAGATACTATTGAACTTTACTAATTTTTAAGCTAATTAATTTATTAAAACTATTTATATTTAAGTTTACACTTTCCCCGACGTTTCGGTTGCTTTTCAGCAGCCATGGTCACAAAAGAAAAAAAGAAAGAAAAGACTGAAAAGCAACCGAAACGTCATTTCACATGTAAATTATAATCAAAAAAAAAAAAATACACATAGCACACACATTCAAAAATAACAAATACAGAACGAAATGTAACTTCAACACCAATATAGCACATATATTTAAATGTTGCTAACGTTGTAAGTTGTTCGCCATGAAGTGATCTCATCAGAAGATGCAGTTTCGTAGATATTTCGCATTACCAAAATATAAAGAAAAATGCTACACTGCATTGCACTAAAGCTAGTTTCATCTAATCGAAATGTCACGCGCGAGAAGTCATGCTCGGTGACTGCAGTATAGTAAAATATAAAGCAAATATATCATAACTAAACTTGTAAATAAACAAAATCTTAACATATATTAAATGACACAATTTGAGCATTGTTAAGTGTTAGATAGAACCTATGTGTTTAGACGTAGATTACTTACAACTATATGAGTAACAAATCTTGAGCTGAGTAAATTATAGTTAGTTCAGTATTTTCTAAATAGATTATTTTACGGATTCTGGATCCCAAATGTGCACTCTAGAAAAAGGTAAACAAATCTGGGTCATTAAAAAAATCTCGACTATTATTCTTTACCACACAGCCATATATAAATTAATAATATTCTTGCCAATCAGAAGTAGAGATCCAGCTAAATGTATTTGTTAGGAGTGGATACATGTCGGTTTTGTATTGTAAGAAGATCTCACTCAAGACTTTTCGTTCTCCAGTCCGATACCTTAAATATTAGGCAATCACACAGAATTCGAAGCAAAGTGCTTCGAATTCTAAATGTTATAATGAATTTATCAGTCTATAAAAAGCCTTATAATTATGACGCCTACGATTAATTAAGCGCCTACTAATAAGGCAATTAGAATTTAAGCTAATTTACATTATCGTACAGGTGGGATCGTTTAAGCACAAATCATTCCCAAACAATCATGTCGCTTAAATAAGACATACCGTGGGCGTCTGACACAAAATTAGGTAATCAGTCTCTTATATAACTCCTGTTATATTAAATACTGTCTGTGCTACTTTGTTTTTATTCCACTAAGTTTATAAGTGGCCTGTTTCAATATCCAAAAAGCAAATCCTTTTACTTACAGACAGTTAATAATTGACACATATAAACATATTTAAAATGTAACGGTTCGCAGTTAAAAAAGAATGTAAACGTTCAGTTTTATCCTATATTGACACTCCTCCTAAAACATACGCGCGGTAGGGATGAGCTTTTAGCGTTGGCTACCTACTTATGTACGATGCAAGGAGGCAGCTTTATAATAATCGGCTTACAAAATCTTTACACTTGTAAAACGTACGGCTTGCAAATAACGGTACAAAAAATTTGGCATGTCAGCGCAGTATTTATTTACTTCTATACAAAACCATTCTAAGTAGCTTTAGATATTATTTAACCGCTTTTATACAGCTTAAATTGATTTAGATACTCTCTTCTGTACGGTAAAGATTCTTTCTCCTTGGTTTAATGTTAATAAAGCAAATACATATATTGTCTCATAGCGCATATACCAAAATAATTGGCGTTACATAGAAATTACTCATTTAAACCTTAGATTAGTTCTTAACAAAATATGTATATATACATGTACGCCTGTGTCCTAAAGCAGTGGACAGATTTTAGATTCTTTTGATTCATTAGTTCTCGTTATTTTATTGAAGCATGTTTGTCTGTTCAGTGCAACCTAATCTATCCTTTCACCAGTAGGTTTTGTATCAGGTCAGATAATGTTTTCCAGGGTCTTATCTCCCGATGGTCCCATTACATACAACTGAACGTTTCAATTCAGACGCAAATCTATTGCTACAACTACGTCTTTTGAATGTGTTCTCTTCCAATCAGGACCGACCGCTCCCGACAATGATATGCAGGACTGGGGCATTAACGCGAATTCCGATTTTGTGTACGTGATTTATAGATATATATATCCTACATATCCTGTCTAAAGTACCAATATCAATATTTATTATAAGGCATTTCGAGCTATTCGCTCAAGGGAATAAATTTGCGTATTTATTCACGTGCCTTAGTAATTTATATGAACGTGACGGTAGGACTAACAAACGAAAGATACTTTTGAAAACCAACATCCTAATCTTAACTAAAATTATAAATTATATAATATATAATTTTAGTTCGTATATTCATATAAATCGTAACCAACAAACTCACATGTTATGTGAGTTTGTTGGTTACGATTTCACGCCTTAACTAATCGACCGATCATCATGAAACTTCGCATAAACGCTGTCAAGGGAACAGAAAAGGACAGTTGCACCCACTGATCGGTAAACGATTAGCAAGGTTAAGCAACGTTGGGTGCGGTCAGTCTATAGATGGGTGATCGCTTAGTGGTATTTCATCTGAGCGTCTCCGTGCTTCGGAGGGCACGTAAAAAGTCGGTCCCGGTTGTTGTCAAATTGATAGCAGTCGTTAAGCCATGTCAGAGGCCTACGGGCGGCTTAAACAACGCTTGACAACAGGTTGGCCACTAACCACACGAAAAGAAGAAAGAAGTACCTTTCATTCAGAAAAAAGTACGGTTACTAACCTATTCTAACCTACATTTACGCGAGCGAAGCCTCGGGCAAAATCTAAAATTTTAATACAATAAGGATGTCACAATATTTTATTTAATTTTCCTAAATTAAATATTTGAGATATCACAATATTATAAGGATAGTACAAGTACCTACTCTTTTTATGAGCGACAAGATCTTTAATAATTTAATTTGAGACCCGCAGGTTAAAAGCCTCGGATAGTAAAATATCTCAGGATATCAGTTTCGGCTCTAAACCTAAAATAATGTTTTTCTTCATCGAAAATGAATACGTTTCACTAGATAGGTACCTAGTTATTCCCTTAAATTGAAGGGCATAGACGATTCTTAAAGGGTTTAAATAAGATTTATAACATATATTTCATATAACCTTTAGCTAAAATGTTACTATTTGACAGCCAGAAGACGTAGTTGGCACTTGCATCGTGCGTAAAAATCTGTGTAAAAATGACCTATAACATAATATATGTAGTTTTAGGAGTTTGTGCTAAGTTAAAGTTCACTTCAAACATGAGGCAGAATTAAAACGCAAACAATAACAACAATATATTGTTACGCCCAGTGACATCTCTTGGTATTGTGGGAAAGACTCGGCAGTTCCGTCTAATAATTTACACCGCCATCTATTGACATCTTACGTAACTACGTAGTACGGTACGAGAATCTTAGAGAGAATGCTGGTACTTTCTCGAATCATCGTACTGTTTACATACCGAGTACAGCGTTACTAGAAAACTCTAGAAACGCTTTACCCGCGTATAAATAGGGCGCACGCGCAACGCCGAGTCAGTTTACAATCGTAAGCGGTCAAGTGTTCATCGAAGCCAACGGAAGCGGCAATACTATGGAGTTTGAAGCAGTACAGTGAAAAAGTGTGGTATAGTGTTTGTTGTGTTTGAAATTTAATTGTGTGTTTGAATAAAACGTGTTTTAGTCGGTAATATTGTTTATATTCTTATCCGTCGAACCCAGCACGTAATAATATATTATATTAACATATATAAAGTACTTTGAAATAGTTTCTCACATCAAGACATCAAAACAACTACTATTTTGGTCTCCCCGCGGTTATGGCTAGTGTAAAATATATGAAATGTCGGGGAAAGCTTATATAAAAAAGTTGTAAGCAAATTAAATCACGATGGAAGTAATAAGGTTTCAATTGTAAGGTTAATCAGCCTAGATACTATACTAAGATGTTAATAATTCTAATGAAGTATTTATTTAAATGCATTTATCGTAACATCATAATATATTAATATTAGATTCATTAATTTGAGTTAGGCGAACGTTTCTTGATCAGATCGGAGGCGTTCTGGACAAAGGCTAGGTTAAGAGCACCTTGAACCGACGGGCGTGTATGAGGAATGTGATGAAAGTGAATGAAGCCAGAGAAGTGTGTCAGGATCGTAACAAATGGAAATCCGTAGTCTCTGCCTACCCCTCTGGGAAACAGGCGTGAATCTATGTATGTATGTATGTAATTTGAGTTCCTTTTAGTAATGTAATAATATTAAATTGTACCGAATTATGATTTAAGCTATGACAACACTACGAATGACGTTTTGACGTAGAAGTGATGTAACGATGGAGTCAGTGCACTTTTGACGGTTGTACCGTACGGTTGTCTGAATAAAATCCGTGAATATCAAAGCAATCGTTTCATTTGAGGAAAGAAGCATAGATCCTTTACAATGATGTTATAATTAAGCTTGCAAATTGCGTCTAAACGGCAGAATGTTACTTAAAGATGTCATAAAATATCGTAATTTAATTAGATTTTTTCAATAAGGAAATTTATATTGCTCGAGCTCAAATCTCGATGTAATAAAAGATCTCAAGGGAAACTCGACGTTAAAGCCGCATTGTCATAATCATAGTCAGCTTGGACGAAGTAGATGTGATGGCTACTCGGACTTGATATTAGGATTTTAATAACATGTGAAAGATCCCCATCCAACTACAGTTTCCATGATTTAACATTTTACCTGGTCGATATCTGTACATAAAATACGAAATATGTAAGAGCTCTAGAAGCTAAAACAATTTTGAGGACTTTTTGCCTTTGCTTGTCTGTTTGTATGTTTGTACACATATCACACAGAATCGACGTTACGAACTTCAATGCGATGATAACAGTTGTATTGCTTGAAATCTAACTTAAATTTGGTGAAAGTTTCATCTAAATAAACCTCCTAAAAGTCGAATCTTCTCTCTTAGCCTTTATTATTCCCAAGTCACTTGGGGTCGGCTTTTCTGGTCTAACCGGATTTGACTGGATATCACTTTTTACACGAAGCGGCTGCCACCTGACCTCCGCAACCCGAAGGCTAACGATATCCTAAGGCTAGACCAGTGTCAGGATATTAGAGGGTACTGACTTTCCCAATAACGACTGCCATAGATGTTCATGGCAGCCGGGACTGACGGCTTAACGTGCTCTCCGAGGCACGGAGCAGGCGATAATTGTCAATCAATACGCACATAATTTCGAAAAGTCATATAACTTCCGAAAGTCAGAGGTGCGCGACGTGGGTTCGAACCCGAGACCCTCTGCATTGCAGTCTGTTGGTCTCACCACTGAGCTATCGCTGACTCCTAAAAGTAGTCACAACAACAATAAATTATTATCGGTTCGGAGAGGGAGGCGTAAACTAAATTTACCTTATTCTTTCTTAATAATCTATAAACATGTACATAAAAAAATATTCATGTTTCAATATTCCACGCATACGAAATCGCGGGCAAAACCTAGTATTATATAGAAGTAGTTCGTATACGTTTTGCGAATGAAGCTTTCTTACTTTAAAAATACCTAACTATATAGCTAAATTCTGTGACTTTTAAAACCTTCTGATATTGCACACATTCCTAGTCAGCTTGTTCAATTGGAATGAGTTCTACTAGAGCTCCTTGCTGGCATTCTCGAGATTTAAGTCTCGTACAAATTAAATAGTTTCTAATGAAAAGGGCTAGCTTACTAGACTTTTATATTAGGAACGAACGAATTGAATTTATGCCCTTTAATTTAATCCGTTTACGTTTACAATTGCAGCAATTGATTGTGTGCATGAGATCCCGACTATCGAGGCTCGATCTGGCAGAATATTATTGAGCTATTGTGTTAAAAATTGAGTAGCATCACGAGTCCTGAAATGGGGCTCGGCAGATGACAATAAACTAATCATATAGGTACATATTAATTTATAATCAAGTATAGCTGAGAAAATGCATCTCTGTGGTAGGCACAGGTGCTTTTACCACACATTAAACCTGAATCGAGGATGTAGATGTGGGAAATTTTAAAATTGTCTTTTTATGACAGAATTATCAAATCAACCGACCTAATGCTCGGTAATATATAATATCGCTAATGTGCTCGCCGCGGTTGTGCAACCTTTATATGAACCAGCTGATCGTTGAGCTCAGCAACACCAACATCGGATGTCATATTGATGGGGTCTGTATTAATAAAATTAGTTACGCAGATGATATGGTGTTGCTGAGCTGATCAATCGGTGCTCTGAGGCGACTCCTTTCAATACCTGAGTCTTATACGGTAACCCATGGGCTGAATTATAACGTCAAGAAAAGTGAACTTATGGTTTTTAAATCACGGAATAAGACGTATCGTAATAAACGTGATGTTTCACTATTCGGGACTCTACTGTGTAAGGTGAACAGGGTTAAATACTTGGGCCACTGGGTTACCGATGATTTAAAGGATAATCTCGATATAGATAGGAAATGTAGGTCGCTGGCTGTCCGTTGCAACATGCTGGCCCGCAGGTTTGCAAAATGTACAAACTCAATAAAGCTGACTTTAATCAAAGCATACTGTCAAACATTTTATACATGCAGCCTGTGGGTCAGTTATAGTCAGCAGGCATACGGTGAGCTATGAGTCCAGTACAATAACGCATTCAAGTTACTATTGGAGTTGCCGTGGAGGCGCAGTGCGTCAGGGATGTTTGCAGAGACATGTATCTTATGTGTGGGCCAGTCAGTACAGACCGGCGACACTTCGACCCAGTTGGATCTTTTGTGTCGACACTCTCCCAATAATGACTGCCATAGATGTTCATGGCAGCCGGGACCGACGGCTTAACGTGCTCTCCGAGGCACGGAGCAGGCGATAATTGTCAATCAATACTCGTACACACATAATTTCGAAAAGTCATATAACTTCCGAAAGTCAGAGGTGCGTGACGTGGGTTCGAACCCGAGACCCTCTGCATTGCAGTCTGTTGGTCTCCCCACTGAGCTATCGCTGCTCAGTATAGAAAAGTATACTGTCGTATACCGTCAGTATACTAGACATACTAGTATACTGAAGGTTTCGCCGCTATCATGAGAAAAAGGTGCCCATCCTTGATGACGCGCCTCCGCGGCAGCACCAATACTATCCTGAGTGTTTTCGCGGATCAGTGGGAGACCCTGATGTTGCGGAGATGGATGCAGCTAAATGCTGTGATCAATTAATCATGCATATTAGGTACCCATATATTGTCTACTAACATTAGAATTTTAAGTAAATTGTTACTAACACAATATGGACTTAGTCCAAAATAAACGTATATTATTATTATTATGAATGCGTTGAAATTAAACTGCTATATACGGATTTTATCGCGTTGTTTATTTGACACTTTATTACAAAATTTTGAAAATTTTTACACTACTACTACTAATAAACTTTACTAATTTTTAAGCTAATTAAATTATTATTAAACTATTTAGATTTAATTTATTTTTACACTTTCCCCGACGTTTCGGTTGCTTTTCAGCAGCCATGGTCACGGGGAGACTCTTAAGACTCCCCGTGACCATCAAATAAACAACGCGATAAAATCCGTATATAGCAGTTTAATTTCAATGAATAATATTCGCGTAAATAGAAGACAATATTATGAATGCGGTTAGACAGCAAAAAGCGAGCCCAGTAAATATCTAAGTATAGGAATATTTTGAGATTTTGTATATTACTAATATATTTCCTAACAAAAACATGTAATATCGATTTGTCTAAGCTGGAAATTGAACTCACAATTTCATCTTCATAGGCAGCGTCAAGTTATGCTACAAAACTAGACGACTAGATAAAATGTATGTTTCTAACGACACTAATCTTCTTACCGAAAGCATTATTAAAACAGGAAATGTCCTTGTTAATAAATAATGTACATGTATATACAGCCATTTAATACAAATGTCGAACGGAAATTGATTAGGCTCAATAATAATTTATTCACGGCATTCTAAATGGATGAGACAAAAAGAACATGGCGCAAAATCCTATAAGTTCGGCTCGAGGTGGGTTTATTGGACGAAAGTCTTCGGTAAATTGAACAAATGAGTCCTGCGTCAGCAAGCCGGGGGCGTATTCTGAAACCGAAAGACATAAAAACGTATTCGATGTCATTCTCCTCGATAGTAAACCCTCTAATATTTTCTTTTATTCGATAGTGACACAGGCAAATAAATAAGGATACTTTTATATTATTATTCTAAATGTCAATATAAGATGTTTGGTATCCTGCGGATATACGTAAATATAGTAATGGTCGGGTATTTTTGTAGTTTGGTTGAACCGCCGCAGACCACTTAGCAAATGTTTTAGGGCACTTAATGCATTTGGTGATTATTACATACACTTAAAGATATATGTCTATTTATATTATGTATTTACTAGTACCATAGAGAGCAGCGATAGCTCAGTGGGGAGACCAACAGACTGCAATGCAGAGGGTCTCAGGTTCGAACCCACGTCGCGCACCTCTGACTTTCGGAAGTATATGATAAGTCATATACCGAAATTAAAAAATATAATATATATATTAAAAAATATATCGAAATTATGTGTGTATTGATTGACAATTATCGCCTGCTCCGTGCCTCGGAGAGCACGTTAAGCTGTAGGTCCCGACTGCCATGAACATCTATGGCAGTCGTTATTGGGATAGTTTCGACACAAAAGATCCCACTGGGTCGAAGCTTCGCCGGTCTGCACTGACTGCCCCCCCCCCCCCCATTAGATACATACATACAATAAAGAAGCTGTGTCTATACATTGACGATATTTTTCTTAAACTAATTGATATTGTCCATTAAGAGGAGACCCTGAAAAGCGATGGATACTAGAACTTTATCTCTGTCATTTTTTGTTGCGACATAATGCGGAAACCACAGGACGGATTTGACGCAGTTTAGATAGTTTGATAGCTTGGAGTCCAACTTTAAATCAAAGCCATATTTCATTTAATTCCATCTAATTCCATTCAGTAGAATCTTTGGTGTACAGGAAATTAGGTCACGGACGAACTGAATTGCATACTGAAGGAATTGCGGGAAAATCTATCCATAGTATTTATATATCCTTCTCTCTTAGCCTTTATTATTCCCAAGTCACTTGGGGTCGGCTTTTCTGGTCTAACCGGATTTGACTGGATATCAGTTTTTACACGGAGCGGCTGCCACCTGACCTCCGCAACCCGAAGGCTAACGATACCCTAAGGCTAGACCAGTGTCAGGATATTAGAGGGTACTGACTTTCCCAATAACGACTGCCATAGATGTTCATGGCAGCCAAGACTGACGGCTTAACGTGCTCTCCGAGGAACGGAGCAGGCGATAATTGTCAATCAATACGCACATAATTTCGAAAAGTCATATAACTTCTGAAAGTCAGAGGTGCGCGACGTGGGTTCGAACCCGAGACCCTCTGCATTGCAGTCTGTTGGTCTCCCCACTGAACTATCGCTGCTGTATATATATTCATATTAATATATCATTATAATATATCAATATGTTAATAATTATGCAAATAATTTTACAGTTTTAACTTTATAAATCAAGTCTGGGTTTCCGACTATCGTGAACGAAATTTAGATGATAAATGACTACCAATTCATTATCTAATTACTCACTCACTTATGACAAAATACCGCTGACTTACTATATTTATAGATCAACTCTCTTTATCTCACTGTTCAACTGAGTTCGAACTGCAACAATTGAGTATTAGATTAATGTTTTCTGTTTTCAAGGGATTGTTTATTTATAATGGTCAAATTAGGGACATTATTATGATGATTAATAACAAGTTCAACGTAATATAAAGATGCTTAATTTTCTATACTAATATCATACAAAAGAAAGGTCAGATTTTTTGTTTGCTTGTTTGTAAGGATTTAACTTAAAAACTATATTATCGAAGAAGAAATAAGCCACACCTTTTAAAAAACACCTATTTTACAAAACCTATTTTATGCGAGCGACGCCGCGGGCAAAAGCTGTCTTCAATAAGTAATATATTAATAGTCGACTGCTGTGCATGAGGTTTAATTCCTGGATCAGACGAAGCCTTACTGGGTTCTTCTATCAAGAAATTCTTAGTAAAAGCACGAAGTCTTGATCTGTGCCAAATATAATTCAAGACTCACCCTCTACTATACGTGGGACCAAAAAGTATAGCTGGCAAAATATGAACTGATCGGTAAACGATTAGCGAGGTTAAGCAACGTTGGGTGCGGTCAGTCTATAGATGGGTGACCGCTTAGTGGTATTTTATCTGAGCGTCTCCGTGCTTCGGAGGGCACGTAAAAAGTCGGTCCCGGTTGTTGTCAAATTGACAGCAGTCGTTAAGCCATGTCAGAGGCCTAGGCTTGAAGAACTCTTGACAACAGGTTGGCCACTAACCACACGAAAAGAAAGAATATATCTCTGACCACTCCTTCGAGAACTAGGCATTAGGCTATGAATGTAAGCTCATAAAACTTGTCATTTGCTTCCTGTTATAAATATATAACAGAAGTGATAGTCTAGTGGGAGACTGTTAAACTGCCTCGGAGAGCTCTCCATTTCGATCCCAAGGCGCGCATCTGTGAGATTTCGAAGTTACATGCGTATTCAGTAGTTAATTATTATTATCGCTCGCTTTAACGGTGAAGGAAAACATCGTGAGGAAACCTGCGTCTCTGAGAGTTCTCCATCCTGTTCTCAAAGATTTCCGATGCCAATCCGCACTGGGTCAGCGTGGTTAACTATGACCTAACCTTTCTCACACAGAGACGAGGCCCGTATCCAGCAGCGGGACAGTTTAATACAGGGCTGATATTATCTATACTAATATTATAAAGCTGAAAAGTTTGTTTGTTTGGTTGAACGCGCTAATCTCAGGAATTACTGGTCCGCATAGAAATTTTTTATCGATTTTAATATTATCGAGGAAGGCTATAGGCTATATAACATTACGCTACAACCAATAGGAGCGCAGCAGCAATAAAAAATGTTGCAAAAACGGGAAATTTCTCTTATATGAAGCAGACGAAGTTGCGCGGGACACCTAGTTATATATAAATATATTATTTATCCTACAAGCGTTTTATTATAATATTGCGTTTGTTTCATTTATTTCAATTGATACGGCAGCATGCACTGGAATTTAATATCGGTTCGATCATATGACTCAGTATATAGGCGTTCGTGCCTATAATTATATCACGCTCATACATCGTGACGTACATTGTTGTATTCTAGATAGATGGGTTAGGTTAGATACTTCAAATACATTAGTATTATCATTGAGATAATAACATGAGTAGATTAGATTCTAACTGCTGGGAATATTAACATTTTTACAGCATGGCATTCAGTGGGTAGTTGTGATTAGTTTATATAAACAAAGATAGCAGCGATAGTGTAATGGGTGTCCGTTAGACTGTCATGCTGAGGTCTAGGTATTCGATAGTTAAGTATTCGGTCGCTTTAACGGTGAGGACAAACATCGTGAGGTAACCTGCATATCTGAGAGTTCTTCACAATGTTTTCGAAGATATATATAGTCTGCCAACCTGCGCCGGGCCAGCGTGATGGACTATGGCCTAACCCTTCTTACAGTGAGAAGAGGCCCATGCCCAGCAGTAGGACAGTTTCATACAGGGCTGATATCAAAGCAAAGTTTAAAAGCTACATCGTATGATTTGGTATTGACAGCCCGAATATCAATGGATTTCCACTTAAATACCAAAAGATCAATACAGAAATAGCTTGCAAAGTAATTTCCTAAAAATATCTATTGCTACAGTGTGGTATGCTGATTTCCTAAAACATATGCACGGACGCTTTTGTTTTTTCAAGGGTAAATACGAACACTTATCTGGAAAATTCACAGAATACTACGTTTTTTTATAACTCTATTTGGACAAAAGAGGACAATGGTGATTCATGTCCACTGTAAATAACAAAGCCACCTTTGCCTGAATCATTGATTCAGCGTTTTTGTTCGTCTACTCGTATTATCGAACAATGCTCTGATATTTGCAAAAAGTCGGAATCACTTTGAATTTCATTGTGTACTATATTTTGCCCGCGGCTTCGCTCGTGTAAATCTAGGTTATGTCAATTATCTATCCCTCAGAAACAGTTGTTTTTCTCGATGAAACCTTTTATCTAGAAAAAAACAACAGTTTTCCCTTTTCTGTATCCCTGACAACGTGTATGCAAAATTTCAAGATGATCGGTCGAGTAGTTAAGGCGTGAAAGCGTAACAAATAAACTCACATTCGTATTTATAATATTAGTTAGGATTGGGATAATAATATTCAAAATCGAAATGCTTATTATTTGAGAATAGTCTCCGTTTCACTAGCCCGAGCACGTTTGCTAGAGGAAATTACTGGCTTGTCGTTTCAGCATACACTGCGTTATTGTCTCGATGAGCCTTCAGAATCGGTCTCGCTTATACACTTGACTCCAATACTACACATTTTTATTGGGACCAAACCAACAAGGATAGTTTTTAAGCATTAGTTCGTAGCTAGTCAAGACATTTTTAGGTAAATAAATGATTTGCTAAAAACAATTTTACGAGAGACCTACTTAATATTTTTTGAAGACCGATGGTAATGTTATGAATCTGCTTTTCAAGGAAACTTTGTTATACAATTTAGGTATATTATGCACGTGATATATAATTGTTTGCTGGTAGTTAGCAAGCAACGATCTAAAGACAACTGAAACCTTTGAACAAAAATGTCTTACTTGACCCAAAGGTCAAATAAAGTATAGAATTATAACTTTCGTGGGTATAAATGAATATATTAATTAGTTTACTTATAATTACGATACTTCGTCTTCTCAATTCGAACCAGTAGTTCCTGAGATTAGCGCGTTCAACCAAACAAACTCTTCAGCTTTATAATATTAGTATAGACTTTGCAGCTGATCCCACAGTGATATTTTCGGCTTAGCCTAGCTTTGAATTTAACAAAGCTCTTAGTCATGATCTGTCACTAATCAAACGCACAGGTTGTCTCACTGAATGCGCAAACAACGATCGAACTCGCGCCGGCGAGAAATGATAGGACTGCTGGCGTGTCCGACATGTGTGCACATAAGTCACCCGAAGTTGCCTATCTCGTCAGATAGCAAAAGTATGCACAGTCTGCTGATGGTGTCAAATTATAACTTCAATGTAAATAATAATAGCCCTAGTTGGACTATGCAATGAAAATTTGACTTTCTTGATAATACCTACGAAATTTCATGATAATATTTTCTTACATCATATCAATTATATTAGTATCACGTTCAGAAGTCAAAATAGAATAACTGTTTAAAATGACTTCTGCGTCTCTCAAATAAAATTTCACATATCGCTATCTCGTTTGGTTGGTAGTTAAATACTGTGTGTAGAAGGTAGGGAAATAATTATTATACACGTATATTTTAAAGTCGTTAAATAATCATAATTTAATTATATGTGATGCAGTTTATATCTATACTAATATTATAAAGCTGGAGAGTTTGTTTGATTGAACGCGCTACTCTCAGGAACTACTGGTTCGAATTGAAAAATTCTTTCATTGTTGGATAGCCCATTTATCGAGGAAGGCTATAGGCTTAACATCACACTGTGATCAATAGGCGCAGAGCATAAATAAAAATGTTGCAAAAACGGGCAAAATTCTCATATGTGAAGCAGACGAAGTTGCGCGGGTCAGCTAGTAATTATATAAACTGCATCACAGCTGGGCACAGGCCTCATCTTAGTGTGAAAAGGGTTAGGCAATAATCTACCATGCTGGCTCAGTGCGGGTTGGCAGATTTAACATATCTTCAGAACATTATGCAGCTCACTCAGACATGCAGGTTTCCTAACAAAGTTTTCCTTGAACGATAAAGTTAGCTAATTAACAATTTAACACGCATATGACTTCGGTTATATTTTCGTCTGTAATATCTAGAACTACTTAACGCTGCTATAATTATTTTAATAACTACTAACAATAGCATAGGCCACGTTTTCTATGTTCACACGGGCATAGGCGCGTGCAGAAGCTAGTAATAATATGACCAGACCTCTTTGTTACACTGGGTATATTGCCATATGTAGGGTGACATACATCAGTGATGGTGATGAATGGCATCATAACACCTACATAACAATAATACTGCCGTCATAAGAAAAAAGATGCATCTACCATTTTATTTCGAAATTAAGATTTTACCTTTTTTCGATCAGTAAAAAAAGACGCATCTGACAATATACTTTTTTTTTCTGGACTCATAACATACGAAGTTGTTTTTATTTAAAGAACTGCTGGTTAGCGGTTCTTTTGAAGAATTATCTAAGACCTCCAAAAGGGCCTGTATACCACTTTTTAAACAATTGTTATGTGTGCACGATAAGAGGACAGCGCGTTCACAGACTGGTAACCTTTTGTTTTCCGACGTTCATGTTTTTTATTTTTATTTTTTATACCACTCTTTTGGCAAACAGTCATACGCGGCCCACCTGATGGTAAGTGGTCACTGTAGCCTATGGACGCCTGCAACACAAGAGGTATCACATGCGAGTTGCCGATCCTTTAGGAGAAAAAGGAAGTGGGAAGGAGAAGAAGCCGGAAGGAGGCAAGAGGGTGATTGGGTCTCCGGCACTCTCACTCACCAAACGAAACACTACAGTAGAAATACTGCTATTTCACGTCGATATTCTGTGAGAGGGTAGACCTTCCCCGGTCGAGCCGGCCCATTCATGCTGAAGTCAGCGAGGCTCTACTACCTACGTTACTACGTTACCATATTAATGAGTGCAATATACCGTTCTTAAATATGGCCACAACGTTACGACATACTCCACAAAATATAACGTTGTATAGAGTGTATCATAAAAGTCGTATAGTCGGATAATGTTACAAATATTTATTCGAGTTAAGAATGTGGACCATTAGTAATATTTATATGTACTAGCGGTCGCCAAATAGTCAAAATTCGACCACAATTGTATAAAATTTTAAGTTTGATCGTTATTAAGATTTTATTGTCTATAATTATACCCTTATAATTACATTTTATTTAGTCACCTACTCCACATACATATGTAACCATAGTTACGAAGAATTCTACGACATCAGCCGAACAATGCCGAAATACTACGAACGCGATTCGAAGTGTGTCAAATGCATGTTTGTGTGCGTGTAGTGTTTTTTGATTAATTTAATTTATTTCTAATGTACATTTTATAAAAATATTAGGATTTGCCACTCCTTCTCCATATAAACTTTAACTGTGCCAAATTTCATACTCCTCCATCCGCGCAATATTCGTAAAAAGGGGTACAAAGTTTTCGCTTCACGTATTAATATACAGATAAATATATATTTATACACATATATATTTTTCCAAATATACTTGTTATACTACCTATGTGGCAGCCGGGCAACGGGTCACCGAGCGAAATGCTGAAATTACGCGGGTTTCTTATAAAGATAATGACACTTCACAGGGTGAGCCGACTCATTCGTGCAGTCACCAAAACTTGGCAACTGCGTCTCTTCCGCTTGTATATTAAATAAACTTTGTTTATCAACACTCATGCCAAATTGTAGTTTCTGTTATCTACGGTACAATTAAAACAGTTATTTATTCATTTATTTTATTTAATCCACTCGCTTTATTTAGACAACTCGCGCACTAGGAGTAAGTCCTGTGTCACGGGGGATTTTACAAACATTCAAACAACGGACGCAAAGAACACCCAGACTCGAAACAACTCTTTGTGGATCACACAATTTTTGTCCCGTGTGAGGTTCGAACCCACAACACTCGGTGGGGTGGCAGTAGCGAGGCGACCACTTCAACCACTACGGCATCCGTGCACTCAAACTCATTGTTTTTCTATCACCATACACAGAACAGCGCACCAAAATAATCGAAATAGCTAAGGCAACATTATGCTATCAATGAATCATAACTTAACTAATATAGACTCAGTCCATAAAAGAGCAATCGTTTCGCCATATTAGATCGATGTATAGGACAGTTGCGGCACGATTACTATTGTTATGACGATTCTCCAGTTTAAATTGACCTCTGGCTTCGAACACAATGACCCCATTTTAATCAGATTTCTATGTGAAGTGGGGGCAGCGATGGATCAAATATAGCGGGTCAGCGTGCAATATATGACGACGTGGAAATAGAAGACATAAAACATAACGGGATGCGGCATAACAGAACAGTGTCATCAAAATATAATATGAATATGGTGAAGTCGGTTAGTTTTAATCTATACAGGATGACCCAGAATATCTGAATCAAATTGTAACGGGAGATTCCTAAGGTAAAGACCATTCAAATATGCTAAATAAAAAAATCAAAGACTATGGCCTAGGTGTAAAAATAAAAAATAAAAATATTAAAAAAGTACGAGTTTTCAGACTTACAACTACAGGTGCTTCGGTTATAGCTAATTTTAATTTTTCCCACTGTTTTTATTTGTGAAGGATTGATTCATCTTAATACAAACAAATTTTAAAAAATCTGACTTAGTATTGAAGTCGCTGCATTATTTTGGTGATATTTTTTTGCAGCAAAGAAAATCTTGTAAGTTTGACCAACAACACAACATAATGTTTTTTATTTTTTTGTTATGCTCATATTCTGGGACATCCTGTATGTATGTTGCATTGGTAGTGTTCTTTAGTAAATACAGTGCTTGATTTGCTACATAGTATTAGACCATTAAATAGTTATGCTAATCACGACATTATTTATTGTCAACGCCTTGTGGCGTTAACAATAGGCTTGTCACAGGCTTGTCCCCGTGGCGCAAGCTTAGCACACGACTTTAGCTTAAGCTAAATAGAGTGAGGTTTGTGATAGATATTCCTAGTGTAGCAGCAATCTTATTAAAGAATAATACAAAATAGGACTGCCTCGGTGCGCCGTATATACACATATATGATGCATGTAGCTAGCAAAAGTTAGACTACACTACCCGTCAAAATTGCATCAGTACAGTTTTCTCTAAATCCTCGCGCGGTCGAGCACTTGTGTTCACATTAACAATGCACCGTCGAGCCCACGCTACGCTCCACTAATGTTGTGCCAACACAGGTCGACGCCGCAGAAAAACCCTTGTTTAATCTATTATTACATAGTTTTCGGTGTATGTACTTCAATCGGCCAACAATTTATTCAGTAGGTATGAATAACTTTAAAAATGAGATTTCTAAGACAATCTTCGAAAACGAATTTCTCTAAATAATATATTCTAAAATATGTCTATAATGGTTGTATTTCAGTTAGATTTGTTTTGAAACCTGATATTATTAGGATACATAACATAACGTAAATTTTCCATGTGCCATAACTTAATTAGTAGGTATGTACGATTGTATAAAAAAATGAACTCATATGCAACATAGCTTGTGGTATTTTTAACTAAAATATTAATAGTTATATAACCATATTACAAACAGTACATTTACACTAGTAATGCACTATAGGTATTATTACGGGTCGTTTTCTCAATTACGAAAAATTATATTAGGAATTTTGCCTTATACGACTAATACCCATACCTAAATAAAATACTAAAAACCCATCGATACAGTTATCGTATAAATAATTAATATTCAAAAATCCCATGTGAATAAATCTACCATTATTTCAACGTTATAATGTATATCAAACTGAAACATGACAACGTAGCTTTTACGTAGTAACTATGTGTTAGTGCCAGTAACTACATTTTATTTAAGAACGAATTATATCATAATATTTTTCTAAGATCACTCGCTTTAACGTAGGTATAGAATACTATTGTGACATAAAAATATTATTTTCTTACTGCCTGATAACTGGTTAACCTCCAGCTAACGGGTTATCCATTATTAACGACAGACCCTGTATATAGATTGTATAACCAACAATTTAATTCAATACCCTATTCAGCGCTCCCTCAAACATTACCAATCACAAAAGCATGTCGGTTTCATCTTCAAGTTTACATGAAAGCTCAACTAAGTGACAGTTTTGGCTTTGGAATATTAATAGTAGATAAATAAAACATTATTCCTAATTGCGAACTACATGTGTTTTAATGTATTTTACAAATATGTTTAACTGACAACTACATTCCTAAAAGCAATTTCTAGCAGGCATAGGAGTCTTTTGTTTACTCGAATTACTTTCTTACAATAAAACGTTGGTACGTCCGAGAAGTTATTGGAATGAAATGTTGGATAGAATTTCAATATCTAGCCGAGAAATAAGTTTAGCTAGTTTAGTAAAATTCATATCATATAGATATTTCAGGATATCTTTCTTGCAACGTGCCTCTCAATATTGTAAAAGATGAACACACCATTTTAGTTCTTTGACCTAAAGGATTTTTTATTTACCTTACATTATGCCCTGGTTGCCCCAACAACTGTACGCATGAGGACTTGATGATTGCTTCAGACGATGCAATCAAGATGGCTGCGTTCTGGGCAGCAACTATATAATATTGAGCAATGATTGACACCAAAACGCTAAGAAGACAAGAAGAATTTTAAAAATCTCATTATTACAAAAGTTTAATCGAAATTTTCAAACTAAAAAGTGGTAACCATCTAAAACATGTTTCCTTTGCTTTATTTATCAACCTTCCTACGAAATAATTCACCAAATTGTTTGAGTAATAGTGTGCGCCCGGTAGCTTACCGCTCATTTGCTGCCAAATTGTCCCGAGAACGCAGAGACGAAACACGTGACAAAGCATATTATTTGTATCCGAAGCAAATTATTGCAAGTTGGATAACGCCCGGTTTCTATGGAACAGCTATGCATTAACAGAGGATTTCAGTATTGTCAATATTTTCTAGTGCAGTATTTACGAATGATTATTTTTGGACAGATATATATCAGATAGTAATCGTTTTAATTCTTTGACGGATGTTTCACTCGCGTACTGCAAACGCTAGCGACAAGGGATTAAAAATGGGAAAAATAGATATCTGACCTATCAGAAATTCTACTTACCACACAAAACGCAATTACCACGTTATTACTCTTACGTCGGCTTCCTTTAAGAGGGTGCTACCTGTATCATGTATATACATAACCTTTGCCACCTATAAACGTGCAAGTAATTTGCAAATATAGATACTTTCTCTCGTGTGCGGTGGTATTTCGGGATAACCTAGTCAACTACATAAAAGGGGTTCCACCAGTTCACGTTTCAAGCTGACCGAAATGCATATGGAACAGCTCAGTTGTAATCAATTATTACTAGCGGTCGCCAAGTGGACGAAATTCGCCCTTAATTTGCTTAAATTTTAAATTTGTTTGTTATTAAGGTTTTATTGTCTATAACTATAACCTTATAATCACATTTCATTTAGTCACCTACTCCATATACCTAATATGTATGTAACCATAGTTACGAAGCATTCTACGAAGTCAACCGAACAATACCGAAATACTACGAACGCGATTCGACTGCTTGTGTCAAATGCATGGTTGTGTGCGTGTAGTGTTTTTTCATTAATTTAATTTATTTCTAATGCATATTTTATAAAAATATTAGGAATCGCCCCTCCTTCTCCATATAAACTTTAACTATGCCAAATTTCATACTCCTCCAACCGCGCAATTTTCGTAAAAAGGGGTACAAAGTGTTTGCTTCACGTGTTATTATATAGATGTGTGATGTGACTAATGTCACTGTAGTTGCAGGTAACGTCAAAAGTTGCAACCCACTAAGCAGAATTAATAAAGGAAAATAACTATACTAACTATTTACTACTACAACTGTAGTAAGACATTAAAAGAAAAATAAGTTCTATTGAATACAAGTATCATACACCAATAAGATAAAAGATTATGCTTACAAAATAGAGGCAGATACAAAGTACCAAATTCACAAGTCGCCAGAATGAGTCAACTTCATAACAAAACCGTGTGAAATCAAAGCAATAATATTATTTTTCTTTGTTTGGCTAATTACAGACCTATTGAATTTAGGACTCATGCTTTTTGACATAAACAAATCATCTTGTATGTGTCCATATAAGGCTGAGTCTCAAATAAGTTCTATTATCAAAACAAACGTTCATACGTTTCAGCCGTTCTCTTGCGTTCGGGAACTATGTGTAAACCTTTGATTCAATCAAATGTAAAGTGGCAGCTTGAGCGATACGCTAGCTGTTCTGAAATGTTTGTATAACAAGGTCTGCATGGCGATACAGTACAGGACTGGAGTATAAAAGTGATTAACTAAAAATCACGTGAAATAGGAAGATGGATTTTATACGTGTGTTGTTGAAATTATTACGTAAAGTTTATTACCGCACGTAATATATTTCGGGATTAAATATAATGACCACCAAAAATACTAATTGCATAGCAAAATATGCTTACTAAAATATATCATAACGAGCACCTATGCCTCAAATCACTGCATTTCATCTCGGAAGGGTTAGGATATGTTAGGTTCCTTCTTAAACCTACCCAAAAATAGGAGCCCCGCAGACCGGGGCTCCGTCGACTTAGTTTGATCACTTTAAAATATTTTAGTAAGCATATTTTGCTGTGCAATTAGTATTACTGGTGGAAAAAGGCAAAAGAATTGAGGAACAGTTAAATACTACCAATATATTTCAAATGTAAATACTAATCTACTGATCTAATTTAATTGACACTTTTATTGCTAATTGTAAGTATTAAATTTATATTTTTATTATTATTATCAGTCTATAATAAAATGGCTCAGAGAGTTTTAATATATTTAACTATATGTAAATAGCGAATTCGTCGCCTCGAGTTCTAGAAAAAAGTATAATAATATACACCCGAAATTAAAATCCAAAATTCATATCTTAATCACAGAATACAACATTTTATGGTTTATCATTAATTAAGCCCATTCGAAACATATTTTCGTTCTGATAAGTGATAATATAATAAAAAATAAATAAATAAAATAAATGTAGATAGCTAAAGTACTGATATCTTAAGCTTAACGAAAGACAAGGTATGTCGAAGTCTAATAGTTTCTCAGTAATGATCTTTCGCTATAGATTATCGAAGTACCTACGTAGAAATGATATTTCACGGTAACGTGCATCGAACTCAAGTAGTATCGCAGTGAAGATCTATCGCGGTAACGTGCATCGAAGTGTAGTGGCTTCGCAGAGACGGTTTTTCGCTGAGACTCCGTATTCTACTTGCATCGCAATCTTGTAGCATCGTATTAGCATTTATCGATATTTTGTGTGTCGAGATTTCGTATTCTACTCCCAATGAGTTGCTATGGACATAATTTGGAATAATATAGATACAATATTGAACTCTTTGGCGTTTTCGGTTGAACATAATATCAGCAGATATAATTTAAACTTGTAAGCCAAGCATATTCTGCGGAACGACTCTTTGTGAAACTCACTGCTTGGCAGACTTAAAATCAATTGTAAAAGATAAAGAAAGACAAGCCTGTTAGATTGATTGATGATTGATTGATTGTATTTGATGGTTGATGAGCTAAGGTTAGAATAAGAAATAGCATCATCATTTCTCTCGCCAATTTAACATGTTTTACATTTTCCAATTAGACACCCAAGTGTAAAACATTACCTTCGTATACAATAAATCAAGTGATATCCTATAGACGGTACTACACAAGTAATTATTTTTACTGTAGTCAAATATCTCAGAGATACTTGTACCTACTAACGACTACGTGCATTCTAATTACAGAAGTTCTCGAGCTCCTTTGTCAAACAACTTGAACGATTCAAGAGCATTTCAGAATACCTGTTCTCAAATCCGAGCAGACAGTTTGAAATCATGGCTTTAGTTAAAGCTCGGTCTTTGGCATATAATAGGGAATTGGAAGCATTCATTTTATTATAAGTGTCACATTACCATGAAATTAAAAAGGTCTATGTAATATAGCCGATCGTAAATCCTATCTAGTCCTAACTAATATTATAAATGTGAATGTGAGTTTGTTTCTTTGTTACGCTATTCTGCCTTCACTACTTGGACGATCATCATGAAATGTCGCAACACATTGTCAGGGGAACGAAAATGGACATTTCGTTTCGTTTCATCCAGAAAAACATCAAAATCTACACCCTGTGACGATCTTTTCACCCCTGTTACTACAGATATTTACTCCTGTAGTAACAGGAGTGGAAAAACCGTCGTAGGGTGTAGATTATTATTGATTTTTTAAAATGCCTATAGTTTTTATAATACGTACCTTAGATTTTTTAAATATTTTTTTGTTAGCTATTATAATTTAGCCTGTTATCTGATTCCAGCTTGACGTCGACTTCTGGGACACCGTGTAAAATACAGTTTCCTATAGTTATTAAAAACTTAAACTTTACTTACTTAAACTTTAATAAGCTAGATAATTTCTACATGGCTTTCTTAAAATCCTAAACGGTAATAGATTTCTCAAAAAGATACCACTTATAGAAGCACCCGAAAGCACCCCATACATGTATATTATATACTAGCTTTTGCCCACGGCTTCAATTGTGTAAAATTAGGTTAGGTTATGTTAATACAATACTTTTTTTAAATTAAATTATACCCTATGGTACTCGATGATAATATAACGGTGAAAGAGTTTTAAAATCGGTCGCATGGTTTTTAAGTTAAATCGTTACAAACAAACAAACAAATAATCAAATCTTTACTGTTTATAATATTAGTATAGATTTATTAGCAATAGCAACAACTAATATCTCATCCAGTCGCTGATTCTGAACGAGACTTGACGAAAAGTTTGTTATTGTGGATCCAGTTTGTTTGTAAAGGTACGGGCTTTAAATAAATTGCCTTCAATTCGTCACTCAATCATTTTCGTGTTGCTTATTGTGATAAGCGATACCAAAACGATGGCTTGCCAGTTTCTACACTGCCAGTAAGATTTTTTAACATTACTACATACTTTTAAGAGACCGTTTTTCTATTAACGATAGCGTAGTAGGAGACTGTTGACTTCTGACTTATCGAAGTTATATACATATTAAATGATTAGAAATTATAGTTTGCGTCAATGGTGATGCAAAACATTGTAAGAAAACCTGCGTGTCTGAGAGACCTTTATTATGTTCTCGAAAATATTGGGGCTGATATTATATATTGCAACCGCAGATAAATGTTAAAGGTATTTAGTTATCTGCCAGGCATTAAATTTCTGATAATGTTTTTATTAAGTATTATATTAAGTACTAGTAGTTTTACCGCGGTTTCACCCGCGTAAGTCTCGTTCCCGTGTGAATATCGGGTTTCACCCCTTTCACCCCCTTCGGGATGGAATTTCCAAAAATTCTCTCTTGGTGCTCCCCTACACTCTCCAAGGAACATACATGCTAAATTTCAGCTTCTTGCGTTTAGTAGTTTCGGCTGTGCGTTGTCTGTCAGTCACTCAGTAACAAGTTTTATATATATAGATTTAGCAAAACTTACACGTAGCAAAACTAAATTCATGTGATCAACTACACTATGCTTGGAACAACCCTAAAACACACCCCAAAACCAACAAATAGTTGTTTCTCTTTTACGGGTTAACATCTTCCATTAGGAAAGTACCCAACCTTTTGAATGCTTTACACAAAAACATTGGTCCAACGTACAGAGACCCTTAGAAAATTGTTATATAAAAATAACATGCTCATTTTATATAGCTAACAAAATTAAATACCTAATTAATGTTGTCATTAAGGAAACTTTGGATCGTGTAAATATACTATTTCAATCAACCAGGTAAGTAAATGATTTTTAAATATTTTTAATTCTGGAATGCTCATGATCTGAGTTGGTACTTTATTATAAATCCTTGATGCCATACCAAAGAAACTTTTATCAAAGAGAGCAGTTTTATAAGGCACAGTAGAAATCCGTTGAATATTATTCTTTGACTTGTGCTCGCCAAATAGAGGTTTATTTGTTTTTACAAAAACGACAACATCATATATATAAATTGTAGGAAGTGCTAACATTTTAAATTTCTTAAAATACGGTTTGCAAGACACAGGTGCAAATATATTAGCTATAGCACATATAAATTTTTTCTGGGCTTTAAATACTATTTCTTTGTTACTAGCATTGCCCCAAAATATAATGCCATACTTCATTGATGAAGATATATACGCAGTATATGTATTTAGTACTGCTGATTGGTCAACAACTTTTGCTAACTTACAGAGTGCGTATGAATATTGATATGGGCATGTAGAAAGAATGGACGAGGAAAGACTGACTAAGAAAGTTTATAAGGCTAGTGTGAATGGAACAGTCGCAAGAAGAAGACCTAGGCGAACGTTTTTCGATCAGTTTGAAGGCGTTCTGGACAAAGGCTAGGTTAAGAGCACCTTAAACCGACGGGCGTGTATGAGGAATATGATAAAAGTGAATGAAGCCAGAGAAGTGTGTCAGGATCGTAGCAAATGGAAATCCGTAGACTCTGCCTACCCCTCTGGGAAACAAGCGTGAATCTATGTATGTATGTATAATTTAGTGTAGTTTTAGTATATTTAAACATTTTTTTCCTTAATTTAGCTTTTCACTATAGTGACTAACATAGTAATGTATCTTTATCAGACTAATGCACCCATGCGATGAGTTATTGCTAATTCTAAGATTCCTATTACTGTCGTCGTCATAAATTTAAAATGTTACATAATATCACACATCAGAAGAAGTTAGCAATAAAAATCACAAATTCATGACTGTTAAGAATAATAAACCTGAAATGGAATAGCTTCCCCGATTCTGAAATCAAACCTCATAATTAACAGTCCTGCTTCTTACTTTTATTGCCGTTACTTAAACGGTAGTAATTATTTATCAAATCACTTTTATTTATTATCAGTCTAACATTTGCGTTAAATACATACCTACATGCATACATAGATACTATGGATTTCCATTTGCTACGATCCTGATACACTTTTCTGGCTTCATTCACTTTCATCACATTTTTAACCTGGCGTTTGTCCAAAACATCTCCTATCTGATCGAGAAACGTTTGCCTAGGTGCAAACGTTCGCCTTGCCTTGCGACTGCATTGCCGTTTGCCTTGCGACTGTTCCACTCACACTAGCCTTATTGCGTTGAATGACTTTATAATGGGTAAGGAATTTAGTCACTTTACTAGACTTACGTCCTATTGTTCTCTATACACATCTATATTTCTACCTAAAGCTTTAAAACTGTTGAAACTAATGTTTAGACTTTGTTGCTTAAACTTTAATTTTCGTCGACTCGTAAAGAAAATTAGTGTACTCATCGCAACGCAGCAGTTCGTTGTCACTGCCAAAGCAATGTTCTACATCTTTGTTCAGCTATGTAGGATAAATATTTATGAAGTTTGAAGGCTTAATCTCATAATCAATAGTATGAACCGCCAAATGCAGTTTTCGCACTAAAGAACGATGTTTAAGAAGCATGTAATATGACAAATATAACTGGAAATGCTCACCTATTTGTGGCAACTACCTACTGTACTAATTTTAGAAACAGTATAATGATAAAATAGGACAATGATTCCGAATTAGACAATTTTCCGTTCAAGTTCGTATTTATCATCGAGCAGTCGGATCAATCGTTGGTTGATCCAATTGCTCGTGTCGGTCGTGACCTAGCTATTAAATTCGGTTTCGAATCGTAATGAATGAAAAGTAAAAATAAACGACGAATTTATCAACATTCGAATGTTCATACTGGTTTCGCATACTTATTCCAATTTCTTTTTCCATACCAATTGCGACGTTGGTCACTTATTACACTGATTTAAAACATAACCCACAAAATGTTTTAAGAATTATCTTTCCAGCTGTAGACCGTATAAAAGAATATACACGAAGATGTCCTTCTTGTATATTCGAGCTAATTATCTAAATTGTATACAGTAATATCCACATCTAAGTTATGTGTAGAACCTTTAGTTGTTTAACTGTAGTTTCAGCAGAGCTGTATAGCTAAGAAAACCGCGCAACTTCAACTCACACTAAGTACTAACTAGTAGGAAAACTGCTTATAATTACTGTTAGTATAAGATCTCACAGCCGCTAGAACTACCGTAATTTTAGCGAAGCTAGGTTTTCTATAGTAAATGTGATACTTGATAAATACAATAATAATTTATACGCAAAACGTATAATATTGACTGCAAGGATGGTGTAGAGGTTTAAGTGATCGCTTCGCCACTATTACTACGCTGCGTTGTGGGTTCGAATCCCACACGCTATAAAAATTTGTGTGATCTACATGTACCTAAAACACTCCTTGGGTTGATTAGTTGAAGTTGATTAGTAACGCCGCACAGAATAATAAGATTTTGAAGTAATAGAAAAAGCATAATATGTTCTTCTGTTTACGCGAATGTTATTCATTGAAATTAAACTACTATATACGGATTTTATCGCGTTGTTTATTTGACACTTTTTTACATAATTTCTATTGATTATCTGATTCCTACCAAGGATGCTTCGCGAAGCTATCGAAATCAAAAAACATCCTAATTTTAATAGAGAATATGGTTGGAATATACTACTAGCTTGAGATCCAGTAATTCAAATAGTCAAGCCCAAGAAGAAGCAAACTACAGCTAGACTTCATGATACTTTGAGCTCATTCCGCGTAAATAGAAACACCAATGATTAAATTATGTTCGGGTACTTTGAAATAACTACACTGGAACATTGAGACAACTACCATCTTGGTCTCCTCATGACCATGGCTGCTGAAAAGCAACCGAAACGTCTGGGAAAGTGTAAACTTAAATATAAATAGTTTTAATAGTTTTAATAATTTAGCTCAAAATTTAGTAAAGTTTAATAGTAGTTTTGTAAATTATGTAAAAAAGTGTCAAATAAACAACGCGATAAAATCCGTACATACTAGTTTAATTTCAATAAGTAGAAAAAGCAATTGATAGTTTATGTATTAACGTTAATTTTATTTAAAGTATAAGTAGGTAAGTTCTAGTAAAATAAGACTAATTATTTCTCTTCATGCGCTGATACAGTTAGCTTGTTAAATAATGTTTGGTTAACGTTCAACTGATTTCATGTATTTCGCCGTATCGCAAAGAACAATGCCCACCCTTCATAATGCCACCGGCTTAGAAGTGGACAGTCAAAAATTGTACTAGTTGTTATAGCATTAGATAAATGAGTGCTTAACTAATAATCTGAGAATGATCAGAGGTCTGCCACGTTCATAATTTTATAGAATAAAGAACATTTATAATCTCAAAAAAAAAAAACAATGTTAATGTGTCTAATGTCCAAGTAAGCTTTTGCTAGTTACTAATCAAATCATTATGAGTAGAAAAATATTAAATCGATTAACAATATATAATATATGACTAGTAGTTTTCCCGCGGTTTCACCCCCGTAAGTCCCGTTCCCGTGTGAATATCGAGTTTCACCCCTTTCACCTCCTTCAGGGTGGAATTTCCAAAAATCCTCTCTTAGTGCTCCCCTACACTCTCCAAGCAACATACATGCCAAATTTCAGCTTCTTGCGTTCAGTAGTTTCGGCTGTGCGATGTCTGTCAGTCACTCAGTATCGGAAGAGTTTTATATATATATGTAGATTATAATTATATTGTTAATCGATTTATTATCATGATTTTTTACTGGCAACTTCTTATCTATTAGACTAGTTAGACGTTAAAACATATTTTTAAATAGATATTATGAATAAGTTTCTTGGCACACCTTTAGTAATATCTATAAATGGTATTATATTATACAATAATTATTCCACAACTAATTTAAACCCTATTGTGCTCTCCATGAGTTTCATTGGGCCAGTAATAGGCATTGTTCTTTATAGTAATTAACACACGATAAATGCTGAGTGCGCAGCTACACGCGCTTGGCACCTTGTGGTGTAGGCTGCAATGTATGGTAGTGAGACCGTACACCACAAATGATTATTCCTAGTCTGGGTGTTCTTTGTGTCCTGTATTTGAATGTCTGTAAAGCTCGTCGCGATACAGGAATTAAAAATAGAGCGGGCGTAGTTTTTAAAAAACAACGTAATCTGTATTTAGTACTATTAGTTTCGTAGTTTTAAACAAAAATATGTTTTACATCAACTATACTATAAAACATATGACTAGCCCGGAATATTGAACACGCTAAACATTCTAAGAGTTATACATAATTTAACCTAAAAAATATACCGATATAAAATTCAGGCTATAGCAAGCCTGAAGTTTTTATCATTTGAGTGCCTATTTTAAGATCATTTGTATGCGGCCAGACTAATTCGAAGGACCTATCAGTATCATCTCGTCAAACCAACAAAAAAAGACCCTACTTTCAAACTAACGAGTATATGTATATACGTTTTTTACATATGTTACATAGCTATTTGCTTTAGACATTAAAGCTTTGCTAAAGGAACAAGATCTAGTGGCTTCGAGATTGTATTTAAATGACATTAGTTACGTATTATTAAGTAGCATGCATAGTCACGGTATGTATCTTATGTGGGGGCCAGTCAGTGCAGACCGGCGACACTTCGACCCAGTGGGAGCTTTTGTGCCGACACTCTCCCAATAACGACTGCCATAGATGTTCATGGCAGCCAGGACCGACGGCTTAAGGTGCTCTCCGAGGCACGGAGCAGGCGATAATTGTCAATCAATACGCACATAATTTCCAAAAGTCATATAACTTCCGAAAGTCAGAGATGCGCGACGTGGGTTCGAACCCGAGACCCTCTGCATTGCATTCTGTTGGTCTCCCCACTGAGCTATCGCTGCTTAGTCACGGTACAAGTAATAGTTATTTAAATAATGGCGTTTTTAAAATTAAATAAGAGACAAAAAAATTAAAGCGGCTTTCGTTTATCAATTTACCCTTATCAATTTCAATGCAAAACCATTGCTTTGCGTTGATTTTATACTTGTCTTTTTGCAAATATAAAAATATAGAAAAACATTCTTCTTACTTGTGTTATTTAGTTAACAAATATGGCGTACAAGTACACAAATAAAATACATAGAAACCCATCCCTATCCTTGACTTTCTTTTTTTGTCATACAGTCTTTCTTTTTGTCATTTTTAAGATAACCTATAAAGTCTGAAAGCTGTAACTGAATGGCTTTATAGTGAGTATTTCGTCTCCCAAATGCAAGTAAAGCTAAAATATTAGTTTCTATTTGTCATATAGTCTTTCTTTTTTTGTTATTACAAGATAACGAATATAATCGAAAAGCTGTAACTGAGTGATTTTATAATGGGTATTTTGTTTCCAAAATGCAACAATAACGAAAATATGGGTTATACTGTTATTATCTTAATGAAAAATGAATTATAATTATATTGTACGAAAGGTGGTGGTTTTTGTGGTTACACATATTGAGTACATTCTCCAATGACAAATAGTTAACCTACAAACTTACAAAGTACCTACATGATATTTCGTTTCAATCGTAGATAAAACGACATATCCGAGCAATCCAATCCCTCCTTCCCTCTAATAGATTCTCAATACTCTATACCAAAACTATTGACTAAAACAATGGTAAACGATTATACATGTCTAGTCAAATAGAGCACATATACTCAAGCTATCGTGTATCGACTATTCAATTTAGCGAGGACAGTAGGGCAGAGGGGTCAGGATATACTGGCGGTTTGGTTCTTTATTTTGTTAGTTGGGTCGACGACTACCTACGCAGTGTTTCGTAACCTTACTGGCCCATTATGGTTTGTCGAACCCAAATGTGAACTATACCCAAACAATGTATTAGAAGCAATAGCAGGTAATGTTGGGTTATGTTGTCATTGTTGTGTAATTTAAATGCATGTTTATCCATAGTTTCAGTAAGTATTGATTACCGTCGATATTTTTTAGTGCTAGTCTAATTATAATGTTTAATTTCATCGTTTAATTTAATCTTGATGGAGTAAGTGACGCTAATAATTTTAATAAAAGGTATAGTTATTTTATTTCGGTAGTAGTACGATCATAGTGGTAGTCTAGTATGATACTCATAGCTAGTTGCACTCACTGATCGGTAAACAATTAGCGAGGTTAAGCAACGTTGGGTGCGGTCAGTCTATAGATGGGTGACCGCTTAGTGGTATTTCATCTGAGCGTCTCTGTGCTTCGGAGGGCACATAAAAGGTCGGTCCCGGTTGTTGTCAAATTGACAGCAGTCGTTAAGCCATGTCAGAGGCCTACGGGCAGCTTGAACAACTCTTGAGAACAGGTTGGCCACTAACCACACGAAAAGAAGAAGAAGTAGGATACTATGGCTGCCATGCAGAAGTCTCGAGTTTGATACTAAGCACGCACCTCTAATTTTTTAAAGTGTTATGCGTATAAATAGGTAAATATTTATCACTCGTTTAACAGTGAAGGTAAACATCAAACTCAAAAATCATTTATTCATTTAGTTCAAAAATTAACACTTATGAACGTCGAAACATATTGGCTAATGAGCTTACTAAGTTACTGAAGTTAAATTTAGGCATATGAGCAGAAACCTGCAAAAAACTCACAGCCACTCTTTTAAATCTCCAATTAAATCGCCATCGCGGAGGTACCTGCATGTCTGAGAGTTGAAAGTTCTCAAAGATATGTGCAGTCTGTCACCAGCGTGTGTCAGCGTAGTGGATTATGGCCTAACCCTTCTCACAATGAGAATAAGCCCATGACCAGCGTCCCACTGCTGGGTAGTTTATATACAGGGCTAAAATTATTATTATATTATTAAGGTACTTATAATCTATATATATATATATATAAAACTCTTCGGTTACTGAGTGACTGACAGACAACGCACAGCCGAAACTACTGAACGCAAGAAGCTGAAATTTGACATGTATATTCCTTGAAGAGTGTAGGGAAGCACTAAGAGAGGATTTTAGGAAATTCCACCCTGAAGGGGGTGAAAGGTGTGAAACCCGATATTCACACGGGAACGGGACTTACGCGGGTGAAACCGCGGGAAAACTACTAGTTTGATTATAAAAATATAGTACTTATATGGAGCAGAAATATCTTTACTATTTAATGGGCAAAGAAACCTAACAACAATAATATAATTATTCCTTTTTATTGTAATCCTATAAAGAGCTATCCTTAGAATCTTTTCTTCTATTATCATAAACTTTGAATAAAACCAATATACTCGTAATAAACGAAAATACTATCCTATATTTACATGTAGGAGCAAATAAACTCTAAGATAAAACCGAGCTGCGTGCCAGTTGTGAATATTCTACCCTACCTGCCCATTGAGTTTAATGTTGGTACGACAATAGCCAAAACGCTGAAAGCGACACAAAGGTTACATAAGACAGCTACTATATTGGTAACGGTTGGCTGTTGGTGTATTATAAATATATTTATTGCAAAAGGGGAAACTTTCACAATGTAGCGTTAAGTCTGTGGGGAGTAGTTTTATTCTGAACATGATTATATTTGTTACTATATTAAGATCAATAACCGAAACGATGAAAATAAATAGTCTTGTAATCATCCACCTTATGATATTTGGCTTGGCACTAAAGACGAATGCAACCGTGAAATAAGCTAACGTTCTATGTTCTCCTTGAAGTGTTATAACAGTATTATATTAATAAACGTTCGGTATATTCCTATATGCAGATAAATATCGCATTAGCATTAAACACGTTCCTGTGGGATGTATGACAACCGAAATAATTATATAGAATGTGTGAAGGTCAAAATGTATCAGTTTTTTTTTTGTATTTGCTACTGTACTCACATAGGTATTACACACGATGTGTTAAGCAAACTACGAGGCCGAGTAGCGATAGCTCAGTGGGGAGACCAACAGACTGCAATGCAGAGGGTCTCGGGTTCGAACCCACGTCGCGCACCTCTGACTTTCGGAAGTATATGACTTTTCGAAATTATGTGCGTATTGATTGACAATAATCTCCTGCTCCGTGCCTCGGAGAGCACGTTAAGCCGTCGGTCCCGGCTGCCATGAACATCTATGCCTGTCGTTATTTGGAGAGTGTCGACACAAAAGATCCCACTGGGTCGAAGTGTCGCCGGTCTGCACTGACTGGCCCCCACATAAGGTACATACAAAAAAAAACTACGAGGCTTCTGAATGACAGATCAGCACAAAAATGTGTCGTCCGACGGTAAATCATATTATGTCAACTGCTAGGATTGGCTTAATAAAATGGCAATAACTAATTAAGTGACTTGACTGAGAAAGGTTATGTAGCATGTTGGAAAATTAACAAATATATTGTGCTTCGAAACCTGAGAAATTATACAATGTCGGCCTCGATGGCGTAGTGGTTAGTGTAACCGACTGCCATGCCTAAGGTCGCGGGTTCGATTCCCATACAAGTCAAACATTTGTGTGCACGAACATGGATGTTTGTCTTGGTCTGGGTGTTTCTATATATAATATGTATGTATTTACAAAAAAAAGTATATATGTATGTTTATCCATTGTCTAGTACCCATAGTACAAGCTCTGCTTAGTTTGGGCTAGACGGTGTTGTGTGTATGTGGTAGAATATTATTATTAATGAATTGGACTATTTACTTTAACACGAAAGATTTTTTTTTTTTTAAATGTGCTTTTGTGTGGGATTTCGCCGCTTTTTCGTATATATAGGTACCTATGTCATATACGTTTATTGCTATTTTACTAATAACTAACTAGCTGCAATTATAGTTAATATGAGATGTCACTACGAAATCGAGACCTCTTAGCGATTTAAATTTGCTGTAAGTAATGCACTGCGGTATTGCGGATGGAAAGACAAACCGCGGCAGCGCTTAAAACGTTGAATAAATGCTGTAATGATCTTAATACGAACACCAAGTACACATATAATTAAAGTACAATTTCTATTAACAGGTTAATTGAGACACTTAAACGAGATGGAGCTGCAGTAGGTCCATACCATGACACGCTTAAAAAGAGCTAACACTCTTAAAGTCATAAATTCCTATCTGGATTTCAATTGAAACTTCTGAGTTATGACCGTATTTTGACGTCAAATAATAATATGACGTCAAAATACAGGATGTTTTCACAATGAAATCTTTAGTAACTGATTAGACGTGCGTGGATATTCCCTATACCGCAAATATTTTTAGAAATAACAGCGTTCATAAAGTGCCTGCGAGGAATAAACGTTCATGCTAAATTCGTATAAAAATGATCGTACAAACAGAAATAGAAGACAATATTATGTTCGTACAATTTACCGTGGCGAAATTCCCTTGTTAGAATATTTTGACCGCGTCATCAATTGTCGGTGACTATCATTTAAAGGAAGTTGGTAGCAGCGATAGCTCAGTGGGGAGACAAACAGACTGCAATGCAGAGGGTCTCGGGTTCAAACCCACGTCGCGCACCTCTGACTTTCGGAAGTTATATAACTTTTCGAAATTATGTGCGTATTGATTGACAATTATCGCGTGCTCCGTGCCTCGGAGAGCACGTTAAGCCGTCGGTCCAGGCTGCCATGAACATATGGCAGTCGTTATTGGGAGAGTGTCGACACAAAAGATCCCACTGGGTCGAAGTGTCGCCGGTCTGTACTGACTAGCCCCCACATAAGATACATACATCATTTAAAGGAATCAAATTTAACTGATATAATATAAAGTTTTATGTACAACACTATATTAGCTGTTGAGGCGTTATCTTGTAACGAAACAATACTAGTTGCAGAATATGAATACATGAATATAATGGTTAGTGTAACCGACTGCCACCCCTGAGGTCGCGGGTTCGATTCCCGCACAAGTCAAACATTTGTGTGCATGAACATGGATGTTTGTCTTGGTCTGGGTGTTTCTATGTATAATATGTATGTATTTAAAAAAAAAAGTATATATGTATGTTTATCCATTGTCTAGTACCCATAGTACAAGCTCTGCTTAGTTTGGGCTAGATGGTGTTGTGTGTATGTGATAGAATATTATTATTATTATTATTTATTGAAATTAAACTACTTTATACGGCTTTTATCGCAGCTTATGGTTTAAAATTGAGTTGTAAGATATGTCTTGTTACTCATACTAACTAAATATACTAGCTAACAAAGCAAGGTAAAATAAAATTGATGGAAAATTATAGAAAGTAAAACTGGATTGTTTAAAAATAGTGCCTATGACGCGTGAGAGTTGTCAAAATACTCGAAAATATGGCGTCACAATCCTTAATTTGTCTCGTGCGTGCTACCTGCGTACATACGCATGGCGCATTTTGTAATATCGTAATAATCTTTTATGATAACTATTTGTTTATACTGTTGTATTTATAATTATTCATACTACCTATTATATTTTACTAGATTTTGCCCGCGACTTTGCTCGCATAAATATAGGTTAGGTTAGGTTAGTAACAGTCTTTTTTTTAATCCTTTTTTTTACCTGGCGGAATGCTTTGTCGCATACCTCTCCGCGGGGCGACTGGGGCGTGGTTATGTCGAGGCACACCGTGGAAAAGATACCCCGGCAATACCGACTAAACCTACCACGGTGTTCCTAGACATAACCATAGACGGCGAGGCCATCAAATACTTCGTCAACGGTCCCCCTGGTTACAAAGACACGACACAGAGGGGCACGTGCGATCTTAATGAATCCTACAACAACAAACAAACTAAGAAGAACTGTTTGATTTGGTATCAGCGGCCCCTTTCTATTACCGTACCACTCGACAAAGAAGCAGGATTCATCCATATCACCTGGAAGCGTTCAAATCCAAGACGGTACGTTTCAGCGATAATTTCTCCCACGTACGAGCAATCTCTGGAATGAACTGCCTGCTTCGGTGTTTCCCGAGCGCTACGTGTCCTTCTTCAAACGAGGTTTGAAGAGAGTTTTTCTTTCACGGTAGGCAGCAGCTTTGTTGTGTCCTGAGATTGTTGAAGTCCATGAGCAGCAGCTACCACTTTCCATCAGGTGGGCTACTTGCTCGTCTATCACCAATAACAGTAAAAAACAAGTGAGATACGGCCACGAATTGCCGTAAATCTTAGAGTTAGAAAAAAATGTATCACGTGACCTTGAGGTCAGAGGTCAAAGATCACAGTAATTTCGTGGGTAAATCGACTATGCTGATTCGAATGGCGTTGACCGCGAGTCTCTAGCTCTTATGGTTCTTGAGTTGAAAGTTGTATAACAAACAGACCGACCGACGGACAAAGCTGTTGTATAAGAGTTTTTTCGAACTCTAAAAGCTCTCATTCGCATTTAAGATATATATATAACTAGATTTAGCCCTCGGCTTTGCTCACGTAAATGTAGGTTAGGTTAGGTTGCTAATAATATATTTCTATGTCCGTTTCTGTGCTCTTGACAAAGTGCATGCGAAATTTTATGATGATCAGCCGAGTAGTTAAGGCGTGAAAGTGTAACAAACAAACAAACTTACATTTGCATTTATAATATTAGTTAGGTGATCCTAATGGATAATACATAGATTCACGCCTACTATATTATATATCCTCAGTCCGTTTTTGTGTTATCCCTTCTGTTACGAGTGCCTGCATCTGATAGTTTCTCAAAAACTTCGGGATTCGATCAAACACATTTGCATATTCGTATGTATAATTAAGGGAAGTTCGGCATTTTGTAATTGCTAATATATCGCTCGCAACTGTCTGTTGTTTTAAAATTAAACATTGCTTAAATATGTTTCTAAACTCTAAAAACAATTTCATTCTAAAGAGGACAATCCCAATATTATCGTCAGCTGGTGCTTAAAATCATGTGTTACCAACAAAACCTTTGCTCTTTTGTGTGTAGGCACAAATACATAAAGATTCTAAATAAAACAAAAATATTTGATGTCTATAATAAAAGTAGTTGTATAGAAAACCAAACATACACAATTAAAATGTGAAAGTTTTGTAAAAAGGTGTTTTATTTATTTATTATCTTTATCTTAAAGCTACAATACTGTTTATGTCAAATAATGCTAACAAACCTACTTTAATTACTTAGAATTTATTCAAAAATCACGCTTCACGAAAACTTATGAATAGCGATGAAATTCTTCCTCATTTCAATATTAATAAAAATCGAGAAGAAATGTCAAATATTCAATATAGATAAAGTGCGATGCCGTTAATTGAAATCTTTGTCGACGAAATACGGAAATATTAGGATATCAGTACCATATCACTTAGTGGGAGGCCGGTGGACTCCCAAGCAGGGGTCGCGAGTATGATCCCAAGGCGCGCATTTCTGACTTCAAAGTTATGTGCGTATTAAATAGTTAATTATCGCTTGCTTTAAACAGTAAAGGTAACCTACGTTCCAACCTAATGTTCTAGAAGATATGTGGTGCCAACCCGCACTGGGCCAGCGAGGTGGACTATGGCCTTACCCTTCCCACACTGAGAATAGGCCCGTGCCCAGCAGTGGGACAGTTTAATACAGGTCTGATCTTAAATTATTTATATTATACGTTGGCATGATATCAGTCACGAACAAAATAGAGAAAGCATTTAAATTTAAAAACACAAAGCACGAGTTTAGTAATTACATTAGAATACATAATAAGACGGCAACCGAAATCCGTACAGAGAAATTTAAACAATACAGAACACAGTAGGTACGTACAAGAAAACGCGGCATTTTGTAAACTCATCATGGAATCGCCAGTATTTCATAAAGTTTTGAATAATTAACATGAATGTTATATTGTGTGCTCTCAATTTTATGCTTTTTACTTGCGACTTAGTTATTTATTAATTATGACTCAAAATCTAAAGAACTATAACACTTTAATAGAAAACCTTTTCTTTCATAACTTAAATTAAACTTAATGATACTATTTTTCTTACTAATATTATAAATAATATTATCTTACGTTTACGCGAAAACCATACATTGCAATCAAACTTTGATGGCACTACTATTATTATATAATATATATATAATTATATATATAATTTAAGCTATTTATATTATAAAACCTATTGATATTATACTTTTATAAATGTGACTGTGAGTTTGTTATTTTGTATGTAATTTTTTGTTTTACATGCCGTGACTGCTCGGCCGATCATCATACAGTTTTGAATACACTTAATCAGGGGAGAAAAAGAGGAGTAGAAATATAATGACAATATGTATTTAAATTAAAGCAAGCAAAGCTGCGTGCAAGATCTAGTAATATATGAACAAGACAAAAAAATTAAGTATAATTAACAGACTAAAATGTTCAATTCACAGCCACACACGACAAGTCAACACCGCCATACTTAAATGAGTATGCAGATGTGTCCAACTCTTTGGTGCATAAACATTATTCCTAACGTACTTAAAATACTGTGTAAATGCATAATTTTAATAGTAGTAGTTTCTAAATTATGTAAAAAAGTGTCAAATAAACAATGCGATAAAATCCGTATATAGTACTTTAATTTCAATGAATAACATTTGCGTAAACAGAAGACAATATTATACATTGTTACATTTTTTATTAATTTGTGATTTCCTATCCTAGGGTTCTTATTGTGTTTTAGGTTTATTTATGATCATGATACTATTAAAACCTTAATTAAAATGTTTATTTTATAAACAGCTAGTCACAATACGTTTTACAGTCGCTAATCATAATATGTTATTGAATTAAATAAATTTTATTATAGTACATTTATAACCATTTTCACAATCTATTAATACTGGCAGTATCACCAGAAAAAACAAGCTGAAAAATAAATTTAACGATAGTAAATTCACAGTAAATAAAAAAGAAAAATCCCCAATTAGTGCGTAATTTTAAATTATCTACCGTTAATTTGTCATCGAGTGACAAATACAAACGGACAACAATATTGCAATAATCAATTTAAATTGTCAATTAAGTTAATTGTTGCCACTTGCTCGCTGCTTAATCAAAGTAATTGTGTTTGCGTTTTATTTAATTAAAAATGGCGCATGTTTGATGTTTAATGCTTGTAAGCTATCGGTAACATATCAATAAGTACTAAGTACCCTTATGTTCATCTAGTTTAACTATCAGTTTAATGGTTTAATAGTTGCAGCTCCTTACAAAAACGATTAGTATAAATTAAAACAATAAAGTAAACTTGACAATAAAAAAAAAAAAAAAAGGTCGGTGTTGAGTTTCTTGCCAGTTCTTATTATTGGCTCTACACCCTTGCTTTGCTTGACATGGCAACAGGTAATACATTTACCTAATGTGAATTCATATTAAGAAGTGTATCTTTGACATTCATAAGTATTGATATGTGATGAATAAACAAATGGTTGATTTGATTTGATAAGAGAATATTCTAGTACGTTATATCTGGCTTGCGTATATGCTGGCTGAGGTGAAATTCCCATACCGACTTTGATTTGGGTTGCAAATGACTTGTATTCATGTTAACCTCTCGATGTAAGCTTTTGTTATGAGTGTGTTCACGTCGGTGGCGTTCATAGCTGGGGATCGAAACCACGGCCTCTTGAAGTCCAGTGATTTATCCATTAGGCTACTACCACTTCAAATGTTTACCATATTACGCTTATCTCAGCAGGCATGGTAGGCAGCATACCCTGCCTGCTGACAAGCGATTACTGAAGTCTACAGGGTGTTTGGTAATTATTGGATAACCATGAAACGTCTTATAGTAGAAATGATGACCGTTCAGAAAAAATGCAAATAGTCTATCCTAACTACTACCAGAGATATGTATTTTTTTTTAATTACCTTATTTAACTTTCTTGTACACTACGACAATAAATGAATGAATTCCATCGGTTTTTTGTTCTTTTATTATTAAACACTAATTATTCTAATAGATAGACAGTCCAAAGTATGGGTTGTCTATTGTTTACCCGAAGGTTATAGACCATAACCATCATAGTCCCGAATTTTATTTACCCGAATTTCATTTGCCTGAATGTTTTGTTTGCCCTAAAAGACATATGACGTACTTTTAATTGCCCGAAACTTAGATACCATAAGATACGAGTGGCATACGTATTGTTTTTCATATTTTTAATTGCCATAATAATTATTAGACATAATATTTAAACGCCGTAATGATTATTTAACCTAACCTCACCTAACCTATCCAAACTACTTCTGGGTGGTTTATAAAAAAATAACCACGAAGGGGATGGCGGGATCCCCTTCTAACCTAACCTATCCGAGTCGGGGTGCCCTAAAGTCCCGATTGCATCCAGTTTCTCCTGATATAACAACCGTTACACACCCAATGTCGATGGCAAATGATGTTATGGCATGTGATAATTAGGACATGTGATAATTAGGGCATGTGATAATTAGGGCTTACAATGATTATGACAAATGATATTATGGTAAGTGACTTTATGGGAAACAAAGCTTCTAGCACGTGACTAGAATAAGAGTAGGGCAAATGAATATTACGTCATACAATATTATGGCTGTTGACTATTATGGCAAATGATATTAGGGCAAATAAAATTCGGGCAAAGCAGTTCACACCAAAAGTATGATTAGCTATTGCATTTTTTCTATTTTTCTGAACGGCCATCATTTCTGCTATAAGACATTTCAAGGATATCCATTAATTACCGGTCACCCTGTATATTAATTTGCAATACCAGGGGTACCTTTGCAGAGAATCTTGAATGCTTTTTACGACTGTATTAAAACGAAATGATTAAGACACTGTCTTATTCAGGGCTGATGCCATTATTCTGCCATAATTTTCACGAATACCTATTTATTCTTTAAACACCCATCCCCATAACACAGAAATATATTATGTCCCATTAGTGTGTCTCATAGGTTAATCCACAGAAAAATGCAGCCGGATCCTATTACGGCAGCTAGCATAAAAGAGAAAGGCCTTAGCCGCCTTAATCCCATCCAAACAAAATTTTCTCCTTGATATTAGTATGATGAATATACAAACAAAAAGTCCATTAATATCCCGCAGAAGTATAAAAACAAACATTTACTTTACGAGCAAATTTTGCGCTAGCAGACCAAAAGAAATGATCTTATGGTTACAGCTTTACAGTATTATGTGGTTGAATCAACAGCCTGTCGTAAACACAGCGGATTGGCCTTAAGCACCCACTTAATCTGCCACAGCCAAAGTTGTTAATTTAACTCTACTTGTTTTACATAACTCCTTCCACGAACAGAGGGGACTTCGGAGGCTATTATGCTCCTATACAGTTCCAAAGCAGAGAGATTAGCCTTTCAGAATTAGCTTAAATTAGTGAACCAAATGACCACACCGAACGAGAACTTCCGAAAACGTACCCCGCCTTTTCACCGTGTTGATAGTACGATGTCTACCACGACGCGACGTAACCGTGAATCGAACAAAGGTTTTCCCTAGGGCTAAATTCAATACCGAGAAGATTTTATTCGTGTTCTTCAAAGTCGCCTCGGAGCAAGCAATGTATGTTAACTGATGCGATTATCACAATGTTAATGATTACGCGGCACTTGAGACCTTTCGGAGTAGGAGCAGAAATGGTACTACGTAAGTCAGTACGGCGGCAACGCTGCGAGTGATTGTACGTGTCGTGCGTATTGCAAGTCTTCGATGCGATGTTTTTCGCGCCGAATTCAAATTACAGTTTTTAAGTAAAATATCCCTTTAATGTGTTTTAGTTGAACATTGCCACTGGTATCAGGAATATTGTGCAAAAAGTGTTTACAGTGAAGTTATAAATTTAATAACTGTGAACTAATTTATCATTAACATTGAGTATATTTTTATCCTTAAAAAATAGGTAAGTGCAAATCAGATGCAATATTTTATCGTGTAATTTTGCAAACTTACAATACACTTTAGTTACTACTTCAATATTGTTCAACCTTATCTATAATGAAGCGGTACAAAAATCCTTATCCATTACATTTTATAAAACTGTAGGTACCTCCAAAATCATTAACTCTTTCATCTGGTGTTTAAAGATCCATGAAATTCAAGAGCAGCCATAAAAAGTAGCTTATCGATCAACGATTTTAAAGTCATAAAAATGTACTCCTTAGTCAAAATTGAAGAATGAGGCAACTGAACGTTTCAAAGATTCCTTTGGACAGTCGCGTACGGCAATTAAAAATATACCTGCCTATCTAATTCTTAAAGAATGGTCTCGGAACAGATGCCCCTATGCGCGTAAATCTCAACAAAAAATCGTTATCTAGAAAAAACAGTTGATTTTAGTTTATAAGCGTGCCTGGCTCAGGTCGGCCTTGTGCGTCCGCCGACTATTAAGTCACTGCTAAATGACTCATGTGAATACTATAAACGGAGATCGTATGCCTCTTGTATAACTAACTAATCATTAAGATGCTAATATGTTACTAACGAACTACGCTTTACAATATGCAGTTGAATGGTAATAATTTTCATATACTAATATTATGAAGCTGAAGAGTTTGTTTGGTTGGTTGAACTCGCTAATCTCAGGAACTACTGGTTCGAATTGAAAAATTCTTTTCTTGTTGGATAGCCCATTAATTGAGGTAGGCTATAGGCTATATAATATCACGTTATGGCCCACAGGAGCGGAGCATTAATGTAAAATGTTGCAAAAACGAGGAATATTCTCTTATGTGATGCAGACGACGTTGCGCGGGTCAGCTAGTGTATTATAATTATTAATAGGTACGTCATACAAACGTTATGTGAGTGTTGTTGATTTTTATCATAACTGCAATCCCGTGAATAAATCAGTTATTATATCGATTTCATTGCAAATGCTCGAATCATTATACTGATTTATATTCGTTGGTATACATATTAGCTGTGATATATTAGCCTTTTAAGACAATTTTCCAGTCGTTTTAAGTATAAAGCAATTATCTTAATATTATAAATACGAATGTAAGTTAGTTTGCTTGTTTGTTACGCTTTCATGTCTTAACTACTCGACCGATCATCATGCAATTTCGCATGCACATTGTCAGGGGAACAGAAAAGGACATTGGACTTTCATCCAGAAAAAAATACTGTTACTAATTTAACCTTACCTGCATTACCGCGAGCGAAAACGCGGACAAAATCTAGTTTTAATACATTTCATATGTTGTTAGCAAGTGCACCTTTGAAACGTTCAGGTGTATTGGTTAAAGGTCACTCTAGTTGTTAACTAATGGAGGAAATGCCTGTACATACAGCGATACATCAACCTAGACTGTTTGGACTTTGAACTATTAGAAGTTGAACACTGCGAATCGTGCGAGAGAGTGCGTTATATTTTTGTTACGCTCAATCTTTACCATTACTTCAACACCACTATACAGTGTCCCTTTCCGAGAATTCTCTATTTTGTAGGTAGCGTAGTTATGCGTATATAGGGTGTCTAACTTGATGTGTAGCCGTGTGTACGTTACATTGAGCTAGCAGTATTACGACTGTTGCACTTTGCACTCTGTCGTCCAACGCAGTTTCATTCAATTTTCAGTAAATAGTACGTTACAGGGATTATGCATTTGAACTATCATCTTGAAACGTGAATGGCATATTTTGACAATTTTTAAAAGACTGGATTCTTCCTGCAACGTATTTAGTTTAATATACTTTATTTTCTTCTTTTTGTGTTGTTAGCGATAACGAAGGTAGCGATAGCCTAGTGGAAAACCGTTAGACTGCCGCGCAGAGGTCTCGAGTTCGAACCCAAGGCGCGCATCTCTGACTTTTCAAAGTTATATGCGTATAAAATAGTTAATTATCGCTTGCTTTAACGGTGAAGGAAAATATCGTGAGGAAACCTGCATGTCTGAGAGTTCACCATAATGTTCTCGAAGATATGTGAAGTCTGCCAACCCGCAGTAGGCCAGCATGGTGCTGTCGTTTAGACTGACGCAGGTGCTTACCGGACATGGCTGCTTCGGTAAGTACCTGCACCAGATCGCCAGGAGGGAGACCTCACCCTCCTGTAAGTCGTGCGGCGCGCCCGTTGATACGGCGCGCCATACAGTGGAGAGTTGCGCTGCCTGGCAGACACAACGGAGCGACCTAACCGCCGTCATCGGCGGGGACCTGTCGCTGGGACGAACAGTGAGCACCATGCTGGCCAGCGACAGGTGCTGGCAAGCTGTTGCCGAATTCAGCGAGGCAGTAATGCTCCTGAAGGAGGCTGCGGAGCGGGAACGGGAGGCCGACGCCAGTGCGGACCCGCTCCGCCGAGCAAGGCCAGGGAGGAGGCGACGCCGTTACGCTCATCTCCTCCCCCAGCCTTAGATGGTTGTGTTCAAGGTCGTAGCCCTGCCAGGCTAACGTCTGAGTGCCGGAGAGAGTTCGGAACGGAGATCCTCCGGCGCTCCATGATAGATGGGAAGAGCGCCGCAGTTAGGTTTAGTCGGTATTCCGTGGCATCCGGCGAGTCCGACACTACCCACTGTTGCCGGCGCGGTTTTCCAGCCGTGTCGACAGGAGTGGGTATGCGCAAAGGCATTCCCCTGCGAAAAAAAAAAAAAAAAAAAAGGCCAGCATGGTGGACTATGGCCTAACACTTCTCACAGAGAGAAGAGGCCCGTGCCCAGCAGTGGGACAGTTTAATACAGGGCTGATGTTATATATTATTATTGTGTTGTTACTATATATTACTAGTTTTTGCCGCGGCTTCGCTCGCGTTAACCTAGATTTTGTCAATATATATCTTTGCCCCGGGAACAGTTTCTTTTTTCTGAGTAAATAGTACTAAGGTACTATACTTTTTTATATTCCTGATAACGAGCAAGCGAAATTTTATGTTGATTGGTCGAGCAGTTTAGGCGTAAAAGTCAAACAAACAAACAAATTCACATTTGCATTCATAATATTAATTAGGATTTATAAACCTATTTAGCTTGATTGACAGATAGCTAAATAACGTAAACTTGAAATGCTTGATACAGTTGTATAGTAATTATTTTTGCTATACAATGCATTCTTCATATATTTTTATATGTATTTTTACTACCTAGGCCACAGATATAAATTAACAAGAAAGGAAAGGAAATATTGCAAACGTAATTGTATGTAGTTTCGTTTGAACATAAAATCACATGAATATAGCAATTGTATATGTCTTCCTACCTATAGATGTATAGATGCTGTCAACAAGGCGTATTGCCAGATTTAAAACTATTGAGAATTTACTTCCAAAGAAGTCGAGTTTTCTTACACTAGATCTCAGGATTCCATCCCAAAAGAAAGGTTTAATATAACTTTAAGTTACCTTCTTACCAAATTTAATTAAAATCCGTTTAGAAGTTCGAGCATAATTTAATTATAAACATTTTAACATTTAAACATTCAAACTCGTATTTATAATATTACTAGACTTTCCATGGCGTTTCACTCAAATGTAATCGCCATTCATAAATGTGTTATCATCATCATCTCAGCCGAAAGACGTCCACTGCAGGACATAGGATTCCCTCAAGGTTTTCCAGACGGACCAGTCTTGGGCAACCCATAAATACTAAAGTATTCATAAATGTGTTGTATTTAATAAAATCTACTTCATTGTTCACGCAAATGCTACTATATAAAATTACAATAAGAATTAGTATATTTGCAATACGCAACTGATAAAAAGTGTAACATTCTTAAAACCTTCAACCTTTTGGATTGATTAAAGCTGATGTTCTAGATATTCTAATACATTAGGCACGTGCGTATATATGTATATCTATAGAGGACAGATTATCGGGTCGTGACCCATGGCCTGCAATATTATAACCTGTTCTATGGCTATCAGTTTCTGTAGTGATAGCGTGGGATGACATCACACAATACTGCAACTCATTTGTATATCAAGTTCAACTTTACATATTAACCTTGAAGTTACATTCAATATATGGATAGATAGCATTATGCATGAATGTTTTTGTGATGCAATGATCAAAATATTTATGACTGAGTACTAGGTATTCATAAATCTCGACAAATGAAATAAACAAATTCGCTTGTTTCTTTAATGATCGAATGTATCTATAAACATTTAATAGCTGTTTATAAACAGTGCCCTTTCCGGTCATGGCCCTCTTAATACGAGAAGGGTAAAACCCATAGTTCATCTCGCTGGTACTGCAAGTGGCAAAGTTCAGACAACTTCAAGAACATTATGGATAACACTCAGGCGTAAAGGATTCGTCACAAAATTAAGCTTCGCTGTGAAAGCAACTATAATCACAAAAAAGTATAATCTCGAGTTAGATCCCAAGGCTCGCATCTCTGACTTTTCGAAGTTTAAGAGAGAGTTTTAATACAGGACTGATATTGTTATTAAAAAACACACAACTTTGCGAACTGCATGAGAGTCGTACGATCTCCTGACTTGGCTATTATTCCGCTCTGAGTTAGTTATGATTGCTTATCGGGCTTTACAAACAACCAAGTTAGTCAAGGTAAATAATCCTTGTAATTTCGTAACATTAACTTCACAATTACAATATCTTTTATATAGAAAAGGTGCGAGCTAAAGAGCAGGCGCCACATAGAAAGTAAACAAAATGAATGTGTTCAAAAATTTACTTATTACTATTTAATTAGGTAGGTATATCTTTGGTGGATAATCGAAAACCATACTGAATGAAGGAATGCGAATAGGATGCAGTCAGTTTATGCATTTTAGTACCAAAGACTATTAAGATTGAATCATTGTTGATGTAAGTATTCAATTAAGGATACAAAATTAATATCACACGGTCTTCCGTGTGATATTATCCTTAAAATAATGTTGCGTAAATAATCGATATTCATTTTAAAGGGTTTATAGCAATACGGTCACTGCGCCCTATTAAGAACCATTATAACAATTGTACACGATTGTTAAATACAAATATATAAAATTTGTTTGCTTATATTATTATATAAAATTATTATAATCGGTTCAGTAGTTACAGAGATTATCCCAATCTATGAAACTATTTATTATTTTAATGAGATACCACGTGAGCTTAGCTGCGGGCGGAATCTTATTATTTGTACAGAATTTGGCTGTTATCAGATATTGTAATAGCCAGAATGCCCTTACAAATATATTCAAGTCCAGGTTACTATTCTAAAGTGTACCTTAATATGGTCGGTACGGCGCAAGTTATTTTGAAGCTTGTATAATCTTTCTTAACTACACAGCCCTCAGGAGATGCAATAGGCATGAATAAAAGAAGATCTTAAGTCTTCAAGATTAGCAAAAGATATGGGTTATTCCCTGAGTCCTGATCTCCGAGGCCTCCGTCTCGGAGAACCCCGAATACAATAAATATGTTTTTTTCCTATTCTTTTCAACTTTTACGGTCAACATAACAAGTGCTGAAATGTATGTCTTTGAAATACATAAGAAGAAAGTAGTTTATTTAAAAATGTTTACGATGTCGAATCATAGTTTTTAAAAGTGGTAATTACAGATTAAATAAAATATATCAAAAATATAAAATAAATGTTACAATATAATAAAATCATAGTTAGCAAATATATTTTACAATTTATGACAACAATAATTATTTCAAATTCAGATATCACAGTGCCCGACTGTGGGCAACTGTGTGTGTGAGGAGGTCTGTTAAAAATTTACCTGAGCGGGCACGAACCAGTTATAATAAACTATAGAGTTGGTATTTTGATTTTCTGTATTGAAAAATGAATTATTGTGATAATAATTAAAACCTGTGATTGCTCTAGAATACTCTATATTGTATTCCCTAATTATAATATTTACCTTAACTAAGCAAAACGTTATAATTTTGTCCTGATCCTTAAAGTTAAGTATTTTAATTTTAGTAAGTATTACAATTTTATTTAACATATCGTCTGCTTAGGGTACTTTTAAGCTAAACTGACTTTTAATTGAGTTTATCAAGATAAACTAGTTCGCGGTACTCGGGGACAGGGGCCTCAGGGATCGGGGTACTCAGGGAATAACCCAAAAATATTGGACGCGTATTTTTCTTTTGTCCCACAAACTAATAACAACGAAGATACAACGTACTAATTTTACAAAACAGTGACATCACAACCCTCTACTGTCGAACTATGATGTGTTATATCTTACTGAATTTTTATAGATTTGTTAAAACCAAAAACTAAGTATCCAATATTTAATAGCAGCGATAGCTCAGTGGGGAGACCAATAGACTGCAATGCAGAGGGTTCTCGGGTTCGAACCCACGTCACGCACCTCTGACTTTCGTAAGTTATATGACTTTTCGAAATTATGTGTGTATTGCTTGACAATTATCGCCTGCTCCGTGCCTCGGAGAGCACGTTAAGCCGTCGGTCCCGGCTGCCATGAACATCTATGGCAGTCGTTATTGGGAGAGTGTCGACACAAAAGATCCCACTGGGTCGAAGTGTCGCCGGTCTGCACTGACTGGCCCCCACATAAGATACATACATACATAGATCCAATATTTTATGCTTACCTAAAATATAAACTTATTAGTATCACTTATTTTTAGCTCTGTCGTCATGCCTATTTTAGTCGTAAAATGTGCTATGTAAAAATGTACAAAGTAGATCCCTGTAGACTATACCGCCGTCAACCAATCGGAACCGAGCAATGACATCAAACGTAGTGTACCTAAATAATGCCAAGGCGTAACTACACAACGGCAAACAAATGTCAGTACCTGCATTCGATGGCTGTCTTTCGATATTTTACGATCAATGTTAGATTACACGAGCCGCTTCGCCCGCCTCTGAGGCCTACAGTAAGATAGAGATATCTATTTTTAGCGATAACACATGGCTATGTATTCTTTCTACTAAAATTATACGTAATATATGTACTTACTGATTTTATTTTAAGATTTTAAATTCTTATTACGAGGGATGGTAAACGTGAGGTAGATATTCAAAGGAGAACGATTGCTGGCAACAAAGTGAATGGAGCTCTACGCGCTTTTATGAACAGCCGAAATGTTTCCGAAAAGGCACGTTTGGCTGTTCATAGAGGACTATTAGTGCCCACACTTATGTATGGAAGTGAAAGTTGGGTATGGCTAAAGAAGCATGAGAGCAGAATAAATGCTGTAGAAATGAGAGCGCTGAGAAATATATGTGGTGTGACTCTGAAAGATAGAATAAGGAATAGTGTGATTAGAGAGAGGTGCGGCATGAAAGTGGATATAGTGACAAGAATAGAAAAGGGTATGTTAAGCTGGTTTGGGCATGTAGAAAGATGGACGAGGAAAGGCTGAATAAGAAAGTTTATAAGGCTAGTGTGAATGGAAAAGTAAAAGTCAGGAAGAACTTTTTTTTTTTTTCCTAGGATAATCCTTTATGGATACCCCCTTCCCCGGGGGGGAAGGGTGGTTATGTGAGACTCTCCGCCCCTGAAGGGGGTCGGTATACACACTAAAAACCTGGGGTGAGCAATCCCTCCGCCGACGGAGTGGGACGGGATGGGGTCGCGTTAGCAATCAACCATCCCGCCCCGGCGGTTGGCCCGGCTGATGGTGACCGGGCCTCAGCACCTGTGGAGGGACGGCCTTGCTCACCAAGGCCATCCCTCAGACGTGTGGAGCCGTGCAAGCCGGTAGAGAGTCCCCCGACTCTGTACCAGTGACCCCACTATACAAGAGCGAGAAGGCGGGCAAATCGCCTCCTTCTCGCTCCCGTCCGTCTGCGCCGAAGAGGGTCAGCGAGGAGGTTGTTCTCCCTGACCCTCTCCGCAGTCTCCTTCTGCGACATGACAGCTTCGCAGAAGGAGACCACTGCCTGCCACGACCTCTCGCCACCGAGCATGGTGTTGATCTCGCTCGGCAGGGAGAGATCTCCGCCTAAGTCAGGAAGACCTAGGCGAACGTTTCTCGATCAGATCGGAGGCGTTCTGGACAAAGGCCAGGTTAAGAGCACCTTGAACCGACGGGCGTGTATGAGGAATGTGATGAAAGTGAATGAAGCCAGAGAAGTGTGTCAGGATCGTAGCAAATGGAAATCCGTAGTCCACCCCTCTGGGAAACAGGCGTGAATCTATGTATGTATGTATGATTTTATTTATGGAATACACTAGGAGTAGGTAATCGGTTTATTTTGTCCGAATATTCTTTAGGACAGAAACCGCATAAATGTTATGAATAAATGACCGGTGGCCGGTGACCGTGGTAGCCTACGATTCAATATAGCATTGCTAAGATCTCAAACTCTTGGATTTGTTATGCGTTCTTTGATCTGCTTTAAGGAAGCTGAGATAAAAAAATTATGCACTGCACAAATGTATGGAATCCTAACTAATATTAAAAATGCGAATGGGTGTTTTTGTCTGTTTGTTTGTTACGCTTTCACGTCATTACTACTCGAACGATCATCATGAAATTTCACATAGACGTTATCAGGGGTACAGAAACGGATATAGGTTACCTTTTATCCAGGAAAAGTAGTAAAAGTAGGTGTTCCCGAAGGATACAAAATTGACATAACCTAAATTTACGTGAGCCAAGTCGCAGGTAAATCTAGTGGAATATAAATATGATGTTTAAATAATTCTAATAATATTGGCATCCAATGCGTAAGCACAAGGTCTCGTTAATATTATAACGTCTAACGTCTGAAAATGAATTCGTAATCGGTCTTAGCCGAAACACGGTGCCTAATACAAATATCATAATATATTACTGTGATGTTACGCAATACAAATCGTATAAATATGAATAGGCTAGTGCATATTCATATTTAAATTGGTCACATATCGTCGACAGACCTATATTTAAAGCTGATATATTTTGCTATGAACATTATAAACACTCAAATACGCTCTATTTTCTCTCTTAGCCTTTATTATTCCCAAGTCACTTGGGGTCGGCTTATCTGGTCTAATCGGATTTGACTGGATATCAGTTTTTACACGGAGCGGCTGCCACCTGACCTCCACAACCCGAAGGCTAACGATACCCTAAGGCTAGACCAGTGTCAGAATATTAGAGGGTACAGACTTTTCCAATAACGACTGCCATAGATGTTCATGGCAGCCGGGACCAACGGCTTAACGTGCTCTCCGATGCACGAAGTAGGCGATACTTATCAATCAATACGCACATAATTTCGAAAAGTCATATATCTTCCGAAAGTCAGAGGTGCGCGACGTGGGTTTAAACCCGAGACTCTCTGCATTGCAGTCTGTTGGTCTCCCCACTGAGCTATCGCTGCCCTATACTCGTTTATTTTTAAAAATGAAGAAAAATATTGGGCATATGGGCATATTGCATGTTTGAGGGTCATCATAATATTCTTGAAGACGAGTGAAGGCTGCTATCGCGTACTGAACTAGAATGGTAGACTATGGCTTAACCCTTCTCATATTGAAAAAAGGCACGTGCCCGGCTATTGTACAGTTTATAAACAGAGCAGACATCTTTAAGTAAAAAAGAAAGACCTGGTAATGAGCTCATTATTCTGCTTCTCTGCGTCTGCATGTCTATTAGCATAGTCTTGGGCCATTGTGTCTAGCAATTACATATTAATGTTTACCTACATATTTTAAACGCCACCATTGCTGCCTCCGCTTACAAGCATGTAACAGCCGCATCCAAAGCTGAATTTTATAAGAGATATTAGTACTACTCTTTTCTGGATGAAAGATACCTTATGTCGTTTTCTGTAAACGTAAAATAAATGCGAAATTTCATCATGACCGGTCAACCAGTTTAGGTCGTGAAAGCATAACAAACAAACAAACTCACTTTCGCATTTTTAATATAAGTAAGGATAAAATCTAATATGTTCGGGCTCAGGTAGGCTCAGGTATCTACATAATATCAAAAAATAACACTAATATAGAATATTTAACCTACTGAGTCGCAGCTACACACCAGTGGCCAGACATTCGATTTTTAACTATGTCTGCCATTCTAAGGCTTGACAGACTACAGAACAAAATGAACCTTGAAGAAGTGACCGCGTTGTGACGAGCCTATATTGCTATATATCGCTAGCATAACTACAGCTAATTCATAGTCAGCTAACGACCGTATTCATGCAATCGTGCGGAAGATTGCAGAGCAAAACGTGCCAGGAAAACTTAGCTGGTCTTACATATCACCCATCAGCAATACTTAACAGTGTTGTTAAGACTGCTAAATATATAATATGTAGCATATGCAGTCACAAGCTGAAGCTGAGTCAGCTTGTGACCACGGCCGGAGTAACCTGGTCGAAACGTCAAGCTTTAAAAAAGGTAAACATACATAAGGTAAACATATATGAGTCGGCCTCGATGGCGTAGTGGTTAGTGTAACCGACTGCCACGCCTGAGGTCGCGGGTTCGATTCCCGCACAAGTCAAACATTTGTGTGCATGAACATGGAGGTTTGTCTTGGTCTGGGTGTTTCTATGTACAATATATATGTATTTACAAAAAAAGTATGTATATGTATGTTTATCCATTGTCTAGTACCCATAGTTCAAGCTCTGCTTAGCTTAGGCTAGATGGTGTTGTGTGTATGTGGTAGAATATTATTATTATTATGATCGCGTTAATACCCGTTACATATTATATATATATATATATATACATATGTACGTATATTATATATATAATGCAATGCGAAAGTTTAAAGTTATTAAGACTGCTATATAGAGTTGTTAGCAGACTAAATACAATACCATAGTTTGATGTTGTTTTCAACAACCGTTCTAGATTGCTTACTCATGTGCCGGTACTTTAGACATTATTTTATCCTAACTAATATTATAAATGCGATTGTGAGTTCTTTTGGTACGCTTTCATGCCTTAACTACTCGACCGATCATAATAAAATTTCGCATTTACCTAAGTTGTTAGAGGAACAGAAACCTCATGCAAGAACGTGAATGGACTTAACGAGCGGCTCCAAACCATTTTTGATAGGATTGCAGAATGAATGAAAGAATATAATCTTGAAATTAACTATAAAAAAACTAAATTAATGACCTTCTATCCGTATTAAAAGACCTCCTTATTAGATTTTTCAACCAATGGCACAAAAGTAAAAAATGCCAAAGATTTCACATTATTGGGAATATCTATAGATACGAATTTAAACTGGAAGTCCCAAGTAAAAACATCAGATCAAAACTATCAAGATTCGCCTATGCTCTCCGGGAAATTAAGAACACCACAGACTTTCAAACAGCATTGACCACTTACTATGCCTACGCATATGCTTGGCTTAGCTACGTAATTATCTTGTGGGGTAATAGCACTAACACGCCTTCTCTTTTTATTTAAAAAAAAAAACGAATCCGTATCCTAACTAACATAGACCAAACCGATAGTTGCAAACCCTACTTACAAAACACAAAGTACTCACCTTGCCATGCATCTACATTCTAGACATATGTAAATTTGTGAGAAACAATATTACCTTCTTTAGTAAGCGTGGAGACAGACATGCAAATAGATCACTAAGACACAAAAACCGACTAATTTTACCTACTTCTAACATGACCCTTCATTCCAATAGCCCATATGTAATGTCAATAAAAATATATAATAATCTTCCAGAAGCCCTAAAAGTAGAACTTAGAAATATAACATTTACAAATAACCTAAAGAAATACTCATAAATAAAAACTATTATAATATAAAACAATACACTGATGATAAAGACTTAAAATACATAAATACGCCAACTATAATAAATATATTATTAAACATTAAGAATGATTAAATAACTAACGTAACTACATATGTAAATGCATAATACAACATAAAATTATACTAAATATTTAATATAAATAAATATATTCAATATAAATTTTATGAATAATATGATAATGGCGAAGTTGAAATAGTAATTTAATTATTTATATAAATATTATTATTGAAATTAAACTACTATATACGGATTTTATCGCGTTGTTTATTTGACACTTTATTACATAAATTTGAAAAACTGTTACACTACTGCTATTATTAAACTTTACAAATTTTTAAGCTAATTGAATTATTAATAATACTATTTAAAGTATTTAGATTTAATTTAATTTTACACTTTCCCCGACGTTTCGGTTGCTTTTCAGCAGCCATGATCACGGGGAGACTAAGATGGTAGTTGTCTCAATGTTCCAGTGTAGTTATTTCAAAGTACCCGAACATAATTTAATCATTGGTGTTTCTATTTACGCAGAATGAGCTCAAAGTATCATGAAGTCCAGCTGTGGTTTTCTTCTTCTTGGGTTTGACTATTTTTATTACTGGATCCCAAGCTGGTGGTTTAATAGTAGTAGTATTGCAACAGTTTTTTAAAATTATGTAATGAAGTGTCAAATAAACAACGCGATAAAATCCGTATATAGTAGTTTAATTTCAATGAATAATATTCGCGTAAACAGAAGACAGTATTATGTAAATATTATTACCTAAATGGAATAAGACAAGAACGTAAATACTACATACGAGTACATTTAATTTAAAATAATATAAAACAAATAGTGTAATAATTAATTTATGCAGAGATTTATGTAATATATAAAGCAGCTCCTCTCTTCTACATTGCCGTGCCCTACAGGGCCCATTTGTACCTACTGTGATATTGTAACACCTTTATATAACATATGGAGTGCAATAAATATATTAAGTATTGAGTATTGAGAAAAGGACATAGGGTACCTGCTCACAAGAACACCTAATATATTTTGTAACTATTAACTAAATATAATACTGCGGAAGACCTGGTACCCAAAACACAAGTTAAATCTTACATTGGGTACCAGAGTTCAACAAATTCTGTATAACTTGTCTCATGATATATTATGTACTGTGTTCATGCTAATTGTAACTTTTTTGAAATAAATATTTTATTATTTATTTATTTATTTATTTATTACTTTCTTCCAGGAACAATATAGCTATATAGCTGCTGATCTAATCTAACCTGACCTAAATTTACACAAGCGAAGCCGCGGACAAAATCTAGTTTTAAATAAAGACAACTCGTTCACTAGGAATAAATGCTGTGTCGCGGTGGACTTTATAAACATTAAAACAACGGACACAAAGAAAGGCGCGGAGCATCTATTTGTGGACATCGTGTTGGGTTCGGGTCCGGCCGTTTGGATCCCATTCCGGTACGCCCCCGGCCGCGACGCACCCACAGTGAAAAATTTGTTATTCCGCTATTCCCCCGGCCGAGGCGGTCCCATTGCAAAACAACCGGAGAAGACACTTGCCCTTGCACTTGCACTTGGGCCCTTGGGTTCGAACCCACAACACCCGTCGTAATAGTAGTGATAATGTGACCGCTTAAACCACAATACCATCTGTGCAGTCAAACTTAGAATTCATGATGATAAATGATAGCGTAGTGGGAAGAGAATTGGACTGTCAATCCAACAATCGAAACAGTCCGCGCAATCACTGCTCGATGAATACCTAAATACTCTCGTGGTAATGTTCAATGCTGAACGCTTTGTTGTCAGTTACACTAGGCGTAATAGGGTTATATTGTCTGAATATTCTCAAGGACAGATATGGCATAAATGTTAGAAATTCATGATCTCGGAGTATACAAATTTTTTTTTCTATTTTTTAGAGACTTTTTGCCCATGGGTATGTCAATCTCCTTAGGACAGAATGGCTTTATAAGTCAAGAATTTTAACAAACATGCACGCCATTTCTGATGTCGGCTCCGCAAGTATGCTAAGACATTATATTATTATTATTATATAGTCTACAATTCAATATTACTTTTAGACGAACAAATTGATATCATTGCTAGGAAGGCATCTCAAACTATTGGATTTGTTATGCGTTCTTTGACTTGCTTTAAGCACAGTACATACATATACAGTATTGTAACTCGGCCCTGTCCTTGAAATAATTACCTACAACAGCGCGGTTCGTAGACACGCGTTAGGGCTGCCCGCCTACTGTATTTAAATTTTATCTACCTACTTGAGTTTCTTTCTAGTTGTAAATATTATATGTATATTATATTATAAAAAATGAAATACATGATCAATGAAATAGAAAGTGTTCAATAAAATTAAATTATCACAAATCGTACGCTTACTGCTTACAAAACAATCACACCGTCCGTTCGTCACTGCGGCGCATTCGCGACTGGTTGCGTGCCGAGCGCATGCCGACGCCGAGGCGCGTAGGTATGACTCGAGTTCCGACCGTTGTATGAAGATAGGTTACTGTATATTTATGTACTGTGCTTTAAGTAAGCTATGTAGCGACACTGCTGACGCTTTAGTTTCGTATATTCAGGCGCAAGTATACAGTAGCGCCGCGCGACAGTCGTCTCCCCGCAATCATAATTCTGATAAGGTCACGTGGTATCACGTGACCTTTGCAAATTACTTGAACCATTTTTTCGAACTCTAAGATTTACGGCAAGTTATTGCCGATTCTTACTTGTTATATTCTACGACATAGATTTACTATATAATGCAGACATAGCGTCAGTGAAAAGATAATTTAGTAAATATCAGTTGTAATATTCATTGTGACGACTCGATGGCGTAGTGGTTAGTGTAACCGACTGCCACGCCTGAGGTCGTGGGTTCGATTCCCGCACAAGTCAAACATTTGTGTGCATGAACATGGATGTTTGTCTTGGTCTGGGTGTTTCTATGTATAATATGTACGTATTTACAAAAAAAAAGTATATATGTATGTTTATCCATTGTCTAGTACCCATAGTACAAGCTCTGCTTAGTTTGGGCTAGATGGTGTTGTGTGTATGTGATAGAATATTATTAGAATATTATTATTATTGTATGTAAATTATTGTAGTACATCTGTGTAAGTGTTATGTACTAGCTTTTGCCCGCGGCTACGCTCGCGTAAAAGTAGGTTAGGTGCAACAGTATTTTTAAAAAATAAAATATAGCCTTTCTTACTTGGTGATAATATAGCTTTGTAATGGCAAAAGATTTTTTAAATAGGTTAAGTAGTTTTAGAGTTAAATCATTACAAACATACAATCAAATCCTTGCACTTTATAATGTTAGTTTAAATAACAACATCGACACGGATATTTTCTCATTCATATTTTGTTGTATCTAGTTGTTAATTAGCTTTATCGTAGGTACTTATAGTTTAGTAGTGATATACAAAGTAATCCCAACTAATATTATAAATGCGAATGTGAGTTTGTTTGTTTGTTACACTTTCACGCCTCAACTACTCGACCGATCATCGTGAAATTTTGCATACAAGTTGTCAGGGGTGCAGAAAAGGACTGATGCTACCTACCTTTCATTAATAAAGTACTGTTCCCGAGAAATAGGAATTTATTAACAAACTATACATAGACGCGAGAAAAACCGCGGGCAAAATCTAGTATAATTTTTTTTGTGTCTTTGGCAGTTTTCAGAATGCTTTGCATTGAATAAGTACAGCAGGTAAACATTGCGGCGTATCGCTATCTGAGGCGCGCAGTAACGAATTGTACTCATTTCATTGCCTAGAATCTACTTAATACGCAAATTTAAATTACTAACTTGCACATTCCGTTTTATAAGAAATAGACCTTGTTCTTTTGTAATAAAATATGTTTCGCTTTGACAAAATAGAAAAAAGAGTTAAAGGCTAGATGCTTGTTGCCTATTTACTCAATAATGTTATCAATGGAGTAATCATGGAGTAACCTTATTCTATGCTGTTGTATGTACTTCAGATATTACGTACTATGTTGTACATAGTGACATTTATAATGTTTTAAATCAGCCAATAAATAAACAAAACGGATTAATTTTAAATAATATATTACTTTTTTCACCGTTATCGTTCATCATTACTATTTAATTATTTATTTATTAGGGATAAACAATCAGTAGCACACTGGATATACACAAATAATGACTACACATTTAGCATAAATTAATGTGCAATCACAACATAATCCACGATCCATTCTGAGACCTGACAGTCTACCTAACAAGATTATCATTAATACGGCAGTATGCTTTTATTGACGGTGAAACGCATTGCAATGCTCTGCGTTGTCTATTATGTTTAATACATATGCGAGAAGTTAAAACCTGGAATTACGTTCAAAGTGAAGACAAAGCTCACAACCACACAACGTTGTGTTGTGTGGCTGTGTTTGATGTGTAGAGCCTTCAGGCTTCTTAAAGCGCTTTGTTGTGGATACTATAGGACCTCCACTTTATCTATTTCGCTGGAGCACAGCAACTTCTTTTTTTAGAGTCGATAATGCACGAGTGATATTCTCGGCGTTGCAAGTTTCTATTGGCATAAACAGTAACTAATTACTTACTCTCGCTCATAGCCAGTTGCACTCACTGGTCGGTAAAACGATAAGCGAGGTTAGGCAACGTTGGGTGCGGTCAGTCTATAGATGGGTGACCGCTTAGTCTTATTTCATCTGAGCGTCTCCCTGCTTCGGAGGGCACGTAAAAAGTCGGTCCCGGTTGTTGTCAAATTGATAGCAGTCGTTAAGCCATGTCAGAGGCCTACGGGCTTGAACAACTCTTGACAACAGGTTGGCCACTAACTACACGAAAAGAAAGAAGAAGACTTACTTACTATCAGTTCGTAGACCTACATAAGTAGGTAATATACTCGGTATCTGCGATGACCTTTTGTTATAGAAAAACAAATGAGATGCGCTGGTTCGATCCCGCATTCGAATATCAATTTATAAAAAAAACACAATGTTAATAATTCATGTTAAATAAGGTTTTATACGGTGGTGATGACCTTTTTAGTGGTAATGCGAAACATCTTTCTTATGCTGTATGTAGGTACACGTGCCTGCCAAATATATGTTTTAATTCTGTTAATTAGTTCATGTATTGAAAATATAATTTATCTACTAATTAAGTCTTCTAGTAACTATCAATATTATCCGAGCGCATTCTAATTACTTCGATATTCAACTAAGTAACTTAATTAGAATATTAAGAGAATTCTCTAATTTATTTATCATAAATTACTGAATATTTAAAGAGGGAAATATAAATCCCCCGTATTCCTTTCGAATAATAGATAGAATGCCCAGAAGGCTCTCAGCATTACCAAATTGAATGGGATTGCTTATTCTTCTGTAAATTAAGACCAGCGCAATGATCTGGAAAACCGTAGATCAGGTTTTTTATATTATTTTTGCTCTGCAAATACTTACTACACTATATATTACAGCATTATATATTATAGAATTTAGTTATATACTATACTACTCTGTAACTATTACAGATACATAGAGTTACGGCTAATATCAACACAATAGTTTGCACCTACAGATCTCGCTTCCCCTGTAACAATACTCTTGACCGGCCTCTAACAATTTTTGAATAAATATTGGCTGCCGCATTTCACTATGACAGGCTCCATAGGGAGACCAGTGCCTGGTTCTTGTGACCAGGCAAATGCTGAACTGGAATCCTGATTGCTGCAGTTCAGGGACGCATGTGTATCAAGATATTTATTGGTTATATTCTGTGACTGTGTTTTATTTTTTATTATTATTATTTCTAATTATCCTTATATACGCTGTGCTCACCTGATAGCTGTTTATCAATAAATCTTCTCCCTTAGCCTTTATTATTCCCAAGTCACTTGGGGTCGGCTTTTCTAGTCTAACCGGATTTGACTGGATATCAGTTTTTACACGGAGCGGCTGCCACCTGACCTCCGCAACCCGAAAGCTAACGATACCATAAGGCTAGACCAGTGTCAGGATATTAGAGGGAACCGACTTTCCCAATAACGACTGCCATAGATGTTCATGGCAGCCGGGACCGACGGCTTAACGTGCTCTCCGAGGCACGGCGCAGGCGATAATTGTCAATCAATACGCACATAATTTCGAAAAGTCATATAACTTCCGAAAGTCAGAGGTGCACGACGTGCGACCCGAGACCCTCTGCATTGCAGTCTGTTGGTCTCCCCACTGAGCTATCGCTGCTCGACGAGCTGTTTATCAATAAATAAAATATTATAATAATAATTTTTGTAACATTAATAATTATGAAGCAATTTTCTTTATGTTACGTATAATTATGGAACTCTTATTTAAATAACTATTACTACTAAACGACTGCCTAATTACCCATTACTAACATAGATGTCAGGCACTTTGAAGGCTCTAATTTATTTTAGTGGGTAATTAGAAAACGGTAGGTATAATTAAGAAAGAAATAACAATAAAATCGTTAGTTATTTTAGATATTAAATGGAACTAACTAGTTTCTGCTCGCGGTTATCCCGTGGGAACAGATATCAGGATTAAAAGTAGTCTATGTCCCTTACCAGGATACAATATATCTTCTCGCCTAATTTCATCGAAATCGGTCCAGTAGTTCAGCCGTGAAAGGGTAACAGACAGTTACGCAGAGATACTTTTACATTTATAAGTACGAATTTAACGAGCGAACACTGTTTTATTTGCCATGGACAAGACAAAATGTCCATCGAGGTGGTTATTTTATGTGGCATTAGTTCTTTTTAAGTTAAAATTTTGGCAATTAAAACACACTGTACAAGTCTATCATGGACTTTGCACCTAAACATTAAATCAAGGACATTGTTTGACATAAATTAGAAAAAGGGCAGTTAACACATTGCATACGCTAGTGAGTACCCGGCATACATAGTAAATATAAATTAAATGTTCGTTATGTGGTAATCTCCACATTTGCTTGATTGATAATACGACTTTTATATTAGCGTAAGTATACAATACAATTTAGTTTTGATAACAAGATTATACAGGTACCTATCAAAAACATTGTTGTTCCAGAATTCATTATACTGTGGTTTGCAATCATGTAAGTTTAAGTGGTGTCTGGTCACTACCATTGCGCCGAGTATTATGGGTTCAATCCTACATGAATCAAAACTTTGCGTGATCCACAAAGGGTTCTTCCGAGTCCGATAGTTCTTTGTGTCCGTTGTTTGAATGTTTGTAAAGTTCCCTGCGATGCGGGAATTACTATTAGTGCGATAGTTGCCTCGTTTAAAAATAAATTGCATCTCTGTCTTTTATCATTCGCATATGTATGTCTTAAGTTCTGTTTGTATAGCAGTCTTTTATGTACCTAATCCCCTACGTACCCCAGAATTACAAATATTTAGATTATTAAACAACCAAGGCGGTAAGCAAACAATTAGCGATTATAAACTGCAGTAACTGCTTACCCTTACCATTAGAGCTAACGGTGACGTCACATGTCTTTACTAAGACACTAAGAAAGTAGTTAAAGATGGAATAAAATGAGTATTTTAAGACTGCGCCGAGCGAAATATGCCAAAACAGGCGGTCACAGTTAAGTGAATAAAATTAACACTTTTTGTTTAATACAAATATAAAATATACATTTACCATAACAATGAATGTGTTTACAATTACTCCGTGTGAAAAACCTAAAATAATTAGTATTTTCGCCTAAAAAATTACGTAAATAAGCATGAAAAATGCAAAAACGGTAGGCTCGTGTTACGTGATTTTTAGATTATAACAGTAGAAATCTATCCTATTTTACAGCTTAAACGAAACATTAGCTATATTACAATTTGTCCGTCCCAAATATTTAAGTTATGTTGACAATAAATATACATATTTATCAAAAAAGCACTTCAAATCCTCCATACAGTTTTACTATGGCAGCCGCGCGCCGATTTGAATATGCGCCGCACGAGCTCTGTCATTATCTGTCTTACGCTCGGCGCAGTCTTAAAAGGAGATTCCTATTACAAATTTATGTAATTGTAACACTGTACATGGGACAAAACTTTGCGTGATCCACAAAGGGTTCTTCCGAGTCTAGGCTACGTAGTTCTTTGGGTCCGTTGTTTGAATGTTTCTAAAGTCCTCCGCGGCATAGAAATTATTCCTAGAGAGAATTTATCAGAAAAAAAGGTGAATAAAATGTTTTTTTTTTTTTACTTTAGTCAGTGCATCTATTGTGGTATTGAAAAACAATTGCGCAATCCACATAGAGAAGTTTTCTATTTGCGGCAGAAATATTACAAGATTATATAGGTACCTATTTCAGAAACATTGTTGTTCCATAATTAATTATACTGTGGTTTGCAATAATGTAAATTCGTGCCTCGTCAACCTGCAAAGTTTGAAATGTTGGGTTGACATGGATAAAACAATTTATACATCATCACGTTGGATCTCCTTTGAGAACAGCGTTGTGAGTCGTTAGTAATCAGTATTGGGCACACCGCCCACAACTTCCATAATTTAGTTGCCCCTCTCCAGCTCCTAAAATAGTTTTTTAATATTCCACTTACACGACATAGAATCAAGCAAACTAATTTTGTATTTAGAACATTATAAAACAATTTCTCTGCGCTAACAAAGTCGAGAAGCTGTATAGTCTGAAGGCACTTTGTAAATAAAATCTTACAATTAGGTCAGTTCGTGTCGTGCCGCTACTTCGGAGCGCCTTGCGTACGAATTTATTTAAAAAACGCTATCCCTTTATTTTACTATTTAATTAAACGCAATGACGCAGCATCGTCGCCGGCAATGCCGAAGTTTAAATTTCAAAATATTCTAATATTAAATTTGTATGCATAACATTGACTCAATTGCTAGTTTGTGTTGCCAACACAATAACTAACAACTTTATCCGTTAACATTTCGTGTTCTACTTATAGCATTTTAAAGGGTCACACGTATACGAAGTATACTTAAATTAAATTTTATCTACACGGATGACGTAACGGGCAAGCGGTTGCCTCGCCGTGCGAAGTGTTGTAGGTTCGAATTCCACATGGAAAAATTATTTCCGAACCGTTTGTTTCGTTCGTGCGTTTGTTTGTTACGTTTTCACGCCTTAACTACTCGACCGATCATGATAATACTTCGCTATACGTTGTCAGGTGATCAGAAAAGGAGATTTCTTTCATCCAGAAAAAAAATCTGTTCCTGATAAAACCTTTTTTTTTTTTTTGTAATATCCTGTACCTGTGGATACCCCCTTCCCCGGGGGAGGGAAGGGTGGTTATGTGAGACTCTCCGCCCCTGAAGGGGGTTGGTATACACACTAAAAACCTGGGGTGAGCAGTCCCTCCGCCGACGGAGTGGGGCGGGATGGGGTCGCGTTAGCAATCACCATCCCGCCCCGGCGGTTGGTCCGGCTGATGGTGACCGGGCCTCAGCACCTATGGAGGGAAGGCCTTGCTCACCAAGGTCATCATCCTCCAGGCGTGGGGGGCCGTGCAAGCCGGTAGAGAGTCCTCCGACTCTGTACCAGTGCCCCACTATACAGGAGCGAGAAGGCGGGCAAATCGCCTCTTTCTCGCTCCCGTCCGTCTGCGCCGGAGAGGTTCAGCGAGGAGGTTGTTCTCCCTGAACCTCTCCGCGGTGCAGAAGGAGACCGCCTCCTTCAGCGCCATGACAGCTTCGCAGAAGGAGACCACTGCCTGCCACGACCTCTCGCTGCCGAGCATGGCGTTGATCACGCTCGGCAGGGAGAGATCTCCGCCTATTATGGCCGAAAGCGTGTGCCGCTGCGGCCCCCACGCGGCACACGATTTCTGATTAAACCTAACCTAACCTTCATTTACGCAAGCAAAGTCGCGGGCAAAATCTAGTAACCTTTAAGTAATTGTTCTGAGTATAGATACATTTTCTGACCGTTAATTGTATGATATAAACCCTCCCACGGCATAAATAAACCCTAATTAGTAGTAAGTAGTTTTAGAGGAACTGCATAATTTGATTCCTCCTTCCCCATTCTACCATCGGATGACCAGACAAACGGCAGACCAGCGGCATAGGTACATGGTGGACATACCACATTTACGCACGAAGCGCTTTGCTCACATTTTTATCAAGAAGTGGAACTCATTACCTAAGTCTGTGTTTCCCGAAGAGTACAATCTGGGTGTCTTCAAGTCGCGAGTGAATAGGCATCTTCCAGGCAAGCGTGCTCCATCGTCGATTGGATCTTCACTTAACATCAGGTGAGATCGCGGTCAAACGCAAGCCTATTACAGCATAAAAAAAAACAATGAAATGCAAAAAAAAGAAGATCTCTATTTATTAATAAATATATATCAGCAACATTGATGTACATATTATATGAATATATGAAGCAGGTATTGCATGCAGTCATACGCTACGGTAAGCGTTTACAATCACGCGGAGTGTTCGAATATTTGCCACCTTTGTTGTATAAAAAAAAATGCTGAGCGTTGAAACTTCAATCAGACATTTAATCAGTCAGTTTCGCCTTTATACTTACTGGATAACAATGTATTATGTAAAGTATAAATTAAATAAAGAAAACACTCTATTCCTTCTATCAGTATGAATAGAACTCTATTTAAGACGCGCTTAATTATAAAAATATATAAATTTAAACACGAAATAAACTTTTTGTAGAAATTAAGACGTTGTGTTTACATTTTTAATTTATATGTTTATATTCTTTTTTTATGGTATACGACGCAAACGAGCATACGGATCGCCTGATGGTAACCGATTACCGCCGCCCATGGACATTCGCAACACCAGAGGAATCACAAGTGCGTTGCGTTCCTTTTAAATCTGCCCCCACCTGAAAGTGGGGGACGGTTAGGCCTTCGGTACCGTCACTCACTCGACGAAACAACGCACACGCTATTTCACGCCGGTTTTGTGTGAGGCCGTGGTGATATGGACCATTCATGCCGAAGCGTGGCTCTCCCACGGTAAAACAGCTTAGCTTAAGCTTTCTGTCTAAACTTTGAAACGTAATGTTTATTTTTGAAGTAAGTAGCACAAAAACCTTGTGTCGCAGAGGACTTTTCAAACATAAAGCCAACGTACACAATAAACATCCAGACTTGGAATAACCTTTTCTGGATTACCCATTTTTTACCCTGTGTAACGAACCCCCAACACTGGCAAAGCGACCAGATAAAACACTGCACGTACACTACACATATAATATCATCAAATAAGTGAAAAGGTGTTTTAATCATAGTGAGATTTATACTGGACAATATAACGTGAGTCAGCACTTTTGATTCGAGCTACATTGTCTGATACATCCTGACTAATATTATAAATGCGAATGTGAGTTTGTTTGTTGCGCTTTCACGCCTTAACTAATAGACTGAACATCATGAAATTTTGCATACACGTTGTCAGGGGAATAGAAAAGAACATCCTTACCTCTTCCATACCTTTCATCCAGAAAAAGTATTGTTACTAATCAAACCTAATCTACATTCATGTGAACGACGTCGCGATCAAAATCTAGTTAGTATATAAACCTACAATGTCTTCTTGTATATGCTCTCATATAATAATAATGTACTCCAGACCGAACTTCGATCACGGCGGCCAGTCTTACCGGAGACTGGCCATCTGCGCAGCAGATATTATAGTGCACAAGCGTATGCGCAAACACAAGTGCACTCTCTGTTCCTTAACTTTCATGATCCGATGGGACGGTAATCCGACACGACCGGAGAGAGATCAGGCGCAGGACCACCAGCTTTACGTGCTTTCCGAGGCACGGGGGTGTCTAACACCGCCAACTGCCTAACTCCGGGCTGCTATTGAAATTTCTTAAACAGAAAAACCTAATAACTTTTTGTTGTCCCGACCTGGTATTCGAAGCCGAGACCTCATACACAGCAGTCGCATTCACTAACACTGCGCCATGGAGGAGCTCTCATATACACAGGTATCGGAACGAACCGAATTTTATTTGTTAATCTCTCTCACATCCATATAATTGTGTAAATCCTTTTTGTCTGCTCTAGGGTCGAAAAGGTGACCGCATGTCAAAGTCATAACGATCGGCAAATACAAGCTTTAGTTCGGTATCACGTTTGACCTGAAAATAGCAGGCTAAAATATGGTAATACACCTTTCTTCAACTTTCGTAGCTTTAAAAGCGTATAACCATGTTCGGTTATATTACATGAATACGTAAGTACGGTACGTGCAAAATTAGATGCAGAAATTAAGAAATAAGAATAAATACTTGGAAAATTAATTATTATTTCGAGGAAAACTATACATGTCTTTTATTATTAATATCTGTCACACTAGGAATAAATCCTGTATCGCGGGCGACCCATACTTGGAATAACTATTTGTGGATGCAGTTTATTTATATTTTTGATAATTTACGATTAACCAAAGTAGTTATAAAACAAAAAAGGTCAATATAACAGTCATAAAATCGAAAGAAAAAATAAAATTATTCATTATGTAATATTGTCCAAAACAAATTCGTCTTTATAGAATTAAGTTTTAAACAATTTTATATCATTTTGTTATTGTTTTTTTTTATATTTTTTATATTTTAGTAGGTTTTATCTTATCTAAATTTGTAATATTATAATAACTGTGTGCTTCAGTGGTAAATGTTGTGTATACCTGTAATTGGCATATGTATCAGACCGTTTCCATGTACCTTTTATTTTGATTTTAAAATATATATGCTGTTGGTGTACCTAATTAAATAAATAAATAAATCATCGAATATAGGTATGTCAATAAATATACCTATTAATAAATACAAAGTTATACAATTTTTATAAATTGGTAATAGCATATGTACACACTTCAACACAATAATCTAAACATATCATGCATTTGCTCTGACACAAAACCACTTGAATGTTGTTCAGTAATGAATGAGTTAGTTTTCTTCAGTAACTGCGGCTTCTACTGTAAAACACTATATGTTTTTAAAGGTTAATCGTGTTCAAGTGTATCCCATAAATAAATCAAACACCGACATAGAGCTGTAGAGCTATGAGAGTCAGAAATAGAAATGATTCTAAAATTTAATAAGTTTAACATACTACGCTATGTCAAGTAAAAATCGATATCTAGCCGAGTCGAAAGAAATTGCGTAATTAACACTGACGAAATTAATGGCGTAATACAAAATGTCTTATAAAAGGATAAATAATCCTGAATTAATCCTGAATCCTGAATTTCTTAAATAGTTTGTTAAAAATTACATTAGCTACTAATTGATCATCACATCTGCAATAGCTTTTATTGTATTACATAATCTTAATTTCACTTTTTATTAAATTAATGTTGATTATTTATTGTACGTGCCTGTTATAATCCTGTTCATTAAATGTCAAATTTAATTTAGAATATAATATACTCTTTAGTTTTTGTTAATATTTAATGTATAATGTTAATTTAAATAAATATATAATATAATACATTTGCATGCCGCTGTGTCGGTGAAACATGATAGACTAAAATTATATGTAACATCTTTGTACCGTGCTTCTAGCAAATAAATAAATAAATATTTTTGTAATAGTTTATACAGTGGTAAATTATTTTACAATATTATAATCTATGTATATATGTATATAAAACTCATCCGTTACTGAGTGACTGACAGACAACGCACAGCCGAAACTACTTAACGCAAGAAGCTGAAATTAGGCATGTATGTTCCTTGGAGAGTGTAGGGGAGCACTAAGAGAGGATTTTTGGAAATTCCACCCCGAAGGGGGTGAAAGGGGTGAAACCCGATATTCACATGGGAACGGGACTTACACGAGTGAAACCGCGGGAAAACTACTAGTATATACATATAACATTATAACATTTTAAGTTCCTTTAAGGGACACTCTGTATATAGAGATTTTTGCACGTCCAACAACGTAGGTACGAAAAGTATCTATTCCTGGTGAACACTTCTATACAGGCGGCTCTTTACTTAACTGAACCCGCTCTAAACTGAACCCGCAAGATGAGATGACTTAATTGTTAATTTTATTATTTTCGCTTTGTCAACTGATCCCACTTTAAAAAGAAAAATATTATTTATATTTATGCAATATAAATATGTACACACGTGAACGAAACGAGTTTTGGGGAAAGAAATGACACAAAATCGCTTGGTTATACTGATATATAAAAAAATGGCTAGTATTTAACTGCATAGCAAAAAAATACTAATTTCACAGCAAAATATATTTAAAGAGATCAAACTGAGTCGACGTTCGCGTGGCTCCTATTTTTGGGTGGGTTTAAGAAGGAACCTAATATAACCTAACCCCAACGAGACGGAATGCAGTGATTTGAGGCGTATAGGTGCTCGTTATGCTGTGCAATTAGTATTTTTAATGGTCATTATATTTAATACCTTAAAAAAACACAGTCGCAACACTTTTTTTCGTGTCTGTATAAATCATAAAATGTATCAATAGGATCAGTTGCCCGATTCAAAACATTCGTTAAGTCAATTGATCCCACGGGTCCAGTTCAAGCGGGATTAGTTAACAAAAGAGCCGTAGGCTACGATAACAGCTAACAACCAGAAAAGCCTCACGCTTTTCTATCACCTAGGTATTGAAAAAAGACATACCAATACTCATACGTATGACCTTCTTATAAATATTAAATAGTAAATTTTAAATTGAGCTCAATTTATAATATTATGTTACAGAATGTTATATATTTAAATTTAAAAAAAAATTATAAAAAAACAAAGTATTCTTTATATAATATTGTCTTCTATTTACGCGAATATTATTCATTGAAATTAAACTGCTATATACGGATTTTATCGCGTTGTTTATTTGACACTTTATTACAAAATTTTGAAAATTGTTACACTACTACTACTATTAAACTTTACTAATTTTTAAACTAATTAAATTATTATTAAACTATTTAGATTTCATTTATTTTTACACTTTCCCCGACGTTTCGGTTGCTTTTCAGCAGCTATGGTCACGGGGAGTCTCCGTGACCAAAAGTATTCTTTAATTCGGATAAGCAACATCCATATGGGTTAGTAAACAAAAGATAATTTATACCTATGTTAGTAAACTTATTATATATTTGGAAACCAGGCTGTTGTTCAAAATACACCTTTTAACAACATCACCTAACAAAGGGCAATCATACCTCCCCGCTATAGTCTTCTTAAACTACATTATACAAATTAAACATTTTTTTTAAATATACAGCAGTAAAGGTAATAAAGTAGTTTAATTTCAATTATCGCTATTACCACACTTATGTATGGAAGTGAAAGTTGGGTATGGCAAAAGTAGCATGAGAGCAGAATAAATGCTGTAAAAATGAGAGCGCTGAGAAGCATATGTGGTGTGACTCTGAAAGATAGAATAAGGAATAGTGTGATCAGAGAGAGATGCGGCATGAAAGTGGATATAGTGACAAGAATAGAAAAGGGTATGTTAAGCTGGTTTGGGCATGTAGAAAGAATGGACGAGGAAATACTGGTTATTAAAGTTTATAAGGCTAGTGTGAATGGAACAGTTGCAAGAGGAAGACCTAGGCGAAAGTTTCTCGATCAGATCGGAGGCGTTCTAGACAAAGGCCAGGTTAAGAGGCCACCTTGAACCGACGGGCGTGTATGAGGAATGTGATGAAAGTAAATGAAGCCAGAGAAGTGTGTCAGGATCGTAGCAAATGGAAATCCGTAGTCTCTGCCTATCCCTCTGGGAAACAGGCGTGAATCTATGTATGTATGTATGAACCACAATAATTTCAGATGGATATTTTATTTTACATATTCGCAAAATAAAGCGACAATGCAAATCAAAACACTAAAAAATATACGCTCCGATTTTTATATATATGATTCACATTTCAGTTACATGTTGTATAAATAAATAATAAAGTTACATATAACAACAGTATTTTATTTATGCTGTGATGTTTTCACATCTACATATGTCATGATATTGCACACAACATAAATTACAATTTTGTTTTCAACGAATATAATTTACTGTTAACTCTGAATGAAAACCGACTAAGTCTGGTCGTTCCTCTAACATTAAATATTCGTGAAATTTAAAAATCTAATATAGTCACAGTACATTTGATTTTTAAATAATCTAAACATCATACACGCGCTCTGACACAAAAGCATTTAAATCTTGATAAGTAATAATAATAATAATATTCTACCACATACACACAACACCATCTAGCCCAAACTAAGCAGAGCTTGTACTATGGGTACTAGACAATTGATAAACATACATATATCCTTTTTTTTTGTAAATACCTACATATTATACATAGAAACACCCAGACCAAGACAAACATCCATGTTCATGCACACAAATGTTTGACTTGTGCGGGGATCGAACCCGCGACCTCAGGCGTGGCAGTCGGTTACACTAACCACTACACCTTCGAGGCCGACAAACTGTATTTACTTTATACCTAACTAGCTTTCCGCCCGCGGATTTGCCCGCGTGAAGTTCCAAATTTTCAAGTCACTAACTTCAACGGTGTAGAACTTTCATATAAAAGTTTTTCACCCCTTTCACCCCTTCGGGGTGGAATTTGCAGAAATCCTCTTTTAGTGCTCCCCTACACACTCCAAGGAACATACATGCCAAATTTCAGCTTCTTGCGTTCAGTAGTTACGGCTGTGCGTTGTCTGTCAGTCACTCAGTAACGGCAGAGTTTTATATATATAGATAAGCCGACTACAGTAGGTACCGTAGTATAGTCGTTACCTATCACTTTATAAAGTGATAGGGTTGTAGTTTAAGAATGAAACTAAATACTCCCACTATGAAAAATAAGGCAAACATATTTATTCAATGATAAATATGGTTACAAATCTTGCTCAAACTGTCTACCACTATTCCGAATGCAGGCACGCAACCGTTTCCGTACTTGTGTTTTAATTATCTTAGTTACCACAGACTACTCGACTTGTTTAGATGCAGTAATCAGTTTCCCTCTTAGCTCTTCCTGTGAATTAATAGGCGTTCGATATACCAACTCGTTGACGTGACCTCGTTTTTAATATTTCAAATGCTAAGTATATTGTGTTTAAAATTGATATATTTCGGTTATATAAAGACTCGTATTGTAACGGATAAAATCGTTTTTCATGAATACTATGAAACGCAAATGCCCAAGTTTTGGGCCGACGACTGTACGTTCATTTTTAGCAAATTTGTCCTCTCTCTTCTCTTGAAAAGACAACTCTCGCACTGGGCATATTTCCTGTGTCGCGGGTGATTTAACAAACGGCCACAAGGAACACCCAGGATCGGAACAATCATTTGTGAATCATACAAAGTTTTGTCCCGTGTGGAATTCGAACCCACAACACTTGGCGCAGTAGCAGTGGTGAGCCGACCACTTAAACCACAACGCCATCCGTGAAGTCATCATGATTATTCTAAACCCTTTCATAAAATCGTTCGCACAACGAATTAATGACATTTTGAAAAAAAGAAATCCGAAGACATTTCTTTGTACGTGTTTTTCATGGTAGAGAGAGAGAGAGAGACGTACTTAAAAAGGCTATCTGAAAGCAAGGCAAACGTTATGACTTTAATATTAAAGAATTTTATCGCATTTACAGTTGTTTACAATAGCTGATAAGAATCATAACAATATATTCTTGACATGACATTGACATTGTAGTACGTCGGTCAATCGAATCTATTTATAAAATCTGCGACAAATAATAAATTCATATTTAGAACTGTAGAAGTCAAAAACAACGTGGCAACTATATTTTAGTTTTATAAAATAAATCTGCCGCGCAATGTATAATTCTTGTGTCGCGGGGTACTTTACAAATATTCAAACAATCAACACAAAGAACATGCACTCGGCAAAACTATTGTGGATCACACAATTTTTTGTCCCGGATCGAACCCACACTTGGCACGGTGGCAGCGAGACGACTACGCCACTACGCCATCCGTGTTAAACTAAACCTTATTCAAATTCGATAGACGAAGTTATGATCCGGATGACTTCTGGAACAAGTTACACTGCCATTAAAAAGTTTGCCTTTGTAAATACGGGTAAAGTCGCTCACTCGTGATGCTGTGCCGACAACAAAATAACGGTGTTCCGCTCAGGCGTCGCTTTGTGCTACAGATGGCAAGCTGCCTTCCCTGGCCCAAGGCCGATACCACCCAACTAAAATATGAATACCTGGAAGAGACATTTTTATATGTTTCAACTGATTTGAGCGAGTGAGCGAGAAGTTGTTTTGTAATATTAGAAATGTCAGAAATGCACTAGTTGGTTATAACCTTCCGGGCACTCAAATCAAATTAGATCATTTATTTCGGGCTGCATAGGCACTCGTATATATTGTTAATGGCATTTTATATGTATCTATTAATAAAGCGGTAGTCTGTAAACCTGTAACACTGAAAATAGATTTAAAAATTAATTGGTATCAACTATTTACTAGAAACTAAATTTAAACCAATGGACTCAACATTTTCGTCTATCTGTGTGTTATGGCATCAGTCATTCTAGACCCACTTTAATTTAATTATTTATAGGACTTTTAATGCAGTTTTACCAAGTGCTCAAGTTACAACTTTAAATCTAAAATATTGTTACGTGCTGGGTTCGACAGATAAGAATTCAAATAATATTACCGACTAAAACACGTTTTATTCAAACACACAATTAAATTTAAAACACAACAAACACTATACCACTCTTTTTCACTGTACTGCTTTAAACTCCGTAGTATTTCCGCTTCCGTTTGCTTCGATGAACACTTGATCGCTTACGATTGTAAACACCCGGCGGTTTACTATTTATACGCGGGTAAAGCGTTTCTAGAGCTTTCTAGTAATGCTGTTCCCGGTATGTAAACAGTACGATGATTCGAGAAAGTACCAGCGTCTTCTCTACGATTCTCGTAAGCATACCTTCTACGTAGTTCCGTAAGATGTCAATAGATGGCGGTGTAAATTATTAGACGGAACTGCCGAGTCTTTCCCACAATGCCGAAAGATGTCACTGGGCGTGACAATATGTTTCTTTAAATGCTATGCCGATGAAATTGCGAGGAAAAAGCTCGCAGTTTTATAATAGCTCGATTATGATGTGTTACTAGCAATTATTGACTTTGATTGATTGATCTATTGGAAATATATCAATAACTAGCTTTTGCCCGCAGTTTATCTCGCGCAAAAGAAAATTAGTTTAGGTGATAGTAGATACTTCTTTTGAAAATAAAATATTTTTAAATCGAATGAGTTGTTTTTGGATTAAACCTTTACAAAAAAATAAACCGGAATCAAATTTCTTCCCCTTATAATATTAGTATACATAACGAATCTCTCTAAATTTATATATTTCCAGATAGATTGCATTTTATACAACCAAAATGATATGCGGAGGCCCACCTTAACGTTCGCCATTATTGTAGTCGTACCCTTAGTAACAATTGAGTTGCTTACTATGCAAAAAAGGGACCATTGTGTTACCACTGTCACAGACCTCTACCGACAGTAGCAACTAGCAACCCTACTCACTGTAAACACTCGACACAAGTATATTTGGTTGCTATTTTTTTGTGTACTGATAAAGGCACTTCTCAGTTAATCTATTACAGATAACGAAAACTTTATAATTTACCTTGTTTCCAACGTCACTAAAAAGTCTTTCCCGTCAATTTTCTTATCATATAAAAATATTTTTATGATAGAGTATCTTATGTGGGGGCCAGTCAGTGCAGACCGGCGACACTTCAACCCAGTGGGATCTTTTGTGAAGACACTCTCCCAATAACGACTGCCATAGATGTTCATGGCAGCCGGGACCGACGGCTGAACGTGCTCTCCGAGGCACGGAGCAGACGATAATTGTCAATCAATGCGCACATAATTTCGATAATTATGTGCGCATTGATAACTATTCTCATAAAGACTTGAGGCGAGAGAAATATGTTAAATAAAATAAATATGTTAAATAAAATAAATATAAATGTTTTAATCACCTATTATATTATCTAGAAGTTTTATCTATTTAAATATTTTCTTTTTTTAATTTATGATCTAGACACGCTATATTTTGTTAGCTTACCCCGTCCTAAATTATCATACCTAACAAAAGCCGTTACGTCGTTTATTAAATATTTAATAGATAAAATGTTTTATTGGCTAATCACTTAATAAATGTGTTTTAGTATATAAAATATTACAGTGAGACAAAAGTAATTATATTAAAAAAAAAATTGCCTTGATTGTTGAAAAATATATTTTATTAAATCGCGTCTGTATTTATTAGACAAAACGAGCCTTCGTGATTTACAACTACAAGGATTAAACAAGCTACAAATACGGTACATTTATTAAATCTATGAAAAACGACGATTAAAAACTGTTTGTTATACCGAAATTTATTTTTAATTAGATCACTACGACTTTGACTTCTGCGAAGGCGTTGCATGTTTTTTAAATAGTTATAAACTTAACATGAAGGACAAGTCGCATGCATCAAGTCTTTATATAGGTAAGATCAAAGCTACAATAGTAATTAACTAACCTTTTCAAAACCAAACGCAATATAATTTATGCATACCCAAACACAGCTGTAAGCTTGATCATGTAGAAAACCCTACGAACATTTCGCACTCTTAATAAAACAGAGACTTATCTCAGTATTTTGGATTAAACAAATTTGAACTCTATTGCAATGATTTAACACAAATATAATATTAGAATTTAACATATACAATTAGAGTACAAATTGCCTTACTTTCAAATTTCGAGTTAAGTTGCTGTTTTATTAAGAGTGCGATTTATTAATGAGTATTACACACAATTATGCCGCAAGCTGGAAGTAAAACACGAAAAGCACCCTTAGAGACATCAAAGTATAATAATCTCTTAATAATTTAATTAGGATCTACATATGAAGGGAGTTACTTAGCAAGAAAATAATTAAATAACTAAGCAGAGATCTTTAAGATAACGCACCCTTAATAAAACAGAGACTTATCTCAGTATTTTGGATTAAACAAATTTGAACTCTATGGCAAAGATTTAACACAAATATAATATTAGAATTTAACATATACAATTTGAGTTCTAATTGCCTTACTTTCAAATTTCGAGTTAAGTCGCTGTTTTATTAAGACTGCGATAAGAGAAGAGAGAAAATTTGCAAAGTAAGACATAGCGAGTTTTCAAAATATAAAATCCTTTCATAATATTATAAATTCGAAAGTTACTGTCTGCTTGTCTGTTACCTTTTCACAGCTAAACCACCCAACCGATTTAGATGCAATTTGGTATATATATATAGTTTAAAACCTGGGAAAGAACATAGGCTACTTTATATTGATGTAGGTACCACGCAGGCAAAGCCGCGCACAATAGCTAGTATAACATAATTTTAACAATTAATATGGTCAAGTAATTGATATTTAATGTTTAAATCGCGTGACCAATGCAATGTTGAATATGACTAGCATTTTTATAAAGAAGTTGGCAACCAAAAATATAGGCTGCCTACGGGTAAGAGGTTTCTATACGCTATATCAATTAATTGCTTGTGGTGCCAAGGATATCATTTGCTTGAATGGCAACACGTAAGTGATACCTCTGGAATATGGGATATTCTTACAAGGAAAATGAATTAAAATTGGGATAAAAGGAACAGCATGGAAATGGTTGTTATATGAGCCCTTGCACGTTGCTACTTTTACGGCGGTTTACTGTTAACACATTTAACGCCGTGCCTGCCACAAATGACTGTAAATATTACATTTCCTATTGTGTCTGCTATACAGCATTTCAAGTGTTAAACGATGGACGTACATTACGGCTCATTCGTATTGTCCACATGGAAATGGCAAAGATGGGCTTCTCAAATAAGAAAACAAAAATGTGTTGATGTTAACAAATCTATTAATGATCGTGTAATGGTTTAAGTGGACGTCTCGCCAGTAACATTGCGCCAAGTGCTGTAAGATCCCTGCATCGGACAAAAATTTGTGTGATAGATCGATTTGTGTAAAATAATCGGATCAGATAACTGAAAAATTACAATAACAAATAATAATATATTATAATATCAGCCCTGTATTAAACTGTCCCACTGCTGGGCACGGGCCTCTTCTCAATGTGAGAAGGGTTAGGCCATAGTGCACAACACTGGCCCAGTGCGGGTTGGCAGACTTCACATATCTTAGAGAATATTATGTAGAACTCTTAGACATGCAGGTTTCCTAACGATGTTTTCCTTCGTCGTTAAAGCAAGCGATAATTAACTATTTAATACGCACATAACTTCAAAATTTCAGAGATGCGCGCCCTGAGATCGAACTGGAGACCTCTGCGTAGCAGTCCAACGGTTTCCCAATAGGCTGCTTTAATAAATAAATTCGTATAATTTTAGAAAAGTTTATATTTGGATGTAACATGCGAATTCTACAACAGAGAAACAGTAGGTAATTAATAACGATGTCACTTTGTGCTATTCTATCTCCGTATTGCTCTGTGATGACAAGACGGTCGCCCGCATTGTTCGAATGGAAAATGAAATGCGTGTTTCCTTGACTTCTTGATCTCTGGCCATGTTATGAATACGCTCTTAAAAACAAACTTGTTCGCATTAATCTTAGTATTTACTACCCGCCCGGGCTTTGCACGGGTAGTACAAAACCTTAACGAATTATACTCTTAAACCTTCCTCATGAATCACTCTGCCTATTGGTGAAAACCGCATGATATTCCGTCCAGTAGTTTCTGAGTTTATCGCGAACAGACAGACAGACAGACGCGGCGTGGGACTGTTTTATAATATTTTACTGCACCATAAAACAATAGACTAAAGAATTGCGTGTTCTTGGTCATTGGATATTCCTTATACATATATAACACATACATGCTAGCTAGATTTTGCCCGCGTAAATGTAGGATAGGTTGGTAACAGTGCTTTTTTCTGAATGAAAGATATCCTATGTCCTTTACTATTCTCCTGACAACGTGTATGCTAAATTTCATAATGATCAGTAGAGTAGTTAAGGCGTTAAAGCGTAACAAACAAACAAACTCATATTCGCATTTATAATATTGGTAAGGATATACCCGCCTCTAACAGCTATATACCTGAAGAGGTTGGCAGATGTATTGGTATTCCAAAATCGTTATGATCTGAGAGCATGTGTAAATTTGGCAACAAAAAAAGCGAAATAAAATTATAGTAAAAGCTGAATGTAGGTATATTAATTTTGAGCAGGCGATCTGAGATTTTGTCTTTGCAATTTTAACTTTGAGGACGCGATTTAAAATTTCACTACAATGTTGTATCTTCTCATCTATGAAGGAATCAAAAGCTTCTTCAAAAACTTTTGATGTCTGGAGCCAAATAATTAAATTTTAACGTTCCGAATGTTTATTTTTGATGTAAATGCGAAAGTGATTCACTTGTGCATTTATAATATGTATTAGAATGAATATTCATTTCTGTTTTTCTACAAGTTATGTAAAAGTATATAACACTGATAGGGATTTTATGTACTATCCAATGTAACCCCTTCTATTTTAATTATTATTACATATGTACTTCAGAAAATCTTTTTGACTTACTTTCCATTAGTTGTACCATAGGAATGTGCTATGCAATACTATTATGCTATATTTTGTGACTGTATCGCAGGCAGCCAGGCAACTGTTGTAAAGATAAACAATGAAACTTTCATCGCATTGTACAGATTTATAATATTCCAGAGTTAGCGATCACAAGTTTAGATAAGTTTTAAAATTGATTGAATAGAGTTATAGTAAAGTTAGTTAAAGTATATCTTGCTCCAAATAGCTTCAAACCCATATAAAGTAGGTACATTACATTTAGTCTGGGTTACTTATGTGTAATAATCTGCAGAATTGCAACATATATATATGTATAATATCAGTCCTGTATATAAATTGTCCCATTGCTGAGTACTGGCCTCTTCTTTAGGCGATAGTTCATTACGCTGGCCTAGTGCGGGTTGGTAGTCGTTCTTTTTTTAATCGGCAACTCTTGCACTAGGAACACCTCTTGTATCGCTAGGAATAATTACTTTATAAACATTCAAACAACAGACACCAAGAAAACCCAGATTCGGAACAACTATTTGTGGTTCACATACATTTTTGTCTAGTGTGGGGATTGAACCCACAACACTTGACGTGGCGGCAGTGGCAAGGCGGACACGTATCTTCTTATCTTATCTTATGTGGGGGCCAGTTAGTGCAGACCGACGGAACTTCGACCCAGTGGGATCTTTTGTGTCGACACTCTCCCAATAACTTACACTTACATTTCCAGCGGAAATACTTGTGACGTTTTTCTTAGTATGCATAATTTGTAGGGTAGGAATGTATTCCTATTTCGGTTACTCAGGCAAACAAATGACAGTGAGACGCCATTATTTTCTTTTGTGTGTGTGATACTGTTCGAGTTATATTAAGACACTGCCAAATATAATATGGTAAAATGTGTCACTGCCTTATTCATACTTGCTACTAATTTATATAATAAATCAAATATAATCCTATAGGTACCATTTACCCAATTGAGTCACATCGGCACACTGGTGGCTACACACAATAGATTTTTAATTATGGCTGGTATTCTAAGATAACAGATAAATTGCTTAACAAGAGTATTGAGTGTCTATATAGTTACCTATCTATACTAATATTATAAAGCTGAAGAGTTTGTTTGTTTGTTTGTTTAAACGCGCTAATCTCAGGAACTACTAGTCCGAATTGAAAAATTATTTTAGTGTTGGATAGCTCATTTATCGAGGAAGGCTATAGGTTATATAGCATCACGCTACGACCCACAGGGGCGGTGCAGTAATCATAAACGCAGGTGAAACGGGCACATCTAGTATAATAATAACTATGGTGATAAGTGCTTTAATGGTTGCAGCTCCGTATAAAAAAGACTGACTTGTAAAATATACAATACCGTAAATTTGGCGATTGAAATGAGTGTTTCTTTCTTGTTCTTCTTATTGGTTCTACGCCCTTGCCTTGCTTAACATGGCAACAAGTAAATTGAATTATGAATTCACATTAATATGTGTAAATTAAATTTGACGTTCATAAGTGTTACTTTATGTCCTACATGAATAAACATATTTTGATTTTATTTGATATAACCAGTTATAATAAAATACCCTTGTAACATACAGATACCAGCCTAGTTTGGAACACAGTTTCATCTTTGGTGTAATACATCATGTATAGTGTTAAATATATTTTACCCGCTGAATGTATTTAGTGTCAACAAACATTTTTATTTATTTATTATTATTAACAATAATTAAGTAGAGAATTAACGCGACGTGATATCCAACTAATCGTACGCTTATATAGTATGGATCATCTTGAATAAACTCGATTTAATACAACTACGTAATGTACATTCATTATTTATTAATACTGTGAACATGTGTCAAAGTTCAGGGCCTCGTTAGTGCCTCTTCAACCCAAGGTGTAACCTTCACGCTGTGCACGTATCTACGTGATGACGTCACTCGTGCAATTTGTGCTCTATGCAATCAAACGAGAGATGATTTGCAGAGGCAAATAATTATTAAATACCCATTCTTCCCGTAAATTAATAGACAATACTTATTTCTGTATTTGCAAAACGTCTGATCTGTTATTCAAATTGTAAAAAAATGTGATCTAAACATGACAAAGACGGCAAAAACGCAGAAATAAAAAAAAAATGCGAAGGTTTATTCGTGACTAAGAATTGTTACACGAGAGGTGAAGGTAAACGTCGGGTCGTGAGGAAATCTGCATGTCTTAAAGTCTGCCATCATATTCTCGAAGATGTGTGAAGTCTGCCAAACCGTACTGAGCCGCCTGTAAACCTACCCAGTACCTCACCTCACTTTCTCATACAGCAGTGCGACAGTTTTTATACAGGGCAGATATTATTCATGTACTATGATTTGGAAAGCCTGGTTGCGTTATATCAAAGCAATGATGAAGTTATGTTCGCGATCGTCAACAAAACATCACTGACAAACAAATATATATGAAAAAGGCAATTGGAACTTACTTGTAATATAACCGATAACGCACGTTTTCATCGATCATTCAAAGCTACTGGATAGATACTAAAGTATATATTATTATATATTATATATGTCGGAGACAGTCATTAGTACAGTTACGAAACGCGGCACGTTAGTGAAGATGTGGCAGCACTGTTGCGATGACGTCAACACGCAGCCAACTTCGCGTGCTACGACAGAGCCTACATAAATGGAGGCGCCCTATATTCGACGGGAATCATTTTACCGTCGGCGAGTGCGGACCTCCTCGCTAGGAACTGTCATTCGTTTCGTGCAAGACATTCGTGTTAATTTATTGTAAAAACAATAAAAGTGATCAGTGTGCATTTATTATTTCACTTTGCTCGATCACCCTATTGTACGCCCGCATTATGTCTATCGATGGGGTTACTGAAAGCACTCCATTTCCAACATATATATTACCAACATGAAACGAAGAATCCTCGACTCGTATCGGCTCGGGAAAACTTTGTTACTTGGGGTTTTTCTGTCAATAAACTCTTAGACTTTCCACTCCTACGTTACATACATTGATATGTATCACAGCAGTATTAACTGCATAGATGGCACACAATATTAACGACTAGCTTTTGCTCGCGGTTTCGCTCGCACAAACGTAGGTTAGGTTATGTCAGTAACAGTACTTTTAAAAATAAAAATATATAGACGATATAGATTATGTTACTCGGTGATTATGTGTGTACTGTGTGAGAGAGAAATAAATAAAATTATTATTATTATATAGCTTCCTAATGGAGAAAGAATTGTTAAAATCGGGTGTGCAGTTTTTGAGTTAAATCATTACAAACACAAACTAAAAAATTAAATCTTTCTTCTTTATAATATTAGTATAGATGTGTGAGATTTTATTAAGCTAAAAATCTGTATAGATCTGAATAAAAACAGTATTGTGCAGCGTAGCGTACGCTCACACACCCATCTCTCGGTGAACGCAATCGTTCGTAATATGACCATTGCGCGTTGGCCAAGCGTAGCAGCGATCGATCGCCACAAAATACATTGCGTTGTGAAGCAGTGTCCACTTATATTGAATGCATACATGTTCTGTAATGTATCACTACGATATCGCTGAGATTATAACTTCAATCTTTAATATCATGGTAGAGAATACATTTTACAGAATTAAAGTTGTGCTAAATATATGAAAAAACAAAACGATTATATAGAAAATAGCCTGTATATGAGGTACAGCGGTAGTGAATGCTACTGATGAGTGTTGGGTTCGATTTCCGGGTTCTGCAAAGTGTTATTTCGTTTTTCAGTCAAGAAATTCTCTGTAGCAGCCCGTATCCTGGAACTGTGTTCGGTAGACGGTAATACCCTCACTCTCTACGTCGTGGGAACGTGGAAACTAAAACCAAACTTACGGAAAATTGGGTCTGATACACCTTTGCCTACTCTCTCGGTGAGAAAGGTTTGAGACTATTTATGTATTTATCTATTCCTCGCATATTTGATGTCTGAATTTGAATGTGCAAACAATATTGGCATTATACAATGTGTTATTTTCATACATACATCATTTTACGCCTGTTTCCCAGAGTGGTAGGCAGAGACAACGGATTTCCATTTGCTACGATCCTGACACACTTCTCTGGCTTCATTCTATTTCATCACATTCATCATACACGCTCGCCGGTCTTAGGTGCTCTTAACCGGGCCTTTGTCCAGAACTTCTCCGATCTGATCAAGAAACGTTCACCTAGGGCAGACCTAGGTGAACGTCTTGCGACTGTTCCATTCCCACTAGCCTTATATAAACTTAGAATATACGCTTTAACGCCTTAACTGCTCGATTGACCTTTATGAAATTTCTTATACACATTATTAGGGTTACAGAAAATGGCATATAGGGTACGTGTCATTCATAGAAAACTACTGTTTCCGAGCAAAACCGCAGGCATAATGTAGTAAACACTGTTTCGAACTCGCACATAAATATTCAATCATTTTAAAGGTTTAGCCAAAGTTTATAATCACTTAATATATTCTATAAAAGTTAATCTTTATTGAAGTAAACAGAAATAATTTCCATTGTGTTGTGTCGTGTGAATAGCTATACAACAGGTGGCTCTATTTATTGCGGTTCTCACAGCATTACAAACCTCACAATTTATCGTTGGCTTGTTGCTTTCTTGCCAGTGTTTACTTTACCTTAAGTGACCTTCAAATACTCACTATATTTTAGTTTAGTTTAATCTAGTTAGTTATATCTTTAGTTAGTTTGATTACCTATTCAACATTTGATAAATATCGTAATTGCCTAAAATTATCTACATTAATGTTCTATACTAATCATATACCGTGGTAATAGTTGTTTGTTTATATGTAGGGAGTTATCTCTGGAACTACTAACACTGTCTAAAAACTTTACTCTTCTAAACACGTTACTCTATATAGATTTCTGATATTATTAAGCTGAAGAGTTTGTTTGTTTGGTTAAACGCGGTAATCTCAGGAACTACAGGTTCGAATTAAAAATTATTTCAGTGTTGCATAGCCCATTTATCGAGGAAGGCTAACGGCTATATAACATCACGCTACGACCAATAGGAGCGGAGCAGCAATGAAAAATGTTGCAAAACCGTGGAAAACTCTCTTGCCTATACTAATATTATAAAGCTGAAGAGTTTGTTAGTATGAACGCGCTAATCTCAGGAACTAATGGTTCGAATTGAAAAATATAATTTAGTGTTGGATAGCCTGTTTATCGAGGAAGGCTATAGGCTATATAACATCACGGGGGCAGCGCAGTAAGGATAATCGCAGGAACATCTAGTCTTATATGAAGCAGACGAAATTGCGCGGGTCAGCTGGTTTATATTATACTAGATGTGCCCACGGTTTCACCCGCGTTTATCGTTACTGCGCCGCCCTCGTGGGTCGTACCGTGTTGTTGTATAGCCTATAGCCTTCCTCAATAAATAAGCTATCAAGCACTAAAATAATTTTTCAATTCGAACCAGTAGTACCTGAGATTAGCGCGTTCAAACAAACAAACAAAAAAACAGACAAACAAACTCTTCAGCTTTATAATATTAGTATAGATTGTTATATGACATCATGCAAGCGAAACCTCGGGCAGAAAGAAGTGCCTAGTAAATCTGTTTTATAGACTAGCTATGCATATATTGGAATGCAAGGCAGAGATGTTAACTTATTTAAAATATCGCTGTTTTTACTAATATTATAAATGTAAAATACTGTTTTTTGGTTTTTTTTTATTCCAGCAAACAAATAAGTTTTGTATAGAGACAGTTTGTGGGCCAGTGAGCCGCATCGGTTACTTTTTATGTCCAAAAACTGTCTGAAAGTTACTGTAGAACTACTGAAACAAAGCCGCTGATAAAATATAGCCAACAAATGAAATATTTGAATACTAAATACAGCCTCCTTCTACCTTATTGAAATCTGTATATAATATTCTTTTTTTTGTTAGAAAACTAGATTTTCCACGCGCTTTCGCTCGTGTTAACCTAGATTTTCTCAATACATTTCTTTTCCTCGGGAACAGTACTTTTTCCTGGATGTGAGGTACCTTATGTCCTATTCTATACCTTTAAAAACAGCGGTCGAATAGTTAAAATATGAAAACATAACACACAAACAAACGCATATTCACATTTATAATATTAGTTACGATGTCTAAGGATAATAAATCTATATATATAAAAATCAATTGCTGTTCGTTTGTCTCGCTAAAACTCGAGAACGGCTGGGCCGATTTAGCTGATTTTTGATTTGAAATGTTTGTCGTAGTCCAGGGAAGGTTTAAACGGTAATAAATTTAGAAAATTCGTTAAGATAGGTGATACAAAGTACACCGGGTCATTTAGTCATTTATAAATAATTGGGGACTGATATTAATATGGAACACAATATGCCATATGTATCGTCACATGCATGATAATTGTTCTGTTCAGATTGGCGAGAGTAACGTGGTATACTACATGTGGGCTGGCTGGCTGGGCTTGACTGCCAACCAACAATAGTGAAGTGCAAGTTGAACATGAAGAATGCTATAGTACGTTTCCTGTGTTACTTTGGCCTAGTTTAACAACTAATATCAATGATTCTAAGATGCAGATATGATACGTTAGAACCTTAGTTTTTTTAATGTAATAATTTTATGAATTTTATAATCAACAAATTGTGTACTGCAACCATAAACAAACACAAGTATTATTCCATTAATAAATATTTTGAAAACAATATAATACAATGAATATCGAGCTCGATAGCATAGTGGTTAGTGTAACCGACTGCCACGCCTGAGGTCGCGAGTCGATTCCCGCACAAGTCAAACATTTGTGTGCATGAACATCGATGTTTGTCTTGGTCTGGGTGTTTCTATGTATAATATGTATGTATTTACAAAAAAAAGTATATATGTATGTTTATCCATTGTCTAGTACCCATAATACAGGCTCTGCTTAGTTTGGGCTAGATGGTGTTGTGTGTATGTGGTAGAATATTATATTATTATTATTAATGCGTAATAAATTTAATATTGTTTGAATTTGATATAGTTGACATTCTATTAAGTAAGTTTAATTAATTTGTAATTCGCCTATAATTTTTGGGCTAGATGGTGTTGTGTGTATGTGGTAGAATATTATATTATTATTATTAATGCGTAATAAATTTAATATTGTTTGAATTTGAAATAGTTGACTATCTATTAAGTAAGCTTAATTAATTTGTAATTCACCTATAATTTTCTTTACATGATAATAAAACTAATAACATGACCATGAATAATTTGTATATAAAATATTTCCATTTCCACGCCACCATCCACAGAACATGTTGATACCAATAATACTACTTTCTTAGAAATAAATATTGATTTGATTTGAAACTTCGTACCCTCATATTTCCAAGTATCAAGTGGTTAGTAAGCAATTCGGAAAATTTCAATTGGTGGGACCGATTGAAATTTGATTTTAGACATCCACAACTTTGTTCGAGTCAGCTATTATTATAGTTTGAAGTAAGTACGTCGCTACGGTATTTCTATAACGAAAATCTTTATCGAATATCGAATAGCAACAACTTTGCCGCTCCACCGAAAACAATCAAACCAATCAACCATGACAGCCTGCCTAGTTATCCATCCGTTCATCCAAGTTTTATTGCTGAATTACAATTTTTTCATATTAAGTGATTGCGGTCTACAGATATTTTGTTCTTACAACTAGCCTTTGCCCCGCGACTTTATCCACGTGGACTGTAGTTCGTTTTCGTGTGTGATATACACATATGCTACTGAATCGGATAAATGTTGGACACCTCATTTTAATCCGCTCAACGCTTTGTCTGTGATGCCTGTACAAAGTAATCGAAAAATAGAAAGCATTGTCTGAGGTTCAAGCCTCTCCAATTTTGGAGAGGCTTGAACCTCAGACAATGCTTTGCTTGCCTTGCTAAAAAATGAGATTGTATCTGTATTTACAGATACAATCTCGTTTCAGTTTTTTAGTAGTATTGGGTAATATGGTTGTGATTTATTTTAAAAAACTAAAGCAGTAATAGAACAGGTTAAAATATATACCCTATCCTAACTAATATTATAAATGCGAATGTGAGTTTGTTTGTTACGCCTTCACGCCTTAACCACTTGACCGATCATCATGAAATTTCGCATACACGTTGTCAGGGAACCGGAAAACGACATAGGGTATCTCTGAAATTGCATCCAGAAGAAAACTGTTACTAACCTAACCTACATTTACGCGAGCGAAGTCACGAAAACCTAGTTTTAATATAAAACATACAATCATAGAGTCAAGCTTGTAAGCCCTCTAAATCTTATGCTAGAGCTACATTAGCGGGCGAAGATTCTTGTCGCGTTGATGCGATACATCGTACCGGATCATTGTGCGGCCGAGACGTACCTAGGCGGTAACTTAAAATTGAGGAAGTGGCGTTGCATTTTAATATGTCAGTAAATTATTATTTACTATAGTTGTACGAGTATCAAAATAATATGAAAGAGAGAAGAAAGAGATGGTGGACTACTATTCATAGAAACCGAACGTACGAACGTAGGTGTAGCCACCTAAGCGAATACTGTCGCGCCATATTCCTTTGATAATGCATCGTCTTCGCCCGAATACAACGCGTTGCATTGATCTAGCCGGCTACACTCATCGCGTTAACACGAATATTCGCCATAGCCCGCTAATGTAACCCTAGCATTAGAAGAGATTGAGCCCTCTTGTTATGTATGTTGTTAATGAGTATTATCTGCATGTGTGTATTCTATCGCTTATGTAACTTGATGTGTTCTGAGGAATCTTTTGCCGTGATGCCGGTGGCTAGTATTTATCATCGCACAGCTAATTTATAGGAACGAATTCCTTGTCGGCAGCTCGCTAGTTGTTTTCGTTCGCTTTTTTCGTTTCGTTTCGTTCCTATAAATTAGAACTCCAAACCAAAATTGCGTACCAATGGATTACAAAGGAGAACAGATAGACGTTTGGATTATGTGATAATGGTAATACACTCGCCTTAATTTACACAAAGATTATCTTCTTTAAAACCCTCATAGAGTAACAGAAGTCAACCGAGTTCTTAAAAGTTCCCAACCTAGTACTTTATACTTACTTCTCTTTAGTTGTAAAATATATTATTAAATCATAGGTATATATCGTTTTAAATACCCTGTCCAAATTCAATATTGTAATAAAAGTTTACACCCTGGCTAGATAGATGGCGTTGTACCATATGTCTAGATCGCGATATGGTTTCGTTACACGCCAGGGTATATAAGCTCGAATAAAATATATTTTTTTGAACTTTGTTTAAAGTGTATATTGTCCAATATCTAGTAATATATTCAGTGGTGCAGTACACTTTGGCGAGTTTCATTTGTGGACCCTGAGGACTCATAATTAACATGGTCCTTCGAGCCGGATACAGTACGCGTGTAAATAGTGCGTGCGTTTTTTTGTGAAAACCAGCACAGAAATCAGGGTGGATCGCTCTGAAGTGCTTGCTGTCCTGTGAGCGTGCAGGCAGCCCAGTGACAGTGAACTGTGTTGTGATCAACGACCTGCAGAGGACGTCATCAGTGGGCCTCAAGCAGTGTTACAATCAAGCTACGATAGAGGGTGCGCAGGAGCGTGCTGTGATGCGGTTATCAAACCCAAACAGACAGCAGACAATACAACCAGGCAACCAAGTTGTAACGATACTGGCATCACTTGAAAGGTGTTAGTACAGCGAGCGGACACTAGAGGGCGTTACCAGCTTCAAGCAGTACATTTCTTGGCAATAGTGTGGAGGTGTGCAAGAGTTCGTAACAAGAGACACGCATCGCAGCCGAGCCAAGCAAGGATACTAGCGCCATCTGGTGGATATACAACAACGAGGTACCTACAGAAGATTGAAAATCGTGAGTAAAGAACAATTTTTTATGTGCAGTCGTAATTGAACTTTAAGTGAATTTTGTAGTTAGAACTTAGAATTATTGTAAGCTAAAGTTATACCGTAATTTATTTTTGTAATTTATTTTTGTGTAATTTATTAACATGTCTGTTACAAAACAAAAATTAGAATCTCTGATTAAATTACAACTAGACACTAAACGTTCCATTGAAAAAGGTAGATTAAATTATAAAAAGTCTCCTAAAGAACGGTTAACAGCATCTTACTTACAAACTAGACTAGAGGCACTTGAGCAACAATGGAGTAATTTTATAGAAACACATAGGAAAATTATTGAAATTGCAACAGATACAGAACATAGTTATTTTGAGACAGATTCTTACGATAGCGCTGAGGAATTTTATATAATTTATAAATCTGAATTAAAAGAACATAGTTTGCAATTTACTTCATCAACAATAAAAGTTATAGAGCAATCGGCAACAAAAACACATAACAATGTTAGATTGCCTAAAGTTAGTATACCAATGTTCTCGGGTAAATACTCAGAATGGACGTCTTTTCGTGACATGTTTACATCATTAATTGATAAAAATGGATCAATTGATGATGTGCAAAAGTTGCATTATTTAAAGGGGCATCTGTCTGGTGAGGCAGAACAATTGTTGCGCCATACCCCTATTACAGCTGCTAATTATGAAGCATGCTGGCAATTGTTAAAGAAACGTTATAACAATAAAATATACTTGTGTAATAGTATGTTAAAGAGATTAATAGAACAACCAAACGTGTCTGAATCGTCAAAAGCCATAAGGGAACTTTTGGATACTACAGTGGATTGTATGCATGGACTATCAACGATAGGTATTGATGTAAATTCATGGGATGCTATCGTGATATATATAGTAGGCGCGAAATTAGATTGCGAATCGCGTAAGCAATGGGAAACAAAGATAAGCTTATGTGAGGAAATACCAAAGTTCAGCGATTTTAAAGTATTTTTAGAGACAAGGTTTCGCTCGTTGGAATATTTAGATACACCGGCTACTAACAAACCAAAATCAACAGTTAGTAAACAAAAGGTCTTTCATGCTGTTACTCAACAAACTACAAGTTCTATTAATACTACCTGTCCATATTGTAAGCAAAATCATAAACTTAGTCATTGTAAACAATTTTGTAAAAATGATTACAAAACTCGTAGTGATTTCGTGCGTTCTCAGGGTCTTTGTTACAACTGCTTAGGTCACAATCATTCGGTAAAATTTTGCAGAGTAAACACAACTTGTCAAGTTTGCAAGCGTAAACACCATTCTTTATTACACCCCAAAGGGTCCTCAAGACCAACTTCGCCCAATTGTCATTCAGGGGAAGTCGTTGCAGTCAAATCAGCTGTGTCCACAGTGGGCTCCGCTGCCGGTGATGTAAAGGAATTAGATGTTACCACAATATCAACCAACTTCTCCAGGAAAACTTTGCCGAGCAGAGTTTTATTAGCAACTGCTGTAGTCCAAGCACAAAATAAGCATGGTTATAAACATTTACTGAGGGCGTTAATGGACCAAGGGTCACAAGCGTCATTTATAACCGAATCTGCGGTTCAGTTGCTGGGCTTGAAAAAAAAGTCAACTAGCAGTATTATTTCAGGCATAGGTAGTGATAAGAATGTCATGGCTTCTAAATCTATTGTAGAGTTAACCATCAACTCACGTCATGATTCTGCGTGTATTGTGAAAGTACAAGCGTATGTCTTAAGCACTATAACATCCCTAATACCCAGCAATTTGATATCATTACCCACGTGGCCGCAACTAGAAGAGATAGTCTTGGCAGATCCACAGTATCATACCCCAAGTAAAATTGACATTTTGCTCGGAGCAGAAATTTATGGACAGATACTTGAGGAAGGTTTAGTTAAGCATTCACCAGGGCTAATAGCACAAAAGACGTGTTTGGGCTGGATTTTGTCTGGGCAAACACAAGCAGTTTCACCATCGCTTCGTTGTCACAACATATTAGTTAGTGCGCATTCACAAATCAATGACAATGAATTGCTTAAAAAGTTTTGGGAAATCGAATCTGATGCAAATTGCGGTAAAACAAGAATACTTACCCAGGAAGAACAGTTGTGTGAAGAATTTTACAGTGAAACTACTCGGCGCGACAAAACAGGTCGGTACATAGTGAGATTACCGTTCAAAGATACCGATCCTCAGTGTAAATATGGACAGACCAGAGATATTGCTCTTAAAAGATTTCACCTTCTTGAACGGCGCTTCAAAAAGGATCCAGAGATCAAAAAGAAATATACAGATGTCTTAGCAGAATACATCGATCTTGGTCACATGGAAGTCATCTCCTCCGAAAACGATGTACATAGAGCAGAAGCAGTGTATTTACCACATCACGCCGTTATTCGTGAGGATAAAACCACCACCAAGGTCCGAGTAGTGTTCGATGCGTCAGCCAAGGGTTCAAACGGTGTGTCCCTAAATGATACAGTAATGGTAGGTCCTACTATGCAGCCAGATCTACGCCATTTAATCATGAAGTGGCGTCTACATCCAATTGTTCTGTGTGCCGATATCGTAAAAATGTATCGACAAGTCATGGTCGCATCAGAAGACACTGATTACCAACGGCTGCTTTGGCGAAGTGAGCAGGAATCTGAAATAAAAGATTACAAGTTATTAAGAGTAACTTTTGGAACTGCATGTGCACCTTACCTAGCAGTGAGGTCCTTGCAGCAGCTGGCGCACGATGAAGGTGAAGAGTTCCCGCTAGTATCTGAAAAATTAAAAGAAGATTATTATGTAGACGATTTGATGTCAGGATGTCAGACTATAGAAGAAGGGATAAAAGTATATAAAGAAATGAATAGTTTAATGGCAAGAGGAGGTTTTGAGCTTCAAAAGTGGATGACGAACAACAGGGAACTGGCAAAAGCAATTAAAGATGACATGAGTAGTCAGGACGGAGTAGTGAAAATAAAGATGGACGAAGTTATGAAAGTACTGGGTATTTCTTGGGACAGAGACTCTGATAATTTTAAATATTCAGTAGCATTTCCACTACAAACAAAGCCAATAACCAAAAGGAAGGTTATATCTGACATTTCGCGATTATTTGACCCCTTAGGATGGGTAGCACCCTCTGTTGTGTCAGCAAAAATACTCATACAGAAATTATGGTTAGCTGGTATTGATTGGGACGATAGTTTAACTGATGAACTTCTTAAAGAATGGAAAACATACCAATCTGATCTTCTTCACTTACCTGAAATCGTTTTCCCACGATGGCTTGAAACCAAAACAAATTCAGTTGTAGAGCTGCACGGATTCTGCGACGCATCCAATATGGCATATGCTGCTGTTATCTACTTGCGAGTCATTGGAGGGGATAGCAATATTAAAGTCAATTTAGTTACAGCAAAAACAAAGGTAGCTCCTACAAAGCAGTTGTCCATACCTCGTTTAGAATTGATGGGGGCAGTTCTTTTAACTAAATTAATCAGTGAAGTAGCTGAAATATATAAGATAGAGAGAGACAATCTTCATTGCTGGACCGACTCAACAGTTGTGCTGGCATGGCTTAGTGGTCACCCAAGTCGCTGGACTACCTTCGTGGGAAACCGTGTTTCAGATATTTTATCTTTAATCGAGAGTTCGCAATGGGCACATGTGAGATCGTCATTCAACCCAGCGGATATAGCATCCAGGGGCATGAAACCTTCTGAACTTGCACAATCCTCGCTGTGGTTTCATGGGCCGTTGTGGCTAACGAACAAAATAATAGATTATACTAAACCGAAGTCAATCTCAACTGATTTAGAAATAAGGTCTGCAAAAATACATGTAGCCATTAGTCACGAAAATGACTTATGGACCAATTTTTCATCATTACAAAGATTAACACGAGTGGTGGCATATTGTAGAAGATTTCTAAAAGGGAATAGAAAGGATCACACTTACCTGACATGTGAAGAGCTAAGCCATGCCCTTGAGATTTGCGTAAAAAATACTCAAGAACAGGAGTTTGAACAAGACATAAAAAACATAAAATCTTGTGGCAGAGTGAGTCAAAAAAGCAAACTCAAATCATTATGTCCGGTGATAGATAATCATGGAATATTAAGAGTTGGAGGTAGAATTGAGAACGCTCAAGTTTCTGAGAGCACGAGACACCCCATTCTAATTCCACAACACAGCCATCTTGCCTTTCTGTTAATCGATGAAGCCCATAAAAAGACTCTGCATGGAGGTCCGACTCTTATGTTGAGTTATTTGCGAAGTAAATACTGGATCATATCTGCAAAAAGTATGGTTAAATCACACGTACGTAAATGTGTTTTATGTATACGTCATTCTGCAAGTTTTAAAAACCAATTTATGGGCCAATTACCTACCTGTCGAGTAACTCCAGCTAGGGCATTTTTGAAAAGTGGAGTTGATTTTGCAGGTCCTTTTAATATAAGGATATCCAAAGGTCGGGGAAATAAATCCTATAAAGGATACGTTTGTTTATATGTTTGTATGGCTACAAAGGCTGTGCATTTAGAAACCGTAAGTGATCTTACGTCTCAAGCGTTTATTGCTAGTTTTAAAAGATTTGTCGCGAGGAGGGGTCACTGCAGTGATATCTATAGTGACAACGGCAAAAATTTTGTTGGCGCATCAAAAGAACTTGAATGTTTAGTAAAAGCCGAACAATCATCAGTCGCGGGTGAAATCCGAAGTTGGCTCAGTTCTAATGGGGTTCAGTGGCATTTTATTCCACCCCATGCTCCAAATTTCGGTGGCCTTTGGGAAGCAGGAATTAAAGCAACCAAATACCATTTAAAACGAGTAATTGGTGAGTCGACCCTCACTTATGAAGAGATGTCAACCGTGCTTGTCCAAATTGAGGCGTGTCTCAATTCCAGGCCAATGTCTCAGAACCCAGATGATCAAATGCCTCTTACGCCTGGTCATTTTTTGATAAGGGAGCCTCTGGTTCTTGTACCAGAACGGAACTACGAGCGATCGAATGTTAGTACTTTGAGAAGGTGGCAGTTACTGCAACGAATGACCCAAGACTTCTGGAGACGTTGGTCACAAGAGTATTTAACCACTTTATTACATCGTTATAAATGGACTCAAAAAACACCTGAACCAAACGTAGGCGACGTGGTTCTTATTAAAGAGGACAATCTGCCTCCTGGTAGATGGTTATTAGGCAAAATTTTAATAAAACATCCTGGTTCAGACGGAATCACTCGAGTGGTAACCCTAAAATGTAAAGATTCAGTCCTAAAAAGACCAACAAGTAAATTATGTGTTTTGCCAGTAACGAACTAATATTTGGATGTGTAAATTCTAGATGTTAAGTTTCATTTATAGTTGTTATTTTATTCACATGACGTGTTCGACTAAGTTGTTTATTTTACCCCCATCATGAGATGGGCGGTTTTCTTATTTTGTTGTGTTTATACGCCCTTGACCTCAAGGTGGGCTAATGTGCTTTGGTTGATTTATTATGTTTTCTTTTTCTTTTAATTTTGTTACGCCTCCTTGACCTCATGGTGGATGGACACATTATAGAAGGACCTAATTATAAAATTATGTCCTTGGTGGGCGGAATGTCCAAATTCAATATTGTAATAAAAGTTTACACCCTGGCTAGATAGATGGCGTTGTACCATATGTCTAGATCGCGATATGGTTTCGTTACACGCCAGGGTATATAAGCTCGAATAAAATATATTTTTTTGAACTTTGTTTAAAGTGTATATTGTCCAATATCTAGTAATATATTCAGTGGTGCAGTACACTTTGGCGAGTTTCATTTGTGGACCCTGAGGACTCATAATTAACATACCCTAAATGTGAAAGTTTGTGAGGATGGATGGATGGATGGATGTTTGTTACTCTTTCACGGAACAGTATTATTGTTTATACATCAGAACACATATAGGCTACTAAAAACCTTACATAAATATACATTAACGCAAGCAAAGCCGTGGGAAAAATCGATTATTAAATTAATTAATAAGAGACTATTAGTTACGAGAGCTTGATAGCTCAGTGGGGAGACCAACAGACTGCAATGCAGAGGGTCTCGGATTCGAACCCACGTCGCGCACATCTGACTTTCGGAAATTATATGACTTTTTGAAATTATGTGCGTATTGATTGACAATTATCGCCTGCTCCGTGCCTCGGAGAGCACGTTAAGCCGTCGGTCCCGGCTGCCATGAACATCTATGGCAGTCGTTATTGGGAGAGTGTCAACACAAAAGATCCCACTGGGTCGAAGGGTCGCTAGTCTGCACTGACTGGCCCCCACATAAGATACATACATACGAGAGCTTGTAAACAGGTGACGATCACAAAAGGGATTAGATCAATACTGAAACTAATAATCAAAATACTCGAGCTATAAATCCACAATACATCTATTTTTTATTTATTATATCGCGCCCTTTCTGTTTTACGATCTTTGCTAACCAAACAAACATACAACGAACCTGTATAAACACATGTTATACTTATACATTTACGTATAAACGTATATATACATATTAAATCTAGGTTTGGTTGCATCTGGCAATGCTACAGGCACGTGTTCGTATTTAAAAATAGCCGGTCGCCACGGTAAGTGCTTCGGCCTCGCTCTTGAATCACCGGTTCAAAAATAAGTGCCCACTACCGATAAAAATCAATCATACAATTCTAATTTAGAGATTAATAATATTGCTGTGGTTGTTATTTCATATCTAATAGTATGTAGTGCGGCACTGGAATCTTTAGAAGCAAACAAGTTTAACCTATTACGTGGCATCTGAATATAGCTCTCAGAATGTGCGTGTAAATGCATTTCCGCCTAAGCCTTAATATATTGTGAAAGTAAAAATTAAAAGTAATAATGCTCTCTCTAGTTAAGTCACAAATGTAACACGTACGGACATGTACGAACGTCACGTAACGTAACAGCAAACATTTATAGGTTACTTTTACATTTACCACTTTAAAAAAATAAAGATGTGGACGCTATAAGTAGTATTGGTAAAAAGCTTACGGCTGTTCTTTTTAATTACCAATCCTAGAATACTTTTCAGTAACACAAATAATATTATTAAGTACCTACAATCATTACAACATTTACTATAGGTAGGTGAGGTAAAATTTAAAATAATTAATTATTTTATATTTTAAATAACTATTCATTTATTGGTATACTTCATAATTTACATAAAGAAAGCAACAATCATAAGTTACAACTTAACTAATATTAACAAAACTAACCACTTATAAATAGAACACAATGAAGAGTAACAAAATATGGGACTGTAAAATTTAATAAAAAGGGATGGCCGGTTTGGGCGGCGTCGTAAAATTCCTCAGCATCGCTGTCGACCGGGAGTGTGCTCAGAAGACTGGCAGCATTGCCACGCTGAATGGCAATGCTGATTCTTTGAGCCAAAAAATGTCCAGCCTTCTGGTCATGCGTAGCGTCGATTATATTTTTAATTTTTTATAAAGACGAAAATAATTTTAAGTCATTTGTGAAGTAATTAAAACAAAACAACACCGTTATCAGGGCGGAAACAAAGCTGTGAAAATAACAATTAGGCCTCATTTAAACATGAAGAGATTGCCAGACAGAAAATCTGTGTCATTATATTGATAAAGCAGTGTCATTTATTAGAAGACAATTAAATTTTCGTTTAATTGCTTTGACTCAAGCATATTGAATTGTTTATAGTGTGGGTTACTTCAAAATAATTTTATATACAAAATAAATGCCTTTTGCAATTTTAGAAGTCTACAAACGCTTATGAATTCTTATCTAAATATGTATTGTTCAGCCTTTTCTAACTTTGTCTAGGTATACAAACTAGCTCAGTTGATGACTCTGAGATAGACGATTTTTTTTACTTTTCAAAACAATATTACAAATAACATGAAAGTATTTTTGTTATCGTTACGAGTGTCTGAGCTAGGTAGCCCAATCTACGTTGGATAATCGAATAACATCAAAATCTGCTCAATGGATCAATCAGGTCATAAGCAAAATAAATATCCAATCTTTATAATATTAACAAAACTAATCAACAACGCCAGAATTGTTAATTATAATAAATCGTTGTCGCCATTTAGCAATTTGCATAGTTTAATTCCTAAATTGGATATTAAATTAAGGTTATAAAATAAAAAAAAGAAATAATACAGGCTAAGGAAGGAATCCTAGAATCATCAATTATAATCATTATCATTGAGTATCCAGTCATTATTAATCACAATAATTCTCATATAACAGTTGACGCTCTAAGTGGCCGAGTACGGGACAGTTATACTTTAAGACTGCGCCGAGCGAAATGTGCCAAAACAGGCGGTCACAGTTAAGTTGATAAAATCAACACTTTTTGTTTAATACAAATATAAAATATATATTTACCATAACAATGAATGTGTTTACATTTACTCCGTGTAAAAACCTTTAAATAATTAATATTTTCGCCTACAAAATTACGTAAATTTCCACGAAAAATGCAAAACCGTAAACTCGTGTTACGTGATTTTTAGATTATAGCAGTAAATTTATATACATATATATATAGTAAATTTATCCTATTTTACAGCTTAAATGAAACATAAATAGTTATATTACAATTTGTCCATCCCGCATATTTAAGTTTTTGGTTGACAATAAAGATACATATTTATCAAAAAAGCACTTCAAATCCTCCATAAAATTTTACTATGGCGGCCGCGCGCCGATTTGAATATCGTGCTCTGTCATTCAGTCCAACCGCGTCTTATGCTCGGCGCAGTCTTAATACTTACCGGTGTGATCCAGTAGTTGAATTGCGACCATAATCATTATCTACTCTTTTGCATTTGTACATTGGGTGTCTAAGAATATACAGTTTTACTTATATTAATACTAAAAATCGGTTGACAAAGAAGAAGAAAAGGCACTGAACTATTTTTCTTTAACTATCGATGTAAAAAAACTGTTTCCATTTTTTTATTGGTAAAACTAAAGCTCGTTAATAGATACTTAACAATAAGAAAATCGGCTGACAAACAGAGTAGAAAATTGTACTGAACTGTTTCATCTTTATTATTTGTTTATATATTATGACCATTTGTACCTAACATGATTACTTATTGAGCATCCAGACATGCTTGTTGACAATTTTCTGTAAGATCATCAATTCATCATATGCATGTATCGGTGAAACATGATGGACTAAAATTGTATGTAACATCTTTGTACCGAGCTTCTACCAAATAAAAACAACCTAGTCTCGATGTGAAGGTCTATAAAACTCGTAAAAATTAAGTATATATTTTACTCCGGGACTAGACCCGAGACTTCCTTTGAAGCGACGCTCAAACTAAGCAGCACTAATTAAAAAAAAAATAACTAAGGCTTTTATCTGTCGTATTTTGTGTTTGGAGAAGAATGTCATGAACTAATCAAATGAAACAAGGCAGTACGGAGGTTTTTGGTTTCGGTTATTATTCTCTCGTACAACTCAGCCTTAAATACATGCTCCTAAGCTTATACCATAGCACATCTGTATCAATTTATACCTTATGATGCAGCTAGGCTTTCATTCATTGAAAGCTTTTAATTGGACGAGCGTCGCGGCGCGGCGTGTGAAGAAATCGTACGAAATCATTAATCGTTATTGAACCTCCGTAGCGTGGCAAAACTATTCCCGGCTCAGTCAAAGTGAATATAAGTGCTATTCACTTTGGCCGAGCCGGGTCTTTCTGTCAAGAAATTCTCATTAACAGGAAGTAGTATGGAACTGAGCCCGATAGGCGGCATATGCTCGCCATAATAGCGACGCCATCTATTTCGTGGAACTTTAACCATAGGTAGAAAAATCACTAGTTGCAGTAGATTTGCCCGCGGCTTCGCTTGGGAAAATATAGTTTAGGTTAGGTTAACAGTATTTTTTCTTTATGTAAGGTATCTTATGTCTTATTCTGTATCCCTGACAACGTATGTATGCGAAATTTTATGGTAATCGGTCAAGTAGTTAAGGCGTGCAAGCGTAACAAACAAATAAACAAATACAAATTCATATTTATAATATTAGTTAGGATTAGGATTGCAATCGCATCTCACTTTCCACCAAGTTTCTAGCCTATAGAGATATACATAGGTGTAAGACAATTTTTTTATGATTTATTTATTTGGTCATCCAGTAGTTGTTACATTATTTTTACATAATTAAATAAAACCATAAATAATAACTAAATGCACAACATTTTAAGGTGTCACAGCATGCATAATTATAGTGTAACACCGTTATCTTAATACATAATTATAAAAAAAAACGAATTAGTGACAATTATAAAGAATTAACAATCAGCAATTAGTAAACTTGAAAATAAAAATTTGAGAACAAAGATTGTAGAATTTAAAAATTACAATTCGTTTACAAAATAAATTTAGGGATTTTGTGTGCCTAATCTTAACCTTAACAATCTTAGTACAACTTTTTTAAATATGGGTAGCTTATCCGCAAACACATCCATTTCGCCACAAATGTATGCTTTGGATAAACGGGATATGGGAGAAAATTGTTTTATATTTGTTCTGGCATAACATATTCTAATTCCGAATTGATGTAAATCTATAGTCTGTTGGACTGCCTAATTTTAAGAACGCCATCGTAACTGACACCAATATGGACACCTAATGGGCCTAAATATTATAGAAAAACAATATAGAAAATGCGTTGATCGCGTAAGTTACATTGTATGTTATGTTTGCAATCAATCGTCAGATCCTTACTATTGTGCTACCACCACACGGCTTGAAATGTATTTCTACACAATATATAAGAGACACGATAGTATGTCTTTGTTACCTTGGAAAATGGGTAGGCCTTTGGTGTGGGTCGCCACATGAGTCGACACCCTTGCGCCATCTCATCTTCCGAGCACGGTGAGCTGTGCCAGTGCTGTAGCGGCGGAAAACCTCAAACGGCGCAAATACAGAAATTTAATTGGTAATTACGTTTTCGAGCCGTTTGCGGTAGAGACGCTAGGTTCATGGGGTCCGGGCGCTCGTGCGCTTTTTAGAGATATATCTAAGCGACTAATCGACGCTTCGCGTGACCAGAAGGCTGGACTTTTTTTGGCTCAAAGAATCAACATTGCCATTCAGCGTGGCAATGCTGCCAGTCTTCTGGGCACACTCCCGGTCGACAGCGATGCTGAGGAATTTTACGAGGCTGCCTAAACCGGCCATCCCTTTTTATTAAATTTTACTATCCCATATTTTGTTACTCTTCATTTTGTTCTATTTATAAGTAGTTAGTTTTGTTAATAATAGTTAAGTTGTAACTTCTGATTGTTGCTTTCTTTATGTAAATTATGAAGTATACCAATGAATGAATTTCACATATATAAGTAATTTATATATTAGCTATAATCTATTTCAACAATATATTCCAACATGCCCGTCTGATTAATGTCAACCAATTCATTGAAAACGTTACAGTGGGTTTGGGTCAATACATTACACTTCGTCATTGTTAACGCCAGGCTAGTGCGATCCCTTCAGTGAACGATGTCTCATTGCCTTTAAATCTCGACCAAATGAACACTCATAAGTCAAATTGGGTAGGAATGTACGATTTCCTTTCGACTACCTTACCAGCATTGGTGATGTTATCTTTTTGAATAACTTAAGCGTCTATGTATATCTATTTGTTTAGTTCGATTTAGTCAGTTTTCTGTCTTAGTGTTTGCCAACTAAAAATTGAAGTAGGTTTTCATTTGTTGTTTTCCTTTCCCCTCCCTTATTACTGACTAGATTTTGCCCCCTGCTCTGCTCGAATTAATGTACATTTTGTAAATAAATTCTTCGGGAGCATATCTTTTTCTGGATGAAAGGTCTTTTCTGTACCCCTGAGAACTTGTGTGCGAAATTTATGGTGATCAGTCGAATAGTTAAAGCATGAAAGCGTAATACACAAACTGAGATTCACATTTATGATATATATTAGGGTGTGAATACTTGTGGCGTCTCCGCACAGATGAATAAGTAAGTTCTGCCTACATCTAACAGATGGCGCTAAATACGATCAAATGACGTCACAATCCTGCATCGCGCAAGCGGAGTTTACACAGCGACTAACTATATATACAAGCACCCGACATCAACCGTCGGGCCGCGGCCCGCCAGGCACGATCAACCAGCCTGGTCGGAGGATCCTCCCTTTGTGTTGGAGGGACATCACACCATGTTCCTCCACATACTAAATACATTAAACAATCTATAGATAATGAGAACTGATGACGTAAGTTTACTGAAGCTCGCACAGGTTACATAGAAACAAAATAATTTCAGATTAATCCAAGTTAGTATTCTCCTTGAATATAAGATAATAATATTGATTACTGAGTTTTTAATCGTGGGGTTATGCTGTAGAATTTCTTATATATGATGATATGAATTTTGTAGGTCACCTAGTAACATTAGTAAGCTAACTAAATAAGGTCTCACCTGAGCAAACACGGACGAAAACGAGCTACAACGAAAATCCAACGACGCGATATGATGAATGAGACAAAAGAGATGCCCTATTCTACATTCTATTCGTTTTCGAAAATATTTTATTACCGGTTAGCAAACAGACGCTTAAAAATATGAGTAATACCGATAAATCTTTAAAAAGTTTCAACCTTTAGAAATATATATTATTGGAAATCTCGCATGCAAGAACGAACCGCTATTCTACAATATTTATTACTAGACTTTGCCCGCGGCTTGGCTTGCGTAAATGTTCTTTTTTCTGGATGTAAGGTACCGTATGTCCTTTTTTGTTCCTCTGACAACGTGTATGAGAAATTTCTCGATGACCGGTCGAGAAGTTAAGGCGTGAAAGCATAAGGCAGTGCCTCATTAGTGCGTTGCGTTGCGTCGTTGCAACGGATCAATGCATTGTATGCCACATCTGCATCGCGCAAAAAGACGACGCACGTACTGATTTCAGTGTTCATTCCACAATGGATCGGAACACTGTCCGTCGTTGCACCGGAGCTCCGACAGCGCATCGCAGCACCCTGTCCCCCGCCTCGTTTCTCGTCCGTCAGCGTCGATGTTGCGACGACGCAACGCAACGCAACGCACTTATGAGGCATCACGCTAACAAAAAACAAACAAACTCACATTTACATTTATAATATTAAATTAGGATAGCAAAATAACGTAGGTTTATATTACAAATTTTAAAGTAAAACAAAGTATAAATGAAATACATAACTTCAGAAAGGATTGCTTTTACTGAAGTGATTCCACGAAATTGTTGTATAGGATATTCGAGATTAAGAAAGCGGGTCAACTCGACCCTATTCCTTAATCTCAAAAGTTTCATCACGAAATTGATTCCAACCATTACCTGGGTGCGCACCTACAAATTCATGATTACGGCTACGTGGGTCTATGTTTGTCAATATAATAATCCTCTGGTGCTCCGTAATCCTCTAGACATCGTGTCAACCGTAGTAATTCAACAGATTAACTAGGTACTAATATCCAACGATAACATTATTATAGTAGCTATAGTTTATTTACCGCTGTAGTCTTTGTAATTAAAATACGTACTCAAATTGTGATTGTTTTTATAATACATTAGCTTCTGCTCGCGGTTTCGCTCGCTTAAAAAAAGGATAGGTTATGTTAGTAACAGTAATATTAATAATAATTTCAGCCCTGTATTAAACTGTCCCACTGCTGGGCACGGGCCTCTTCTCACTGTGAGAAGGGTTAGGCCATAGTCCACCACGCTGGCCCAGTGCGGGTTAGCAGACTTCACATATATTTGAGGACATTATTGAGAACTCTTAGACATACAGGTTTCCTCACGATGTTTTCCGTCACCGTTAAAGCGATAATTAACTATTTAATACACACATAACTTCGAAAAGTCAGAGATGCGCGCTTTGGGATCGAACTTGAGACCTCTGCGTGGCAGTCCAAAGGATTCCCATAAAATATTGCCTGTTACTCGCTGATAATATAATAGCTAGCTAATAGTAGGACAGGATTTTTTAAATTGTTTAATTCGTTTTTGAGTTATATCCTTAAAAACAAAAATCTAATCTCTCCTCTTTATAATATTAGCATAGATTTAAATTTACTTATTATTATAATAATAATAATATCATCCCTGTATTAAAGTGCTCCACTGCTGGGCACGGGCCTCTTCTACGAGTGAGAAGGGTAATAGTCCACCACGCTGGCCCAGTGCGGGTTAGCAGGCTACATCCATCTTCGAGAGCATTATGGAGAACTGTCAGACATGCAAGTTTCCTCACGATGTTTTCCTTTACCGTTAAAGCGAGGGATTATTAACTATTTAAATTTTACTTATTTTTGGTTTATTACGATTATAATTAAATTGATCGTTACGTAATAAAACATTACAATATTTTAGACAATAATCATTTATCTGTATCAATCATATATACCACTACCAATGTGTATAGAAATAAATGGTGGAAAGTAGAGTCAGCGACATATGTAAGTGGCTAAGCATTTAACAAATTTGTGTAAATATATTAATAATTAAAATCCTAATTATTGTCCGATATTCTTGAACGGTAACTATTAAACTATTACTTGAGCAGCGATAGCTCAGTGGGGAGACCAACAGACTGCATTGCAGAGGGTCTCGGGTTCGAACCTACGTCGCGCACCTCTGACTTTCGGAAGTTATATGACTTTTGGAAATTATGTGCGTATTGATTGATAATTATCGCCTGCTCCGTGCCTCGGAGAGCACGTTAAGCCGTTGGTCCCGGCTGCCATGAACATCAATGGCAATCGTTATTGGGAGAGTGTCGACACAAAAGATCCCACTGGGTCGAAGTGTCGCCGGTCTGCACTAACTGGCCCCCACATAAGATAAGATAAGATAAACTATTAATGCTATAAAAACCTAAAATTTGATATAATTTTAAAAGATAATCGCAGTCAAATCTCGCAAGTGTGTATCGACTTAAGTTGCTAAATGAAATATTACTCTTCTTTGTGAGGTAAGAAACTTTACAACAGAAACTTGTTGAATGTTTACAGATAACACATTCATAGTTTGCAAATGAATTCTGATCTTCCGTTCACAAGAAGCAAGATACAATTAAACCGTATACATATGTTAATACGTAACAGTTTTAAACAAATAGATTTAACGTGTATGTTTCTACCGCGACTGAAATTAATGACGTAACGAGAAATTGATTAGTTAAGTTGTTTGTCTATGAATTAGCTATTGTCATGAAAATTGTATATCTGCTCTATAAAATATAAGTTTATTATTTAAAGTAACTTGTATCGTATCTACCTACTTTCTTATCGACGTAAAACCAGATTTTCAAAGGGTATTTGTGTACATATTTATTCTACAAGGATTTGAATTAATTGAATTGAAAACCTTTACAATGCATATGCCAATGTCAAATTAAATCCTCTACGACGAAGTTAATGTACTGTGCTTTTAACGGATACTATACTTTCTTCAACAGATTACTACTAGAAGCACGCGAAGCAAGTTATATAAATAAGGTTAGTTAAAAACGCAGTGCCAAGAAAGTGGTCTACCAGTTTTGACAAAAGTTTCTGTGAGATTTAACTATCGTTGATTTGTCTAATTCGGCACATGGTATGACGTAAATATTATACATGATAAAGAGAGCAAGGATCCTGTCATAATTTTATGGTAAGGGGAAATGGACCTTGTTGTTTCGTGACGTTCAAATGAACCTCAACCGTTGGATGGTACACTACATTTTTGGCTGACAGTACATACTTAAAATTAATATCAGTTAAATATATTCCTTTAGCTGGTTTTGCATGTAGAAAGAATGGACGAGGAAAGACTGACTAAGAAAGTTTATAAGGCTAGTGTGAATGGTACAGTCAGAAGAGGAAGACCTAGGCGAACGTTTCTCGATCAGATCAGAGGCGTTCTGGACAAAGGCCAGTTTAAGAGCACCTTAAACCGCCGGGCGTGTAATATGATGAAAGTGAATGAAGTCAGAGAAGCGTGTCAGGATCGTAGCAAATGGAAATCCGTAGTCTCTGCCTTCCCCTCTGGGAAACAGGTGTGACTCTATGTATGTATGTAGTTGAAACAAAACCACATTCGTAACTTGTTTGTTTTATTAAAACTGCCTCGTAAATACGACTGTATTGTTATCTGCGTGTGGTTGTGGGATTCGATTTCAAGACCGAGCAATATGTTATTAGATCAACGGATTCTGAGTAGCAATATGTAGCTTAGATATGTGCCTAGTAATCGGCAATAAACTCTTCGCTGCAACTTATAGATGGCAAAATGTGGGTATAATACATTTATGCCTACCTCACCAGGGTTATAGGCCATGTATGTATGTATAGCAGTAACCTTTAAAATACAACTAACGTTATAAAATTGTAGATATTTTTATTAGGTTAGTAGGGTGACGCCACCACTCTATTTAATTGCCTCTGGATGCAACCAGAATATTAATATAGTAATTAGAACGAACTTGATGGTGCAGTTACTAATTAAACCATTACCCAAAGCCCTCGCAATGTATAAAGTCATCATTCATCATCATTTCAGCCTATTGCAGTCCACTGCTGGACATAAGCCTCCCCCAGGGTGCGCCACAAGGCCCGATCTCCCGTTTTCGCCATCCAGTCACCTCCAGCCACCTTTTTTAGGTCATCGGTCCATCTGGCCGGAGGGCGTCCTACACTACGCTTACCGAGTCGTGGTCTCCACTCGAGAACCCGTCTGCTCCAACGATCACTTGCCACTTCAGCCTGCTACACTTCTGAACTACGTCAGTGACTCTGGTTTTTTGTCGGATAATCTCGTTCCGGACTTTGTCCCTTAACGAGATTCCGAGCATACACCTTTCCATAGCTCGCTGAGTGACATGCAATCGGTGGGCTAGTTTCACTGTCAGGTTCCACGTCTCGGCTCCGTATGTCATGACCGGCAGGACGCATAGATTGAATACCTTGGTCTTCAGGCATTGTGGCAAGGGTGACTCGAAGATGTGACGCAACTTTCCAAACGCTGCCCAGCCAAGCTGCACTCTTCTGGTGATTTCACCCTCAAAGTTGTCTCGACCCAGCTGTAACTTTTGTCCTAGGTAGACGTACTCCTGGACAACTTCAAGGGCTACACTTTCGACGGGAACGGGCTCAGGGACGATGTGCTCGTTGAACATGACCTTAGTCTTGTCCAAGTTCATCCCGAGCCCAACGCGTCTCGAGGCAGCATTAAGACCGGACAGCATTTTCTGCAGGTCTTGCAGCGATTCTGCCATTATAACTATGTCGTCAGCAAAGCGGAGGTGTGTGAGATATTCACCATTGACATTGATGCCCAGTCCATTCCACCGCAGGGTCTTGAAGACATCCTCCAGAGCATTGGTGAAGAGTTTCGGGGAAATAACGTCACCCTGTCTTACACCTCTGAGCAACTGGGTGGGTCTTGTTTGGTGGTTCTGCACTTGGACAGACATCGTTCCCATTTGGTAGAGACTTCTCAGCACCTCCACGTACCGCCAGTCGACTTGGCATCGCTGCAAAGACTCCAGAACAGCCCAGGTTTCGATGGAGTCGAAGGCCTGCTCGTAGTCCACAAACGCCAGACACAGCGGTTGGTTATACTCTTCGGACTTCTGTATAACCTGCCGAACAGTATGGATGTGGTCTACGGTGCTATAGCCTTTACGAAACCCAGCCTGTTCCGGTGGCTGAAAGGCGTCAAATCTTGATGCCAGACGATTCGTAACGACTCTCGAGAACAGCTTATAGACGTGGCTCAGAAGCGTGATCGGCCTATAGTTTTTAAGGAGCGTTTTGTTTCCTTTCTTGAAAAACAATGCCACTACACCTCTGCTCCACGCCTTTGGGGTAGTCCCATTGGTTATTACAGAGTTGAAGAGCCTCCTCAACTCCCCAAGAACAGGTTTACCCCCAGCCTTGAGGAGCTCAGAGGCTACTCCATCTTCACCGGGAGCCTTCCCATTATTAAGCTGTTTGAGAGCCGCCTCGATTTCGTTGACATCTACGTCTGGGAGATCGTCAGTGAAGTGGCGGGTAAGTGGGGCTCTAGGGTCTCTCGCATCAGGTGGAGGCTTCGGTGCGTGCGAGGGCATACAGATGTCCGTAGAAGTCCTCAATTTCAGCGAGTATCCCCGGGACTGATGTGACGGTTTCACCATGCGAGGTAACTAACTTTGTCAGATGACTCCTCCCCAGTGTCTTGGTGAAGACCTTCGACCCCCGATTTCGCTCGATTGCCTCATATACTAGGCGAGTGTTCCAGCTGCGCAGGTCGCGTCTTACCAAGTTCCTGATTTTCTTGTGGAGTGACTGGGGATCTGACAAAGATTCCTCTGGTGTCTCACGTCTAAATCGCATCAGATCCAGGGTCTCGTTAGAAAGTTTGGACTTCTTATCTGATCGCCTTTTCCGAAAGTGCCTCGTTCCCACTTCGCGTATCACCCCAATTATGCCGTCCAGGTCCTCGTCAACATTTGCCGGGGTCTCTAGTGCGGCGAATCTATTTCGCAATTCCAATTGGAACGCATCATGGCCAGCTTGGGGCACATTTGGACGAAGAACAGACCTCACCATGCGACTGCGTTCAAGCTTAAAATTGATATTTAGGGTGCCTCGTACAAGCCGGTGATCGCTACCGGTATTAAACCTGCTGATCACTGAGACATCCCGAAATATGTTCTTCTTGTCGGCTATGATGAAGTCAATCTCGTTCTTCGTCAAACCGTCGGGGCTCTTCCAGGTCCACTTCCGTTGGGGCTTTTTCTGATAAAAGGTGTTCATACAGAACAGCCCCTGCATGCTAAGGTAGTTGACCAGCATTTGGCCCCTATGGTTTCTGCGTCCATAGCTATGCTGTCCCAAACAAGATTCACCGCATTCTTTTCCCACTTTGGCGTTGAAGTCCCCCATGACAACTGTATAATGGGTTTTGGTGGTACGATGCATGGCCTTTGACACATCATCGTAAACGGCCTCCACCTCTTCATCTGAGCTGCTCGATGTCGGCGCATATACCTGTATGACCTTGAGAGAGTATCTCTCGGTCAGTTTCAGTACAAGGTATGCTACCCGGGTCGAGACGCTGCAGATCTCCACCACGTTGTCACGGAGGGCTTTGTTGACGAGAAATCCCACGCCACCCTGGGATTTTTGGCTTCCTTCCCTGAAGTAGAATATATGGCCTGACTCAAGGGTTACCGTGTCCTCTCCCTCTCTACGAACTTCCGATAACCCGAGAACATGCCATCGTATCTTCTCTAATTCTACTTCAAGGATCTGGAGGCTTTCGTCCAGCCGTAGACTGCGTCCATTAAATGTAGCCAGGATCAATTTTTGGCAGCCGTCCGTAGCCCGGGGATTCCTAGCACCCCCTACCCTACCGTAACCAAGGCCGCTGCCGTGACCTGGAATAGTAGGGCGGCCGGGAACTGGGGGCCGTTTCTTTTTGGGACTCATCATGGGGGGGTTTTGCCTGTAGTCACCACGCTGGGCAGGCGGGTTGGTGACCGCAGTGTATTGATATGGACTGTGTTGTCTACGCAAGAGGCGCTGCTGCCCACCTCTCGGATGGTCCCTTAATCGCCTTCTACGATACCCACGGGAAGAAATGTAAGTACAAATCGATAATTAGCAATTCACTACAATCTCTTTGACGTTTCACATAACGTTGCAAATATCTGCTACACAAAAGCGTCAATTTGATTCTAGGCAAATTAATTAAACCGAGAAAAGAAGGGAACAAATAGTTACGATATTTTTTCATGTGAGGTGTCGTTAACGTAACTAGGTCTCGATCAGCCAGACTCGTTTCATCTGTCTTGTTAGATTGACTACTCGCCGCCTCATATTCCCCGATAGTGTCAGAATAAAAGAAGACTTTTCCCATCTAGATTTTCCGAAGAATTTTCGAGATAAATAGCTTGGTGAAATCCTTTCGCATTGGAAAATAATAAATTTCACCGGACTGCAGTTGCGCAGTATAATCTGATGGATATTTATTTATTACTTTGTTTGTAACGAAAATGCATTGAAGTATGACAAATAAGTAGTATACAGTTGTAAGGCTGGCTTTTGTTGTTGTATTGGTGTGGTTGTTCGAGAACAAGTTTCCTAACTAATTATAAAGTGATGAACTTGCAGTACAGCACGGCTACTCTCGACTAATAATATTTCGCGTATTACTGTGGTGATCTGAATACCTAATGGGATGGAATGGACAGACTGCATATAGATATATATTTTAAGTTTTATTAACATTGAAGCTGGGGTTCTGTTCAGATTTTTATCAGCCTATGACACATTTTGTGACTGTCTTGCAATGAAAATCTACATATTAATTATTACCAAAAAGATTTAAAGATTATCTCTATCTTTGAAAATAAGCCAGACGGCGCAAAAATCTAATTAACTGAGGAATAATAGGCTAGCACAAACAAACGAAGTGTTACGTAATCATTTCGTGCAGCCGGCAGGCGGCATCTCCTCGCCATTCCCAGCGCTCTCACGATTTTACTAGATATCTTTAGCTCTGTAAATTTTCATTCAACTTATTGAATTTCTTACCAAATATCTTATGTAGCAAAACCGCTCCGACAGCTTCTAAATTGATTAATGCGCTTGTTCTACCTATTAATTCTATTTTACTCACAAAGATACCGACGGCGACGGTAGTCTGTGTTGGTCGATGTTATCATCGAGTAAACTAATTGTATTACTGATAACTTTAATTGGTAAAGTTTATGAATTAAGTGGGTTGTGTACTACGTTCATTCAAGATTATTTTACTTATATCATGTAGCTAACCTGAGCCGATTACCCTTAACAAGAATTTTGTTAAAGGTCCTTTTTAATTAGGCAATAGCTTTTGCGCGAGTAATTCAATATAGACCAGACATTAATTTTGCTCAAATTAATTTAAAATGTTTAGTTAATTTGCCTTTGCCTCAATTGTCCCGTGATATAAGTTCGTTTGGTCGATCGACAGGTTCCAGACTAGATTTCTGAAATAGTGAAAGCTATCCCGGAAGTTCTTAGTAACATAACAAATTTGTATCATGGTAAATGTAAACCTTTCCAGTAGACAAAAATAGACTTTCCCCCGTCAAGTAGGACTAGAACTGTTGCACCGTACCTACGTTGGCCTTGGTCAGCAGAGTTGAGTTAGACAGGTATCTAGACCAAGTAAGACACGGCGTGTATCTACCTACGCATATGAAAACACTAGATACTTGTTAATTCCAGCAATTTGGACGTTATTATAAAATACCATAACACTGGCATAGATTAATCAAAATATCAACTATTTAATTATGTACAACACTAAGGTAGGATTTATGTCGAATATTTAATATCCGTCAACAGTAACCGAACTTAATAGCAAGCGGCGTTATTTCGGCGTGCAATCCGTCCGAGACTCTCCACTTTGTTTCATATTTTGTGCTTTGATATAACGAGCAGGTTTTTGTTTGTTTGACAAACATTCGTAACACGCCACCGGCCCCGGTCCTCGTCCTATAGAATGTGACAATATTCTTTTTGTTATACATCGCCCCTTTTTACTATAACTTCCAACGACAACGCTAAAAAACGCCGCGGTGAAGCGTACAATGATTGAAAATCCATACTTTATTTTGACAGTGGTACACACTAGACTGTGAACGAATTTGAAAACAAATAAAAAACTCAGCGTCTTCTACAGGTAGCGCTTATAATGTTGTTTCGCTGGAATACAGAATGAAATATGCTGAGTATTAAATGTGATTGAAATAAAATAGCACAAATCCTTTATACACGTGAACAGAAACGTTGTGTTATTCATAATCTCCATGTTTATTTAACTGTCACAATTGTTCCGACTGTTCTTCTTTATATATATAATACAGAGAAGTTGGATTAAGACATTTCCTCGAAGGATAAATTTTAAAGGTCAGAGAAGCAGAATAATACTCTTTTCAAAGTTGGGACACTTAAAACGCTAGTGAACTTTGGGACCAAGTCTTTGATCATTTTTCGATAACGGCAGAACTTTTCAACCTCTTTGGAACAGATTTTTCTCGTAATATATTTGACGTCAACACGTCTAAAGAATATTGCAGTCAATACAATCTGCGAAGGGGACGGCCCGGATATCTACCGCCGGGGAACAAGGGAATTGCCTGTCATCTATCAGGGACAGCCTCGAGTATGTACTTAATATGAACTCTTTGCTGCCGTTTAATTTTCGTAACGTTTAGACGTAGTCATAACATAAAATTTTCACTGCATAAATGGTATTCGCCATTACGCTAAACAGAGATTTGTATGTTCGATACGCAAATCGGGCAATCATTTATATGATCCACAAATCGTAAAACATTGAACATGAAACAAAGGACACAAGGACATGGACAAAAGAAACATCTAGGTGTGTGATGCAGGTATAATTTCTAGTGCGGGCAAACTCGTCCATACGAAAATCTATTATTAAAAAAATTATATACTGTTATCTTTTAGTTAAGGTTGACTAATTTAAAAATAACTTTGTAAACTAATTAAAGGTTATGACAACCAATATATAAATTATTATTCTTTATTAATTTATTTAGGCATAGGTTAGTATACAAATTACGGTATTAACAAAATTAAATTATGTTTGGGTTCTACGGCTGCTGAAAAACAACCGTAACTGTAGTAAAAAGTGTGTATAGTTCACGCTTAAAACCGCGATATAATTCCTATAAAGCAGTTTAATGTTAATGTGTAATACTTGCTTAAACTGAGATAATATTAATAAAACTATTCACTTTGTCATATATGAAATTGTTTAAATTCTAAATGAACATATTTTAAATATAATATTTCAATGTTAATATAAATATTTCTTCCCTACGCCACTGTGTCAAGATTTAGCTGGGAATAATATTTCGAAGAAATGTTCAGTTTTCTACATTCGCTTTATATGTAACTATGTATGTGTAATCGGCAGAGTATATACATCATTCAGACATTGTATAGAATACTAAATCATTATATAGAATGATAAAACAGGTTAGGCAATATACATACATATATTATATTTGTTAACTTCTATTACAGTAGGTATACTTCACCTAGGCAATATATACATTTTCTAAATATTGTGTGAAATCCCAAGAAGAGATCAGATAAATATAAAATTATGGGAGTCTCATAAAAACTTATTTGTTTTATTAATTATTTCAATGACGTTTAGAAGATAAAACGACAGATATACCAATTGTTGACATAATTTCAATTCATGTAACATACATATACTCGAAAACTTATTTCATCTTAAATTATTGAATATAACGTTCATTCATTCAGAAATATCAAATTCGTATGATCATATTTATTTGACACATGCATAAACATGAACATGAATTGTTTTCCGTCACAATATCATATCTTGCATCACTTATAGCAAATAGTTGATAGAAGTAATATGATATTGCGTCCTTTTCAGAATTAAGGAGTCATTAATAAATTATATGTAACAAGATGCTCACCAGTTTAATTCCAGCGATCATAAAAAGAGATTCTAGAATATTCACTCGTCATATTTGTAAGACAACCTCTGTATAAAGCTGGCTTACAGTATATAACATCTTATTCCAAAGAATCAAGACCGTATGTAAATGTTGTCCACATCAAGCAAAATAAATAAATGCTACTTGTGAAGCAGCTCCGTCTTTCCAAGACCATCAATCTGGCTTCCCAGGGGAGTAAGTCTTCCTGTGAACTTTGACAAAGTATCAAGTGCAAAAACATCCTCGAGACTAACAACAATCTTTCTGAAAGCACAATTGTTTGTCGAACAATACGTAAAGCGGTGAGAACTAAATATAAAATATAACAATCTGTAGGTACAGAGCAATGGAGCGCAAACATTCTCCGGGGAAATCTGGATCTGTCTCCATATAGCTACCGATCTAATCGGAGAAAAATTTGGTTAACTTAAGAAATTACTTAAAATATATAATGAAATGAGTAGTACAAGAAATTGAATTATATTGATACTCTGTAAATTGAAGAGAATCATGTGTGTTTTATAGGTAATTTTGAACAGCCCATACGAAAGCTTACGAATCTTTTGTAATACTAATGCCTTAATAAAATAACAGTTTAAATACTTGTTCTTTTATTTGGTAGATCGATAAAATAGGTGCTCTTTACTATGTTCGCCTGGGTCACATCACCTGGATAAACAAAGTGAAATTTTTGGTTTCTTCATATAAGTATTTTCTTACTTAAGCAAAGCAAGCTTGTCTATAAAAATTAGCTTCGCGACGTCGTGTTTTAATAGATGCCTTAAATAAAATCGAATAAATTCATTACTAATTTTATATACAAGGAGTAAGTGTTAAAGAATTCTAGAGTAACTCCTACGTTATGTGAGAAAATTGCTCTTAAAGCAGACCCTTATTAATAGTTTTAGCCAAATAAACAAAATTTATTCTAATTTGTTTAAAATACTAATTACTCAATATATCGTACAGAGGCTAATACAAAAAGCTTAAAACCGAGAAAAGAATATTGATAATTTTTACAAGCGGGTTACTCATATACGCGAGATGAACATCATGTAATTTGTCAAAAGCGTACGTGAGAATCGTTAGAATTATGAACTTTCATACATGCTTTCTTTTAAGATTGTCCGTTCAAGGCACCGTTTAATCATTCCGATGAGCAGTATATCACGTTGTTCGAAAGCAATTTGTCCTTACAGAGCCAAGATATTAAGGTCGTTGTTATATGTTTAACCTTAGGAGTTATGTAAGGTGTGTATGAAATGTATAATCATTTTGATTATGAGACGTATTATTATAGTTGAAAGGCTATAGGTATAAGCAATGCCAAGGCAACACAACCAACCTGCCTACTATAAATCACATAGGTGCCAACAAGGACATTTTGTGATACCAATAAAACAGCCATATCAATGAACGACGGTTACCGCTAACTATTAACACGTCTAACACCAAAAAAAATAATTACATACTCCTCAAAGATTTTTTTAATATTAACAGTGATGAAGCAGTAGAATTATGATTACACAGATTTACGGTGTTTACATTTTATACACCGCCAATAAAATGGACGTTAGATTACCAACTGTTAAGCTTTGGAAAATAAACCGACTGTACAAAATTATTATTGTGATTACGATAGCCAATGTATCTTTATCACTAGCCCATCGGTTGAAATCAGGAGTTAACAGATTATGATTTAACCCACTGAATGTAAATAAATATGAAAGAATAATAATGATTTTCTAACATAAGTTTCGATGGTCAACGTTCCGAGCAGGTAAAGTATCTACATGTGTTATGAAACCCATCAGGTCATATGGTATACAATTCTAGAGATCTACAGGCTCAAACTTAGATATACTTCAACAGTTTTAAATATCTGTACTGATATATCCATAATTGGTGCATGCTGGTTCACTAAATACATATTATGTATGTATGTATCTTATGTGGGGGCCAGTCAGTGCAGACCGGCGACACTTCGACCCAGTGGGATCTTTTGTGTCGACACTCTCCCAATAACGACTGCCATAGATGTTCATTGCAGCCGGGACCGACGGCTTAACGTGCTCTCCGAGGCACGGAGCAGGCGATAATTGTCAATCAATACGCACATAATTTCGAAAAGTCATATAACTTCCAAAAGTCAGAGGTGCGCGACGTGGGTTCGAACCCGAGACCCTCTGCATTGCAGTCTGTTGGTCTCCCCACTGAGCTATCGCTGCTCTATAAATACATATTAAGTAGAGCCCAAAGTAAAAAACAACTTAAAGTTCCATTCCATACTTTAAATTAAGAGAAATCGAAACAAACAGACAGCAAGACATAAATTATAAATAAAACCATTGTTTTCTATTCAGAACTAATACAAATAGTCGATCGAGATTAGCTTACAAAAATTTCTCAAATGTCCAAATATACATAGCCTCGTTGCAGTTTTATAATTGTATAGATAGATTATTAGTAACGGCAGTTTGTAGGTACATTATGTATACTATGTATTTTGTTAAGAGTAAAAAGTAAATAATTAGTCTGTAGACTGCGGCTGCTTTTAACAAGCATCTTCATGAAAATGTCATAGTTCAAAATTACGTAATAAAGGTGTTTCAAAATAAAGAACGCTGCAATCTATATATATAAAACTCTTCCGTTACTGAGTGACTGACAGACAACGCACTGCCGAAACTACTGAACGCAAGAAGCTGAAATTTGGCATGTATGTTCCTTGGAGAGTGTAGGGGAGCACTAAGAGAGGATTTTTGGAAATTCCACCGTTCAGGGTGGAAGAAAGGGGTGAAACCAGATATTCACACGGGATCGGGACTTACGTGGGTGAAACCGCGGGAAAACTACTAGTAAACGTATAAAGTAATTTAATTACATTATATATTATTTTTTATATTTTTAATTTTAATAATGTATAACATTCGCGTAAACAAAAGATAATATTATGTAAACCATTTATTTGTACTAAGGATTAGGATTTTATACCCATACAAAACATGTATTTGTAAATTAATTCATTGATTGCATTGATTGTATTGAATGCCTAAATCTAATTTATTATTGTTTCCGGTAATGGCAGCGATTGAGGCAATCGATGCTGTCCGATAATTGGTGATGTTTGTACCAATTGAGTCATGATTATGACATAGTATTCGGATTGAAATATTACAGATTACAAAATAATTACATAATATAAACTCTGATTGTTTGGCGTGCGGAAGGTAGTATAATAATATGTAATGTAACCGCTGTTGGCGTCTATGTACATCTCGCTCTAAGGCATTGTCGTTTGTCTCATTTCAACATTGTTAAGTATTGCTTTTATTTATTTAAACTTTATGCATAAAATTATACATCGGCGGACTTAATGCCAAGGGCATTCTCTACCAGTCAACCTTAGGGTGATGCAGAGATCAAATAAAGTAGGTGCATAAAGTAGCCTGATGGACACAATATATACATACCAATAAACATATTTAATACACTAAATAAAATATATACTCACATATATATATATTCATATAGATATAGATACATGCATACATAAATACATACATACATAAATACATACATACATATCATACGTATTAAATTAATGATGAGAAAAATCTGATAAACGGTCGAGGAGGAGAGCACGTACTTTTAACTTGAAAGTGTAACGGTTTGTGGACATCCTAACTTCATGAGGGAGCGCATTCCACAGTATAACAGACTGGACAAAGAAAGAAGAATGAAAGAAACCAGAAGTATGAGAGGGACAAAGTAAGAGAAGGTTATTAGTAGAACGAAGATTTCTATCATGATTAGAACATAGGTATTGGAAAAGGCAGGTTAAATAACTGGGGGCATTTGGTGAAGTTAGAACAGAAAATAATACTGTAAGGGCACGCAAACTACGGCGTTGACGAATGGGTTACCATTTTAAAGTGGATCTATGAGATGAAATATGGTCATATTTACGAAGATTATAAATGAATCGAATGCAGTTATTTAGAAGTCGGTCATATTTATTGAGTAGATCTGCATTCAGGTCATAGTAACACACATCACCATAGTCAATTAAGGGAAAGATCAAAGTCTGTACAAGCATTATTTTTGTCTTAGATGGGAGGAAATTTTTTAGCCGATACAAGGCGCGCAGCGTTCCAGTTACTCTCTGACTGACACTAGTAACCTGAGATTGCCAATTCAAGTTGGAGTCAATGAGCAAACCCAGATCCTTTACAGTAGGATTGAACGGTATAGGTGTCCCATCATACACAACAGGAGGTAAAGTACTGGAGTCCAACCTGCTTATCAATCGTTGACTTCCAACTAAGATTGACTGGCACTTAGCCGGGTTAACAGATAATCCAAATCTGCCCGACCAGCTCCTAATTGTTTCAAGATCAGCATTTACTTTAGAAATGGCTCCAGGAAGATTATCCGTAGTGTCTTGAGCATATAGCTGCAAGTCATCAGCATAAAGATGATACTTGCACTGAAGGTTCGTAGTTATAAAGTTAATAAAAAGAGAAAATAATAACGGAGATAGAATGCCACCTTGAGGAACCCCAGAGTCGAGGTCACGCCAAATCGATGACATGTCATCGATGTGTACTGACTGCTGGCGTCCCTGAAGATATGTTGAGAACCATTCAAGTACACCAGGTGAGATATTAAGATGGGATAGGATCGCTAGCAGGATGTCATGACTGACGGTATTGAAGGCGTTCGAGAAGTCAACCAAAGCCAACACAGTGACTTTGGTATCCTCCATGCCCATCCTGATATCGCCAGTCACTTTGAGGAGAGCGGAAGTAGTGCTGTGCCCAGGCCTAAAGCCAGATTGGAGAGGACTCAATAGGTTATTCAGGTTCACAAACTGTGCTAGTTGTTTGTGTACACATGCTTCGAGCACTTTAGATAGGAAAGGAAGAATGGATATGGGTCGGTAGTGGTTTGGAAGGGAAGGACTAGGTACCTTAGGAAGAGGGATAACAAAGGCGCTACGCCACAAGGAAGGAAAACTCCCAGTGTCAAGAGAAAAATTGACGATATGGGATATGGCAGGAAGGAGTTGATCAAGAATTGGTGTGATCATAGGACGACTAATACCATCACAGCCCACAGCCTTTGACTTGATAGACAGGATTATCTTTTTGATCTCACCCGGGTCTACAGAAGAAAACAAAAAAGGATCAATTTTGGGCCTGGGTAGGTTAGCTAAGTAATCCAAAGTACAACGCTTGATTTGTTGATCCAGCATAATAGAAGAGGTGAAATGTTGATTGATATCATCCAAATCAATCGTTGTACGCAGATCACTTTGTTGCTTGTTGCCAATGCCTAGGGTTCCAAGAAACCGCCAAATATCAGCAGGAGATGAGGATGTTATACTATCGAGAATATGGCGGCGTTTTGCATTACGTATCATCTGATTACACCGATTCCTAGCAACTTTAAAAAGAACCCAGTTGTCATCAGAGCGATCCTTTTTAAAAGTGCGAAATGTACGATCCCTGCGCCGCATCGCCATTCTAACACCTCTTGACATCCAAGGGGCGGGCGGACGCTTCACCTTAATTCTACGGACGGGAGCGTGGACGTTATAAAGGTTCACCACGGCGTTATTAAAAATAACAACCTTTTGATCCACCGTGGAAGCCGTCTCCAAACGTTCCCAGTTAAGAGCAGAAGCATCTTTACGTAGCTTGTCCACGTCCATCCGCCCAAAACAACGCCTGTGCAGAATTTTGGGACAGGGTTTGGGTGGTTTAAGGTTATAGGAAATGAATATGAGGTCATGATGGGAAAATCCGGGAGCCAGGTGTTGGCCATGACTGCGGATTAAGGTAGGAGCAGAGGTAAGGATCAGATCCAGCCAGGTGTCAGTACCATTAATGTTGTGGTGGGTTGCATTTAAAGGTAAAACGTGAAGACTGGCGGATTCTATGATTTGGAGAAGTTTACGAGAACGAAAGGAATTATGTGTTAGGAGGTCAGTGTTAAAATCGCCCATGATGATATGATGTGAGTACTCTGCCCCTAAAGATTCCAGAATCGATTCGAAACTGGAGAAGTAGTCAACAGTGGGGGGACAATATACTACCCCTAGAACGGTTTTAGCTCCTTTGACACAAACCTCAAGAAAAAGAAATTCCGCAGATGAAGTGGAGTTAGAAGGAGACGAAGCAATGATTTTATACGGCAAATTACCTCGCAGGTAAATAGCCACGCCACCCCCACGCCGGCCAACCCTATCATTCCTGATAAGAATGTAGCCAGTTAAAGGGTACGAGGTTGAAAGAAGATTAGGTTTGAGCCAACTCTCCGAAATCAGGATGGCATGAACGTTAGTGTTAGTAAAAGTCTCAAGAAAGTCGCTATAATGACTGGGAATACTTTGAGCGTTCAGGTGACAAACGTTCAAGCAACATTCAGGTTGTTGATAGAACGTCTGCCGCACAAAATCGCCCAGTGTATCAGTGATTGAACAAAAACTATCATCACTCGACAAACTGGTAGCTTCATCAGCTGAAATAAATGACTCATCATCAGACAACATGACAAAAATAAATACAAAATACTATACGATAAATATAAATAAATAAATATAAGTAAACTAAAAGAATAACTTATAATATATACGCACTTCGATTAATGCAATGTTTTAAACTCTGCACCACCCGCCAGCAACCTGTCACACACAATTTGAAAGGAAATATATTTAAAATGAAAAAAATACACAGCAAAAAGAAAAAAAAACAACGATATAACTCACTATGGATAACAAAACGCAATAATATAAACAGAAGACAAAAGCTAATTATCTAAACTTGAACGATTAGCGTTTTAGAACGAAACTTGTAAGATCGACAACATAATGACAGATGTCAAACGTGAATATAAGAAAACAATATTATAAGTATTTTGTGACTGAGGGTGAACAAAATTATAGTAAACAAACAAGTATACAAGCCTCGCTGCTAAATGACTACAAAGATATCACGGATTAATAATAAAACTGAATACTCGCGGCCATACAAACACTAGTATTGAAAGCTATTTCCGCATGTTGGTTTTGTTTACATTTGCGCCCGACGAAACCGCACTCCCAGTGTTATATACGTTACTCCTGCTGGTTGCTGAAGAAGTCGGCTCCAATACTTTTGGATGCTGTTCCAGTAACAGAGTGAGCTCATCCATCGACGAGACCTTATGACGTCTTCCGTCGGACACTTTAACAACAATGATGCCATCTTGAGTCCACACCGCTTTCATGCCGTATTGTTGACGAGCTTTAACGAAGACTGCCTGGCGAGTTTTGGTTAGGAACTCTCTAACTGAGACTGCTGACCCCTTCAATGCTGACTTAGCTCTCCAGACATTAATTCTCGATTTGATGCAAGTAAACCGGACAAGTAAGGGCCTGGGATGATCCTTGTGCTGTGCTCCAAGCCTATGACAGACTTCAAGATTAGGGAGCATGATGTCATTTAGCCCCAGTATCCTGTGAAGTATATCCAGAGTGGCAGCAGTGCAATCCTCCTTATCCTTCTCTGGAACTCCCAAGAAGATGAGAGCCTTACGCCGGTGCCTAGTCTCCATTGTGTCGACCATTCTGTAGCACTCGTTGATTTGCTTGCGAAGCAGGCCAAGCATGTTAAAGATGAGTTCACGAAAGGTACGGAACTCCTCTGCCACTTTTGCTACAGTGTCCTTAGCTGGTCCAGTGCTGTGCAGCCGTGCCTCAAGCTCAGTCATCCTTTTATTGAAGCTATCTTCCAAGCTCTTTTGTGCGTTTTCAATCTCGTGCAGTTGTGACATCTTCTTGTAATGTATAAGTGTGTAAATGTGCAGCTGGCAGGTGGTGTTAAGTTAGATTTCTTGTGCTACATATATTTATACTTGTAAGTACTCCAAAATATATTATTAAAAGCCAGTGTAAATCAAATAATATTAAATTAAACTAATTTTCACTTAGCAAACACCTTTTTGCTTTTCACAATTATTAACCACGGTGAAATTTATTTGGAGCGGGACTCTTACCTATTGTTATGAGCCGGACTCGAATACAGTGTCCCCACTTACCAGTATGCTTAATTGGTTGAAACATTTCTTCTTTGTGTTTATTATCCTAGATTGTTTACGATTATGCAACTTTATCATATATCGATTATGTAACGTGATCGTGCATCTGTCATTTTATGTAGCGTAAGTGTCATGTCATTAGTGTCAATGTCAGAAGGAAGGTGCGTTCATAAATGTAGCTTTGATATAAAAAGAAAAAATATATCTCTGGATATGCGGTTACTGTAATGTCTGTGTGTGAATGTTCAATGTTATAATGGTATAAGTATTGCTCTCAGGGTCTTGACGTCCGTGTCTATTAAGGAGCCAGTTGAAAACCAGCGTCGGGCACATATGCCCGGCAATATTGCTGAACTGGCCTCCTATTTTTGTACGGACGACGGGCGTGTACATTTATTATTAAGTAGTATAGTTTAATTATTTTTTTTTCCTACATTGTTTATATCATGTCCTTCGTCTGTTATGAAATAAACGTCTTTATTATTATTATATTATTATTATTATTATTATTATAATTTCTATAGACTCTATTCATAATATACCTCGTATAAATTGACTGTGATCAAATTATCGGATGGACTGAACCTGGAGTAAGATTGTTCATACTAAACACACAGGCTTTACGCCAGCCACTTTCAACTGCCTGTTAATTATAAATCGATATGGTGTCACAAAGTAACGGGCAATTGTACCTTAAGCTCAAACTAGTAATCTGTTGGGAGGAGAGGTATTCGAAGAACACAGACTGCTCCACCAAGGGATGGAATTATTAATCCCTTCTGCCATAATACCTGTGAACGGCGGCATCCGCCCCTGGTTCAATAACGCCAGCAGGGATACTGCACACCAGAAGCGGTCGGCATACTTAGCCTGGAATAGGGCTAGGAAGTGTCGAGATCCTAATATCAAGGAGAGAAAGCGAGAATTTAATGCCGCTTCTAGATCCAGCATGAAGGCTATCGCCAAGACTAAGGCGGAACACGTTGCCAGAATTGGCGAGCGCCTTGGAAGACATCCTTCAGGGAGTCGTGCTTTTTGGGCGCTCGCCAAGGCTGCGCAAGGAAAATTTTTGCCAGGTCAGTCTCCCACCACTGCTTAAGTCTGATACCAGTCTGGATAGTGCAAAAGAGAAGACTAGTCTTTTGGTACAACTGTTTGCATCAAACTCGACTTTGGATGATGAGGGAGTCACATCATCTACCATCCCAAGGTGTGAGAGCTCTTTGCCTGAAATCCGCAACAAGAAGCGTGCGGTTAGGCGTGATCTCGAACTCCTGGACATTCATAAGTCGAGTGGTGTTCTGGAATAGGGCCCTTCTATCGAAGCTACCATCTTATGGAATGTTTGAGGGACTCTGCAAATGGATTGCCAGCTTTCTGGATGGTCGGAGCATTACAGTCGTCGTTGATGGCTTTAGCTCCGAAACCAAAACCATTAACGCTGGTGTTCCTCAAGGCTCGGTACTCTCCCCAACGCTGTTCATCCTGCATATCAATGACTTGTTGTCAATCGAGAACATACATTGCTATGCGGATGCCAGCATCTTATCTTATCTTGTTACGGGGGCCAGTCAGTGCAGACCGGTGACACTTCGACCCAGTGGGATCTTTTGTGTCGGCCCCGAGATCTATACCTTAGCTATCTCCCTATGAATGTACTGCATCAATCGCAGCGTACACTTCAGAGGGAGAAGCCTGAAGTCCTCAGGGCTCGGATATGCCAACCCCATCAGACCCATCCTTAGTCCACCCAACGCGTCACATTCACACAGTAGGTGTAATATGGACTCGTCCCGCTCACCACAGGCTCTGCAGATCAATGCCAGCATGGGCGATGCGCATTATACCAGCTATCAGAATGTCTCTCGGAGCATGATACAGGAAAGACGAACACAACTTGTGCCTGAAGTCGAGGACTCTCTTGGGCGGGCCCCCGAAGGGGGTGAACAGAAGTTAGTTCGATTCAACCCCTCGAAGACACAAGTGTGCGCGTTCACTGCCAAAAAATACCCTTTTATCATGGTTCCACAGTTCCAAGGAGTTACTCTCCGAAAGTATTGGGATTCTCGGCGTGGAAAACTCGAATAAAGTCCAGTTTGGGCGTCACTTGGGGGACAAAGCTAAATTATAGAGCAAAAAGGTGGGTGTACTGAACAAGGCGAGGCGGTATTTCACACCAGGTCAACGTCTTGTACTTTACAAAGCACAGGTCCGGCCGCACGTGGAGTACTGCTCTCATCTCTGGGCAGAGGCCCCCAAATACCAGCTCAACCCACTTGACTCTCTACAAAGGCGAGCAGTTCGAATCGTCGATGATCCCAATCTCACGGAGATTGGAGTCGTTTTGAAGTAACGGAGAGACTTTGGGTCTCTCTGCGTTTTTACCGACTGTTTCACGGGGAATGCTCTAAATAACTGTTTGATTTAGTACCAGCTGCCCCATTCTATCACCGTGCCACTCGGCAAAGAAGCAGGGTTGATCCATATCACCTGGAATTGTTCAAATCCAAGACGGTACGTTTTCAGCGATCATTTCTCCCACGTACGAGTAAGCTCGGTGTGTCCCGAGCGCTATGATATGTCCTTCTTCAAACGAAGTTCAAAGAGAGTTCTTCTTTCACGGTAGACAGAGCTTTGCTATGTCCTGATATTGTTGAAGTCCATGAGCAGCGGTTACCACTTTCCATCAGGTGGGCCACTTGATCTGCCACCAAGGGCAATAAAAAAACGTATTTTGACTACTTCTGTGAAAATCTTGATCTTGATGATGGGTTAACCTTTTGTTTGCAAACTTATTTATTTAGGCAGATAATTCGAAAATAGATAAAATGTTATCTGCCAAAGTAACTGCCGTATAACATATTTTCCAGAACTTGCCTATTACAAATGTAAGTTAGTAAGTTATAAAACTGCTCTGTATTGAAATAATTTTAGGTGGGCTCACAAGAGTATAGCATAACTTTTATAGATAATTTTTTTTTTGTTTTTTGTATCGGACTTTCGTACAAAACAATGACATGTCAATCCCATCCTAACCTATTCTAAAAAAACAACTACTACAGCAATAGCACAGGTTAATCTTAACGGCTATTAATCACAATCACATTTGAGATTAAATGTATAATATAATATTCAAGCTGTATCAGGGTTTTAAGGATAGAAGTTATGTTTTTAAAGATATCGCCCGCTCTTCGTATTAATCCATTCGGTACAGTAGCAGTACCAAGGCGACCACCCAAACCACAACGCCAATCAACTTTCTTTCTTTATGTAAGAGCTAGAGACTCGTGGTCAACGCCATTTGACTCAACATAGTCGATATACCCTGAAATGACTATGACCTTTGACCTCTAACAAGGTCACGTAGTATCACTTGACCTTTTCATATTACTTAAACGATTTTTTCGTATTTCAGATTTACGGCAATTCATTCCCGTTTCTTACTAGTTTTTTCTTCGTTGTAGACCTTTATTGGCTTCAGTATAAACGACCTGGTATATTTTTCAGTGAGTAAGAGCCCAGGCCAACTACACCTTTTATCAACTTCTTTCTCCCTCACCTGCAGGCTTAGTATGGAAACCAATTCCAATCTCCATCCAATTCCAATCCGATTCAGTTGCAATCCCAATCCGATTTTATTTAGCACTCTTGAACAAAATCGTAATTGAAATTGAGATCGAGTGCAAGATCGAATATACCGAATATCATGGGGTGGCCATAGAAATAAAAATGTGAACGACCAAATACAAAAATATTTAAAACACGTGAATACTTAATATATTTTTGAGATTTACACTTATTTTAACTGGAATTATGATTTGAAGTGTTCTTTACTTAAGATTTAGTTAATTGCAAGTGTGTTTCGAAAAAGTGAACATCTTGTTACTGTTAAACTTCAATCGTAAACACGAATGCGAACTCGATTTGTCAATGTCAAAATCGCTTCAAGAGTACCTTTAAAGTGCATTCATTCGAGTAAAGTCGATCTCCTTTAGTTCCAATAATTGCCACCAAATTTGATGCCAATCCTTGCGTAGCATTCAAGAGTACGAAATAGTAAGATCTCGATCTCAATCTCCAATTCTGAACGAGATCGAGTGTCAAGAGTAAGCTTATTAAGAGTCCTGATCTTCGTGTCAGTATGTAATTTATAGCACAAATATTATATTAAAAGAGGAAATAGATAACGTTAAAAGATGCTACAATTTGTTGTGAGCAGTTTCGTAAACAGTCCGATCCCGTGATTCGATGCGACAAACCCTGACGTGTCGTGTACGTGTCGTCTTAGATATAAAATGTTATTTCTTGGTGGCCGAAATAAAATGAGAAATATGTTGTTATTCTTTCATATGAAATCATTTTTATTTTCGTGAGTTAAGCTAACAAGCAGCATAATGGCTTTTTATAATTTTGTTTAAGAAAAGTATAATATGCTGCTCGCATTGCATTTTTTGCGTTGATATCCTAACTTATATATTATAAATGTGAATATAAGTTTGTTTGTTACGCTTTCACGTCTTAACTACTCAACCGATCAGCATGCATACATACATATATACATAGATTCACACCTGTTTCCTAGAGGGGTAGGCAGAGACTACGGATTTCAATTTGCTACGATCCTGACACACTTCCCTAGCTCCATTCACTTTCATCGCATTCCTCATACACGCTCGCCGGTTTAAGGTGCTCTTAACCTTTGTCCGGAACGTCTCCGATCTGGTCAAGAAACGTTCGCCTAGGTCTGCCTCTTACGACTGATCCATTCACACAAACCTTATAAACTTTCAGTCAGTCTTTTCTCGTCCATTCTTTCTACATGCCCAAACCAGCTTAACATACCCTTTTCTATTCTTGTCACTATATCCACTTTCATGCCGCATCTCTCTATCTCTCTCTAATCTCACTATTCCTTGTTCTATATTTCAGAGTCACACCACATATGTCTCTCAGCGCTCTCATTTCTACAGCATTTATTCTGCACTCATGCTTCTTTTGCCATACCCAATTTTCACTTCCATGCATAAGTGTAGGCACTAATAGACCTCTATGAACAGTCAAACGTGCCTTTTCGGATACATTTCGACTGTTCATAAAAGCGCATAGAGCGCCATTCACTTTATTGCCAGCAATCGTTCGATCACCATGAAATTTTGTATACGCGTTGTCAGGATTACACAAAAGAATATAGGGTACCTTTCACCTAAAAAGCACTGTTACTAACCTAACCTATTACACATTCATGCGAGCAAAGTCAAGTAAGAAATAAAATTTAAACCTATTTTAAAATTCCGTCAGACCTATGTATTTGGATTCATTATGTTGATTCAACGTTAAAGACATTCAAATCAAACCATTTGTTAAAAATCAATGGAATCCATTCTCTCGTTGTGGTCCAATTTCCAAACACAGTTTTTATTTTGGAAGACCCATTTTGTTACTCATTTTTAAAGTAATTTATTTTTGATTTTGAAGCTGTCAGTTTCAATGTGGATGGTACAAAGCTATGCAATACAGCGGCGTGGAATAATTTCCAATTCCCTTCACAACAATGTTAGTGCGACTGGAAATCTGTTGATTTATTTCAGGAACAGTAAAATATAACATGAACGAACAATGGTTTAAATGTTCTCAATGGATTGGAAGTAAAATAAATCCTTAGTAGGCACCAACATTTGTTCGGTCTTCTCTTCGTTTAAGAACAATGGCTTCTATTGCCTTCTAATTGGCATATATACATATATACATTAACATTTACAAAACAATACTTTCACTGTTCTTTTAAGTATTTATGAATTTTGAACACAGTTCAAAGTTTGTAAGCTGTATTGATAGATTAATTCAGCAAACCGAAGATCTGCTGACTTATGTTGAGTAAGGCTCAAATAACTATATAATCCTTAACATTTTGAAGGCCATGCCACTCATAAATGACACGAAAAGTACATTTTTCATTGTGTGATGTGTCTGCTACATGGCAATTAATGTTTTAAGTTATGAACATATTTATTGATAAGTATTGTTAGGAATCTATAACTTAGTTCATAAGCTGCCTGTAATACTAGTTATATACCAAATTGATGCGACATACGCATCAAAAGCTGGTAATCCAAGGCAAATGAACAAAACTACACATGTGCATAAGCTATTTTTTTATTACTATAACTTCTTTAAAATTAGACGAATATCAGTGAGACCCAATCTAGTAACTGCCTCTACAATGACAATCAATACCATTTTTTTTTTTCGTGGGGAAATGCGCCTGATTCGTACCCTCTCGCCACAAAGGGAGGTGAGAGGGCTATGTCCGGCTCTCCCGTTCTTCGGGCCTAAATACCAAAACCCCACGGTGATGAAAATCAATACCATAACCCAACGCGCAAATTGATTAATCTCTACGTTGCTAAATAAAACTGCATGGATCTAAAAAAATTGGCACCAAAAAGCAAACATTCCTTTGCTTTTTTGTGCCAAACTTTTAACCCACAAATTGACCTTATTTGTATATTCTATGATTAGCTTAGTTGGAAAAGCGACAACACGGTTTGTTGAAGTCGCAGGATCAAGTTCTACTTAATAAATTGTATTTTTCTTCGTTTATAATTTAAAGTCACTACATTGGCTAAGCATAACATTCGACATGTAGAGGTTACATTACAGTTACTAATGATTACATAGTAGATATTTATGCACGATGTGCTCATATTATACAGGATAAATACGATATTCTTCGCATTTGCACATCAAAGTCCGAATTGATGTAAGTACTCTGAACATCTGAGTAGCACACTCTGTTTAATTGATCCCGGCTTTCTCCTTAAGATTGCGCCTAACGTAAGACAGATAATGATAGAGCTCGTACGGCGCATATTCAAATCGGCGCGCGGCCGCCATAGTAAAATTGTATGGAGGATTTGAAGTGCTTTTTTGATAAATATGTATCTTTATTGTCAACCAATAACTTAAATATTTGGGACGGACAAATTGTAATATAACTAATTATGTTTCGTTTAAGCTGTAAAATAGGATAGATTTCTACTGTTATAATCTAAAAATCACGTAACACGAGCTTACGTTTTTGTTGCAAATTTACGTAATTTTGTAGACGAAAATATTAATTATTATAAGTTTTTTACACGGAGTAATTGTAAACACATTCATTGTTATGGTAAACGTATATTTTATATTTGTATTAAACAAACAGTGTTGATTTTATCCACTTAACTGAGACCGCCTGTTTTGGCACATTTCGCTCGGCGCAGTCTTAATAGCACGCACTCAGTTATTAACAAACAGTACAACCATTAAGTAATTATTGATACTAGCGGTCGCCAAGTGGTCGAAATTCGACCGTAATTGATTTAAATTTTAAGTTTGATAGTTATTAAGGTTTTATTGTCTATAACTATACCCTTATAATCACATTTCATTTAGTTACCTACTCCACATACATATGTAATCATAGTTATGAAGAACTCTAACAATGCCGAAATACTACGAACGCGATTCGACTGCTCGTGTCAAATTTATGGTTGTGTGCGTGTAGTATTTTCCCATTAATTTAATGTATTTGTAATGCATATTTTATATAAATATTAGTATTCGCCCCTCCTTCTCCATATAAACTTTAACTTTGCCAAATTTCATACTCCTCCGCCCACGCAATTTTCGTAAAAAGGGGTACTAAGTTTTTGCTTCGCGTATTAATATATAGATTTAGCATTTGCTTAAAACTATCAAACGTATGTATATGTACATATATATGTATGTAGATCGCAAATGTTTAGCGTAGTATAAACAGTCTTCATACAATAAAAAAAAATTGTCTTTATTGCCTTATTTACACTTATTGATGCTCCTATTTTGCCGTGCCTGATGTTAGAGGTTAAGATTAAAATTTACAAGTTGTTGTGTTTTTTAGTGCTAAGTGTGTTCAATTCAGCCGTTTATAACTTTTATTTTGTGACCTAATTAAATAAAGATGTTTTGATTTCAATTTAAAATAATATGAACACAGGAAATACATATACAATAATAACAAAATACATATACAATAATAACAAAATACGTATACAATACAAAAATCAGTAATGGGCTCTCAGAATGAGAGAAACGGGACCAACTACATAGATATATGCGTTGCTCACCTTCAAGAGCATATTGAATACCTCTCAGATATGCAGGTCCATTCACGAAGTTATCCTACATCATTAGGATCGGACGATAATTAACATTTTCGCTCATAGCTGCGAGCGGTCAGACGTGTGCGATCTTCATTATGACATTCGAATGACAACGCTGCTAAAAAGTACCAAAATCAACATACATACCTACATGTTCCACACGCTCTGATACTTAGCCATTACAAAAGAAAATACTTAGCTTAGAATGTTCGAGTATACATGTTTCTTTATAGAGGTTAAAGTGTCCTACACTTGCCAAGTTTCCACCCCGAGGATCGTTAAAGTAAAACCGGCCACAAGACGCTCTGGTACCAAATGTTCCGGTGCGGTAACGACAAATGCAGCTGTAATATTATTGTTATTCCTATGGGACTTGCAAGTTAATCGCGCAGAAACAGTACTGGCTGTTTTCTTAGGGGACTTGTCACTGTGTAAACGAGACCAATTATGCTGAAGTTAGACACTGTGAGAGATTTATTGCGCAATATGATAAATTTGTGTTGCGTATCAATATTGTAACTTGGAAGTTTGGTCACCTGAAATATTAATTAAATCAAACATTATTTAACAATAGCTATATTGTACAAGTAGATACGATATGTGTTCATTGTTCAGGCCACGAAGACATTAATTTGGATCCTGATTAAAAAACTTCCTTAGAAGACATAATAGAAAGAAAATAAAAACAACAATATGATATAAATGTATATACGATCACTTTTTATTAACTGCATCGTTAAAAACTTGTTAGCAGTATTTCTCCTATTATTTAGCCAAAATGTAGATGGATAAATCTTTTCAAGAAAACACAGATTACAAGTATCTTTACAATAATTAAAAGTGTACGAAATATATACATTTAAATCAAAAACTGTTAATAGTAGGTAAAAATAAATTAAAGTAAGTAGTTATAACAAAAAATAATACCAACCCATTTTTTTACAAATTTGGCAGGTAAGCGGTTGTCGTAGCCTATTATTGCTTGCGATATATACAGCGGTAACACTTCCAAGTGATTAATTATTGGGATAGAGAATTAAAGACAGGAGGAAAGGAATGGGAGTAGTACATAATTATGAAAGTCTCGGAAAAGATCACCTTTCTACTACCACTGTGACGAGTATTGTGGCTTCGAATCCCATACGGGACAATTATTTATTTGATTTACAATTGATTGATCTGAATCTGGAGACACGTTTTGTCTGTTAATTGTATAATTTTAAAAGTCCCCCACGGCAAGAATTGATCACTAGTACGAGAGTCGACTTTAAAAATAAACGCATATGTCGGTATTCTGTGATAGTACCTACTTCCCTGAGCGAACCGTACCCAATAATTGGCACTGGCTCAGGCTTCCCACTTAAAACATATTTATTCTTTACTGAATTCATTACACAACCGGAAATTGTTTATTTCATTTTAAGTATATTTTCATACAGCAAAAGAAATATTTCAGTATCGTAGCAGCCAAATCTGCCTACTCGGCCTGAAAGCGGTCATAAGATAAAGTGTCTGTATTTATGAAAACGTAAGACGCGGCTTACTTCGTTTCTTTGAAGTACCCTAAGTTGTTTATCAGATTTCAATCAATCTCTATTCCAAATTGCATTAACATCAGTTTAGTAGTGTAGTGTGTATGTATCTTACGTGGGGGCCATCAGTGCAGACCGGCGACACTTCGACCCAGTGGAATCTTTTGTGTCGACACACTCTCAATAACGACTGCCAAAGATGTTCATGGCAGCCGGGACCGACGGCTTAACGTGCTCTCCGAGGCACGGAGCAGGCGATAATTGTCAATCAATACGCACATAATTTCGAAAAGTCATATAAATTCCGAAAGTCAGAGGTGTGCGACGTGGGTTCGAACCGAGACCCTCTGCATTGCATTCTGTCGGTCTCCCCACTGAGCTATCGCTGCTCTAGTGTAGTAGTAAAAACATACTTAACGAAAGGTATGGGTTACAACTCTTAGGGCTTGTCCCACTACCTCCAAATAGCATTTATCTATAAGATAAAAGTCTCGCCACCTCTCTTCTTTAACCTAACAAGTATGCGAGAGGAGACAGTATGCGATTTATCTTTCGAATAACTTTTACTTGTTAGTTGTGAGACTGGCCACTAAAAGGATAACCTTTATTAATATAAAGGTTATCCTTTTAGTGGCCAGTCCCACAACCTCAATGTAAACCTCAATGTATCAACAAATGTAGTAACTACATTTTTTAATAAAGGGGTTTTCCGCTCTAGTAATATTTCCTGTATCGCGAGAGACTTTACAAACATTCAAATAACGGACACAAAGAACATCCAGTCTCGAAACAACCATTTGTGGACCACAATCGTTTTTAAGCCGTGTGGGATTAGAACTCATAACAATCGGAGCGATGGCAATGGCGAGGCGATCACTTAACCCACTAGGCCATCTGTCACTTAGTCAGTTATTGTCCAATGTTAGAGTACCTATTTGTAATAATATTGACCCTGTTGGCAACGATTCTGTGCAGCGTTTGATAAGCAACGTTACCCTTTTAATAGCATCAATAAAAAAACGTCCAGTATAGAATGGAAAATGCTGATGCTAATAAGTGCCTTTTTGGCACAACCTTAATAAAATTCCATTACATTACTTTATGAAAGTTCAAACATTGTGTTGCAATGCAAACAATTTCCACAAAAATTGTACTCCTTTATCAAAAAACGTAAAAGAATATCCTCATTTTTGCCAAAGATTAAAGCAAAAATATAAGAAAAATTATACAGTGGGAAAATAATAGGAGTGAAGCATATCAAATCAATGTATATTTTTACGTAATGGATTTGTGAACTCAAATCCTTTTGGAAAAAATTGAACAGAAGAAACTTTTGCATTCGCAATTGACGTCTTTGTTTTGACTGTTTTGAAAACCGAACTCCAGTGTCATTTTGACATTTGCAAATGCCAATTCAAGCAAGGATGTCTTCTTCTGGAACTATGTCTGTCAGGTTTGGTCATGACGTGGTCAGGACATTGACAATAATTTGTTTTGCCCTCTTACACAAGCAAGTATATTGTATTTTTTAAAAGAGTACAATTAACTTGGAATTCAAATTACTAGTAACGGCTTCAGCTAAGCTGATGTGCTTTTGTTATTAGTAGTTTTACGTCGGTAACACAATTAATCGCGTTGTGATATACGATGTCATTGATTCACCGCCTCTTGACACAACTGCTACAACTGGGTGGTGAATTTCAAGACCTTTTGGCGACCGTAATAAAAAAGTGCTGGTCTTAAATTTTAGAAAAAGAACTGTAGATAAATAAGTCTCTCATCATCCTCTTGCGCTGGTCCCAGTTCATTTGGGGTCGGCGCAGTATGTCCTTCGCTTCCACACTTCTCTGTCACCCGTCATTTGATTATTTACCCCTTTTCCTTTCATATCCATCCTCGCACAGTCCATCCATCATTTCCTTGGCCTTCCTCTCCCTTTTCGTCCCTCTACCCATTTAAATAAGTCTATTCATTAATAAATAAGTCTCTGTAAAACAAAAAAATAATCTTCCTACTAAAAGCACTGATGATGATAATGAATGCAAATATACCAAGTACCTTTCTAGCAACTTAATCTTATCCAAACACTGATACTAATTGTATGTGTGTGTAAGAATTAACATTACAAAGAACATGTATGAACGAGCAAGCTATATGAAGATCCAAATCGTCGATTTCCAACGTCTTACTCGCATCGAGGGTAGTCAGCTCTAAAACCTCATTGGGTAACTTCAATGGTAATCAAGTCTAAAGAAATCGTCAAACGAAACCGATCCCGACCACTACCGACCTTACGTGATTAGGATGCTAATACGAGCGATCGATGAACTGGTTATCTTTGTTTAGCTATTGCCATCTAACTAAGATAATGTCTGCGAAAGTAGGATTAAAGGATCTTCAGATTTGATAAAGAGAACTTTTACCCGGTTCAATTAAATTCAGAATATTCAAGACAGTATTGTATTACAGTTCAAATGTTTTTATCTTAGCTAAAATTATTGGACCACTGATATAAGCCTTGACTGTGAAGACCCGAGGTCTTAATTTCCAATTTAGGCCAGTGGTATTTGGATTTGTCGGTTGGAAAATACTAATAGCCAGACGGAGTTTAGGATTGTATCCGAATACAAGAGACCCGCCTTAATAACATTAAAATTAGTGGGGCAGAATAAAAGGCTTAATAAACGATAACCTCATCTGCCACGCAGTTGAAAACCACGACACGCATTTATGACTTTCCAAATATGTTGATGACAAATAATAATATTATAGTTTTCTTTAATAGTCAAATTCGGTTAGACTAGAAAAGCCGACCCCAAGTGACTTGGGAATAATAAAGGCTAAGAGAGGAGAAGATAGTTTTCTTTAACAGCCAAGGAAAGAACAACGAGGCAATTGGCATGTTTGAGAGATATCCATAATTGTCCGAGATGATATACCTTCTGTATATCATCTCTACAAACCCGTCCTACGTCCGTGCCATGGTCTCATACTGTAAAGCCGGTACCCAGCATACTTTTATAATAAGACAGGGCTAATGTATAAAATATAGTATATTTTACGAGTGTGCTTTATGAAAGCAGTCCAACATAGCAATCTAAAGAAATGAAACTTGATTTCGCGGATTTAAAATTCTTCATAGCTCACGGATTATCTGACGTTGAATGTACGGTGCGTCATTATTGGATGCCCGCATGAAAACGCGCATTTCTCAATTGGAATTTTGTGTTTAAACTGAAACTGTAATATCGACTTGATTAGATTTAGATTCGCCACAGGCATTGGATATTTCCACGAATAACAAGCAGTAGAGTTCGTTAACTTGTAAATTACATTTACTGTTATGTATTACTAGAAAGCGTGAACTTTATCTCGATTTATTACAGCCTCAGCGACTAAAGTATTTGATTTTGGATGACAGACCTCCTGGCCTTAGTACCCGATGCACGTGTTGAAATGTAAGTGTCCTGCCATTGCCATTTTACTCTAAATATTTAAATAGTTAATTTTAATTTACTATACTAATTATTGTAAATATTTTATATGATATTTTTATTTAAGTCGAGTTAATAATAATAATTAATGGTAAATGTGAATATAAAGACTACCTAGAAGACAAAACAATACATTCTATTTCTTAGTTATATTACTAATTAACATCTGACAATGTGTATTTATTTATTTGGTGAATAAATAATTTTATTATTATTATTATTGCTTTAACATATTACTCTAATCGACTGATGGATTTCGTCACCGCGCAGTTTTCTAACCATATAAATCTATATGGTTAAAAAACTGCGCAGTGTACAGCAAGTACAGACAATAAATCTTATTGTCTGTACTTGTAAATGCCTCTTTAATCAGTCAAGTCTTAGAATACCAGACATAATTCCAATCTATTGTGTCTAACCACCGGTGTGTCGCTGCGACACAGTACGCAGTAAAATTTTTGTTTGCCGGCATCTCAGAAGCAATAGAAAAGCCTGGCGTTTCGTGTAGGCCTGCGTATTGGCCTACATGAGTTTAAGGTAAGAAAATTAAAAAGTACTCCGTTTTCTTACCCTTTAGCATCGATCTTGTTTAATCCTTTATTGTTATGTTATATACATAAAAATACTCTAAAGGTAAACATTTTTGTATTAAAATGTATCTTTCAACAGGAGTCAATTATTCATGATTTCGAACTGAGCCGACATTGATGTATATGGTAACTTTACTACATTTTTTTTTTTTTTTTTTTTACGTGGGGGAATGCTTTGACGCATACCTCTCCGCGGGGCGACGGAGAGGTTATGTCGGGCTCACCGGGGAAAAGATACCCCGGTAATACCGACTAAACCTACCACGGTGTTCCTCGACATAACCATAGACGGCGAGGCCGCGCGAATCGCTTTCACATGCAATCGCGACCCCGCCGTGGTTTCGGCCCGCCGTGTGAAACGGCAGGCCACTGCGCGAAGTATATTTCCTCCACCATCCCCCTGAGCGGGGGGGGACAAAGACACGATACAGAGGCGCACGTGGGAACACGCACGCCGCCTCTCGGACCTGGTGCTGATCGGGTGGCGAACAGGCCCACGCAGCCCACCACCCCCAGGTCAAACTACAAGGTGGCTGGAGGTCATCTCGCGCCCTCCGGCGCCCGGTTCTGCGGTTGGGGAGAGGGTTTAAGCGCTCCCTCTCCCGCTCCGCCGCCTCCTTGATGGAAATTACTTCCTCACAGAAGGAGGCGACGGCGTTCCACGATCTCTCACTCCGGACCATAGACTGAACCACAGCCGGGAGTGAGAGGGCAACCAGTCCGACTGCCGCGATCAACTCACGGCGCTGCAATGCCCAGGCGGGGCAATCCACCAAAGTGTGCAGCGCCGTGTCCACAACATCGCGGCAGTCGCCGCAGTGATGACAACCGGGCGTCGCCTGCCGGCCTATACGACACAGGAACTGGCCAAAACAACCGTGGCCAGTCATGGTAACTTTACTACATGCGTCAACGTCGGTTATGTAGTCACGTTTTTAAATAAATATTTAATTATATCCAATCCAATCCCTAGTCGTAAAATCTTACAACAATATATGTATATTAATGTGATTTTTTTAACCCAAGCTGACACCAAATTTAACAACCCTAACGTCAAAAACATAGAACATCCATAGAAAAGGTTTAGACCAAAGCAAAGGGTCATAAAAATCTTATCACACAATAAATTTTTTTACATATTCAACATAAGTATCAAACGTGGTGACACTAAAAGCTTTGCCATGATATTAAAATCTAAGAATTTCATAGAAACTCTCAAACACCTTAAAACGTTACAATGAATTATCATTCATGCAAATCACTCATAAAAGAAATATTAGCGATTTACGGTAAGATAACTAGAAAGTACGCATATCGCTAACCCATACTGGCAATCTAATAGACATCGACTAAACATAAAGTCAATCAGTAATAGGATATATAAATCAATGTTGCAGAAAAAGTCTGTTAGTAATTTTGTCCAAACGGTGAGCGGCAGTACCGACTTATCACACGATTTATGATCCAAACTTCCCGCACGCTGTTCATATGTTCCACATAGGCCTCCAACTCATATATCAACAAACTTTTATTAAAGGAGCGCCTAGATTCCAGACAAAGTACCGACAGTTTTGGCTTTATTCTGGCAAAACATAAACTATTCAAAAATATATTACATAGAAAATATTCTCTGGAAGATAGGTATGCAAAATACACAGCTTCATTTGTATATTCTGGTCTCGAATTAATGTCTCGTCTATTGTTATTTATCTTTATTCTGCATATTTTGTAGATGAGTTGCTATCAACGCTTTCCATTCAATTTTGAGCGGACCCTACCATTATTTTTTATTAACTGGCTGCTGTTACGTACCATTATTATGTGGGTATATGTAGTTATAAACCCGCCGACAAGTAAAGACGCCGTCAAGAGCAGCGATAGTTCAGTGGATAGACCAACAGACTGCAATGCAGAAGGTCTCGGGTTCGAACCCACGTCGCGCACCTCTGACTTTCGGAAGTTATATGACTTTTCGAAATTATGTGCGTATTGATTGACAATTATCGCCTACTCCGTGCCTCGGAGAGCACGTTAAGCCGTCGGTCCCGGCTGCCATGAACATCAATGGCAGTCGTTATTGGGAGAGTGTCGACACAAAAGATCCCACTGGGTCGAAGTGTCGCCGGTCTGCACTGACTGGCCCCCACATAAGATAGATACAAAGACGCCGTCAGACTCTACTTGATCAATTTCGCTATAATACTAAAACTACATATTATTTTACGAGCCACTAGGATTTATATATCTTTAATTGTGCCTTGCCTTTGTGCATTGCCTCTTCAACTTATCCTTTGGCAGAATCTCAGAAGCAAAAGAGAAGCCTAGCGTTTCGTGAAGGTCTGCGTACCAGCCTACAAGAGACTAATGCTTAATGTAAAGCAACGATTCTCGAGTCTTGAACACAAATTGTCGGCCTCGATGGCGTAGTGGTTAGTGTAACCGACTGCCACGCCTGAGGTCGTGGGTTCGATTCCCGCACAAGTCAAACATTTGTGTGCATGAACATGGATGTTTGTCTTGGTCTGGGTGTTTCTATGTATAATACGTAAGCATTTACAAAAAAAAAAGTAACGTATGTTTATCCATTGTCTAGTACCTACCCATAGTACAAGCACTGCTTAGTATGAGCTAGATGCAAAAAAAAATAAAAGAGAAAATTCGTTGTTCTAAAAGATTTAAATTTTGCCCGTTAGTTTCATTAGTATGTAAGTACAATGCAAACATTTTTCTCCTAATACTATATTACATAGTACGTAGGATAACCGATAACCTTATACCGATAACAAGTCACCTTGTTTCACTAACCCAATATACTCGTACTTCTTTCCACAATAGATTTAATGATTAGGTGTAGTGTTCACTTTGATGTAAAAATAATGATTCATATTTAATATGTACGAAATGTAAAAATTTATCGATAGCTAAAAAAGAAAGCTTACTAATAGTGAAAGAATTTTTAAAATCGGTTCAGTAGTTTTTTAGTTAAAGCCCTACTGACAAAAAAGCAAACATACAAACAAACAAACAAATCAACATACAAACAAACAAAATATCAAATATTTCCTCTTTATAAGCTTTATATATATAATTCTACTGTACGTGTGTATGTCACTGAGCACCTCCTAAACGGCAATACCGATTTTGAAAAATAATTTTGTGTGTGTTCATGTGGATTCGAGGATGGTTTAAATTTGGCTTTTTTTTTCGTGTGTTCGTGTGTACCGTACAACGTCTGTCGGGACAGTTAATATTAGTATAGATTTACGTCTGTTGCCCGGAAGACATAGACTACAGTACGCTCTTGGCACGTCTCTCTTACACGATTCCCTAAAGTACTTTTACCTGGCATTTCTTCAGAAACTGTCTGGTGTCGCCAGATAACGTTCGCTAGGACTTTCTTGTCCAACTGTCCTATTCACCACTAATTATATTGTTAGCAAATGTCTTTCAAATTAATACTATCGTTAATTTTAAAATGTATGTTTATAGATAACATATTTTTGTTCTACTCGTAAAATAATCCACTTATGATTGATTAGTTTGAGATGATTTCAAGTTTCAGTCGGCTTTTGAACTGTACATAGTATCTGTTTTATAGCACTCACGGCTCATTATCACTACATATTATAAAACAAATTCCTCCGCCGCGTCTGTCTGTCTGCCTATCTGTCTGTTCGCGATAAACTTAAAAACTACTAAACGAATTTTTATGCGGTAGACAGAGTGATTCATGAAGAAGGTTTAGGTTATAATTTGTAACGGTTATTTACCCGTGCGAAGCCGGGGCGAATCGGTAGTTGTTAATATAGAAATGTTTACATGAGTAGGCATTAGAGTATATCATCTTTGGTCGTGGCCTCACCGAACGAGTTTGCTTAAGATATGAAAATCCATATCATGAACACATACGAGTACATGCTGCACTGTAAATCTAAATACTTCATGGAATTTGTTACGTATTAAGTCAGATTTAGATTCCAAAACTGAACCAAAAATAAATCTCCGTTGTCCATTTTAGAGTGCGAAAAATCTCTTATACAACAGCTTTGTGCGTCCGTCTGTCTGTTATACAACTTTCAACTCAAGAACCGTAAGAACTAGAGACTCGAGGTCAATTCCACTCGATTCAGCATAGTCGATGTAACCCCGAAATGACTGTGACCTTTGACCTCTGACCTCAAGGTCACGTGGTATCACGTGACCTTTGCATATTACTTGAACAATGTTTACGATGTCTAAGATTTACGGCAATTCATTGTCGTTTCTCACTTGTAATATTATGCCATTAAGTAAAGATATAATTATTACTGAGAATTTCTTGATCGGAAAGCCCAACTCTGCCCGACCCGGGAATCGAATCCGAAACGACAAGATAGTTTTTATTATATATTAAGTACATGTACACACAGTGACACATCAACCTAGACTGTTTGAACTTTGAACTATTACAAGTTGAACGCTGAGAATCGTGCGAGAGAGTGCGTTATATTTTTGTTACGCTCTATCCTTACCATTACATCGACACCACTATGCACTGTCCCTTTCCGACTATTCTCTATTTTGTATATAGCGTAGTTATGCGTATATAGGGTGTCTAAACTTGATATGTAGCCGTGTGTACTTCTGAATGGAATTATATTGACTGCACGTACGGAGAAGTTAAGTGGTCGTTCCATTACTATTACTACACCGAGTGAAGTGTGTTAAATCCAACATGAAACAAAAAGTGATGTGAAAAATTGTCTAAGAGTTGTTTCAGTCGGTTGTTTGAATGTAAAGTCTTCCGTGATACAGGGTGATGTCTAGAGCGGGAGCAGACATTTAACAAGATACACGTTTTATTTATTTAAACTAATATTACAAAGTGTTGTGTGTATGTGATAGAATATTATTATTATTAATTGTTTCTCTTTCACGGGTATTTTCCTAATGCGTTAGGGAAAACCCGGCCCTATGGGAGACTTACACGGAGACATGGGTCCAACATGCAAAGGCCCTTGGAGTGTTTTAATTTAGAGTGAGATGTAGCACTTACAAAGACACTAGCCGCGGCAAGTGTAGGAGACTATTGCTACATATGGAACCTAATAAATCTAGTCTATAGGGATGGGTGTTTGATGTGCTGGTATAATGAAAACTATGGATAAAAAACAGCATCTGCCTGATATACTGTTTATTATTTATTATTATTATTATTAAAGAAGAAAGATTTGCTTTTATACTTGTTTGTTTGTAAAGATTTAACTCAAAAACAACGCAACCATTTAAAAAAATCTTTTACCATTAGAAAGCTATACTATCATCGACATAACATAGGCTATATTTTATTTAATGAAAACATCATTTTATGCGAGCAAAGCCGCAGCCAAAAGCTAGTGCGTAATATTTTAGTTGAAATATCTTCATGTTTGTTAAGAAAGGATCAACGTATCATCTAAAACCTGTGCTCTAATGTGTCAAGTCGCATAATCCTTCAAGTTGTAAGCTGGATTACGCAAAAGAAAATTTGTGTAATGTATGAATAAAATAATGAACAGCCGCGAACATTAATACTCCAGGCTATGTTGATTTTATGGGTAAACGAAGCGTATATACACATACGTATGTATGTTTACGAGTATAAACATACCTACTGACTAGTTACAAACATATCTAATCAAATCAGTGTGGTTTATGTAGAAGTATTTAAAAACTAAGAAGTATTAGGTTGCGTTAAATATGGTTGACCTGGGGGTGGTGGGCTGCGTGGGCCTGCCCGCCATCCGATCAGCACCAGGTCCGAGAGGCGGCGTGCGTGTTCCCACGCGCGCCTCTGAGTCGTGTTTTTGTCCCCCTACAAGGGGACAGTAGAGGGTCTTTTATATAGTGGCCTGCCGTTTCACACGGCGGGCCGAAACCTCGGCGGGGTCGCGATTGCATGTGAAAGCGATTCGCGCGGCCCCGCCGTCTATGGTTATGTCGAGGAACACCGTGGTAGGTTTAGTCGGTATTACCAGAGTATCTCTCCCCGGTGAGTCCGACATAACCTCTCCATCGCCCCGCGGAGAGGAATGCGTCAAAGCACTCACCCAGATAAAAAAAAAATATGATAATTAAAACGTAAAATTGTGCAACAGGGGACCAACCACTACCTGAGATTTGACAAACCACAGATTCTCGCTAAAGAACACCGATTCCTACCAAGGATGCTTCGCGACGCTATTGAAATCAAAAAACATCCTAATTTTAATAGAGAAGATGGTTGGAATGTACCCCTAGCTTGGGATCCAGTAATAAAAATAGTCAAACCCAAGAAGAAGCAAACCACAGCTACACTTCATGATACTTTGAGCTCATTCTGCGTAAATAGAAACACCAATGATTAAATTATGTTCGGGTACTTTGAAATAACTACACTGGAACATTGAGACAACTGCCATCTTAGTCTCCCCGTGACCATGGCTGCTGAAAAGCAACCGAAACGTCGGGGAAAGTGTAAAAATAAATTAAATCTAAATAGTTTAATAAAAATTTAATTAGCTTAAAAATTAGTAAAGTTTAATAGTAGTAGTAGTGTAACAATTTTCAAAATTTTGTAATAAAGCGTCAAATAAACAACGCGATAAAATCCGTATATAGCAGTTTAATTTCAATATATGATAATTAACTTCGAGATAAACTGAGACTATTCTGATTAGAATATACTACGGTTGCTCTAAAATACGAATAGATCAAACTGCAAGGACAGCATTCAAAATAAAGCAGTGCTAACTGAAGATTTATCGTTTTCTGGATAAACGTAGTTTTTAGCTTAGATATGTTCAAATATTTTCAACTTTAATAATCTAAATGTGCTCGTTATTTGATGCCCACATACATACATACAATATCTACAAATCCCACTTTCTGCTTTGATGTGAGTTTGTTTGTTACGCTTTCACACCCTAACTACTCGACCGATCATTATGAAATTTCGCATACACGTTGACAGGGGTACAGAAAACGACAAAGGAAGGTACCCTTTTATTAAAAAAACGTACTGTTCCCAAGCGAGTGAAGACGCGGCCAAATGCTAATAGTAAATACTTTGACCTCTTTAGACCGATTTGCCCCAATGCCGATCGAACAGATGCTCCGAGCGACTGCATTTAGAAGTCAAGTCGTTCCTTTTATTATTACACAAAGTAGCACTGCAAGTCGCACCAAAATTCACTTGGAACGAATGTGCACGACCGTCGGATGATCCAGCTTGTGTTTTATGGGCAACGAGCACAATGGTATGAGAGTGTTCTGCAGTATGCATGAAACAATCGCTCCTAAAGTCAACAAAGTCAATTTAGCTTTGTTCTATATATCAAGCAAATCTAACAAACTTCGTGGGTGTATTTTAGTACTTATGCTATTAGCAAATTGACGTTTTAAGCTGACAGTATTCTGGTATTTCGTCATAAATTTTAATGTAACCTCAAGACTATCTCAATACATGACCACATTCTATTATCTCAATACACATAATAGAATGGCCAAACCACAACCTAATTAATGCATTCATAGAGGATATTATTGTGCATAAACGCACGAAGCTTGCTAAAAGCAGATAGGTAGAGGTGAATTCAATCTACATTATGCTAGCTTGTTTTTAATCCGTCTACCAGGTACATTTATAGACGTGACTAGTGAAAATTTCTTGACAGGAAAACGTAATGACATGATAATGGCTTTAAACCATGATTTTTACTATTTACCCAAATTATTTTATACTCTGTCAAGACTCATAAAAACTAACGGTGGACCCTGAACAGTAACTTCTTCGGTGATGCACTTAGAGAGATTCCTAAGACCGCAGGCGATATCTTCCTAGCAATACCAATAAGCAATAGATAAGAATAAATATATAAATACTTATCAGTGCGCTGTGTGAATAAAGTTAGAATCAACATCAAAAGCATCCTGAAACCTGGCAACAAGGCAACAAATACCTAATCGATTGCTGCAGCGAGTTTTAATTTGCTGCAACAATAAATCATCTTTGAATTGCAATATGGTGATAAATGCAAAAACTGCCATTTTCATAACATGATATGATATTGTTGTAGTTGATTCATTTTGTAATTCTCTTTTATTGCTGCTCTTGGTGTGATGATCCAGCGGCCCACTTAATGGTAAGCGCTAACCGTCACGTAATCACATCTGTGATGGCTTTTCCATTACAATAAAATGTCTAATGGAGGAAATGTCTAAAGGAATGAAAAGTCTTTGTACCCTTGCTGTTGTCAAGCTCAAAGGGCTCGGGGAAGTACCATCCTCTCACAGGGTATCAACGTATAGTAGAGTATGCGTGTTGTTGGCTTTCGCTCGGTAAGTGAAAGCGCCGAATGCCCCGTCACTTGGTCTCTCCCTTCTTCTGTACCCTTCCTTCAATCTCCTATACATACCGGTTACCATTAGGCAGTAGACCGTGTGTTTGTGTACCATTTATGTGGTTTACGGTGGGCAGCAGCTACGTTATATTATGAATGAGCGGCTGTAACCGCTTATCATCAAGTGAACCGCACGTCTTCTTCAAGAAACATTAAGATAATGTTTTATATGTTTTTGTTCATAATCGTTTCAATATGAGTTTATTGCCCGTTCTTCTCATGAGCAGTATCTAAATGTAAATTAAAAGAAAAAAATTTTTGTTACTTTGAAATTCATTAGTGTTACCTTGTAACCTAAATTAAATAAATTTATTTGGTCTTAAAGAAAATTATAAATTTATATATAAATACATTTTGCTCGTGGCTTCACTCGCTTAAATGAAGGTTATGTCAATTGTCTATTCTTCTTTTTCTGGATGTAAGGTACCCCATGTCCTTTTCTGTACGCCTGAAAACGTGAAAGCGCAATTTTATGATGATCGGTCGAGCAGTTAAGGCGTGAAAGCGTAACAAACAAACAAACTTACATTTGCATTTATAATATAATATAATATCACGCAAACAAATAACTATATTTAACCATACCGTCTTAATAGTATCACTAGCTTTTTATGTTATGATTCAATATATTCATAGCTGTGAGCTAAAGAGCCACCTGTTCAATGTAAGTAGAAACGGCGTTAACGTTATAACCATTATCGTTCTACGTTACGTTCACGTTAATTAAGCATTTAAGGAAATGGCACCGAGATTTTATCTCATTCTCTATCGATTATTCGTAAATAGGATTGCTAGTTATTCGGGGTTTTCACTTCCCTAGGGTAGGATTTCAGTTCGTGCAAAAGATATGGAGATATAGATTTTGTATATTTTTACAAGCTTTTATATTTATATTGAAATATCACTAGTTTTAGTTATTAGTAGAATTTCACTAACTACGTATGTCCGCATTGTCAGTTTATTATTTTAATCGCAAGCAATCTAAATTACTGAATCGATACTATTGATCAATTCAACAATTATTTGTTGAATCGATCAATAGCATCGATTCAGTATTTCTCGGATTTGACAGGTTTTCTCGGATCTGTATTAATCCATAAAATTAATTAACTTTAACATATTTTGTGCGATTCCTTTTATTTATGTTTTACTTATAATTTACGTTTGTTTATATTACTTTAGTTGTATATACCGATTGTTGCCATTGTACAATATTTAATTAACTATTAGTAAAAACCTTCATCATCCATTAAATGTTTTATAAGTGTAAACTATGGTATCACAAGAAATTTAATATTACAAACACTAAACTACAAAATTAAACGTAGTAGCAGTGATGTTATCTGGTAGAACTTGCGTTTAGCAATAAGGCCGCTCATTGTACTGTCTTGATTATGTAACATTATATAAATTATAACTAAATAATACCGATCATGGCACCAGGCTGAAGGTATCATATGACAGAGTCGCGGCGAGTAGCACATCCGAATTTTAAAGCAAATTTTTTAGAAAAGAGGTGCGCTGTGATTATAAGGGTATTTATTTTTTATTTTCTATAACTCGTAAGTATTACATAATATTGTCTTCTATTTACGCGAATATTATTCATTGAAATTAAACTGCTATATACTGATTTTATCGCGTTGTTTATTTGACACTTTATTACAAAATTTTGAAAATTGTTTCCCTACTATTACTATTAAACTTTACTAATTTTTAAGCTAATTAAATTATTATTAAACTATTTAGATTTAATTTATTTTTACACTTTCCCCGACGTTTCGGTTGCTTTTCAGCAGCCATGGTCACGGGGAGACTTATATATATATTTATATAATGAATATAAGCATATATTTTATAATGAGTATTAGTTTATTTAAAAAAAATTACAGTTTAAGCTAATGTAAACTTACACGTACGTACTTTATATTACAAATGTTATGTACAAAATGTAACTGGATGTCAGATTTACTCATTGTGTACCATTAAGACCATTATTTGTTTTATGATAATCTATTGTCTGTATTTGTACCTACTGAGTAAAAAAAAGGTACAAGTACAGATTCACTACTTAGAATACTCTAGCAGAAAATTCCAATAACACTTCGTCGCTATACCACGTATTTAACTAGAAAACAATTAATTAATTCTGACGGAAGTAGTAATTACAATTTTAATGACTTGATTAACTGCAGCAGACTTTATTCCTTCAGCTCCAATTATAAACTTTTCTTAATAAAGTGGAATTTTCGTAGATTTAATACAGTTCTAATAAAGAATGAGTAATGCAAACAATTCCGACGATCTTAAAGTAATATCAAACTAGACGTTTCGCTTTGTATTGATATTACTCGAAACAGCTTTTGAAGTTATATCGACTTGTAAAACGACAGGAAAAGCTTTTTGAATAATAATAACATTGAGTATTTCGGTAATTTTACATTAATATTGTTGCCAAAATGTTCAACAATAAATGGTTTTTGTTTTAAATATGTAATGGTAGGCTAAATAAAACCAGTTTACAGATGACAGATATTTATTTTATACTAAATGTGCTGTAGTTTTAAATTTGCACATCTCTATTATTTGTGAACCAATTTAAATAAAACAAACATTAAACATTAAATTTAGGTTATCCGAATACATTACTGAAAACACAGAACTGGTGACCACATTCAAATTAGAACAAAATTTAGTAACAGCAGGTTCAAACGCACATACCGATTATATCTTTAGGAACGTAAAATAATAATGATATTTACAACCTTACATAAATGCTGTGATTATTTCGTATTTGCGAAACTAATTAGGTATACATATATAGTGAATAATTATTCTATAGTTGACGTGGGTTACATTCGTCAGTTAATCATAATTATGGGTTTCTTGCACACGTGGTTTTCGTCGAACATTTACAAGATGCATACAAGCTGCGTAAATGTCTCAACATATGCATGTTACCTGCGTTGTATCAAAGAGAAAAGATTTTCAGAAATATAAAATTAAACCGTTACAAAACCTTTGTGATGAATTATAAAATTTTTTAGGTGCTATTTAAAAGAGAAAATGTATATATCAGAAAACGGGTAAACGCTATCATGCACAATATTTACATTAACTTACAGGTCATTGACCACAAGCACACTAGCGCGGCGGTGTCAGAATTCCATTTATGAGGAATAATTATGTTCCTTTACCACCTTCTAATAATATAAAAGCCACCTATATTTTCTTATGATCATAATGTTCGTAATAAAACTATGTCCTCTCTTTTTTTTTACAACTATGTTTGCAAACTAGCATACGGCCCACCTTATGGTAAGTGGTCACCGTAGCCTATGAACGCTTGCAACACCAGAGGCATCACTTGCGCGTTGCCGACCCTTTAGGAAAGGAAGTGGGAAGGAGAAGGAACAGGAGGGGGAATGAGGGTGATTGGGCCTCCGGCACTCTCACTCACCAAACGAAACACAACAGTAGGAATACTGCTATTTCACGTCGATATTCTATGAGAGGGTTGTACTTCCCCGGCCCATTCATGCTGAAATCAGCGAGGCTCTACTACGCAAATGCTCTCTTGATCATTTATAGTCTAATAAGTCACTATTAGTAACGAATATTATAAATGCTGACAAAAATTAAAGGCCTCATATTTAAGTAAAAATATAGTCTATTAAAAATCATAACAATTTCATTTTGATTCAATACTCAATTGTTTATTGCGTTCCACAATGTAGGTTTAGGTGGTAACTTAAGTAATATGACAGTTCATTATGGACCCTGTCGGGCACAGCAAATTAGGAGAGAAGAAGAGGTCTACATGGCAATTAAAATAATAATAATAATAATAATATTCTACCACATACACACAACACCATCTAGCCCAAACTAAGCAGAGCTTGTACTATGGGTTCTAGACAATGGATAAACATACATATATACGTTTTTTAAATAATTTGTTTTAAGTATATAAAATATAATGTAACTATCTAATGTGCTTTCTTTATGTAAATAATTTTATAATACAATAAATAAAATCTTTTACTCTAATATAATATATGTATATTTATGTGTACTTATGTTAATAATTATATATTTTGATGCAATTAATATTATCGTTAATTAAAATTTGTTAATTTCATATTTATTGCTAGTGTTATATTTAAATAAAATGTGTGTTTAGAACGTTAAAGAATTAGATTACACTAAAAATTTATTAAGTTTAATTTTATTTTGAAGTAAATTTTTATCGTTGACAAGTTATTTTATCGTGTAGTAGCTTTTAGATATCAGAAAACGTTTTAATTTATTAATAAATATATTTGTTTTATTTTCCTGTATAATTTATTTCGGTATTTTATTATACATTTTTATAGACATAACATGCTGGTATCCTCACGATGTTTTCCTTCGCCGTTAAAGCGAGCGACAATTAACTATTTAATACGCAATTTTGTAAATTAAACTGAGATATGTCTCGTTTGTCCCATTACATAAGTATGAATTGTTATCGGCCGATCGTGATTGTACGATACATAAATGAGTATTGAAACACCGTAATAATGAACAATTAATATTTTGAATAGCACGAATTTTCTTTTATAGCAAACCATGCGAATAATTATCTATATACCTATTGCTGATATATTGCTTATGATATAAGCTAAAGAGGCAAGATTTGTTGTTTTGTTTGTTTATGAGGATTTAACTCAAAAACTATTCACCGATTTCAAAGATTCTTTTACCATTAGAAAACCTTATAAATTTAATATGGTGACTAGAGACATTCCGGTAATACCTACTCAGCCTACCACGGAATACTTTATAAAAATTTTTTTTTTACTTAGCGATGTACGTTTACTCCAATCTCTCCGCGGGAAGAGGGATTATCCGACTCACCGAGGTAAAAGAAAGATGGTAATGATGATAGTGGACCTCTCGGTAATACCGACTAAACCTACCACGGTGTTCCTCGACAAAACCGCTATCGACGGAGCCGCGCTAATAACTTTCACGTGCGGTCGAAACCCCGCCGATGTTTCGGCCCGCCGCCGCCGTATGAAACGGCAGGCCACTGTACAAAGAGACCTATCCTTTAGGTACTACTTACTTTTAAAAAGCCCTACTGCCCCCCCCCCCCCTGCACCTCAAGGGGAAGGGGGAGACAGTAGGGCTTTTTTTTTTAAATTAATATAACTTAACCTGACCTAACCGACTTTTACGCGAGCGATGCCGCAGGCAAAAAGTGTTAGTAAATAGAACGATAAAATGGTAACATGGAGATCTCACAGCCCATGTTCGAATTATCTTTAAAGTCAGTCGATCCTAAGCTACTTGATTAATTTATGTAGGTAAACCAAAACTAGCTGGTATAAAGTCTATATCCATTCCAAACCCTTGTCTATCTTAGAGACGTAATATTTGAATTAGTAATGCTATATCTAAATTTCATGTTAGACTACGACTCTCAGCTACAAAGCTTAAGATCTATAGCAATAGAAAGTATTGGATCATTGTTGTATGCAATGAAACATTTACGTTGCTAATCAGAATGATTCGTCAGTATAGCACGTTATGTGGCAATTATGAGTGTACTACTTACATACACCCTATGTAAGTCTGTGCATATAAAACAGCTGCACTGTGCTACGAATGTTATGTACCTACTGATTTAATGTGATTTGTTTATTTACTTCCATCAACATATACAATGGTCACAGTTGGTGATTTCATGCATAAAAAATGAACTAAATTGTTATTTGGTTCATTTTTGCATATTTTATTGTTTTTATGTAATAAAATAAACCGATGGCCGTTGGGGCAAAAAGGTTCTGGAGTGGCGGCCACGCGACGCACCGGAAGATGCAGTAGGAGTAGCGAAAAACCGGGAAAAAGTTGAAGAAAAACCTAATAACATTCTATCCAACCCGATAATCAAAATATAAATTTTTAGATATGACTATATCTAAAAGTCCCGGTTTTGAAGTTTGCGCATACAAACTAATAATAATAATAATGTCCTCCAGACCGAATTTCGGTCACAGCGGCCAATTTTAACGGAGACTGGCCATCTGCGCAGGAGATATTATAGTGCACAAGAATGTGCGCAAACACAATTGCACTTTCTGTTCCCTAACTCTCATGATCCGATTGGGACGGTAATCCGACACGGCCGGAGAGAGATCAGGCGCAGGACCAACGGATTTACGTGCTTTCCGATTCACAGGGGTGTCTAACACCGCCAACTTCCTAACTCCGGGCTGCTATTGAGATTTCTTCACAGAAAAACCCAATAACTTTTTGTTGGCCCGACCCGGGATTCGAACCCGAGACCTCATGCACAGCAGTCGCATTCACTACCGCTGCGCCACGGAGGCAGTTACAAACTAATACCACGGTATGGATCGTCCAAATCATTATTAATAAGTACATGTAAAGGGTTACAGGTGCCCTCATTAGCCAGTCGCTATGTGCTAATATAACGAACTTGCATATATATATATATATATATATACATAAAATGCTCTATATAGAGCAGTTTATGCTAAGAAATATATTATATTCTGTTCTTCGATCTACGTCGCTCAATATAATTAATGTATACCACGCAGTTCAATCGTAAAATCAGTAAACGATGACTAATTTAATCTCATTTTGTATAATAGTTATGTTTACAGTAACACGCATTTTGTATTACATTCAGAGCACGAACTCTCGTGGCCTTGGCTCGCTCGATCACTGCGATAACAGCCACTGAACTACTAGCAACCAGGTATTGTAGACCTTGGCAGCCGTTTTACAATCCTCCTTAAGTTGCTCGTGGCCAAAGCAAAACAAGAACAAAGCAGCTCACGTTAAAATGGACTGTTTTCAAAGGGCTTTACGATGTTTTGGTTTAACTCTTTGTGGCTGCAAAGACGTTTATTTTAATAAATATATTTGAAGCCTTTTGTGTTTGAATGTTACTAAAGGAATACGTTTTCAATTGAATTTAAAATATAGAGTAATATAATTATGCGCTTTCGGATGCTTTTTAGCTTATTAAACACAACTTGTACGTTCACTTTCTTTGTGATATAAAATGTTCTTGCCTACAAGTTGTTACTATTATTATGACGAATAGTAGCGCGTATTTACGTCATAATAAATATACTGAAATGTCTACATTTCACAGCCAATCATAAATACTTGTCTACTATCATAGGGCAATTAACTACTAACAAACCAGTATCACATCGAAATGTTAAGAACATTGATAACTATGGATAGGATTGTAGAGGATGTTCAATAGTAAAGCTTATTTTTGAAATTACAGTAATATAAACGTTGATGCTGAATTATATAATTTTCATACATCGGTTTGTGGTGAGCAAATTTAAGACAATAAAAGGCTATTATTTTGAAATTACAAAAATAATATTTCACTTTTAAAAAAAATCGCTTGATGTACAGTCGGCAAAGAAATTGGTTTACCAGTTTTGACAAAATTTTCTGTGAGATATAAATCGCTAAGGTTGAGTTTTCCGACTTGACACATGGCATGACGTAAATATAACAAATACATGATAAAGAGAGCAATGGTGACTGTCATAATATTATTGGGGAAATCGACCTTGTTGTTTCATGACGTTCAAATGAACCTCAACCGTAGGGTGGTAGACCACATTTTTGCCCGACTGTACCTATTATTTAGATTGTCGGCTTCGATGGCGTAATGGTTAGTGTAACCGACTGCCACGCCTGAGGTCGCGGGCTCGATTCCCGCATAAGTCAAACATTTGTGTGCATGAACATGGATGTTTGTCTTGGTCTGGGTGTTTCTATGTATAATACGTATGTATTTAAAAAAAAAGTATATATGTATATGTATATATGTTTATTCATTGTTGACCCATAGCACAAGCTCTGCTTAGTTTGGGCTAGATTGTGTTGTGTGTATGTGGTAGAATATTATTATTATTATTATTATTAACACTGCTGACTTAAACCCTCTTCTATCACCAGCTTAGCTGGAGAGGTTAATAACAATACCTATTAGTATTGTTACTAACTGCAATTCGCTTAATCGTTAATCATTACTCTTTAAAATAGTACATAGCAAGACTATAGCAGTATCATCATAATCCACAAATCCTATAGGATTTATGAAAGGATTTAAACTACTACTGAAGTAACAAGGCTTGAGTAAAGAATACAGCCAGCGTTCAACAAGTAACCTAAACTATCATCATGGCAATATTAAGACTGCGCCGAGCGTAAGACAGATAATGACAGCTCAAAAGGCGCATATTAAATCGGCGCGCGGCCGCCATAGTAAAATTGTATGGAGTTGAAGTGCTTTTTTGATAAACATGTATCTTTATTGTCAACCAATAACCTAAATATTTGGTATGAACAAATTGAAATATAACTACTTGTCTTTTTTTTTTTAACGTGTGGAATGCATGACGCATACCCCTCCGCGGGGCGGGCGGAGGGCCTATGTCGGACTCGCCGGGGTAAAAGAAAAGAAAGATGGAATAAGAATAATGTTCCTCCCGGAATACCGACTAAACCTACCACGGTGTTCCTCGACAAAATCACTATCGACGGGGCCGCGCGAATCACTTGCACATACGGTCGCGACCCCGCCGAGGTTTCGGCCCGCCGTATGAAACGGCAGGCCCCTACACGAAGAGGCCTACCTTTTAGGTAAAATCCCTCCCTCCCCCCCCTCCCCTCCTAGAGGGGAGACGGACTCGAAACAGAGGCGCGCGTGGGTACACGCACGCCGCCTCTCGGACCTGGTGCTGAACGGATGGCGGGCAGGCCCACAAAGCCCACCACCCCCAGGTCAATCCTCAGGGTGGCTGGAGGTCATCTCGCGCCCTCCGGCGCCCGGTTCTGCGATTGGGGAGAGGGTTTAAGCGCTCCCTCTCCCGCTCCGCCGCCTTCTTGATGGAAATGACTTCCTCACAAAAGGAGGCGACGGCATTCCACGACCTCTCACTCCGGACCATAGACTGAACTACGGCTGGGAGCGAGAGGGCAACCAATCCGACTGCCGCGATCAACTCACGGCGCTGCGATGCCCAGGCGGGGCAAACTGCCAAAATGTGCAGCGCCGTGTCCTCAACAACGTCGCGGCAGTCGCCACAGTGGTGACAACCGGGCGTCGGCGTCTCTTGCCGGCGTATACGACACAGGAACTGGCCAAAACAACCGTGGCCAATCATTACCTGTGTCAGCCGGAAGGTGAGGGCGCCATGCCTTCTCTCCAGCCACTCCTCAAACACGGGACTTACCTCCACGAACGTGGCGTGCCCGGAACTATTTATGTTTCGCTCAAGCTGCAAAATAGGATAGATTTCTACTGTTATAATCTAAAAATCACGTAACACGAGCTTACGTTTTTGCAATTTTCGTGCAAATTTACGTAATTTTATAAGTGAAAATAATAATTATTTAAATTTTTTACACGGAGTAATTGTAAACACATTCATTGTTATGGTAAATATACATATATATTATATTTGTATTAAACAAAAAGTGTTTGACAAAAACTTAACTGTGACCGCCTGTTTTGGCACATTTCGCTCGGCGCAGTCTTAAGCGTTAAACTGCATAATGGTTCCATGACTATAATCCAGGGGTGATTAGTCGTTTAGATTATGGTAGCTTCTATCGCATCGTTCGCGGATTGTCAATACACCGCAAATGTTTGGATTGAAGAGACTGAGAATTGTTACGTATGAGACATTAAATTGTAAGTATTGGAAGTTATCATGTGCAACAAATTCGCTCACAACTGACAAGGTTTGTGGGCTCGATCTCCACAGGAAAAATAATTGCGTGATACATATATGTATATTCTGTCCGTTATTTTAATATTTATGTAGTCCCCTGTTAAACAAGAGAATCAGCAGATGTGTTTAAAAATAAATCGATTGTGATATTTTCTTCTTCGAGCAGAGTGTCAAGAAATGCAATGAAGTGAGAAAAATACATTTTCTTTTTAGAAAATCGATAATTCAATAGTCTTATTTTATTCTTCGTAAACGTATACGTTGTAAACTCTCATTAACGTTGGCTAGGTATTGCTTTTTATGGCATTCGTATAACGATGTATGTACTTATTTACAATTATGTTTGTAATTTCCTCAAAGATTTCAACACAGCGAACGCCTTATCTCAATACATTTTGCAAATCTTCGTCGATAATTCCGCAGTACAAAAGGACCATTGTTCAGTATTGTGAACGTCGAAACTATTCAGTTCCGTATGAATAGAGCCTTCCTTTTCTTCCTTTCACCCGATACGGAATCCACTCTGCACTCTGGTTAATTTGCGATATTAAGAGCAAGAAAAATATCACTCACACTATCTATAAACTATTACACAATTAACCAGAGAACTTACGGGACACCAAAGTAGTCATATATTACTATATCTATGTATACAGGCTGTCCCAGAAGTCGACAGGCTAAGCTATAATATCAGAAAAATAAAAAATAAAAACTAAATTACGTACTTAAAAAAATATATATGTAAGTAATTTCATATATTATAATATATTATATATACACACGTCTTATAGGGGTTTCAATAAGAAGTTGCAAATTTGTATGAAGAAATTCGGTCACTTTGTGGTTTTCATACTAACTATTTCATCAATAATTTTTGACGGGTGAATTCTATGATTTATTTTCCAAGTTTAATTGCTTGTGTTTAAGCCATTATGGTTTGTCTTAAGTTAACAAAAACATCAACCATCATGTTATTATGGCGAATTAAAACAACGAATACGGGCAGACACTGAGCGATATAATTTGAAATGTATAAAAGGTTCTTGATGTTTTTTATTAATAATACATGTTACTAATAATATATATTGCCTATTCTCAAAATATAAATTAATTTTCAAATAAGCATTACATCTTGTATAGAGACCATGTAATTACATATAGGACATAAACAGCAAATTCATAGTTAAAGACCTAATATAAAGAGCGACAGTCCAGCCAGCTGCCAGGGTTAAATTAAAATGTTTTGTATCTGTTAGTAAATAATCATTATAAGTCATTTGCGAGTACCATATCGTCGTTTAAATGTTGTATACCTACATTTAGTATGTATGTATCTTATGTGGAGGCCAGTCAGTGGGATCTTTTGTGTCGACACTCTCCCAATAACGACTGCCATAGATGTTCATGGCAGCCGGGACCGACGGCTTAACGTGCTCTCCGAGGCACGGAGCAGGCGATAATTGTCAATCAATACGCACATCATTTCGAAAAGTCATATAACTTCCGAAAGTCAGAGGTGCGCGACGTGGGTTCGAACCCGAGACCCTCTGCATTGCAGTCTGTTGGTCTCCCCACTGAGCTATCGCTGCTCATACATGTAGTAAGTAATTATAAATAATATAATTTTAAACCTATTAGTAAGGATAGTAGAAATTGATATTGTTATTGGTAAGTATGTCGAAGGGCATGCTTATAAATGAGTAAATTACTTTATTATACGCTCACATACTGAACCACTAATGAACGTCGATAATTGTTATTGTGTAGAACTTCCGCTTGGCAAGCTACCTAATTAATTAAGAATATATTATTATCGAATTTGTGTATTGTAACCTAATATCAACTGAACTAGGTTCCTCTATCGATACATCGCAGGTTTAACATGGAAAATAATATATACATACATGAATATATAAATTACTAGTCTCTATCAGTATTATCAATCGGATTAATGTAGGTTATACATTTCTATCCCTCTAGAACAGTACTCCTTTCTGGGATAAAATTACCCTATGTCCTTTTCTGTAACCCTGACAACGTGTATGCGTAATATCATGATGATCGGTCGAATAGTTAAGACTGCGCTGAGCGAAATGTGCCAAAACAGGCGGACACAGTTAAGTGAATAAAATCAACACTTTTTGTTTAATACACAAATATAAAATATACATTAACCATAACAATGAATGTATATTTTCGCCTACAAAATTACGTAAATTTGCACGAAAAATGCAAAAACGTAAGCTCGTGTTACGTGATTTTTAGATTATAACAGTAGATTAAATCTATGCTATTTTACAGCTTAAACGAAACATAAATAGTTATATTACAATTTGTCCGTCCGAAGCAGACAAAGTTGCGCGGGTCAGCTAGTGTTATATATGTGGTATTCTTCAGCAACAGCCATCTGGAAAAACGAGTAATGTGTTACTAAGAGTAAGATTTTAACATACGTTTTCTTAAAATAATTTCTACCGTGCCATTCGGCCTCGATGGCGTAGTGGTTAGTGTAACCGACTGCCACGCCTGAGGTCGCGGGTTCGATTCCCGCACAAGTCAAACATTTGTGTGCATGAACATGGATGTTTGTCTTAGTCTGGGTGTTTCTATGTATAATATTTATGTATTTACAAAAAAAAACTGTATATATGTATGTTTATCCATTGTCTAGTACCCATAGTACAAGCTGTGCTTAGTTTGGGCTAGATGGTGTTGTGTGTATGTGGTAGAATATTATTATATTATTTCAGAACAAGGTGATTGACTAGATTTCACTGTGGTTTTCTGTCCAGTAGGTTTCACAAAGCCTTCCTAGGCAGGCTGATTTAGTTTTCAGAACTATTGCTTCTGCTTAAACAAAGTTAAGTACCTATTAAGCCAAGTGACGTCAAATTTTCAGTCTCAATCTTATTACATTGCGAGAACTATAATTATATAATATTATCTTACGTTTACGCGAATCTTTTACATTGAAATTAAACAACTTTATACTGATTTGATCACGTCGTTTATTTTAAACAGTCTCCCCGTGAACATGGCTGTAAAGCAAACGAAACGTCGACAAAAAGTGTAAGCCTAAATATAGTTATAATTAATTTAAATGGCTTAAGTTGTAGTATAGTGCAATAATAAAAGTGTTTAAAATAAACAACACGACGCAATCCAGATAAATTAGTTTAATTTCAATGAAAAATTATATTTTCATTGAAATTAAACTACTATATATGGATTGTATCGCGTTGTTTATTTGTCACTTTATTACATAATTTAGAAAACTGTTACACAAAAAATATCCTAATTTCAATAGAGAAGATGGTTGGAATGTACCACCAGCTTGGGATCCAGTAATTCAAATAGTCAAACCCAATAGCAAACCACAGCTAGACTTCATGATACTTTGAGCTCATTCTGCGTAAATAGAAACACCAATGATTAAATTATGTTCGGGTACTTTGAAATATCTACACTGGAACATTAAGACAACTACCATCTTAGTATGCCCGTGACCATGGCTGCTGAAAAGCAACCGAAACGTCGGGGAAAGTGTAAAATTTAATTAATTCTAAATAGTTTTAATAGTTTCAATAATAATTTAATTAGCTTAACAATTAGTAAAGTGTAATAGTAATAGTAGTGTAACAGTTTTCAAAATTATGTAATAAAGTGTCAAATAAACAACGCGATAAAATCCGTATATAGTAGTTTAATTTCAATTAATAATATTCACATAAACAGAAGACAATATTATTGTATAATTATATAAATTTAAAATTACCTTCAAATTTAACGTAAATTGAGCCATTTTTATGATAGGTAACATGATAATTAAACACAGTCCATCGAAAGTAAAATTTTAAAATCTAATTAATGTTTTATGCCATTATATCATAATTAAATATAAAAGGCAAATATTATTTTTATGGTCAGTACCACTTACAAGATATCTCAGTAATAAAATAACAAGCGCTCGGCACTCGGGACAGCGTCGCACATTTGCACAAAAATTTGAAGTTTCTGAACGTCTTTAATGAAGGTAGGTAGGTACTTAATTAACTTTTTGGAAATTGGACCTCTGCCGACTACCGACCCTATTAATTTCACTTTGTGCTTCGGAAGCCGTCAAGTATTTTTAAATGTATAATAAAATTCCCACCACTTCAATATTTACGTAAGTTTCAGTTTCATGGATTTAATATATAATGATATCAGCATTGTATTAAACTGTCCTACTGCTGGGCACGGGCCTCTTCTCAGAGTGAAAAGGGTTAGGCGATAGTCCACCACGCTGGCCCAGTGCGAGTTTGCAGACTTCACATACATATCTGCCAGAACATTATGGAGAATTTTCAGACATGCAGGTTTCTTCACGATGTTTTTGTTCACCATGAAAGCAAACAATAATTAACTATTAAATACGCATATAACTTCAAAAAGTCAGAGATGCGCGCCTTGGGTTCGAACTCGAGTCCTCTGCGTAGCAGTCCAACGGTTTCCCACTAGGCTATCGCTGCTTTTTTAAAGAATATGTGTAAAGTAAATATGTGATTACATTTAGAGGTCTAAACGAGTATATAATGTTTCTAGTCTACTTACACGAACGCCTCAGGCTTGGGCATTAGGTTATATTGAAAAGGGTCTGACCAGGGTATATTACGTTATTTTTAATTAGACTTGTTGTTGGAATGTTATTTTAGGTTAAGTTCAATTTACAAAGTAGTTATAATTTAATATGTAGATATATAAAGAATGTAAACACGAGTAGGTTATATTATAAAAAGAACTTAATGAAATAACAAAAAAATATTGTTTTTTTAATTCCTATATTCATTGAAATTAAACTACTATATACGGATTTTATCGCGTTATTTATTTGACACTTTATTACATAATTTTGAAAACTGTTACACTACTACTATTGAAATCAAAACACATCCTAATTTCAATAGAGAAGATGGTTGGAATGTACCACCAGCTTGGGATCCAGTATTAAAATTTATTAGTATTAAAAAAGTAAAAAATTATTAAATAGTCAAACCCAAGAGGAAGCAAACCACAGCTAGACTTCATGATACTCTGAGCTCATTCTGCGTAAATAGAAACACCAATGATTAAATTATGTTCGGGTACTTTGAAATAACGACACTGGAACATTGAGACAACAACCATCTTAGTCTCCCCGTGACCATGGCTGCTGAAAAGCAACCGAAACGTCGGAGAAAGTGTAAACTTAAATATAAATAGTTTTAATAGTTTTAATAATTTAATTAGCTTAAAATTTAGTAAAGTTTAATAGTATCTAGTAGTAGTGTGACAGTTTCAAAATTTTGTAATAAAGTGTAAAATAAATAACGCGATAAAATCCGTATATAGTAGTTTAATTTCAATGAATAACATTCGTGTAAACAGAAGACAATATTATGTTTTACAAACGTTGAAATAGGTTGAATAATATGCAAACTAGGCATGTTGTGCTCTTAAGGTTTGGAGCCTGCCACCATGATAGTCACCACTTGAATTACCACGCCATCACTTTTTTACACTGATGTAATTGTTAAACCTAATGTATAGTAACTAAATTTCTGTTTCATCGCTCTGGACACATGATCATTTTATTAACTAGTTACTTATTTTCAATAACGAACGACTAACGTCCGAAAATACCTTTACCAAATCTATTATACTAGCTTTTGTCCACTGATTCGCTTACACGATGTTTATTTTCTTGATTAAAGGTCCCCTACATCCTATCTGTACACCTGACAACGTATATGCCAAATATCATGTTGGTCACTCGAGTAATTAAGGCGTAAAAGCGTAACAAACAAACTCACATTCTCATTTATAATATTAGTAAGGATTTCTGTTAGAAATTTACAGTGTAGGTATATTTATTGTGTACAGTTTATATTATTTGTCGGAAAGAGACTAATCGCAATTTAATGTTTTATTACATATGAATAGCTATAAAAATGCGCACTAAGTAAATTGATACGTTTGGCAGCGAGCCAATATATTCACGCTAAACTGTGTCTTTATCGTAGTGTTATTGAGTTATGCGATCGAAGGATACTTACCTAGAGGGACAGCTTATTACTATTTTTCACTAGTTGACCCGACAGATCCTGTCCTGTCTTAGACGAACTTTCAAACACGCGATGTTAAAACAGTAGTTAAATTTTCTGAAATTATCCAATTTTCCGCGCAATTTTCTTAACTTTTCTTTCCGTAAAGACCTTCTACAAAGTACCTATAAAAAACTTAAAAAAAGGATTAATAAAATCGGTGAAGAATAACTCAAGTTATGGCGTGACGAAGGGAAACAGAGATTCATTTTTATATGTATAGACATAATATTGTCACTTTATCACTAAGCATGTCATTGTCAATTAACAAATGTCGGATATGCTACAAATTTCAATATATTCGTAGCAACTAAAACTCAATTGTGAAATATACCGCTGGAAAATTTAAGCTGAAGTTTCATACAATATTGTTCGGTATAGGAGATTTACTTATCTAGCATAATATGCAATATATTTACGCTAAAATTTCCAAGAAATAAAATCATAAAACATATTTCTCCAGTGTACCGTAAACTTAGGATAAAGAAACAATGTAAGGAGCGCTAGGAACCAGTGTGAAATAATCTGAGCAGCTGATAGTGTTATAAAACATGGATGTATAGAGGGGCGTGGGTCCCTCCCTGTGGACTTCGCAGACCACATATCTACTTCTCATAAAGTCAATCTTTTATACATGCCGTTATTGAATTTCATTGTGTGTGAAATCTTATGCTGTTCATAACATGTCAGTTGACGCGTTCGCTCATGCTCATCATGAATTATATGAGGTCATACTATGTGGACCAATGCCGGTATAAAATGAATTGATCAAGTAGACACATCCCTATGTCTACTTCCTCACGTCAATTCGATGGTGCACTCTAGTGGGAAGGTCCACCAGAGTGAACCATCGAATTAACGTAAAAAGGGTGATTATCAATTATCAATTATCAACTTCGATAATAGTATAGTATTTATATCCAGTCTGAAAAAATTGTCACATCCAAATTCATTTCAAAATAACAATATTTAGTAATGAACGCCTTAAGTAAGCAAATTCCTTAATTAAAAATATCAAATACTAGGCTTTTAGTCACATGAGAAACTACAGTTTATTTAATATATATGCCGGGATAAGCATATATAGTATACGGAAAAAAATTAAATATATTGCGGCAGGGTTATCGCTTTGCCAATCGGCCTTTGCTTGGGTGTGCATATTATCAGAATAGTGTTTTATTTCTTGCCTTTCAATTTATTTATGTATTTAAGAACACACACCCACAGTATTTATGTATTTTTGACAGTATTTGGCGCAACGGAACGAACTTTTCGAACTTGAAAATAAGTCGAATTAGCTTGTATATAAACATTGTGGTGAAAGGTCTACATTGCGATTTTAATTATTGTTGTTTGTTACTCTAACACTTTAAATTGCAACATTTCTTCAGTATAGATAAATTACGATAAATTTTCCCATCATGATGAATCATTGACTATAAACTGAAAACTGATATACATATGTACTGAAAACCTAGTAAGATGAATCAATTACCCCAATTTCGGCGGGTAATAGATTCCATCGCACATTGAATGCTCGTATTACAAACAAAAAAGAGAACTCATTTCAGAGCAGGTCGAGTTTACACTAAGCAGAAGTCTCACTTTTTTAAATCTTTCATGTAGCACCTTTGTTTTTGGTAACTGTGAAAAACAAATCATGACTTTCATGTAAATTGGAGCAAGTTTATACTTGCACAGCATTATACCAGCAAGCTGCCAGCGCTGAATACGCGCTGAGTCTTATGGGTTCGAATCCCACACGGAACGATTATTTGTGAGATCCATTGTTAGCTGTTCCGAGTCTGAATGTTCTTTGTGTGTTTAATATTCATATAATATCTAAACGACCACCATTAAAGTTCTTTTTAAAAATACTTCGCTAAACTGGGACAGTTCTTTATTTACATCTCATTGGCATATGTCTATTAAGAAGGGAGGACTTAATAATAACATGGTAATAGGATATATTGTGATGAAACGTCAAAACATTACCATTATATGTGATTTGTGATGATTAAAGTTACTCAAACTGTTGTGGACAGTCTATTAGAGTCGCGGGCACTCCCGGGAATGTTCGAAGTTTATAAATTATGGCCGTTCTCAGAGCAAATAAACTGACCATCTAATATTTTAATAAAACTATAAAAGGTTTATCAATTAAGTAAATAGCATCATATTTATTAAAAATATTTTTTTTGCTTTAACTGCACCGGTTGTGTAGTGTTGTGGGTTCGAATCCCACACGGGACAAAACATTGTGTGATTCACAAACGGTTGTTTCAAGTCTGGGTGTCTTTTGTGTCCGTTGTTTGAATGTCAATAAAGTCCCCCGCGACACAGGAATTATTCCTAGAGTGCGAAATGTATTTTTTAAAGAAAGATAAAAAAAGAATTTTACTATAATATGTATAATACCTTCGTTGCTTTTAAGCACGTAACTCTTTTGAATTACTAATTTAGGTAATTAAGAGAAATTGCGGCGGTAAAAATTTGGTGTTTATAACAATGAACGCTGTAAGAATATTGCCATATCTAAGACCGTCGTGGCAGGCGGAATGGTGATTATAATAAATTGCGATTGCGCCATGAACGTTGAGGCAAATCCTTTTTCTAATTGGGGCACGTCATATATTAAAATATAAGACAAACTAGAGCGGGAAACGACTAATGGCCTGCAAGTAATAAAAAGCTTTGTAAAAGATTAACTTGAGTGTACGATGAATATTTTCTAAGTAGCTTTTGCCCGCGGCTTTGCTCGCGTAAAAGTAGGTTAGGTTATGTCAGGAACAGCAACTTTAAAAAAAATTAAATATAGACTATTTTACTCGGTGATAATATAGCTTGAAAGAAAGCGTGAAAGAATTTTTATAATTGGTTGCGTAGTTTTGTGTTAAATCCTTACAAACAAACAAAAAAATAAATCTTTCCTCTGTATGATATTAGTATAGATTGAAAGGCATTAGTTTTTATGAGAACTCATGTGTGTTCTCATAAAAATATTTGATTGTCAAAGCGATTATAGTAGATTTTTGAAGATATAGCCCCGCGTAGGGATTTGCAGGTAGGTAATATGTATATCTTTATAATCGTCGTCATAAAGGACGAACTAATTTCCATCTACTGAGCACATTACTCAACTTCACGCTGTTACTGATAATACTGCATTCTACCAGCAAAGTCCGATAACACATTCGGGTAATGATCCGACACGGAAATCGGATATTTCGTTCGAGCTCAAACATAAACTCTATTAAAATAGAGCTACGGAGACAGTGTCTTATCGTACAATATCTGGACACTGTGTCCAAGAGTCATTTCTGCAAGGCAACTTCTTCAAATTAGTTTCTTACATAACCTTATTTTCTTGTCCAGGTAACATCACGCAGTATTAGCATCATCAAGCCTCAGTTACGTATACACACAAAAACTCAAAGGTAAGCTTTAATCCTAGTAATAATGTAACAAATACCGGCTATGTGGTCGTTTCGAACAAATCTACTCGCACAAATTGTGCGAAACGACATCTTTTAAAAGTAATATTCTTTAGGTGTGAATTCGAACACATCGATTTAATTTGAGTGCGAAACAACCTCGTCTGAAAAAGGTGTGCGAATCGACACCTTATTTTTAAAGAATCGATTCTCAATACATGGTTTTAAAAGTGAGTTCTTTTCAAAAATATTCATTTTATAAAGTGTCTGTCGGCACAGCCCAAAAATCATTGAATATAGACTCTTAAAGAGACAAATTTATCAAGCGCTATGATATTTATAACATTAAATTGTTATGAATAGCAATATTTTAACGTCGCCCCGACCCTAACTCTAAGAGTCTTGTTCTGTGTTACAATACTTGACAGGCCACTTATGATTACATTTAAAACTCCAACCGCGCCGCGTGGGAAGCACTTGTTTAAATATGTCTAGTGTTAAAAAGGTGGGTGAAATGTTGGACTTAAGTTATTTTAAAAGTAAATAATATAAATAACCCGAATGCTATCGAAATATTCACATCCCACTTACAAGCACTTAATTTAATTGAAGCATTTTAGTCTTTTCAACTTTTAAATGCTTAAATAGGCACATATATCGCTCACTAGTAGTTAGTAATAGAGAAATTGCAAAAAACATTGCTCGGTCGTATTCAATTTAGAGTGGACGCATATATTTATCGTCAAAGGTAACGAAATTTGACGATAAATCTATATATATAAAACTCTTCCGTTACTGAGTGACAGACAGACAACGCACAGTCGAAACTACTGAACGCAAGATGCTGAAATTTGGCATGTATGTTCCTTGGAGAGTGTAGGGGAGCACTAAGAGAGGAATTTTGGAAATTCCACCCTGAAGGGGGTGAAAGGGGGGAAGCCCGATATTCACACGGGAACGGGACTTACGCGGGTGAAACCGCGGGAATACTAGTTGTATATTATATATGTATACTGTACAGTTAAGAATTTTTTTGTTAATGGTCTTATAGTTACGATTACTTTAAAATCTCTAATAGTTTCATCATACAGGCATCTCTTGCTTAAAAGGAGACTTCTATCACTAATTTATTTAAAACTGTAACACTGTAAAGCCAATAAATTATTATGTTTCTCTTATCACAGGTATTTTCTAACATATTATATTAAAAAACACCTGGCCCTTTGGGAGGCTTACATGGAGACATGGGTCCAATGTGAAGAGGCCCTTCGATAGTTTTAATCAAAGGAGGGATGGAACACCTACAGCGGCACTAGCCGCAGCAGGCGTAGGACTATTGCTACGTATGGATTCTAATATATGGGCTATGGGTATGGGTGTTTGGTGGACCAGTATATTGATGAAAAATGGCGTCTGCCCTGAATACTCTAATAGCATCAATGCAATGAGCACTTATTATTATTATTACTATTACTATTACATTATAATACTGTTGATATAGTTAACTTAAAAAGATTCTTTTTCTCAACGTAAAATTATAGTATTTTCAATATAACTTCATTATCGATATACTATTGCCGCAGTCGTTGAACCAACTATTGTCATTAACTGTGCAATTCATATTAAACTACCTTCTACATTGCAATGATACCTAATTTAAAATGTTGTGCTACTTATTAATGTCCTAAAATGCTTTATCAAATCATTTAAGTATATAATATATAAACGATATTTACGTACCTTCTTGGAACGTATGAAATTTCGGTCAGGTTATACTTGCCGTGGTTATGAAACACACACATATAATTATTAGTAATTAAAGTATCAAGTCATTCCTAAAGATCATAAAATTATACACTACACTTACTTTACGGCGCTACAACAAAGAATACACGAACATACTAGCCCTACTCATACATATTCCACCATTCAGAGCACGGAGAGGCTGGTAATCTGTAACACAGGACCTCCTAGTACAGAGACCAGTCTCCCACACAGACTATACATTCACTGCTTTCTGTATGGACTGTTTGTTTTTGATGTCAAATATTATGTACTGTGTGAGAGAACAAATAAAATATTATTATTATTATTATGGTCGATTTTTTGTTTTTCTCAGCATTTTAGGAATGCCGGTAGTCTAATGAAACCACGGGCCTAGGCCAAGTGAGATTCATTTAGGGGGTTTGGTTCAATATTTGCATCTTCTTGTAAAAATTTGCGAACTATTCTACACGTGTTTAGTATGGCGGCTTTTTGCATGGTTATGTATGTATTTGTTGGCAATTCAAGTTGTTGTAGGTAATGAAGAAGGTGTGTCGGTATTATACCGGTGCTAGAAAGCACCAGAGGTACAATATATACTTTGTCCATCTTCCAGATTCTAATTATTTCCTCTTTTAAATCTGTGTATTTATTTATTTTTTCAGTGATTGTCTTTTGTAGGTTGTGAGTGTTAGGGACTGCTATGTCTATAATGTATGCATGTTTATTTTGTTTATCTATCATGGTTATATCCGGCCTATTGTTGTGTATCGTTTTATCAGTTAGTATTGCTCTGTCGTAATATATTTTGTGATATTGATTCTCCAGCACCGGTTTGGGATTATATTGATAATAGGGTACAACTTTAGGTGGTAAAAGGTTATGTTTTATAGCTAACTTTTGGTGAATAATATGGGTAACTTGATTGTGTCTGTGGGTATAATCGGTTTGAGCTAAGTTTGGACAGGCACTGGTGATATGTTGAATAGTTTCGGAGGCGCGGTGACATTTCCTGCATTTATCATTCTGAACGGTTGGATCTTTAAGTATATGTTTTTTGTAATTTTTTGTATTTATGACCTGGTCTTGTATGGAAATCATAAAGCCCTCGGTCTCTGGAAACAGTGAACCCAATTTCAACCAAGCATTTGAGGCGTCTATATCGACGTGTGGCTGTTCTAGATCATGTAGATGTCTTCCATGCAGTTCTTTGGAACGCCATTTATTGATCTTGTCAGTGACATGAATCTGTGGAGTTTTATAAGCAATGTTTCTATTGGATAAATTTAGTGGAGTATAATTTTTATCGGTATCAACTATTGCTGAATGAATACTGCTAGTGGTAATTTTGTTGAAGAAAAAATCTCGCAGGTTTTGTATTTGCCCTTCCCATAGCACATTTAGGTCTATGAGTCCCCTTCCTCCTTTTTCTCTCTTCGCTGAAATTCTTTCGATAGCTGACTTGGGGTGTAGGTATTTGTGTTTGGTTAATGTGGTCCTAACTTTAATTTCTAAATTACGGATATCTGTGCGTGTCCATTTAACTACACCAAACGAAAATGTCAACACAGGTATTGCAAATGTATTAATAGCTTTAAAGAGATTTTTTGAATATAATTGTTTTTTGCATATTGAATTCAATCTTTTAGTGAAATTTAAACATAGATCTTTCTTTATTTTACTGTGGTCAATTATGTTAGACTGGTGAATACCTAGATATTTATAAGTATCTGTCGGTCCCATGAATTCAAATGTATCAGGTTCGTCTACATGATCAACGTTACTAACTATTTTACCTTTCTGAATGTGTATTGTGCGACATTTATCTAGGCCAAATGACATGTTTATATCTCTACTGTACAGGGCGGTTATTTCTATAAGAGATTTTAAGCATTTCTGGGACTTAGCAAATAATTTGATGTCATCTTATTATTATTATTATTATTATTATTATTATTTACATCAAATACTAATTCATTATATTTTACATAACCACAAATTTAAAAAAAAAATCTACAATAACATTTCCATGTGAATATTGACAAACTTTAATTACTCACTTTATTATTAGTTCTAATTGTAATAAATTTTATATTTTATATTTTTATTATATTTTTATTTTTTATTGCTGTACCTAATTTTATTTGATTTATTAGTAATATAAGATTTACAATATATTTACATTATTAATTTTATATTTCAATTTGATTGTCGGCCTCGGTGGCGTAGTGGTTAGTATAACCGACGGCCACGCCTGAGGTCGCGGGTTCGATTCCCGCACAAGTCAAACATTTGTGTGCATGGATGTTTGTCTTGGTCTGGGTGTTTCTATGTATAATATGTACGTATTTACAAAAAAAAAGTATATATGTATGTTTATCCATTGTCTAGTACGCATAGTACAAGCTCTGCTTAGTTTGGGCTAGATGGTGTTGTGTGTATGTGGTAGAATATTATATATTTCGTCACTTTTAATATTTATCTTTGTTTCTTATGTCATATTATTTACGTAATGTTTAAAATGTAATGCATGCTGAATTCACCTGTAATTAGTTATACAATTAGTTACACTCAAAATGTTTCTCATATGTGTATGTGATATTGTAGTAACTGTTGGTGAATCTTAATAAATAAATAAATAAATAAATACTGCTTACATCCAAACTGGTCATGTACCATACCATTAGAAATTAAGATAGTATATGTATAATTATGATAATTGGCGGAGCCGGTGCGGTTATCTTGAAAGATTTTAACACACCATGGCTTATGGCCAACGACGGGTGAATCATAAGTAGTTGTATATCATTGCCTAAAAACAAAATAAGTGATGAAATAAATATAATAAATGACTATTTTAGCACTACGATCCTTATATATTATATCTATCCTTAGACGACTCGATGGCGTAGTGGTTAGTGTAACCGACTGCCACGCCTAAGGTCGAGGATTTGATTCCCGCACAAGTCAAACATTTGTGTGCGTGAACATGGATGTTTGTCTTGGTCTGGGTGTTTCTATGTATAATATGTACGTAATTTACAAAAAAAAAAGTATATATGTATGTTTATCCATTGTCTAGTACCCATAGTACAAGCTCTGCTTAGTTTGGGATAGAGGGTGTTGATAGTAAAAAAAAAATACTAGTTTACATTAGGACCTCTGAATGATATTTGAATATTCCCGACATATCTCGAACATTAATATGAATTACCATACACCTAACCATACTATAGCAATATAAATAAACTATTTACTTTACAACTAATTATTTCAAAAGCGACGTCGACTTATTATCCGTAAAATGTTTAGTACAAGTTTAACTCAGCTGCGAAGCATTATAAACCTTTCTGCTTGTACTTTTATAAAGATAAAAAAGAGATGAGTTATAATCCTCGAAGCGAAAGAGAATATTCGAAAAGTTGAAAAATCGCAGAGGTTATTTATATAGCGTAGAATGTGTTAACGGTACTTCTGTGGCGAATAGAAAAAGAGGAAAATATATATTAGTACAGAAATCTCACGAATAACGTCCTGCTAATTAGCCCAACAAAAATTCAGTGAAGTATAATTAAATGAAAACCTAAGACCTTCTTAAAAAGTATACCTAATACTTTGTACCGATATGTCTGGCCATGTCATATTATTAATAACATATTTAATCATATGAAGTTGGTACCAAATTATTAATAGATATAATTTTATAAGTATTTAAATGAACTGCTACGTACATATGTAGTAGTTGGTGTTGCCACCTGTGTTCCATGCTGCATATGTAAGGCAACAAGCCTTTATAGATATGCAGTTATGTACAATGCTATATCACTACATATTATAAAACAAAGTTCCCCGCCGCGTCTATCTATCTGTCTGTCTGTCTGTGCGCGATAAACTCAAAAACTACGGAACGGATTTGCATGCGGTTTTCACCAACAGACAGAGTGATTCATGAGGAAGGTTTAGGTGTATAATTTGTTAAGGTTTTGTTCTACCTGTGCGAAGCCGAGGCGGGTCGCTAGTTATACCACAATCTACATAATGCTGCCGTCGTCTGTCCGTTCCGGTCTGTTGTCCCAAACAAGGATATTTGTTCTCCAGAATCATAATTGTTGTTTTTTACAAATTCAAAGTTTAAATATACACACCATTATAATGAATTAGAATTTTATAGTACATACTAATTGATGGATAAAATATTATAAAGTTTAACATTGCTTAATAAATCGTCCTTTAACATACGCGGGGTTAGATATACATAACGAAATAATTAAAATCTATACGAGCATCTATATAGTGACAGATGAAGCACATTATAAAAAATTATACCTGAGCAAGAAAAATAAAAGGATTTGTAATGTTTACAACGTACAGAGGGTAAAGATCATAGCACACATATCAACTCGGAAACGGATCGGCACCGTATCGCCTTTCGCCTCGTCGTCAACGAGGCGTCAACCTAACGTAACCAAAGCGGATCAACAGCGCCGGTACGTCGACTCGGCTACGGCTAGGCGACGCCGCGCTCACTTAAATCATATTAATATGGATAAAATCTAAAAGCGGCACCTTTACCCTCTGTACCTTTCACTGTCTTAAACCAAGCAATCTTATGCTATATGCGTGCGCTTAGTACGATATCCAAGCTTGTTAAGGAGGTTTTCTGACAGCAAAATTATCTGCGAACCCCATCAACGAACTTAGAGTAAGTACAAGATCTTCGCCCCTTGCGTCGGCAAACACAATAAATCCTTTTTTGGCAATCCGCGAGTTATATCTACAGTATTAAAAGCACCCATAGACCACGGTAACTGCTAACTACCTAAGCAGTATAAAAAAATAAAAAATATATAATTCCTTGCATTATCCTTGCTTTCGAGACCCAAACTTTTATGTCTGCCTTAAATTTAATACTTAGGTAAGAGTACTTCTTAAGTAGTAATTATGTTCTTAGTACAGATTAAACATTTGAATATAAATGGTTATTATAAAATCTTATAGTACAGCAAGAAAGTTTAGAAGGTTAGTGCGCATGGAACATTCGCAAGAGGAAGACCTAGGCGAGCGTTTCTCGATCAGATCGGAGGCGTTCTGGACATAGGCCAGGTTAAGAGCACCTTAAACCGACAAGCGTGTATGAGGAATGTGATGAAAGTGAATGAAGCTAGAGAAGTGTGTCAGGATCGTCGCAAATGGAAATCCGTAGTCTCTGCCTACCCCTCTGGGAACCAGGCGTGAATCTATGTATGTATGTATAGTACAGCAGCAAACTTTGTATACTGTGTGACGGTAACAAGGAGCGACGCCTTTTGTCACCAGATGGTTTCATTAATCTTCCATGTCTCTCCGTTAATTTGGTCGTAAAAAATATCACATCATCTATTTTAATATAAAAAGCGAATATTTATTTAGACAAAAATATGACTGGTTATATCGTATATTTTTTATATACCTACAGTTTTTTGTTATCTTGCTAAATTATAGTGCCCTTATAGTATCTATCTGTTTGTAAAAATTTATATACAATGACAGCAGACCTGTTTTAAGTAACAAAAAAATTATTCATTTTGATTATTAGATATTAAACACACTCTTTACTATATGCAAAGATTACATCGTCATTATTTTATTATTAAATGTTTCTTACATCAAGCTTTGTGCTTGTCCTCCTGCTTAGTAGGTGGATACACGTAGCTGATGAGCCTTCATAACGCCAAAAATGTAATATACCTCGCACGTAATGATTTCCATTTCATTCAAAAAGCAGAGCAGGGCAGAGCTCTCATAAATAAACAGCGTGTATTTTAAGGTCGTATAGCCAACGTAAGACTCACAAAATTTGGTAAAACATCGTCACTTTTAATAAATAAATGTGTTATATATGTATGTATGCATCTTATGTGGGGGCCAGTCAGTGCAGACCGGCGACACTTCGACCCAGTGTGATCTTTTGTGTCGACACTCTCCCAATAACGACTGCCATAGATGTTCATGGCAGCCGGGACGGAGCAGGCGATAATTGTCAATCAATACGCACATAATTTTGAAAAGTCATATACCTTCCGAAAGTCAGAGGTGTGCGACGTGGGTTCGAACCCGAGACCCTCTGCATTGCAGTCTATTGGTCTCCCCACTGAGCTATCGCTGCTAATGTAGTGTATATAGTATTATATACAACACTACAAGAAATGTCAAATAAGCTAGATGAACTTACTTTTTGACAAATTTCAGATTTCCTCAACTTCTCCATAACATGGGTCACTAGCAATCGTCAGCGTATTATATTTGGAAACCTTTTAAAAAAATCTTTTAGACGCTAAACGTTAAATTGTATGCCGTGATTTACTTCAAGATACACACATTTCTTTGTGCCAGTTATTAATAATACTGATACATCCAATCAGCACCGGCGTCAGTAATTCTTAACAAAAATGTAGCAGGTGAGGTTATTTATCGCGTTTTCAGGGCATTACACACGTTACCTTATTATGAATGAGTGAGTACACATTGTGTGTCTTGTTTCTTCAAACCATTTCGTAGGCGCGAGAAGCGAGCTTGTGCAGTCTTTCACATAAATACACTCACACCTATATAACACTAAGGTATAGACAAATGTGTATTACATATAATAGCTAGGATACTTCTAAGACAATAAGCGGCTTCATTGCTTTAATTAGATAATACAAAATAATTATCAATCGTAATTTCTTACTGATGTAGTTAAATTAGTAGTGTAGTTTATAATCACAACATTGCAGAAGTCTTAATCACTTTTAATAACAAAAGAATAAAAAATAAAAAAAATTGATAGAAAGTTTCTAGGTCTCTGTTCAGTGTTCAGCTACATAAGTAGGTGTCTATGTCTACGCAAGTAATGTTCCAAATGTTGTCTTCTGAGTAGATTAGCAGGCTCCATGTTACTACTAAAAATCTCCGGACCGTCAACCTAATGACTCTCTGTTCGACGCAGACATCGAGCTTGAGACCTCACGGTCAAACATAAACATAAGAGCAAATTATCGAATAGATAATTTACAGACATTTAACATATTCTTTTTCGCATTGTCATTATAATAAATTAAAATAGGCGTTACTTAGATATTATGATATTAAAATCATATGCGGCTCTTTTATTGCTCTTTTGTCCATACTGTCCTATCTATAAGTACCAGCCTTAAGAACATGTTACAGTGTATACCTTGATGGTTGTCTGAATTAAATAAATAAACTGTCTTGAGAATCCCTCACCTAAAGGCGTTGAAGTATATGTATTCTGTGTTTGAAGCAAAACACTACTATTGTTAATATAAAAGTAAAGAATTCGATATTGTAAACCATATTCTCTCTCAATAGTTAGAAAGGGCAAACAGTGTTTACGAGATTAGTTCCTCGCTCTATGTTATAAGTTTTATAATAAAACTATTTTAATCTTTATTCTTAATAATTACTTTCCTTTAATCGTTGGTTAAACGATCAACAATATCCGTAATGTTTGTGACCGTTAAAGTTTTGAACGACTTCACCTATTGAGGTCGTATTCGCATAGGGTTGCCAACTGTATTTCACAACAAAGGATCTTAGCAATAGATTTAAGCACTTCATATGTTTAAATAGTATTAAAGTACGAAAATATTTCTTACTTCTCAGTTTTAGGATTAAAAATAATATTTTAGCCCAACAAATGTACATAAAATAAACCTTTACTCTCAAAGAACTGTAAATGAAAACTAGTCAACAGAATTTATTCTTTTAACAAAAACACTGCTGCACTAACAAGCGACAGTACTTTTAATGAAATTTGCCAAGATGATTTTACTAATTTAAAGATTATAGAAACTTCCTTTAAACAAAAAGAGTTTTCTTAGTATTAAATGTAAAATGGCGGAGAAAAAGGAATTAGAAGTAATTGAAATTAATAAGCGACAAGCTTTCCATTTATTTTATTTTAATTTAACTAGCACTGAGTGAGATAGTGTCTTCAAAAAGGAAACATATTTTAATAAAAAGCAATAATTTAAATACAGTTTTGTGAATAATAATAATTATAGTTTATAAATTGTAACTGGGGTTCTGTGATAGGTATCAGAGTAGCACGCTGAGGGATGGAACGATATTGATCATATTCGATTACAACATTATCGATCAGCGTTATTGATCTCATTGACGTTCGTAAAATTATTATACCTAAATTTTCTGCATTTCATAATATTGTCTTCTGTTTACGCGAATGTTATTCATTGAAATTAAACTTCTATATACGGATTTTATCGCGTTATTTATTTTACACTTAATTACAAAATTTTGAAACTGTCACACAACTACTAGATACTATTGAACTTTACTAATTTTAAGCTAATTAATTTATTAAAACTATTTATATTTAAGTTTACACTTTCCCCGACGTTTTTCTGCATTTCATTATTCTTAATTAAATTATTTTCACATTTTACACATCATCTATAAAACTTTTCAAGGGCTTTATATTGTGTTAACTTATTGAAATAATAATAACCAATTGTAAAACTCGATTTTTAATTAAAGAATACTCGGGTTTTAATTATCTAGGTAAGATGACTTAAGGTACGTCAGTATACGTGCACTTCTACCAATAAACTATGATTTTGTTTTACAAACATTTTACTTTCATAAAATATGAAACTTGATGGGCGTGATTTGGTTGGCAACCCTATTCACACACACTGTGTTTGTTTTATCGGACAATGGTTGATATGGACGATCACGATTCACCACTATTGCAACTACCTACCTGAAAAGGTGGCGCTGTAGCATACATTCTATATTTCAAGAACCAAAATGATATGTAAATTGGGTAATATTTAGGATATATATTGGTTAAGTGCCAGAAAAATAAATTATCCAATAAGTTAGGGTCCGATAGGTAAGTTACGCCACCATTATACCGCCCGGCAGATATTGTTCTGACCTTGCTGGTCCGCACAATGTCTGCTGCGTGGGCTAATTCATCTTACTGATATTATAAATGTGAAAAGTTTATGAAGATGTTTTTTTATTCATCCATCGCATATAAACCGTTGAATGGATTTGCATGGAACTTGGTATATGTATATGATTCACAAATATTCATTAGTATACTTATCTATACTCATATTATAAAGTTGAAGAGTTTGTTTGTTTGCTTGAACGCGCTAATCTCAGAAACTACTGGTCCGAATTGAAAAATCTGTTTAGTGTTGGATAGCCCATTTATCGAGGAAGGCTATAGGCTATATAACATCACGCTACAACCAATAGGAGCGGAGCAGCAATGAAAAATGTTGCAGAAACGGGGAAAATTCTCTTATGTGAAGCAGACAAAGTTGCGCGGGTCAGCTAGTACATAATATATAAGTTGGATTTACGCAAGCTGCCGACAGAAACTAGTAGTATATACATGACCACAATGATGGTCAATGATCCATAATTAATAAGCTAGTCCGTACCATGGGAGAGATAATGAATCTCTTTTGTGGTTTCGACCAGCCTCATTATAAAAAAACTACATGCAATAAAAAATTTAGGAATACATAAGTGACCCATAATTTAAAAATAATGTCGGTTTATAGTTAATTATTGTATCTAATGTAAATAGTGAGTTATTGCTATTAATGTTGAAAAGGAGCTAACTGGAAAATGGTCAAACTTTCTAAAAAAATATATTTGCAATTTATATCTATCGGCATAGTTAGCGTATAATATATTATACGCCAACTATGCCGATAGATAAGCAGACAATAGTATGACTAGGGATTGCACTTAAAAAAAAAGACTGGAAGTAGTTTTACAGTGAAAATTGCAAATATATTTTATCTTGTTCTTATAAGAACAACAAAAAACTGATGGAATTCATTAATTTAAGGTCGTAGTGTACAATAATGTGAAATAAAGTGAAATTTTAGTCTTTTTCTGAAAAAATCATATTTTTGGTATTACTTTAGATATATGTACACCCTGTATATTGGCGACACAATTTGAGTCATTTTATAGTGAGTTTTATACATATAATTATAAAAATAACTAATAACCCATTTCCCAAGATAGTATTGCAGTTGAATGTTTGACTGACACATAAAAATAACACTAAATCTATAGCGCATCGAGAAGCTTAAACAATACATCAAAACAAACACAAACAAACGATTGCCCAGGCGTGGCGAGAAATGCGATTAAAGTTAAAATAACAGAATAATAGCTACAATCTAAACTGAAACCTTTTTGAAAGCGTTACAAGATATGTTTGCTCCACAAAGGATAAAAGCAATTCCTTTTTTCTTTTAGGATAAATAACAAAAATATCCAAAGCGTCGTCTACGTAAATTATTTCTAACCTCATTCGATTCAACTCGCTGTAACCTTTCGCTTGTTATCGCTTTGAGCAATCTACAGTAAGGAGACCCTAATTTCCGGTAAAACGAAAGTCGACGTATTCACACTGAAGATTCTTCGGTGTCTTTTTCCGCAAAAGTAACCTTTTTGAAACTCGTTTCGGTGAAGGAAATACGACATCAGTGGCGTTATATAATGCAGTTACGTAAGCCTGATGCCGCTTTTTCACACGTGCATGGATTGGATGACAAATTATAATATTCATGCTATATGTTAAGTTTGTGCTTTCCATGTTAATACACTACATACAATATTTTCCTTTTGCTATATATGCTTGAACACGATGCCAGTGGCAAGTGTGGGTTGTATGTAGAAGCAATTGAAGGCGGCTCTTCCTCTCTTCTACTGTTGTTTTGCTCGACAGGACTAATAATTGCTACCAAACCTAACTATTAGATCTTCTATAACGCAATAAAAATTGAAATCGAAATTGAAGGCCCGTATGCCTTGAATACAATACTTTTTTTCTCTATTCTGTGAGGTGACTACAGGCCGAGCATGTTATACTCAATACTTACACGACCACGATAAACCACATCAAAAGTGCAAATGTATACATGTCTTTCTGAATCATCATGAAAGTAACTGCTGAAAATGTAAACGATATAAGAATATCCTCCCTATATATAAAGAGTCCCACTGCTGGGCACGAGCCTCTTCTCAGTGTAAGAATGGTAACACTATACTGCCGTGTTCGGTGCAAAAGCGGAATCTCAAAAAAATTCGTTAATTTGATTTTTATGCCATCGGGTAGCTTAGAAAAATATGCATCTAATGAACTAAGCCTTATAGCGGTTTTTTATGAATGGGAAGATTACACAACTCAGTATAAACTATCTCTAATTAACCCGCGTCCATATATAAGTGAAATGGTTGAAGTAGAAGTTAAACGAGGCAGTTTTGATTTGACGTACAAAACTGGTTTTAACAAGGATCCCATCACTGCCAGCATAATTGGCAACAAAATTTTAAAAACCCAAGTTTGTCGAATTCCATTTAATAACTAAAAATAACTATCTGTAAGGTAATGAGAAAACTACTTTTACATAACTTCAATTATCTCGAAACTAGCTGTCACTGAGATACCGCTTTTGCGCTTAGCACGGCAGTATAGTCCACCACGCTGCTCCAGCGTGGGCCGGCAAACTTTACATATTCTCGAGAACACTATGAAGAACTACATATTATATTAACTAATTTATCTTAGAGTACTGTCAGACGTGTAGGATTCTTTGCGGTGTTTTCCTTCACGTTTAAAGCAACCGATAATTAACTAATTAATACGCATATAAAAAACATAGTGCCCACACTTATGTATGGAAGTGAAAGTTGGGTATGGCAAAAGAAGCATGAGAGCAGATTAAATGCTGTAGAAATGAGAGCGCTGAGAAATATATGTGGTGTGACTCTGAAAGATAGAATAAGGAATAGTGTGATTAGAGAGAGATGCGGCATGAAAGTTGATATAGTGACAAGAATAGAAAAGGGTATGTTAAGCTGGTTTGGGCATGTAGAAAGAATGGACGAGGAAAGACTGACTAAGAAAGTTTATAAGGCTAGTGTGAATGGAACAGTCGCAAGAGGAAGACCTAGGCGAACGTTTCTTGATCAGATCGGAGGCGTTCTGGACAAAGGCCAGGTTAAGAGCACCTTGAACCGACGGGCGTGTATGAGGAATGTGATGAAAGTGAATGAAGCCAGAGAAGTGTGTCAGGATCGTAGCAAATGGAAATCCGTAGTTTCTCCCTACCCCTCTGGGAAACAGGCGTGAATCTATATAACTTCGAAAAGTCAAAGGTGCGTGCCTTGGGATTGAACCTATAGATCCAAGACCTCTGCGTGGCAGTCCAAAGGTCCTTCATTAGATTATCGCCGCTGTTTAAATTAACAGGTTCGGTTGGCTATGATATGATTGACTCGTATATACATTTATGAGCGAGTTATTCGTTTACATGATGCTTTAACATGCGCATGTCATTCATATCGTGTACAAAGCCATTAATCAAAATTAATAAACATGTAAAAGCGAAGTAACATGCACTGTAATAATAATATCATATTCTACCACATACACACATCACCATCTAGCCCAAACTAAGCAGAGCTTGTACTATGGGTACTAGACAATGGATTAACATACATATATACATATGTTTTTTGTAAATACATACATACTTATTATACATAGAAACACCCAGACCAAGACAAACATCCATGTTCATGCACACAAATGTTTGACTTGTGCTGGAATCGAACCCGCAACCTCAGGCGTGGCAGTCGGTTACACTAACCAGTAGGCCATTGAGGCCGAATATATCATGTTTATCCAGTACTAAAAATTTGTGATAATATAATATTTACCTTACCTTGGATCCTCGATAAAAAATTGAGGAAAATTTGTTCAGAGTCAAAGACTCTAAACTCTAAATTTGTCTCAATGTTATTAAATCTTTTTAAGACAAAAGTGGGAATCCATTTAATATACATACATACGTAATTCAATATATTCATATAATAAAATAAAGGTAAACAACAACAAATGTATTTTATAAATTAATAGTAAATTAGTCATTTATTATAAATTATTGTACCTATTATTTAAATAAATATTATATATATAATCCCGGATACACACGCCGTAAACTAAAAAACACCAACTTGCTATCTCTGGCTTAAATGCACGTCTGTTATTAACCTAACTATTCATATCATGTACCAAAAAGAAAGAGTGTAACATACCTACTTAGTAAGACTATACCTATATTTTCAAACCATATCACCCACATTTCATCAACTCTTTCAGGGCTCTTTTCCACTTTTAACCACGTCCTGCTACTATGTAGTACAGAAAAACCCAATAACATTGCTGGATCCGTACATCAAACCCCAGACACACATCAGCACAAAGCTATGTTACGGAAACAACAACGCTAGCAATAAAATACCCTTTTTGTATCCATCAACGACGAATGTAACGCAGTAAGTATTATGCGATGTATGAAACGAAATGTAATAAAATATTATATATTTTTCTATAAAATAAACACCATAAGTATAATGCATTGAAATGGGTGTCGGCACTAAGGCGAGACAAAGCAAGCGAAGTCATGTGGTGCCGTTTCGGTAGGACGACGCTTTGCCCTCTTATAGTAAAATCCCTAAAATGTTTATTATTGTATATATACATATGTGTGTGTGTGTGCAGTTAACATTATCTTTCTTTGATGAACGCACGGCCTTATAAACGAGATATCAATCTCGAATTTAACTGTCTTCTTGATGGGACAGACAAATAAAATAATACTATACAACTGGTTTTCATAATAAAGATGAACCTTCAAACATAAATCTTACAAATATCTGTTTGTTACAACTTTGAGAGCACCTTGAAAATAATTTACATGCTTGAAGTTTATAATATGTCTTCTCTCTTAGCCTTTATTATTCCCAAGTCACTCGGGGTCAGCTTTTCTGGTCTAACCGGATTTGACTGGATATCAGTTTTTACAGGGAGCGGCTGCCACATGACCTCCGCAACCCGAAGGCTAACGATACCCTAAGGCTAGACCAGTGTCAGGATATTAGAGGGTACTGACTTTCCCAATAACGACTGCCATAGATGTTCATGGCAGCCGGAACCGACGGCTTAACGTGCTCTCCGAGGCACGGAGCAGGCGATAATTGTCAATCAATACGCACATAATTTCGAAAAGTCATATAACTTCCGAAAGTCAGAGGTGCGTGACGTGGGTTCGAACCCGAGACCCTCTGTATTGCAGTCTGTTGGTCTCCCCACTGAGCTATCGCTGCTGACATATTTGTTCTAATGTCGTGTTGGAAAAGTTAATGTATGAAGAGTTAATTATATTAGGTTAATATTTAGATTTTATGTAATAGAGGAACGAGCTCTATGCTACTTACTAGTACTAATAATAAAGGCTAAGAGAGAAGATGCCAATCAGAGTAGTTATTCCTAAACATAATAATGCGTAGATACATTATATAATTACGTAAGTATGTGAATCATAATCATCCGAATATCCCAATTTCCTCAGATAATCCAATAAAACATTTACTGTTATAATTAATTTGCTTTATCGCGAGCAAAATAAATCCTTATTCGTATTCCATGAGAGGCACATAAAAGTGACGTTGTCAGAGTGGATATCGCCGCGTCACGGTAGGGTTGCTCCCTAACCCCGCTCGTACTATCTTTCTCTCGAGTAAACCGACTGCCGCTGCCGAGGCTATGTATCAAAAATGTCCGGATTATGCTAAATACTCAATCTGTTTCGAAGCAGATGCCGCCCAAACAAGCCTTGCATACAAAATTACTTATTAAATTTCTTTCTTAGAAATGAAAAAACTGCGAACATTACATTCTTGACACCAGTTTTATTTAAGGGTGAAATTGTACAACAGTTTGCAGTTCTTATTTTAAGTAGGTCAAAGCGTTTTGATATTTTTTATTAATATTAATTCTACCTTATACACAATTGGATCATTAATACATGGGCTGCATAAGTTTCACCTCCTAAACAATTTAGTGCCGGTCTGCATGAGCATTTAGTGATGTACGTTAATATGAGAAACACTATCCACAAAAGGTACCTACGTAAAACTTAGTGTGTATTATTTTATTTAGCGTACATGATATATTTATGTACCCTTTCTTCAAATAAAATATTTGTCAGAATTGTTTTGTTATTTTTTATATAGAGACTTCGAAGGTAAGGTAGGTCACACGGCACTAGAAGTACTCACATGTAATGTTTGCGGAGAATCAACTTGACTGCATGGATAGCGCAAAAGTCAAAGTGATTATCACTGCTGTGGTGATTACAATTTTTAAACTTAAATGAAAACGGAGAACTACACAATATATACGTCCAAGAATTTTTTGAAAGAATGGGTATAGTAATATCCAAATCACTTCACAACATTTTAGTATGAAAATGACTACTCTTGCGCCAAACCCAATCATGCGCTCCATTTGAATGTTCGTTTCGTATTAGAGATATGACAACCCTGTATGTGGCAGCATGCGATAAGTCCCGTTGTGGCGTGACGCCAACTTCCTGAAAACCACTGAAAAACTTGCCCCACTACTTCATGAATGTCCAACATTGTATACTATTCTAGGTTTAAATATTATTTTCCTCGTGTTTTATCCATTCTTTGAAACCATGTTTACATACCTGTTGTCATTTTACTAAGCTGCACAGAGAAGCTACATTCTTTGCCTGCCCAAGCCGAGTGCAACAGAAAATTCTTTTGTAATTTTATTCGTCTATTTGTCAGTTCGAACCACGTAGACAAAAACAACATCTAAATGCACTAAAAACAATCAAAATAAATGTTACAGCAATTAATCTAAGTCTGCATACGTTCAATGTACAAAAGTTTTATAACTGGCTAACAATATCATGTTTGGAGAAGTCCTTATAAAAACTGTTAAAGAACACCGATGCCTGCCAAGAATGCCCCGCAAAGCTATTGATATTAAAACATGCTAATTTCAATAGAGAAAACGGTTGAAATGTATCAGTAGCTTAGAATCTAATAATTAATTTAGTCAAATCTAAACAAAAGCAAAACACAGCAAGATTTCATTTTACTTCGAGATCATTTTGCGTAAACAGAAACTCCTAAAATGCCATCAAATTCGGGTACTTTAAAATAATTACACTCTTAAGAGGAAACACAAGGGCCGTTTTCCCATACAAACGTAGTCCTCTGTTTCCTCCCTGGATCATGCCAGTAGAGCAATTTTTCTTTCCAATAAATGTATGGCCTCTATTGGCATGTCCATATGTTTTCCTATTTTTTCGTAAATTAATTATTAAAAGAGAAATGAGCCTTCAAAAACCTCAAAAACTGGGCAGATTTTTCGCTGTGTTCAAACACCCAGAAAACAAATTTGACTAGATTATATGAAAAAAGGAAAGCATAGGAACACGGCCAAAGCCTTTTTTTAATTTTAAATGATAAATGTAGTTAAATTTTCAAGTTTTGGAGAACGAATCAGGGGACTACGAAACGTTTATTTTGTGTACTTTTAATAGGTATTTTCAGTCCAAGCTGCAGTCTCTATCGCGCTCTGCGGACAATTTTACAAATAGCTATTGTCAATTCTCTGGCCCTTAGTATTTCCTCTTAAGGCAATGGGACAACCACCATTTTAGTATCCGAGACTACGGCTGCTGAAAAACAACCGAAGCGCAAGGAAAGAGTAAATACAAATAGTTAAAAATTGTTAATAATTATACTATAGTTAGTATATGTCGGCACTTTTCAAACCTACATTTAACTTCATTCAATTACCATTTCGAGTTATTAACTCAATTACTAACTAAACATTCAGTCCTAATCACCATCACTAACGTAACTGTAGGTACATCCAATTTCCAAGTATTTCAATTTCAAGTCAACAACTTCTGTTTACTAACAACAATGAAACAGCAACACAACCTAAATACTCGACCCTTGATGTATACGACGTGACGTCATCGCTTTTTAGTTGAATCCGTTTAAGTGAAAGGTCGGCGAGCTACGCCGGGCCTGTTAAGACATCAGCCGCAGCCGGCATCACATCTGCGAGATACAAAATGAGCCACTCTTGTAGATAATACGTTACGAATCCACCGCGAGTGCTACGGACAGCGTAGTCGGCGAAACTACCACAAAAAGTATAAATCCCTTCTAAGGGTGTAATAAATTTGTGTAACGACCGACGGAAATCTTGTTAGGTCGAGACAAGCCGTAAACCGAGCACATGCCGACGCTCTTCATACGAGACGACATCCTGCGGCGTCAACTCTCACAGTCCTAGTCACTGCTACTAAAGATTAAAGGTTCAATACGCTCCACGAACTTGAGCGTAATGTAAATTTATGTCAGCTGTTCGTTGTAAAATTTTATGTGCACGCTACGTCCAAATATACCCATCCAAACTAATAGAATTAAATGTAATGGATTTTATTTTGTTTACTAAGAACTGCATTTGTACTAAGGGTTAAGAACGTTAGATAAATAACAATACCCATAATTTTAATAAATTAAGATATTTAGCATTAGTCACGACAGGTCAAACACAATGTTCGGTTCGTTAGAACCAAACGATATAACAAGATTTTCAAGGAAACAAACACATCAAGACAACAACAAATAGCGGACAAAATCTTCTCTCTAAGCCTTTATTATTCCCAAGTCACTTGGGGTCGGCTTTTCTGGTCTAACCCGATTTGACTGGATATCAGTTTTTACACGGAGCGGCTGCCACCTGACCTACGCAACCCGCTAACGATACCCAGCTAGACCAGTGTCAGGATATTAGAGGGTACTGACTGTCCCAATAACGACTGCCATAGATGTTCATGGCAGCCGGGACCGACGGCTTAACGTGCTCTCCGAGGCACGGAGCAGGCGATAATTGTCAATCAATACGCACATAATTTCGAAATGTCATATAACTTCCGAAAGTCAGAGGTGCGCGACGTGGGTTCGAACCCGAGACCCTCGGCATTGCAGTCTGTTGGTCTCCCCACTGAGCTATCGCTTTTATATTTATCGCTTCTATATTTTAAAATTATTTAAACATAACAAATAATAGCGGACAAAATATAAATGAATAACTTATTTTAAAACAAGTATCACTTAACTGAAATCCTGAATATATATAAACTTGAAGTTTCAGGTTAACAAAAATTTCATAGATTGCAATAAGTAAAAACGAAAATCGCATAGATTGGTAATTTAAGAATTTCATATTTCATTCTATCTTTTGCTAATATTATAAAGATATGATCAAAAGTAGTTCCTTGGCATATTCATTACAGTTAAATATTCATGAATGTCTGTGATCTTGAATACAATTAAATACAAGAAACTTTATCTTGTTATTCTTGTTCAGCACAAGTCTCAGTCTATACGCCATTAGCACTCATCAGTGGGTAACAGTGTATCCTAATGGCAAATAGAAGGAACTACTCAAATATTCTCTTAATCAAAATTCTACTCTATTTAGTATGAAATAGATATCGTATTTGCATTTAAATTTATGTTTATTTGGTTAAGTACGTAGTTATGTCAAGAATTGACATCGATAGTCACTTCATAGTACGAAGAATAGACTAATTGTACAGTATTTAGATGGAAGCGCATGAGTCTTTTTACTCAGTTCTAAAAAAACAAGTTAGGTAGAAGATCCTCCTGTAAAGTTAAATACGTGTCGTCATAGGGCTTTCATCATTTGACGACTCGATGGCGTAGTGGTTAGTGTAACTGACTGCCACGCCTGAGATCGCGGGTTCGATTCCCGCACAAGTCAAACATTTGTGTGCATGAACATGGATGTTTGTCTTGGTCTGGGTGTTTCTATGTATAATATGTATGTATTTACAAAAGAAAGTATATATGTATGTTTATCCATTGTCTAGTACCCATAGTACAAGCTCTGCTTAGTTTGGGCTAGATGGTGTTGTGTGTATGTGAGTGTGTGTAAGAAATTGCACCACGTACACAAATAGCAATAAAAAAATTTAAAGAGTTATATAATATTGTCTTACGTTTACGCGAATGTTATACATTGAAATTAAATTACTTTATACGGCTTTTGTCGCGTTGTTTATTTTAAAACACATTTATTACATAATTTTGAACTTTATCACTAGTATTATTAAAATATTTACTACAATTTAAGCTATTTAAATAAATAAAGCTATTTATATTAATAACTTTTAAACTTTCGCGTTGCATGATATATGTATATATACCGGCCGTGGTCACAAGCTGAGGCCGGTGTAACCTGGTCGAAACGTCAAGCATAAAAAAGGTAAACATTATGCATGATCGCGTTAATACCCGTTACATATTATATATATATTTATATTAAATTTATAAGTTTAGTAAAGAGTTGTAAAGTAGTAGAAGTAAAGTGTGCATGTATAGTTTAATATCATACTTGCCGGCGAGCGTGTATGAGGAATGTGATGAAAGTGAATGATGTCAGAGAAGTGTGTCAGGATCGTAGCAAATGGAAATCCCTACAGATTTCCATTTGCTACGATCCTGACATGTGATGTCTCTGCCTACCTCTCTGGGAAACAGGCGTGAATCTATGTATGTATGTATATTATACTAGATTCTGCTCGTGAATTCGCTCGCGTTCATGTAGATTTTGTCAATAGATGTCTTTATCTCGAGAACACATTTTTTTTTTCTATGTGGCAGGTACCTCATGTCCTTTTTTCTGTACGCATTACAACGTGTATGCGAAATTTCATGACATCATAACAACCAAATAAATAAACAAACAAACTCACATACGCCTTTACAATATTAGATACATAAATAATTAAAAATTGTTGTGTCAATTTAACTTACTAAACAAAAAGAGCAAATGATTATTAAATAACAAAATATTGCTGAAATTTTCAGAATGTTCTAAATAATCGGTATTCTCAGAAAAAAGGTAAATTTTATCTTTATCAGCAATTTCTAAACGACAAATTTGATATCCACTGTTTTCAATAAAAATAGCTGTTAACGTAATTTTTACCGTTTATGGTACATAAACGGTTTTTAGTAGAAATTACGTTATTTTTTTTTTGACTCGACTTTCTTTTTTCGTGGAATACGTTTTGATGGAGACCTGTGGGATTTTATTAGAACCAGAAAATAGCCGTGAGCGGTCTTTTTGTTTGAACTTTATATGAATATCCAAGTAGACAGCAATTCTGCCCAGATTGAGCTTTTATTTTATCTTTATTTCACGTATAACCAATTAAATTGATTAAATAGATGCTGTTCTTTAAAAATAGTATTACAACACTGACAATGGCAACCGGTAGATTTGTTTTAGAAACACAGCCTTAATGATTTTCATAGATAGGCATTTATTAAGAAAAGACATCAAAGTCGCATCTTTTAAACCTTTATAACATATCCGACCGTGCCAGCAGTCACGAACACATAAGTGTACATGACAACTGGGCTGGACGATCTCAAAATACTTTGGTAACTGGTCTAATTTTATAATATCACTTCTTTTTAATTACGTACATAATTAGTAATAAGCCCTTTTAATTGTTTAGCTGTCTAACCTTTGCAAAGTGGTCGCTTCATAATTAAATCGATTTTAAAACCAAATCAGCTGTTGCGCAAAAGATGAACAACAGTCACGAAATTAAAATAAAAAAATATTAGACCTGTATATAAGCTGTCCCATTATTGGCCATGGGCCTTTTCTCAGCGTGAGAAAGGCCATAGTCCACCACGCTGGCCCAGTGCAGATTGGCAGACTTCACATATCTTCGAGAACATTATGGAAAACTGTCAGACATACAGATTGGTCCACGATTTTTAAAGCGAATCGTTAACTATTTAATACGCACATAACTTCAAAAAGTTAGAGATCCTTTATTATTAATTTTAAAATCTCTAACAATGTACAATGATGGATTTTAATACATTAGATATTCGTACCCAGTTAATCTAAGAAACGCAATTCTGACGCAGGAAAAAGGCAATGGTATATACATACATACATAGATTCACGCCTGTTTCCCAGAGGGGTAGGCAGAGACTACGGATTTCGAATTGCTACGATCCTGACACACTTCCCTGGCTTCATTCACTTTTATCACATTCCTCATACACGCTCGCCGGTTTAAGGTGTTCTTAACCTGGCCTAATGGTATATATGCCTGGCGATTATGAGACGTTTAAATTGCCACACCACTAACGACGTGATTCGCTCTAAGTTCAGGATTTTAGTTTGGGAGGAAACGTTATCAGCCATATAAATAACTAGCTTTTTTCCATGGCTTCGCTCGCGTAACAGTAGATCAGGTTAGGTTATGTTAGAAACAATTCCTTTTATTAAATAAGTTAAACCTATGTTACTCGGTAATAATAAAGCTTTCTAATGGTGAATTTTTTTTTTGGGTAGAATCCTTACAAACAAAAATCTAAACTTATAATATTAGTACAGATGTGTACAAATCGCGAATGTCTAGAAACGTATATTTCGTTCGGAATGACTACGCATTGTATAATCCTTATAAAAGTACTGTACTGTATTTTAGATAGATATAACAATACACTTGTCACCATTTACACGTGATTCAAAGAAGAAGTGGTGAAATATAAATATGTCAATATAGCTCGGGTTTAGTCTTTGTTAACAATTACGTCCTGTTCTTAAATAAGTAGCGTCGAAATTTCCAGAATATAATTAAAGTTGTCTTCAATTTAATAGCTGAACATTAATTTAGCTCTAAAAGGAACACAAAGTCTTTAAGGATTAATTTAATAGCCGTTAGTTTTCACTATTAAGAAGAAATATATTTTATATTTCTACTAGTACAATCTGGCGATAACTGTTATCAGCTCCAAATGCTTTACTATACTTACCTCCCTTTTATGGAAAGCTTACGCTATACCTGGGACAGATAGTATGTAAAACGAGAGAACAGTAGTCTACCATAAAAAGGCCATCCAAAACTTAGGGCCAAACTAGAAAATATTACAACACAATATTGTCAACACAATACTGTTTACGCGAATATTATTCATTGAAATTAAACGACTATAATAACATTTAATAATAATTTAATAAGCTTAAAAATTAATAAAGTTTAATAGTAGTAGTAGTGCTAGCTAAGCGATAGCTCAGTGGGGAGACCAACAGATTGCAATGCAGAGGGTCTCGGGTTCGAACCCACGTCGCGCACCTCTGACTTTCGGAAGTTATATGACATTTCGAAATTAGGTGCATATTGATTTACAATTATCGCCTGCTCCGTGCCTCGGAGAGCACGTTAAGCCGTCGGTCCCGGCTGCCATGAACATCTATGGCAGTCGTTATTGGGAAAGTCAGTACCCTCTAATATCCTGACACTGGTCTAGCCTTAGGGTATCGTTAGCCTTCGGGTTGCGGAGGTCAGGTGGCAGCCGCTCCGTGTAAAAACTGATATCCAGTCAAATCCGGTTAGACCAGAAAAGCCGACCCCAAGTGACTTGGGAATAATGAAGGCTAAGAGAGAAGAAAGTAGTAGTAGTGTAACAGTTTTCAAATATAAGTAATTACGTGTCAAATAAACAACGCGATAAAATCCGTATATAGTAGTTTAATTTCAATATTACAACAAATTTTCTTAACATTTATTTTTCATGACATTACTCCGTTGTTCGGAATACTTCACGAAAGCGTTCTATGAAGTATGAAAGTGCGCTAAATAAGAGATTAGTTACCGACATTGAGCACGAATTTCGGATTTAATATGTTTCACAGTACAAATAGTAGAATCCCGACTCCGGCGTTACGTTACATGGTCTACAGCAACACTTGTGACAGGTGTCACAAGCGCACATCGGTCATGTATTTTGAATAAAAGTTTTGTGTTAGTACGGTGATGTTCGTTTATAGTATGTTGATAGGTCCAGCCAGTTTATACAAAACATACAGGCAGAGAGAAAGCAATAGAGAGAAACAAATATGCACCGGACGCTTGTTTGTCTAATATGTAACTAGGTATACAAAATAAAAAAATATTGACTAGATAGTTTTTATTTAAAGTTTCATCGGATCGAAAATGGTACATGTTTTATTTATAACGTTGTACCTGATCCAAATATTTGAACGAAAATTAATATCAATAACCACAAACGCATTACCGCAGTTAGCTAGACCGACGGCCGACCTTTAGCCTGAAAAGAGAGCTATGAGCAAGACGTGAGGCTGTCAAATTGATTAATTATTATTTGCTGATAAAAGTATATAAACTAAAGTAAAAATATTGCCATTTTCGTAGCAATCTGCGGAACGATATGGATCGTTCGGTGACGTGTATAGACTCAAAATCTGTAAATTGTGTATGGACACAATGTACAGATTTTGTGTCAGAACAAAAGTGTATAGACTCAAAATCTGTAAATTATGTATGGACACAATGTACAGATTTTGAGTTAGAACAAAAGTGTATAGACTCAAAATCTGTAAATTATGTATGGACACAATGTACAGATTTTGAGTCAGAACAAAAGTGTATAGACTCAGAATCTGTAAATTATGTATGTACACAATGTACAGATTTTGAGTCAGAACAAAAGAGTATAGACTCAACTTGACTTTGAGTCTATACATTTTTGTTTGCCAAAAAATACGCACAGATTATTATTCGAATGGGATAAATATAAACAATAGCGTACAGAGAATGAAACGTGTCTGTGTATTGATGAAAGGTCTGTACGTCCATCCAGTGAATGAAAAACAAAAGGTATTTATTTTTCAATACTTGTTAACTATACAAACGGCTCGCAAAGCTATTGTGTACCTTTCCTGCTCTCACTTAAATCATATCCTATGGTTAAAATAATCAAATTGAATGCTACTAGTAGGCACCTGTTCCCATAATAGATATTTCATTAATTGATAGCAAGATATTTTGTTGGGCCAACAAATAATAATATTATTGCATTCAAGAATCAGCGAGAGAAAAAACAGCCGAAAAATAATTGCCTGACTATTCGTGTCGAGCTCAATACGTTATAATATCTTTAAGTATTCTAAGACATAAGTGATCTTGATTTAGATTCCAATTGTTTTATTAACTGAAAATTGTAATAGTACTGAAGTCTGTATTGTCATTTTTGTCTAAGAAATATCATAATTAGAAAGGATTACATACCAATTTAAATTCAATGTATTTTAATTTTGTAATACTATTTTAAGGCTTGTTTAGCAATCAACATTAGATACAAATTATGATTACTCAAACAATAAATAAAATCAATCAAATATATAAGACTTTGTTATATTATGATAATTAATTTTATACTTGTAATTGAGATTCCCTACATGTTCTGCTACCACGAACGATCTGTTCACCATGGTGAACAGATGCGAACTCATACGAAATAATCCGCAATATTAAGGCTCATGGAAAGCCACCCTAGTATTATTACACAAGTAACAATCATAAAAATATATATAAACCAAATATATATGTATATATTGCTCCTCTTGAGACTGTCATGTTATATCATACTCAGGCTGTTAAAATTTTATCTCAGCATTTGTTTGAGAAAAGGCCTGTTAATAATTTATAGATTTTTCACGAACAGAAAATTTATGTGTCTTTTTCTAAGTAAACCTACGGACAAAATCTACGAGCGACTTTTTATAGACAGATAAAAACTGAAGTTCATAAAAAGTTGGTAAAATAAAGAAATGGTGAAAATTATGAGTAGAACGACGCAATTGTACAAATGCTTACCTCCCCAAAATGCTGAGTTTTATGATCCAATAGAGATCTGTTTTTATAAACTGACCTGTTAGTGGAATAGGACAGTAAATACATAGTTATGCGTTTACAAAGCACGAACTTACTCTAACCGTGCGAAGGGTTGAGTATAGTCTACCACACATACTAAATAGGGTATGTCAGACTCCATATATAGTTAAGAGCATTATGACCGTGATAAGCTTCAATTAATTAATAGTCTACCTATTAGTTATATCATTTTGACACGTACCTTATAAATCTTAGGAAAATCAACCTATGGGTATAGACAGGCGTTTTTTTTTCCTTTTATATAGCAAATTTATGCATGCTGAAAGGCTGAATATGGCGATACTATTAATGTTGTAATACCTATTGTTAAATCCATATTATGCAAATAAATTGAATTGAATTGAATATTATTTCTAATTAAATAACTTACGGGTTACAAGACTGTTTAACTTTTCCCGGGACTACCCGTGTATCAAAACTAAAAGTTTTCCTAATGCGGCAGCAGGTTACAGGAGTTTCACAATGGCTATGTGTAAGTAAGATTAGTCCCAAGGATAGGTCCGTGTTGCTGGGTCAGTCGCTGTACGGTAGTACTTGCAATGTAACATTTTGCATTAGGTGACAGGGCTACAACTCTATATTAATATAGCAAATAATATTTTGGATTGGGTGATAGGGCTGAATTCCTAAATATATATAAGTCGTTTCGATGCAGTCTTACTGAATACCTAGCACCGTCGTCAATGGTCAAAAATAAATATCCCAGGGCTTAGGACGAATACTTATAGTAATACCGTAACATAAACATCCTTATTTTCTGGCTGTAAAACAATTCCGAGTGACACAATCTACTATTTGTTTCACGTTATCTCTCTCGTCGAGATTTATAAGCCACCAGTGCGTGTCCTTTTTTTCTTGTTTTCCCGCGGCAATCATCAATGTACCGCAATTTTATTCTATTGCGACAATTCTGGATGATCTGATTCTGTTTTTTTCCTTTTATGGGCTTATTTTGTTGCAAGCCACTCAAGGAAGTCCCGTTGTCTTCTTCAACAGTTTTGTCTATGATCTACATATTTATCTGTGTGTCTGTTTGTTTGAATTGAATTCGTATTATTTACAGCTTAAGTATATATTGAAGAAAGCATAACTAATAAAGCATGCTTGTAATTTGGACCTATTGCATTAAATTCAACTAGGTACATATATAATTTTAACCAAAGATCTTTGACGGTAACATGCTTCATACATTTAGTCAAATCTGTTTGTATGGCCTTAAATTTAAATAGGTATTCAAGGATGATCTCGACTTTTACATCATTATTGAAATAAAAAAGTATTTTGTCTGTAATCGCTATCAATAATAATTATCATTTTACTTCATTATATTCATAATTCTTCTGTACGTGTGTATGTCACTGAAGTTCCCCCTAACAGCTGAACCGTTTTTTTGGGTTTTGTGGAACCCGGCGCTTTTGTGGGATTTGTGGATGGTTCAGATTCACAATTGGTGCCGGTAGGATGCGCTTCGATCGGTTTCTTCAGGCAGGACTCTCAGGTCTACTAGGTTCGCTAGTGGATACATAACATTCTCACCTTAAGAATTTAATTGCTAATATAGATACGTATTACAAAAGTTGAACTAAAAATATTTTTTATACAGCTTAGGTGGCAAAACGGCTCTTAATAAAGAACACACAACACTTATAACAATATCTTTTATTTTTATACCTGGTTATCTTTCGCGACTTACCTTCCCTATTTTCCTCACGCAATAAGATGAAGGGGCTCAAAGGATTGTTAATATTATATTGTATCGAGATATTTCAAATTATTGGACATAACCTTCGAGGCCCTTCCTCGCATCCCTCAGAGAATTAACTCTTCCATTCGGAAGTCACTCAAACGTCAAGAATGACAAATAGCTATTAGCTGAATTCCTCGAAGAAAGTTTACGTAGCTCGGAATAAAAACAAATATCCGTAGAATTCTACTTAGCTTCTTTTACTAATCTAATAAATATCCGTGACAGGATATTTATTAGCTATAAATATGCTCTCGAGATATTAGACAGCGATGAGACATGAAAAGGACAAAGACTTTTTTGGAGAAGTAAAAATTTAATATTACCTATTGCTTACTGTTAATATGTTTAATATTAACGTTAAGCCGTCGGTCCCGGCTGCCATGAACATCTATGGCAGTCGTTATTGGGCAAGTCAGTACCCTCTAATATCCTGACACTGGTCTAGCCTTAGGGTATCGTTAGCCTTCGGGTTGCGGAGGTGAGGTGGCAGCCGCTCCGTGTAAAAACTGATATCCTGTCAAATCCGGTTAGACAAGAAAAGTCGACCCCAAGTGACTTGGGAATAATAAAGGCTAAGAGAGAAGAAGCTTACTGTTAATATGTTTACTATAGAAAAATGGCTGTACATTATAAAACACAATATATTAATATAATATAATATTCTATCACATACACACAATACCATCTAGTCCAAACTAAGCAGAGCTTGTACTATGGGTACTAGACAATGGATAAACATACATATATGTATACTATTTTTTTATAAATACGTACATATTATACATAGAAACACCCAGACCAAGACAAACATCCATGTTCATGCACACAAATGTTTGACTTGTGCGGGAATCGACTCGCGACCTCAGGCGTGGCAGTCGGTTACACTAACCACCATGCCATCGAGGCCGATGTTACATTGTTACATATGCCACAAAAAGTACAGTTAATTTTGTAGGTACTTACTAAGATTAGGATGCTATGTATGTATGTCGGCCTCTATGGCGTAGTGGTTAGTGTAACCAACTGCCACGCCTGAGGTCGCGGGTTCGATTCCCGCACAAGTCAAACATTTGTGTGCATGAACATGGATGTTTGTCTTTGTCTGGGTGTTTCTATGTATAATATGTATGTATATACAAAAAAAAAGTATATATGTATGTTTATCCATTGTCTAGAACCCATAGTACAATAGTACAAGCTCTGCTTAGTTTGGGCTGGATGGTGTTGTGTGTATGTGGTAGAATATTATTATTAAATTATTAATAATATTCGGCAAATAAACAGGATCTAAGTTCTTAAGGTTCGTTTCCCAATGGCGGTTGATATCGTTTACACAAATGTTATAACGTTATGTATATACCTAATTATCTCCACCACTTTTGTACAAAGCACGTGTATATATTTCAACACTATAGTTTATGTCATCATTAATAATGTAGAATATTTTTGGACGAAATACTTATCTATCGTAACTTGATTATGATATTCGTAATAAATTATTCAACAATAATACTTGCCTCTATCAAACAATTTATATACAATGTTAATAATACCTCTATTAGTCAAGTTTAATTTAAGTGCACAAATAAAAAGTTTATACAAATGAAATTGTGGATACAGTGATATGAAAATGTGATCATATAAACAAATTTATAAACAGATATGATTATGCAATCAACGCGTATTCAACATTTAATACATACATTGCACTGCTAAAGGTTCCATACAAATATTATTACAACGAATACTATTTGTTATTCCAGTTAACTCAGTCCGCCGATTGATATTATGTAGCTGATTAATATTCTGGAACTTGACTAACTCAAAGATAAATGTTATTCTAAAATCATTTCCATGGCATTCATAAACAGACGAATCTATTAATATAATATAATAACAGCAATCGGACCGGTCTGTGTGGAAAACCTTGGAGGAGGGTTATGTTCAGCAGTGGACGTCTTTCGGCTGAGATGATGATGAATAGTAATCGTTTATAAAATATCCCACTGTTGCTGAGGACCTCTTTTTAGTGTGTGAAGGGTTAGACCATAGCCCGTTGCGCTGACTGTGGGTTGGCAAACATTCAACAACTTAATGGAAAACTCGTGATATGTAGGTTTCCGCAAAATAGTTCCCTTCGACGTGAAATTATTGTTTAGCCTATTATCACCCATAATTAACCATACAATGAAGTATTTAACTCAGATATGCGTACCGTAATACCAACCTTAACCACTCAGATTGGCTGTCCAACAGACCTTTTACTGCTAGACTATTATTGATTTCTTATAATATATTGTAATTACATTTCAGAGGATCCTCATTCACTATATGCATTAAACTTTGTAGGTATGTATAAACACATTTTGAGCGATATTTTCCAAAAAAGTCACTGTTTCTGTAGAAAAGATCGTTAGAACCGTAAATCATTATTATATTAGGTACTATTGCATCATTATTATTAATAACGTTATGCAATGTTAAGTAAATACTTCTATGTATATTCTATTCTATTCTAGTATTCTAGTATATTCTAAGAAAATATTGTGTAGTGTTTTGTAGTATAAGGTATCGTCAAACACCTACGATGTATGTATTTGTTGAAGCTTTTTGCCCTCCATGCACATGCTCCTCTGTGTCAATAGGATGACGATTACAATAGTTAAAGCATGATATATATTGGACCAACATCATCAATAACAAGCGGCCGTCACATGTTCAACCACGGGCCGCTATCAATGATTGCTTCTTCATAAACGCTACCTCGCCACTGATTAAATTTTTTGTACAACTTGTCTGATACATAACTCAAATATTTACTTTTCTTAAATAACAGGTGAAAAAGTATCGGACCTGATTAAGCCGCATGCTAAATATTTGCATATTATGAACAGATATTATTTATACTACTCAATGTAGTAATACTAAAATTTTTTTTGATCCAATTGCTTTTTTTCTTACTCCTTATATTTATAAGAATATTGGATTTTGCTTGCGGCTTGGCTCGCATAAATGTAGGGTAGGTTAGGTTAGTATCAGTACTGCTTGGGAGAGGGAGCGTTTAAACCCTCTCCCCAACCGCAGAACCGGGCGCCGGAGGGCGCGAGATGACCTCCAGCCACCCTGAGGATTGACCTGGGGATGGCGGGCTTTGTGGGTCTGCCCGCCTTCCGTTCAGCACCAGGTCCGAGAGGCGGCGTGCGTGTTCCCATGTGCGCCTCTGTGTCGTGTTTTTGTCCCCCCCAGGGGGACAGTGGAGGAAGTATTTTCTGTGAAGTGGCCTGCCGTTTCACACGGCGGGCCGAAACCTCGGCGGGGTCGCGATTGCATGTGAAAGCGATTCGCGCGGCCCCGCCGTCTATGGTTATGTCGAGGAACACCGTGGTAGGTTTAGTCGGTATTACCGGGGTATCTTTCCCCCGGTGAGCCCGACATAGCCTCTCCGTCGCCCCGCGGAGAGGTATGCGCCGATGAATGCCCCCACGTAAAAAAAAAAAAAAAAGTATCAGTACTGCTTACTGGATAAAAGGTACCTACCCTATGTCCTTCTTTGTTTACCTGATAAAGTGTATGCGAAATTTCATAGTAATCGGTCGAGAAGTTAAGACGTGAAAGCGTAACAAACAAAAATCTCACATTCGCATTTATAATATTAGTTAGGAAGTTAGGATTACTATTCTCATTTAACAGTTGAAAAAGTATCGGACCTGATTGAGCCACACGCTATTATTTATACTAGCGGTCGCCTAGTGGTCAAAATTCGACCAAAATTCCTAAGCTTGCTACTTTGTTTTCTGTTTTTTTCTATTACATATAAATAAGGTATAGGTAAACATAGTTACAAAGAATTGTACGACGTCAGACGAACAATGTCGAAATACTACGAACGCGATTCGACTGCGTGTGTCAAATGCATGGTTATGTGCGTGTAGTGTTTTTTCATTAATTTAATGTATTTCTAATGCATATTTTATAAAAAATATTAGGATTCGCCCCTCCTTCTCCATATAAACTTTAACTGTGCCAAATTTCGAACTCCTCCGTCCGCGCAATTTTCGTAAAAAGGAGTACAAAGTTTTTGCTTCAGGTATTAATATATAGATTAGTTACTCAATTTGAATTTTGCTACCCATCCGCTTTTAATCTAACCCCTTGTATTCTTTATTAGCAACATATAACGTAGAATATTATCATCAAAGCAACTATCATTATTTTAGTAAATGTTATGCGGTACGCCTTTTCATATCGTTTGATCATGTCATAGTGCGTCAGCGTATCTAGAAATTTTTTAGGGACGGAGGCGGGCGGCCGCTTTATAAAATCATTTTTAGTTAAAAGGTTTGATACCAAACGATTCCGAGACAAACTCGGCCCATCTAACCTCTCTTTATATATGCCAATGGCAATAATACTAAATCAGACCACGAAAACATACATTTCAAGTCTTCCCTGCACCAGGGGAAAATCTGTGTTTGGACTGGAATATTCATGAGTCCATCGTATGCTTATACCGGCTAGTAACTGCACAAATTACAAATGTAAGAGCTCTTTTAGCCGCGGTTAAATTCTACAAGCGAGCTCTGCATGTTTTATGTGTTTTACTGTGATTCACCTATGTGGCACATTTAGAATGCGTTGATCAATACGGTTTCGGTGTCTATATCTCTAAGCTATATAGCGAGGCAAAAAAACGAGTGAATGGATTAAATGTAATACCGACCTACCTTTTTAAGAAAGCGTTCGTATATTGTATGGAATTACGTTAAACAAATTTCAATAAAGGGAGAAATAATGTCATACGAGTTGTATAGGCTTATTCCCGTGCGCTCCAAATCTATTGTTGTCTAAAATTCATTTTTCCATACATTAATTACCAGGAGCTCCAAAGATTTTTATATGAAAATAATAAAAAAGCCACATTTACCAATTGCATTCCCTAGAGCTCCAAATCATTCCCTTTCCACTTTGAGATTTTATTACTAATAAAAATCTAATAATGTATTATTACATGTTTTAATTCTGCTAACCATACAGTTTGTTTTGGAGCTGTCGGTATCACACTAGTAAGTAGGTCTTTATTTAATTACTTGTAAAATAATTTGGAGCTCTTGGGAATAAATGTATGGAGATCAGAGGTTTTAAAGAAATAAATTTGCATAATATTTTCGAGCCTTTGGGAACGATTTTACAAAATAATAATGATATGTTATTTTATTCTTGGAGCGCTTGGGAGCAAAATAGCGGAGCGGGCGGGAGTAAACCGTTGTATGGCTAATAAGGATGAATTTATTATTCCAACCTGTAAATAAATCTGAGATTGTCTGTAGGATATCTGAGCGACTACTGCCTCGATCTAGGATTATTAAGGAAGGCCATAGCTAACGTTCGGAAATGTCATTTTAGGAAGTATTTCAAACAATTCTTTATCTTCTTCTTCTTCATAATATTGTCTTCTGTTTTTTCTTCTTCTTTTCGTGTGATTAGTGGCCAACCTGTTGTCAAGATTTGTTGAAATGGCAAAGGTTGTCAAAGGCCTCTGACATGGCTTAACGACTGCTGTCAATTTGGCAACAACCGGGACCGACTTTTTACGTGCCCTCCGAAGCACGAAGACGCTCAGATGAAATACCAATAAGCGGTCACCCATCTATAGCCTGACCGCACCCAACGTTGCTTAACCTCGCTAATCGTTTACCGATCAGTGAGTGCAACTGGCTATGAGCACCTCTTTATCTGATGGATGTCAAAAATGTAGCAAGGTAGTGCTCGACTACATCGCTCCATTACTGGTTCTCATTTAATTGCGTTATTTGTCTGATAGTACATATGTACGTATGTATATATGGTGGCTTCATATCGTAGCTTTATATGCTTTTTCAAAAACTGCTACTCCCGCACTAGATTAATTCCTGTATCGTAAGGGATTTTGCAAGTGTTCAAACAGCATACACAAATAAAACTAGACACGGGGTTACAATTTGAGGAGCACACAAATTTTTGGTTTGTGTGGGATTTGAATCCACAACCCTCGGTGTAGCGACAGTAGCGAAACGACCACTAGAAACACCATATCATACGTGTTATTGTATTGTATATGCCTTATACTTGTTACGTTGTATTAACGCAAAATTCTATTAGTTTTTATAGATTGATATAATTTAAAAGGCAGGTTTATATAATATTGTCTTCTGTTTACGCGAATATTATTCATTGAAATTAAACTACTATATACGTGTAAAATTAAATTAAATCTAAATAGTTTAAACAATAATTTAATTAGCTTAAAAATTAGTAAAGTTTAATAGTAGTAGTAGTGTAACAATTTTCAAAATGATGTAATAAAGTGTGAAATAAACAACGCGATAAAATCCATATATAGTACTTTAATTTCAAAGGCAGGTTTATATTAAATATTTTATACACAGGTACAAAGAAATTCAATCATTCCGTTCTAACCTAGTGTTCATTATTGCATAGTTTTTTTTCTATAATCCTTACTAATATTGTAAATGCGAATGTGAGTTTGTTTGTTACGCTTTCACACCTTAGCTAGACAATCATCATGAAATTTCGCATACACGTTGTCAGGGGAACAGAAAAGTATATAGGGTACCCTTCATCCAGAAAAAAAGTACTGTTATTAATCTAACTTAAACTACATTTACGCAAGCAAAGCCGTGGACAAAATCTAGTAATCTGTACCTCATCCAGCGTATGAAACATTTTATACTACAAAAATAAATCTGTTAATATTCCCCTAGCGTGTCATAGAGCGAGCAATCCATATGATCGCAATTAATATTCATATTTAAATAAATAATTATTTGAATAGTCAATATGCGGTTCTATTTGAATAACAATGTAACTATAACCTCGGTGCTACGTCCGTTATTCTAGGATTGCTGTAGATGAACAAACAGAGCGAATTGGCTTATTTGCGAGCCAGCTGTTGGAATAAAAAGTTTGTAAGCTAAATTGAGTAAAACTTTGTACGGATACGGTACGATAAGCTTGCTATAATTGAATAATATTATAGACTAGGTATAACCGTTACCTATAGATGTTCTAGCAGATATCTTACTAATTTTAGTAGAATTTGCATGATAATAATATTTTTTCTGACCAGCGATACATTGCAATACTATGTATTCCAAAATATACCACCTATATTGCGTTTACCTACTAACTGTTTTTTAAATGTTATCTGAATAAGGCTGAGGCGTATATCTCCTAATACAGGCATTAACTGCTTAGAAGGAAGTTTCTATCACAAAGATTGTTGTACATATTTTTGAGAACGAAATAAAACATTTTGTATTTGTATCGAAGAAAATGGAGTACAAAGTTGTAGTAAACCGGCTAACAGAAAAATATTGACACATGGAATGCTACAGATAACCTACTTAATTTATTATATAAAAATCGTTTAAATCTATATTCTATCATTCTATCACAATTACACACAACACCATCTAGCCTAAACTAAGCAGAGATTGTACTATGGGTACTAGACAATGGATAAACATACATACATACTTTTTTTTGTAAATAGATACATATTATACATAGAAACACCCAGACCAAGACAAACATCCATGTTCATGGACACAAATGTTTGACTTGTGCGGGAATCGAACCCGCGATCTCAGGCGTGGCAGTCAGTTACACTAACCACTACGCCATCGAGGCCGAAATCTAAAACAAAACAAGGCGCAACATGGCCGCTTTACCAAAGTTTATGTATAAGGCCTGATGTTCATTTTTATTTTTGTTACCAGTCTCATAAACAATGCAGAAAAAGATTTTAAATAAGTTATTATTATTATTCGATAATACTAACGCTATCGTTCTAGGAAACAATCTAGGCACGTCCAGTAAGCCACTAAATTAAGTATGTTGTACCTACATCTGTTTTCCATCAGTAGATATAAGGTAATCCATAGAATCAAACATCATGCTTTTTTGCATCCATCAAAATCAGTGACCAATATAAGATTGACGACCTCGATGGCGTAGTGGTTAGTGTAATCGACTGTCACGCCTGAGGTTGTGGGTTCGATTCCCGCACAAGTCAAATATTTGTGTGCATAACATGGATGTTTGTCTTGGTCTGGGTGTTTCTATGTATAATATGTATGTATTTACCAAAAAATAATATATAATATGTATGTTTATCCATTGTCTAGTACCAATAGTACAAGCTCTGCTTAGTTTGGGCTAGATGGTGTTGTGTGTATGTGATAGAATATTATTATATTATTATTATTATTTACATAAAAAAAGACTAGATGTCTCGAGAAAGCCTCAAGAAAACTAGCCTTCTTTTATGTAAATACATACAGATAGTAATAATCTAGGTACATCTTCGGAGATATAAGTGTGAGATACTAGGTAGATAGTAAGAAAATTCTTAATACAACCGGTATCATGTAGAAGTCACATCTGGAGCGAGGTGATGCCTCATAACAAGGATTTTTCAGTCCTCGCTGTTACAATCTGTAAATATTGTACCAGTCACTTACCAATATTCAATTACATAACAATACTGATCCTACCATAGCCTTATTACATATTTTATAACTTATAACACTTATGAATCAAATCTTTTAGACAATAGTCGTGAACTAAATAGATAAATCGCGCTATTACGTACATCAGCTCTATAGATATGTAAAAAATAAGTAATATACAGTGAATAATATTTGTGCATGTAATGGAATGACATTAACAAAATATAGGTCGTCTACGGTAACCTCGATGTCATATCTCTCCTTCCATTTATAATAGACAAAAATGGCGCACAGAATAATAATTATGATGAGCTGTTAATACTTTATCCGATGGCAAACTTTTATCTAAGAAACCGCTTTGATCGAAGAATTACTTAAGAATTTTAAAAGTAAAATAAAAGGCTTTCAAAACTTGCTGAAGAAAATATCTTGACGTTAAGAATATTAATTATCTTCGTTGAGTATTGAATCAACAAAAGAGTTTTTGTGTTCATTCAAACACATTCGGGATTATTTTCTTTTAAAACTTAAAATAAGGAAAGTGTTTGTTGAATTCATTCTAATACCTAATCCGATTGCCGTATCTCCTGTCGTGTTCAGAGGTAGTTAGCACATACAAAAATCTTATAAAGGGCTGAAATTATCTGTATTCTTACCAAAGTCGATGAATGAAATGTCTAACCATTTCATCTACAAACTTATATATATAATATGTAACGGGTATTAACGCGATGATGCATAATGTTTACCTTTTTTATGCTTGACGTTTCGACCAGGTTACACCGGCCGTGGTCACAAGCTGACTGGTGGTGACTGACTGGTCGAAACGTCAAGCATAAAAAAGGTAAACATTATGCATGATCGCGTTAATACCCGTTACATATTATATATATATTATGCAACGCGAAAGTTTAAAAGTTATTATCTACAAACTTACTTAATACCAAGTAAATGGCACAAGTATACGGCCAGCATACGGCCCAATAGTTAGTAAAACTTTACTATAGCCCGCAGGGGCTCGCAAGTCTAGGCTCTACAATTACTCGCGCTGGCGACCCATGCAAAAAAGGTAAAACTAGATTTGAACTATTCCATTCCTTTTTTTAGATCTTGTTTACCCCACAGCGACTCATATATAGTATCTTCTCCCTTAGCCTTTATTATTCCCAAGTCACTTGGGGTCGGCTTTTCTAGTCTAACCGGATTTGACTGGATATCAGTTTTTACACGGAGCGGCTGCCACCTGACCTCCGCAACCCAAAGGCTAACGATACCCTAAGGCTAGACCGGTGTTAGGATATAAGAGGGTACTGACTTTCCCAATAACGACTGCCATAGATGTTCATCTATGGCAGTCGTTATTGGGAGAGTGTCGACACAAAAGATCCCACTGGGTCGAAGTGTCGCCGGTCTGCACTGACTGGCTCCCACATAAGATAAGATAAGATACAAAAAGATTATACATACTTGGAATATGTGTCATTTTAAGTTACTATGCCATAGATACAATAGTAATAGAAATAAATATAAATTAGAAATATGTATGTATGTTAGGAGGCATGGATATTTGTATCAAAATGACACATAGCGAGTTTCGTCTCGGCACACAGTTAAATTATGCCTTAGATTAAGACATAAAATCATTTTTATCTCGATATTTATCCCTATAACAATCACGCGGGCAAGCCGCTGCCAGAAGCACTATTATATAGCACTCACAACTGCCAAGAGCTAACTACCTCATAAAACATTGTACATATAAATTGTAAAATTCGTCATGTTTCAATTCAGTTCAAATCATATTACACCGATCCTCATTTGAAACATAGCATGTGTCTCATTAATTTTAACGTGCGTCATTTTAATTAAGCAACATTTCACTTAACAGTAAGTAACATACCTATGTAATTATTATCTGTATGATATGTCACATATATAAGCTCAAATACGAAACGCACATTATCATTTTATGATATAACGAATATAATATTGTCTTACGTTTACGCGAATGCTACACATTGAAATTAAACAACTTTATGCGGATTATTTTTCAAAAACGCTATTATGACATTAATTTGGTTTTTTTAACAGAAGTAGTTTTAGGTTTTCAAAATTATGTAATAATAGTGTTTTATAAAAATAAACAACTCTATAAAATCTGTATAAAGTTGTTTAATTTCAGCAATGAATATAAATTGTTTACTTCGAGAAGTTTTGAATTGACAGATCTAACAAATTATGACGACATCAAAATCTGTCAATTCAAAAAGATATGTACATTTTGAGAAATAACACGTCACGGGTTATTGAAAGCCGTTAGAAAGATAAAATCTCACAAGCAATTGATGGTTGATAAATAAAACGCCGTAGAAGTAAAGCTCTTGAAAAGTTTAAAGATATCTCGAAGTTTTTTACCAACTGTGTCTCTCTCAAGAGGTTAAACTTATGCACTTAAACAGTATAGTGGTACTCCATGATTTAAAAATGAATATCCTGTTTCTCCCGTGGTAAAATCGAATGCAATAGCGATTATTTCTAGACTAAACAATGTCTTGGATTTTTGTACCAGAAAAGACGTGTGACCTAGGTATAATATAATATACAGTTTTGTAAGTCTCAAAAACGTATGGTAATCTTATATCACTCTTAAAAGATGGAGAAAGGAGAATGGTGTTTGCAACGTAGAATTCAACTAATAAGTTGGTATAATAATAATAATAATAATATTCTACCACATACACACAACACCGTCTAGACCAAACTAAGCAGAGCTTGTACTATGGGTACTAGACAATGGATAAACATACTTATATACTTTTTTTTTGTAAATACATACATATTATACATAGAAACACCCAGACCAAGACAAACATCCATGTTCATGCACACAAATGTTTGACTTGTGCGGGAATCGAACCCGCGACCTCAGGCGTGGCAGTTGGTTACACTAACCACTACGCCATCGAGGCCGACGAGGTATGCTTTCAACTTAAGATAGAATTCATCAATAGTTTTTTAATACCTATCTAGTCATTATCGTCGATATATAAGTCTTTATCGGTATAATACTTTTTCTACTTACAAGTCGTAAAAGTATGTTTACTTGCTTATAATGCGAGTTCATGAAGCAAGTTTTAAGATGCTAGAACTATAATACCCATTATTTTAATTTCATGCTAGCCACAACTACTTGACGACAATATATCAATAAGTGCAGTGAGCTAAGAAATGCCACGTTGTCAGCGCAACTAAGCGGCAAACTGCTTCAAACAAGGAACAAACCTATAAATATTACCCAACAAACAAAATCTTTTTGTTCGGAGTTCGGTCTACTGGAGTCCCTTATCACAAAGAAACGATATAATTTAATACGTTGATATAAAAACAATACACGTTATGTTTTGCTTCTGCAACAGTCACATATTTCTTCACAACCTATTGTTCGAGTAAGTCTATAGAAAATAGAAATAATGAGATGTGTAGAGTTGAGCAGCCGCGCCGTTCAATTATAAATAGCTTTTACGTGTTTGGGTCCCTCTTGACTCGTTTCTAACAGTTCCTACATTAGGACTAAAATAAAATTAATCTTCATACAAATTACGGTGTCAGTACAACTAGGGCTAGTTTTAACAGTATTTAAACTTCTTCTCTCTTAGCCTTTATTATTCCCAAGTCACTTGGGGTCGGCTTTTTTAGTCTAACCGGATTTGACTGGATATCAGTTTTTACACGGAGTGGCTGCCACCTGACCTCCGCAACGCGAAGGCTAACGATACCCTAAAGCTAAACCAGTGTCAGTATATTAGAGGGTACGGACTTTCCCAATAACGACTGCTATAAATGTTCATGGCAGCCAGGACCGACGGCTTAACGTGCTCTCCGAGGCACGGAGCAGGCTATAATTGTCAATCAATACGTACATAATTTCGAAAAGTCATATAACTTCCGAAAGTCAGAGGTGCGCGACGTGGGTTCTAACCCGATACCCTCTGCATTGCAGTCTGTTGGTCTCCCCACTGAGCTATCGCTGCTCTTATAATGATAGTAACTTTTATGAGTGTTATATATTCAAATTAGACATCATGTGACGTCTAATGCATTCTAGAATAATTAGACAAATATTAATTTATATCTCTTTTAAATTAAAGATTCTACTAATTCAGTAAAACGCACGTTATCGCTTTGTGATTGTGACGATACAACGCGTATACATATTATCAAGAATCGTTGCAGGAGATACACATGAATGCTAGTACCTTATACGCTACCGCAAGCCTTATACGCTTCGGCTGGCGAATGTGAGTGATGGTAATATGCCTACCGTATGTGATGTACAATAAACTAACCCACTAACTTGTTTTATGTTTAATCTGTTAAAGTGCTGTTTCATAGAAATAGCAACGGATGTACTCGTAAATTACAATGTTTGAATAATATAACCATTATAAATGTCTGTCAATTCATTAAATAAAATCAACATTATATACTCATAGTACATTAAATGTTTATAGCTATAGCTCAGTGGGGAGACCAACAGACAGCAATGCAGAGGGTCTCGGGTTCGAACCCATGTCGCGAACCTCTGACTTTCGGCAGTTATATGACTTTTCGAAATTATGTGCGTATTGATGATGACAATTATCGCCTGCTCCGTGCCTCGGAGATCACGTTAAGCCGTCGGTCCCGGCTGCCATGAACATCTATGGCAGTCGTTATTGGGAAAGTCAGTACCCTCTAATATCCTGACACTGGTCTAGCCTTAGGGTATCGTTAGCCTTCGGGTTGCAGAGGTCAGGTGGCAGCCGCTTCGTGTAAAAACTGATATCCAGTCAAATCCGGTTAGACCAGAAAAGCCGACCCCAAGTGACTTGGGAATAATAAAGGCTGAGAGAAAAGAAGTACATTAAATGTTTGGTGTAGTGAAATGTTGAACCGTGTGGTATGGTGTAGCTTAATGGAGGCATATTTTAGAGAATGTCCAAATCGTATTTGATAAATTGTCTATGTCGGAATCTAGGCAAGTGTCGAAGTGTCACGAAAAGTGTAACAAAATGGCGCTTCGACACACAACAGCAGCGATACGCATACTAAGGTTAATCAAACCGAACTATTCAAAAAGAAATACGGCCGTGTTCAGGAACTGAACGATTCGCTAAAAACGAATATATATGAAATTAATAAAATAACATTATCGAATCCTACTCACTCAGTACCAAAGTAAATGAACCTAAGCTTTCTTCAAAATGATAGCATCTTAAGCACCTCATATTATATAGAGCACAATCGTGAAATATCTTGTAATTAGGTACGTACCAACGTCGTAAATAGTAAAAGAAAATACTTTAAACATATATTATAACTAGTTCGCCTACAAAATCTTCCTTCGTTTTCATGTTCGAAAAAAAAACATATGGGGCAGTCTTTGAAGACTGCCGATAGAAGTGAAATCTATGTAACTTGTGAATTGTATTATCGAGCTATTCGATTATTATTTTTGAATTTTGAATGCGTTCTGTGACGATGACGCGAGTTCTATGATTTTTGTTCACCCAAAAAGTGCTCAACACGCCTAAAGAAGTTTTTCACTTCAAAAATTGTGCAAATTGACCTTTTCTTGCTGACCATAGATGTTTTTAAAGATCTGTAAATGCTAGGCGATATCTCCAAAATTGAAGCATAATTTGCTAAAACTATTTCCCTGTAGTACGCTAAGGGCGCTGCCCTAACTGTCCCATGGAAAAAAGCCTCCGTGTATATAAAGTAAGTATAACATTCGCATAAACGTAAGACAATTTTAGTTGCGTCTACTATATAAATATAGTAAAGCAGATATTTAATAAAATTTGTGCGTATTTAAGGCTCAATATGTATAATAGTATTCAAACTATTTTAACAACTCTTAGGGGTCCGCTCGGCTCATATTAGAACTCTTACATTACACATTAATACTGTCAGCTTTATATTTAGTCCAAACCGTACTAGACCTAGAATTCCCTTTTCAAACAGACCGTCACTACAAAGTAAATTAAAAGTCAAAAACCATTTGGGTCACAAAGTAACACTTATGAACGTCAAAGTTTATGAGTTAGATAGTTTACTGAATTTACATTAAAGTTAGTTGCTAAATTCAAGCACATTACAACTTTGTACACCAATATAAGTATACAATACACAAATTTAATGGCAACCAATTTACACTGTGTACGTAACATTCAGCTGTAATAAAAAATCCGAACTAATATTATAAAATTATAAATGCGAATGTAAGTTTGTTTATTACGCTTTCACGCCTTAACTACTCGACCGATCATCGTGAAATTTTGGATACACGTTGTCAAGAGTAAAGGAAAGGACAGAGGATACCTTTTACCTAAAAAAATATTGCTGCTAATCTAACCTACCCTACATTTACGCGAGCAAAGCCGGGAGCAAATCTAGTAGTAAATAAATGAAGCCATACTACAGTAAAACAAGTGAGAAACGGCCATGAATTGCCGTAAATCTTAGAGTTCGAAAAAATGGTATCACTTGACCAGAGGTCAAAGGTGATAGTCATTTCGGAGTATATCGACTATGCTGAGTCGAATGGCGTTAACCGCGAGTCTCTAACTCTTACGGTTCTTGAGTTGAAAGTTGTAGACAGACGGGCCGACGGAAAAAGATGTTATATAAGAGATTTTTCGAACTCTAAAAGCTACTCACTTGCTAATTGCCCTCTATTTTTAGACAAAACGATTTTCGATCGATATCTAGGCCTCCTTTTCTTTTATGAAGTCTGTTCATTTTCAAAAAGTTATATTTTGCCTTACTGTCTTTGCACAAGTCAAAATCGATCACGGATTAATTTGATGGGATGTGGTTAACAAAAAAAATCGGATAGATACAGCTAGAGTTATACGACGCACTAACGTCCATCGGACCATAGCGACCCCAAATGATGACGATATCGACTACGGCTTTTTATACCGCTAACCTAATATTGACGGCACCCGGAATCACAAGCTGCCGGATCCAAGACCGGAACTGAAGGCTTCCGTAACCAAAACGTGCTCTTTGGCCAAAAGGTTGAAGAGTGTGATTTTTGTGAAGGGTCACTTATCTAAGGGTTTATTTTCTCACTAACGGGTCCTTTCCTTTCAAATTTAGCCTAAGTTTAGTAATATTAAATTTACTTTTAAGAAGGTATCAATAAATTCATAGAGTTCTTGTTTCCTGGAGGGTTAGTTAGACACTACGAATTTGCGTTTGATACAATCCTGACCTACATAATAATCGCACCCTTAATAAAACAGAGACTTATCTCAATATTTTGGATTAAACAAATTTGAACTCTATTGCAAAGATTTAACACAAATATAATATTAGAATTTAACATATACAATTAGAGTTCAAATTGCCTTACTTTCAAATTTCGAGTTAAGTCGCTGTTTTATTAAGAGTGCGATATCTTTTTTGCTTCATTCAATCGCACTGCTTCTTACATACATGCTAGGCTAGGTTTGCTTTTACCCTCTCTTCAAAATTGACCTCTATAATATATAATACTAGCGGACCCGCACAACATCGTCTGCTTCATTTAAGAAAATTTCCCCCTATTTTGCAACATTTTTCATTGCTGCTCTGCTCCTATTAGTCGTAGCTTGATGTTATAAAGCCTATAGCCTTCCTCGATAAATGGGCTATCCAATACTAAAAGAATAGTTCCTGATATTAGCGCGTATAACCAAACAAACAAACAAACAAACTCTTCAGCTTTATACTATTAGTATAGATAAATTATTTTCTAGTAGAACTTTCTCGATTGGACTGCATGGATGAGGTTTAAACACTTAAGTGTTTGCCTTGCCATTGCCACTACGCCAAGTGTTGGGGATTCGAATCCCATACAAGATAATTATTTGTAAGATCCACAAATAATTCTTCTGCGTTTGGGTGTATTTTGTAACCGCTAATGTCTGTAAAGTACTCTGCGACTCAGGCAACGACAACTTATGCGCGATGTGCCTTTTTCAGTTTTGCAAAACTCCTTTTACGCTACGTTGTGGCGCTCTAATATCACACCATATCAAATTTTACTTTCTCATTCCATCTTTTAAAAAAACGACCTCACAGACTTCTCAATGCCCTCATTTCCAATGCATTTATTCCAATTTCACAGGAATCGATTACCAAGCAAATACAGCAGTTCACATATAACACGATGTATACGTCTACGTAATTCGTCTTTCTAGAGCCGGAGTCGAGCCACTAGAATCTGCGTGGCTCCTGTGAAAACTTGTCACTTACACGCGCTCTTCACTCTGAATAACTAGTAGGCTTTACTAACACGTACGGGAATAATGAGAATATGTTCAACATATCCCGCAAGTTTTATACTACGTTTCAATTTGATGCTTTGCTTTATGTAAAGGTGAATTTGTTTCCCTCGTTTACATTTGCCAGAAATATACCGAAATTTAGTCTTATCGAACAAAAACACATTAAATCCATAAATAAAAACGTTTTACTATATAAATTGTGAGTGCATACATATTATAATGAAACTACGACCATTCCAATTGTCATCACAACACTGTACATTTTCCAAATAAATTTAAATAGTTTTGCCAAATAAATTCAAATGTTTTGGTATTTAACAGAAATGTGTGGTGCCCCTTAAAAGTATTAAGGAGCATTGTGTGATTTTTTAAATATAACTAACTACTTTATGGGTTGATTCCTACACGAAAAAAAACATTTGTGTGATCCGCAAGTACTGTTCCAAGGCAGAGTGTTATTTGTGTCCGTTGTTGAAATATTAGTAGTCACTGCAATCCAGGAATTATTCCTAGTGCGGCTGATGCCTTGTCCAGTTCAGCAGATGCAGAGATCATACCATACATACCTACATATAATCAGACCTCACCTCTTTATAAAATAAGTACCACATGTGTACTCGGCAGCGATAGCTCAGTGGGGAGACCAACAGACTGCAAAGCAGAGGGTCTCGGGTTCGAACCCATGTCGCGCACCTCTGACTTTCGGAAGTTATATGACTTTTCGAAATTATGTGCGTATTGATTGACAATTATCGCCTGCTCCGTGCCTCGAAGAGCACGTTAAGCCGTCGGTCCCGCCTGCCGTGAACATCTATGGCAGTCGTTATTGGGAAGTCAGTACCCTATATTATCCTGACACTGGTCTAGCCTTAGGGTTTCGTTAGCCTTCGGGTTGCGGAGGTCAGGTGGCAGCCGCTCTGTGTAAAAACTGATATCCAGTCAAATCCGGTTAGACCAGAAAAGCCGACCCCAAGTGACTTGGGAATAATAAAGGCTAAGGAGAAGAGGGAGAAGAGATGTGTACTCGGAAAAGCTCTCGCTAAGGATAGTCTTAGTGGACGGGCTTAGAGGCGAAACGTCAGTTTTATGAAATAAAAGTGTCGTTCTGCACAATTCGTGAAAACGGGTTCGTGCGAAAGTACCACTTAGCCTAAATGTAATTTCAGCAAACGTTAATACAATCTATAATAAACATGTAGCATATCAACTAGTGATTATTTGATGAGTGTTGCCTATTAATCTTCCATCTCTTTTGCACGCAATAATTAATTAATGATAAGGAGCACGTTACGTAGTGAATGGGTCGCCTCTCCACAACGCTTCCTTTCACAAATTAATTAATGATTCTTTGTTAATAAATAAAACTAATTATTTCTTTAATAACATTATATAAGACTAGCTGTTGCCCGCGTCTTCGCACGCGTGGACTTTAATGTATTACCCAATACCAACTTATAATTTGTTATCTAATTTTAATATATAAAACTACAACTAAAGAAATTAATAAGTCTAACTACAGTTATATAGGTGTAGTAAGCTATATATACAAAAAATACATATGGTATCGCGGACTTTTTTGTAGATATTGATACGTTTTATAATACAGTAGAACATTTTTTTGTTCTATCATCAATAGTTTCCGCAGCGCACGCGATGACAAATTTTTTATGACTAATTTTTCACACCTTGGGTTATATTATTGCATTTTTATTAAGGATCCCTATTTTTTTAGAAAATGTAATATAGCTTATGTTGCTCAGTGAAGATGCAGCTTTCTAATGGTGAAAGAATTTTTGAAATCGGTCCATTAGTTTTTGTGTGAAAACATTACAAACATACATACAAAAAACAAATGTTTCCTCTTTATAATATTAGTTTAGAAAACAGTTGTAACAGCATTTCGTTTAGGTAATTTAGAATAATATGATGTGTTGAGTACTTGCAACAATATCAGTTACAGTTATTGACTTCAGCAGTTGTTATGAATCCGATCACTACACGAACAAAAATTTAGTGGCTTGGTTTGTGTCATGTTTTCCTGTAAAGTTCTCAATCTTTTTTACTAACATACGTACGGTATCATTTTATATGTCTCAATTAGTTATCATTGTCAGAGCAGCGATAGCTCAGTGGGGAGACCAATAGACTGGTCTCGGGTTCGAACCCACGTCGCGCACCTCTGACTTTCAGAAGTTATATGACTTTTCGAAATTATGTGCGTATTGATTGACAATTATCGCCTGCTCCGTGCCTCGGAGATCACGTTAAGCCGTTGGTCCCGGCTGCCATAAACATCTATGGCAGTCGTTATTGGGAAAGTCAGTACCCTCTAATATCCTGACACTGGTCTAGCCTTAGGGTATCGTTAGCCTTCGGGTTGCGGAGGTCAGGTGGCAGCCACTCCGTGTAAAAACTGATATCCAGTCAAATCCGGTTAGACTAGAAAAGCCGACCCCAAGTGACTTGGGAATAATAAAGGCTAGGGCGAAGAAGAATTAGTTATCGTTGACCTTTAAAATGTAGACATATTTTACTAGTATTTGTGCCTCTAAATATATAAAAGGTTACAAGATATATAATGTTTAATGTCTAGATTAGTGAATAATCTAATGGTACATATTTTATTTTACAGTTTCATATTATTATATGAAACTGTAAAATAAAATATGTACCACCATTTCATCCGTGCAATAAATTAAACGCGTATGCAAAACTAAATTATGGCAACAAGTTCACGTTCAGCCGTCTAAAGTTAACGAACAAGCCTGATTTTATAACATACTCCAGATCAAAACTTCGAACAATCCTGCCGCAATTAAATGAAAACAGTACTTTAAAATGCAGAGCGATGTTTTGTTTATTTGTATAGAAAAATATTCAATGAAGCGAAGTCCACGATACATACTTAGTGCGTTGTGGTTGAATACGCGACAAGCGAAATACGTGTATAACCTTTAAAACCGTGGCGGCACTCCGGTGGTCATACAAAATAGGTTTTTCATTATGTCTGGTATTTGAAGACTTGAAAGACGTCGTATATTCCGTGGTCTTCAGATAAAGTTTTCCCGAATGAACATACACAAATATAATCTCAATACATTAAACTTCAAAACTTCTATACGCCATTTTTATTATCAGTGTGTATGCAATTATGCATACTCAATAACTAGTACATGACATTCCATTGGTCCCAAACCACACTGAGGCCACAGAACATGCGCCTTTTTTTATTTTTTTATAGTTGGGGAATGCATTGACTCATCCCTCTCCGCGGAAAAGAAGAGCGGAGAGGTTATGTTGGGCTCACCCGGGAGAAGATGGAATGTCCCGGGTACTACAAACTAAACCCAGAACATGCTGAACCTGTGTCTTGAGCACAATGACAATATTATGCAGGGTGGTTATAATGGTTATGGTTATAACTTATACAATTTTCTCGAGTATGGGTATGTTGTTTTTAGGGTTGGACAGACCATTTATCGAGGAACGCTATATGCTATATAACATCACGCTACGACCAAAAGGAGCGTAGCATCAATTAAAAATGAAAAAATGCGTAAATAGAAACACCAATGATTAAATTATGTTCGGGTACTGTGAAATAACTACTCTGGAACATTGAGACAACTACCATCTTAGTTTCCCCGTGACCATGGCTGCTGAAAAGCAACCGAAACGACGGGGAGAGTGTAAACTTAAATTAAATCTAAATAGTTTTAATAATAATATAATTAGCTTAAAAATTAGTAAAGTTTAATAGTAGTAATAGTGTAACAAATTTTCAAAATTATGTAATAAAGTGTCAAATAAACAACGCGATAAAATCCGTATATAGTAGCTTAATTTCAATGAAAAATTATGCAAAAAAAAAAAGGGTAAAATTCTACTATTCTGCTGAAGCCTGCTGCTGCAGCCGAAGTTGCGTGGGTCGGTTAGTCAGATATATTTATGTTAAGGTATAATTAAATATATATTATTGATATTAGGTTGCACAAAGGTCAAACATTCGAAACATTCAATAAATTTTTATGTTTAGAAAGAAGCTATAACCATATATCAATTAACAATTAAAATACCAAGGTGTGATGTTCTTACACCGTTTAGATATTATACTGCCCACGACATTAGTAAATGATATCATAGCATAGCTAACATTACGGTGTATGTTTAATATAAATAAAAGGTTAGGTAGCGAACTAGAATAATAGGGAAGGTCATATAATTATGTATATTGTATACTTTATCTATCCCATTAAAAAATAACTATGAAAATGAAATGATACTCGTAGTACTGATAGAGTCACTAGCTGCACCCCGCAGTTTCACCCGCGTAAGTTGCGATCCCGTGGGAATATCGTGATAAAAAGTAGTCTATGTGTTAATCCTGATCTCCAGCTATCTCCTTACTAAGTTTATCGCAATCAGCTTAGTAGTTTTTACGTGAAAGAGTAACAAACATCCATCCATCCATCCTCACAAACATTCACATTTATAATATTAGTGGGATTCAAATGAAAAAAGAATGTTTAAGTGATTAAACGTTTTTTTTATACTACTGAGGTGGCGAACAAGCATAAGCATACCTGATGGTCAGTGGTCACCGTAGCCTATGGACTCCTGCAACACCAGAGTCATCACTTGCGCGTTGCCGACCCTTTAGGAAAGGAAGAAGAGAAAAAGGAATTGGGAAGGAGAAGGAGGAAGAGGGTGATTGGGCCTCCGGCACTCTCACTCACTGAACGAAACACAACAGTAGGAATACTGCTATTTCACGTCGATATTCTGTGAGAGGGTAGTCCTTCCCCGGTCGAGCCGGCCGAAATCAGCAAGGCTCTACTACGTGCAACTTTACCGGTTAAAAGTTTATTCGTTCGTTTTTATTTTATAATATTTGGTATAAGTATAACACACTGTTAACAACTGTTTGTTACACTTTACATAAATACATAGTGGGGAAGCAGATGGCGCGCCTATTAGCAGGCGGTAACCCTAACCGATAGTTACATGTTATCACTTGCGCATTGTAGTGACCCTACGGTAAAGGGATTTAAACACCATGAAAGGAAAGGAAAGAAAGGAAAGAAAAGAAAAGAAAGGAAAAATGGAAAGAAAGAAAGAAAAGACATTAAAGAAAGGAAATAAAGGAAAGAAAGAAAGAAAAGATAGGAAAGGAAAGGAAAGAAAGGAAAAGAATGTAGTCCATAGTAAAGCAACAGAAGTAACATTAATACAACTCTAACACCGGCTTTCTGTAAGACGTTGGTACTTCTATCGAGCAAGCTAGCTCGTTTGCTGCCTTACCAAATATTTGACAACGCTAAGCCCTTCCTCAAGATAATAATGTATAGAGCGTAGTTATAAAATGCCAGATTACATTTTTTAACTCAACACCATACGACTACCATTAAACAAGTGAGAAACGGCAATGAATAGCCGTAAATCTTAGAGTTCGAAAAAATAGTTCAAGTATATGCAAAGGTCACGTGGCACGTGACCTTGAGGTCAGCGGTCAAGGGTCATAGTCATTTCGGGAGTACATCGACTTTGCTGAGTCGAATGGCGTTGACCGCGAGTCTCTAGCTCTTACGGTTCTTGAGTTGAAAGTTGTATAACAGGCAGACGGACGAACAAAGCTGTTGTAGAGTTTTCTCGAACTCTAAAAATCAGCTACACTCTCCGCATACGTAACAAACTTTTCATACAATATTTTATAATTAGGGCAATGTAAAAATATTTCAGATATTTTCGGAGTAACGCTATAGTTTAGACTGTAAGGATGGCACAATGATTTAAGTGGTCGCCTCGCTATTGCCACCGCGCCGTGTGTTGTGGTTCGATCCCCAAATGGGACAAAAATGTTTATGATCCACAAATAGTTGCCCCGAGTCTGGGTGTTCTTTATGTCCGTTGTTTGAATTTTTGTAAAGTCTCCCGCGACTTCGAAATTACTACGGGAAAGTTCTAAAAAAAAAGAAAATTTTCTTCAACTATAGTTCGACGAGTACCAGTTAACATAATAAGGCGGTTTATTGCCTTTCAACAAGCTCCTAGTCACATCACATCGTTAGTATAATATCCCATGATTGAGCACATACTTTACCTCATATTTATTGTGCGACTTGGGAATATACTTATTTTCCCTATATTTTGCTGAAACGGTATACGGTATACCATTTATGGTAGTTATTTTTAAAATATTTGCATAGAAAAGCCAAATAGGCTTTAATAACTTATACTGTTTCAAAATGTGATTATTTTTAACGTAGACATGTAGAGCAGTATTAGGTGCAGACTTAAATAAACAAACTGTAAAATGATCTCTAAATTTTATATACTGTTACGTGCTGGGTTCGACGGATAAGAATGTAAACAATATTACCGACTAAAACACGTTTTATTCAAACACACAATTAAATTTAAACACAACAAACATTATACTTCACTTTCCACTTCAACTAGCTTTCAACTCCGTAGTATTTCCGCTTCCGTTCGCTTCAATGAACACTTGATCGCTTACTATTGTAAACTGACTTGGCGGTACGCGTGCGCTCTATTTATACGCGGGTAAAGCGTTTCTAGAGTTTTCTAGTAACGCTATTCCCGGTATGTAAACAGTACGTTGATTCGAGAAAGTACCAGCGTTTTCTCTGCGATTCTCTTACCCATACCTACTATATAGTTCCGTAAGATGTCAATAGATGGCGGTGTAATAAATTATTAGACGGAACTGCCGACTCTTTCCTACAATGCCGAGAGATGTCACTGGGCGTAACAATACTAAAGTCATATAGTACCTACTAAATTTCTTTGGGCATCACAATACTCGTAAGTTATGTAAGTTCGAATTTCAACGGCTGTTTTTAGAGCTCTTATCTATATTTTCTACTATATTTTCTTATTCATGTACTACATTAAAAATTAAGAAGGGTTACGTACTCATAGATCTATGCTTTATCTCCAGAGATTCAGAATATAAACAAGCTGTTACAAACTTGACTTCTAAATTATAACAATAAGAGCAGTTTTGTTAGTATGTATTGTTATAAAATAACGCTCTGTTTAATAGCTATTTAGAATGTAACGCAGTTATCAGGATTCCTCATTAAACTAAATATGACCAGTACAAAATAATTTAGTAGGATTTTATTTTAGAACTTTATGGGGTATCCCTGTTACCTACATAAATAACCAACTTTGTTCGTTTTATGAAAATCGGTTCAGTTCTATGAAAATGCAACAAAACGTTATTTTTACATTGATTATATTAGTTTAGAGTTTTATCTTATTGAGTATAATTGTTACTTAAGTTATGCCGCTATAATTTTTGTCTTTTGAATTTCTTTTTTAGTAATAGTTTTAGAACACCAACCATGGACGAAGAAATAATTCACTGTATAACAGTTCTTCTCACACCTTTAAGACGTAATGCTTATTTTGTAAAATAATAGGGTCGTTAGGCAAACTTCTACGCAATATATTTTTAGATGGAGACTTTTTGGAGAGCACGTAAAAACATGTTCGGCGCTCTCGTTACCTTACGTATGTACCTTCCTTACCTAACAGATGTTGTTAGCGCTGACATGTTTATAGAGATTGTTACATACATAACGCACTGTAAATGGAAAATAAACCGCGTTTGTTAGTCAATATATAATTGAATAAAATAACAAGGGTATAATCGAAAGTTGTAATCATAATAACTTTTAAACTTTCGCGTTGCAAGGCGTAGATATCATTCGTGAAGGATATAACGCGATCATGCATAATGTATAAATTTGTGAAAATGCACCTGGTAGTTGATAATAGGCTCTTCCGTTAATACATGGGACCCAACAACAGTCTATGAAGTGTAAGTTATATTATAAATGCGAATATGAGTTTGTTTGTTTGTTACGCTTTCACGCCTTAACTACTCGCCCGATGATCATAAAATTATACATACACGTTGTCAGGGGTACAGAAAAGGACATAGGGTCATTTTATATCCAGAAATATTGTTTCCGAGCGATGCAACGGGTGTAATCTAGTACTGAATATTTTATTTTAACCTCATAATCTTATATACTTATTTTTGTACAATATAGCATAAAGTATTTTTAAACAATTACGTACACAGACGTAGAACCTTGAACGAATAAACGTGCACACATATCTGTACTCGAGGGCCGTACTTGAAATTAAATAAAGTCTCTCGTAGTAAATCTTATTACCGTTGGGATAGAAAGGCATCTTTCAAAATAAACAACGTCTATAAAAGAGGGTTACTTTGTAAAAAGTTTTTTTTGTTGACGACCAATTTGATCTCGTAATAAAATCAAGTTGGGTATCGTGGAGAATTTTATTGATGCCATTTAAACTCGTCCGAGATACAGAGGACGGGTGAATAAACAAAACTTGAGTAAATAGTGCGGAAAATACAACATAGGACATCTATTTCTGGTTGAGATGCTCTTGCTACGTTTGATTTATAGGTTAAGCTCTTTATAAGTGATGTGACTGCTGGCATCAATAAATTATAGTCAATACCTTATAGTGTATCGGGGTTCCGTTGGGTCTAAGCCTAAAGGACATCTGGTTGTGTTCTTTGTGTCCGTTGTTTGAACGTTGGTAAATCCCCCGCGACAAAGAAATTATGCCTAGTGCGGGAGCTGTCTTTTTTTATTAGCCGCACATGGGAAAAATGAACCAAAATAAATAAAATGTACATCCCTCCACCAATAACTTAATTAACGTGCGATGCCGCTACAAACTCAAAAAATAAAATATATTTTATTAACTAACTAAAAGTGCTCACGGCTTCACTCATGTGGAGCAAATACAAGTAAGTGTACGAATATACAGCGACTACCCTGCGCCCCGATTTTCTTATGTCACATGATTCACAATTTTTTTTTCGTGGTAGAATGCCTTGACGCTTATGTCGGACTCCCGTGGTAAAAGAGAAAGATGGGATAAGAATAATGTACCTCCCGGAATACCGACTAAAGCTACCACGGTATTCCTCGACAAAACCACTATCGACGGGGCCGCGCGAATCACTTTCACATGCGGTCACGACCCCGCCGAGGTTTCGGCCCGCCGCGCCGTATGAAACAGCAGGCCACTACACGATAAGACCTACCTATGGACACTTCTTAATAAAACTCTACTGTCCCCCCCCTAAAGGGGAGACGGGCTCGACACTGAGGCGCGTGGGAACACGCACGCCGCCTCTCGGAATGATTCACTATATTTTTACTGCTGATATCCTAAATAACGTTATCTCTCTAGGTTTTAGAAAATATACATATAATAATATAATATTCTATCACATACACCCAACACCATCTAGCCCAAATTAAGCAGAGCTTGTACTATGGGTACTAGACAATGGATAAACATACATATATACTTTTTTTTTGTAAATACATACATATTATACATAGAAACACCCAGACCAAGACAAACATCCATGTTCATGCACACAAATGTTTGACTTGTGCGGGAATCGAACCCGCGACCTCATGCGTGGCAGTCAGTTACACTAACCTATATTTTTACCAAATGTATACGAAAATCTAGAGAGGTAACGTAATATGTTAAAGTAAAAAGAGTCAGGAAGCGCACAAATAGCCAGGGACACAAAAATACAGAACAACGAAAACAAAACAACAACAACAAGATCAAAACAGGGAAAACACAAAAAGAAAGAGAAGCCTTTCATGATATAAAGGCTATTTATAATTTGCAATTATTCGTCCAAAAATGATCGCGCACTTAAGACTGCGCCGAACGTAAGACGCGGTTGGACGAATGACAGAGCTCGAAATTCAAATCGGCGCGCGGCCGCCATAGTAAAATTGTATCGAGGATTATCTTTATTAACAACCAATAACTTAAATATTTGGGACGGACGAATTGTAATATAACTATTTTATTGTTTTTATTTATTGTGTTAATAAAAATATTCAATTGTGTAAATGAAACCTTTAATACTATACATTGTACTCATTTAACATTTGCATGCTATTATATTATGGCAAAATGTGTTTTGTGCTCTTTGTTTTTTTGTCATCTTTGTATCCACCACATTTTATGCAAATAAATTTATTATTATTATTATTTATGTTTCGTTTAAGCTGTAAAATAGGATAGATTTCTACTGTTATAATCTAAAAATCACGTAACACGAGCTTACGTTTTTGCATTTGCATGCAAATTTACGTAATTTGTAGGCGAAAATATTAATTATTTTAAGTTTATTACACGGAGTAATTGTAAACACATTCATTGTTATGGTAAATGTATTTTTATATTAGTATTAAACAAAAAGTGTTGTTGTTATCAACTTAACTGTGACCGCCTGTTTTGGCACATTTCGCTCGGCGCAGTCTTAACTTACTATAAATAAGACTCAAAATATAAAAGGTTACTTACTTTATATTTATTGGAACCGAAGCAGGTACCATACATCACGATTAGACAACGAGTAGTCAACTTACTGTATTTATTATTACGAATATTTTGATTTATAGTATTGAAATCTCAGTAATATTATGTAATATCTAGGTAATTTTTATCACAAACTAGCTGACCGAACTTCGTCTGCTTCACATAAGAGAATTTTCCTCGCTTATGCAACATTTTTCATTGATGCTCCGCTCCTAATAGTCATAGCGTGATGTTATATAGCCTATAGCCTTCCTCGATAAATAGGCTATCCAACAATGAAAAATAATTGTTCAATTCGAAACAGTAGTTCCTGAGATTACCGCGTTCAACCGAACAAACAAGCAAACTTTTCAGCTTTATAAAGCTGAAGAGTCATAAGATAATTTCAAATAATTCCTGTTTATAGATAGGAAAACAAGAATTATTTGAAGGACAAACATCAGAATACTGATACAAAAGATATCCAAAGAAAATATATTCAGCACGTGCGCAAGCGGGGTAGGGATCACTATCCTTTCCCCTGGCATAGCTCTTTAGTGCCTTCACGAGACCCATGGGAACTTATAATATCGGTCCATTCGTAATCGCTACCCGACGGCAAATCTCTGCAAAAATACCGTACCGTATTGGCAACTTCGAATCCAATTGTTGGATTGGGACACATTTCTTCTTTGTTCTACACACTTCGACCCTTTTATTCGTACTAAACAATATGAATAACTGAACTTTGGGACAGAGGGCGACCTATAACATCTAACTCAGTCCGGTCCAAATAAACGCACACCGGTTTTAAAGACATCTCTTACATTAGGTATATTTTCTATGTTAACCGTAAGGGTTAGATGGTCGGTTTTCGTTTTCAATACACTTAGATAACATGTTAACGTTCGTTTTATAGATACATAAAAAGATAATAATAAAATGTGGTTTTTCTATACTACTTATTTTGGTAAACGACGACGGAATATTGAAACAGTTAATAAAGCGTAGGACGCGTTGTAATTGAACTGTGAACACTCATAAATTACGTGCTGAAACTTTATCTTCGTCAGCCTTATTCGGGGCTGTGTGTAGTTCATACAATATAGCATACATGTTAAGATTTTTATTTATACTAGCTAGGTTATAACGTAGCTTTTAATAGCTTTTTATATTTGGTATATAACTCACATGCTGCTAATCATAGGGTAAAGAAATAAAAGAAGAGAAAAGCAAAGCCATAGGATGTATTTTAATTAAATCATTCATTGCTGGATTGACGACTCGATGGCGTAGTGGTTAATGTAACTGACTGCCACGCCTGAGGTCGCGGGTTCGATTCCCGCACAAGTCAAACATTTGTGTGCATGAACATGGATGTTTGTCTTGGTCTGGGTGTTTCTATGTATAAAATGTACGTATTTACAAAAAACAAAAAAAATATAGTATATATATGTATGTTTATCCATTGTCTAGTACCCATAGTACAAGCTCTGCTTAGTTTGGGCTAGATGGTGTTGTGTGTATGTGATAGAATAGAATATTATATTATGAAATTTAGCGGCGGGTCTTGCTTTTATCTCACAAAGTTACTGCAAATCTTAGGGATACGATAGCTAAGTCGATGCCACAATTCCTCCTTAATATCACCAATAGAAAATTGATAAGGATCGTTTTTCAGTGCCACCAGGATACAGGCAATTCCCTATCAATATTTCCAAATCACATGACATGGGGTCATAAATAACATGGTCATTTTATGAATGTTATTCGTAAATATAATAATTGCTCTCAAATGACAGTTCAGAATCAAAGAGATAAATCTGCGCTCTCACACCCGCTACTTATACACCAACATTTCCCCTTTTTATTAAAATATTATAATTTCGATTTTAAAGTAACAGCTCTAATTTAAAATCTCCAAAAACCTTTCTAACCTCACACGAATTTTCTAATTATCCTGGAGATTTTATTATTTAGTGATAATTATCTACTTACATACTAAATGTGAAGACACTAATTAAAATAGATGCTGTATAATATAATAATCATTTTAGCTCCATTGGTACGATTCCTAAGACTGAATAGTTAAAAGTAGGTAAGTAAATGATCCGTCGGCTCATCTACCTCTCTTATTCTTTTTAGTCGGCAAATCGCGGGTTTTACTACTGACATTTATTCAAACTACCATATGGTTTATATGATAATCGCTTATCATTAAGCGAGTATTACCACCTTTGCCATGTATAAAAATAAGATACAGTATCCATATACAATGCCCGTGAATAACATTCATGGTTGCTTCATTATGCCAAAAAGAATCTCAGATACAGTCCCGAGACTGGAACTGTGGCCTCGTGTACACAACATCGACGATAGTACGGTAGTAGACGGTATTACGTAGGTCCTCAACTTAGCTGGCAAAATATGGTTGAAAATTCTCTTAGAAAATACTTTAAGCAGCTTCAACTTATTAATTTAAACCAGCTATTACATAATACTTTGTTCACGTAGTAGTTCAAGTAGGTATTAAGTACTTAAATTTTTAAATATTGGCTATAATACAGAAAATTCATTCAATTCGGCTGTATATTTAATCCTACTAATATTATAAAGGATGAAATTTTCAAAATATTTGGATGTTAATTAAACTAAGTGACGACATTTAATAAAATTTGGCGCAATCGTAACCCATGCCGACTTTTTTTTATTAGTAAAAGGGAGCGGATAGGTTATATTGAGCTTACATGGGAAAAGATGGAACATTCCTACCACGGTGAAATCTACCACGGTCTGCCAATTCGCTGCCTTGTATGGTGGGTGGGTCGCTACAACTGAAACTACATCAGCAACCCACCCAGCAATGCATATAACTCATACCATGGATTAACATGTAAAATACTTTTATATGTGTTTGTGTCACCATGAGGTTACGAGGGCTAAGCCGAAAGCAAACAAAGCTGTTTTATATAGAGTCTCAAATAACACACAGACAATCATTCAATATTATATTAACTTTAAAAACGATTATACTGATTTAAAATTAGTAAAAAAGTTGTACGTTAAAACTTTAAAATAATGGACGAAGAACTTGTATAACTGACATCCCTATATCAAATCTGATCCTCGCTATCTTCTACACATATGCTATATAATTCCATGCTAACTATTATCATAAATGCGAATTTGAGTATTTTTAACTGAAAACATCTTTAGGCGCTTTCGAGCATTTTTGGGTGAACAAAAATCATGGAACTTGCGTCATCGTCACCAGGCATTCAAAATTTAAAAATAACAATCTAATAACTCGACGATACGATTCACAAGTTACTTAGTTTTCACTTCTATCGGCAGACCTCAAAGACTGCCCCGCATGTTTTTTTTTACATTTTCCGCCTTAACTACTTGACCGATTATCATGAAATTTCACATACATGTCGTCAGGGGTACAGAAAAGGATATAGGGTACCTTTTATCCAGTAAAAATACAGTTCCCAAGGAAGAAAACTTATATAACCTACATTCAAAATATAGTCACATTATGTATAAAGGCGGATTTGATCTCGCGCACATCGTATATTAATTACATGGTGGATGGAGGTAAATTGTTTTAGGATATTTAATTATCATACAACAAAACCAGCATCAAATTACTCCATTGATATATACGTTCCTAATTGCTACCACAATAATGTTTGGAAACGTCGTGGTTTAATTTATTGAGGCGCGAGCACGACCACAGATGCTGGTGTCTCATTCATAAGTAAAAGGGTTATTTGTATTGTACGTTTTGCGGATCATCAGTTCCGTCTGTTGAGTTATATTTTAATAATAACAGTAACAGTTTTCTCGAAAATAATGTAGTGTATATATTATATTATCTATACTAATATTATAAAGAGAAACGATTTGATTTTTTTGTTTGTTTGTTAGGGTTTATCTCAAAAACTATATACAACCGATTTAAAAAGAACAACATAACCTAACTTACTTTTCTGCGAGTGAATCCGCGGGCAAAGGCTAGTATTATAATTTTAAAAAAATCTAAAAGTATAAGCGTAAAATACACCTACTTACATACATAAAAAGCTATAAACGTATTTATACATATGGGTTATCGATATATTCCCTTGAACAAAGCATTACAGAGTAAAACTATATTTACTTATGATCTACTTTCTGGCTTCTTTCTGGATGAAAGTGCTTGTTCACGTTGACTCGCGGGCGCGCACTCACGAAATATCAAACATATGGACATAATATCCAAGTGTTCACGTACGAAACGCACGTGCGGTGTAAGTAGCGGGCAAGCTAGCGACCGACGCGTGCGGCGCGCACGTAGCAATATCAAACGCGTGAGTTGTGTGTGTTCACGTCGAACTAGCGACAGAGCGCGCGATTCACTCGCGACGTCATGTAAGTTCAACCAGTTTGTACTTGTCGCTAGAAACGATAACACAAATTACTATATAAAGTATGAAATTCACCATACCGTTCTCTTTCTTTATTAATTTCGTGCACACCAACTCTAATTTTCATCATCTCCCACTTAAGGTATAAATTTTTTTAGACTAATTAGGTAGGTGATAATCAGTTACGAGACGCGTTTTGTTCATAATAAACGAAATCAGTTTTGTCTTATGAGTGGTATAAGTAAAAGTAAAGTGAGGCAAATTTAAGTCTCTGAAGTTGGACCTTATAGAGCTCAGTTGGCTGAATGACGACACGGTTGGCTAAGGTCGCAGGTTCAAGACCGTGGATGATATTTTTCTTCTGTTATAATATAAGTTTTACACCCTGTACTCTATAGATGTGTGCTATTCAAATCGTCCAATGATCCTATTCGTACAGCCGGATAGATTGAATAGTTAGCGCAACGACAGTTTTCTCTGCTAATACTAATAATAATAATTTTACTAACAATAAAGTTTATTCGCAGTAAATACGGTTTTTTGCATAGGTTTTGAAATATAATTACAGTTCAGACCAATTTATTTTCTATATATAATACGTAGGTATTTACCAAAAAAAAACGTTATGTTTATCCATTGTCTAATACCCATAGTACAAGCTCTGCTTAGTTTGGGCTAGATGGTGTTGGGTGTATGTGATAACAAAAAACAAATTTTCTATAGGTCAATAGCATACAAATTGTTACATTTTTATATTTAGTTGTTACATTACATTGTGTTACATTATCATCATTAATATTATTGTTGTACTACATTGTCATATAGGTTATTTATTTATACCGGTAATTAGGTACCTACTTATAAATGCTGCGTGGTCTATTTTGAAGTTTATAAATGTTAATATGACATAAGCCCATTTATAAGCAAACAGTCCGACCCATAACGCCTATTAGCTCCAAGAAAAACCGAATAAAAGAAAATTTACGCTCTTTCAACTAGCGAACACCCAAAAATACAAATAACATAGAAGCTTACTACAATAACGTATATATATAAATATATTAGTCTAATTAGCCTTAACTTAAAAGATATTTTAAACTTCTATCAGCGATAATTTTAAATACCTTTATCAATCTTGACACTAGATAGCTCTCACGGTTTTACATAGTTTATAACTCATTACTTTTGCTTCTTCTTCTTTTCATGTGGTTAGTGGCCAACTTGTTGTCATGAGATGTTCAAGCCACACATAAAAAAAAAAGAAGATTACTTTTGCTTGCATCACATAATTCTAAATACTTATATTTTCGTTAATTAAGTTAAGTTATTAATTATCTCTGTTACGAGTATCAAATCTAGTAAAGAGCCTCTTTTCAACGATTATTATACGATCAAATTCAACCACGTAAAACAACTCAATTTAATATTTTAACAAAGAATAGTCAACATTTACTTGCCAAGCTACAAAATATGTGTGTAAAATACCTAAAATACGTGTGTAAATCGCAACAACCACAAAGGCTGCCAACCATTCTTACATTGCTAAAACTAAACGAATACTCGTAATAACCGTGCCTAAGCTATATCCACCTTTTTTGTTAGAACTTAAACTGTGTCTAAAGTTATAAGTTTAAACACACTCAAAATAAGTTAGATGTTAGTTTAACTTAAGCATGAACTAGTAACAGTTAACCGCGGTAACGTCGTTGGTAAACTGAAAACGTTTCATAACTTTGCGAGCACAAAACCTATTAGCGTTGCTTTTATCCATTATCTGCATTCACCACTACATGGATAGATCAGTAGAGGAGTTAGATAAGTATTGTGGAACGACTTTTTATTTTTGGCCTTCGTTATTTTAACAATAAAATGTCAGCCTCATCGTTCCCTATACTAATCTAACTATCAGAAATAGAAATCATTTGTACAAAAACATGTTATAAATAGCTACAGCTGGTCAAAACCAGCTACCTACATCAAAATGTAGGTTCAGCTAAAACATTTGATAATGCTCCAATATCTTTTATATTTATTTAGAGTAAATTTTTTTGTGTTCTATAATGTGCTTACCCTGGATTCTTATATAAGGGAATATACCAACAAATTATAACGGGACATAATAGTATCTTTCTGTGATCCTTTGTTATGTATTTTTTCTGTTTTACAATTAATTGTGCTTACCCTGGATTCTCACGGAAATATACCTTCAAATTACAACATGTCATAATAGTAGTAACAATGATGCCGTAAAGCTTTGTAATTTATCTTATTCAGCTGGACATATTTTCTCTCACTCATCAACAATTCAAACGAAAACGGTTGAATTATTGAAATCACTTTAGGTTAAGTACCTACAACGTTTCATTTTAGATTTTGTTAGTTAAAAATTGGCAAATCTATTCAATTATGTTCACCATCACATCTGCCATTGTTAATCTGTGGACAATGTTGTTGATTATATGTTTGATAATTTAATGTAAAACATTATCTTGTTATACTTTAACATTTAATTGTCTTTAGTCCCTAATAAATAAAATAAAATAAAATAAAAATAAGAATTAGAATAAAAAAAGAAAAAATAAATATAAAAATAAATATAAAAATAAAAATATAAATGAAAATAGAAATAAAATAAAAAATAAATATAATTTATTGTAAAAAGAGACATATCCAAATCCTAACTTGTATTATAAATCCGAATGTGAGTTTGTTTCTTAGTTACGCTTTGGCGCCTTAACTACTCGACCGATCACCATGAATTTTCGCATATACGTTGTCAGAGCTGCGGGTAAAAGCTAGTCATTATATAAAAATTCAGCTACCGTATATTTATGTTGGCAGTACTCGATGAAATTAATGATTTTGTTTTTTTTACAATTTTGCATTTCTATATATTGTTATGAATACTTTTTTATACATTTTATCCCGAAATTCCCACGGGTACTACTCCCCTAATAATTAAGATCAGACTGAGCCACAACGAAGTTTGACCAGTTTTAGCGAGTATATAAATCATATTCAAGGTAAATACACTTTATTACTATTTAATGTAAAATGTTCCTTGTAAACGCGGTGCAATAGACTTTAACAAGCGTTTCGTCTAGACGTATGCATATACGAGCATGACACATGTATTTCTGAGTTTCAAAGTGAATTGTATGATATAAGATAAGTCGATATATCAATAGATATCAACAGCAAGGGAACGTTTACTATATTTAAAACAGAGCTATTCGTAAGAAGACAGCCTACTCTTATGAATCGGACACCGTTCCATATCACCGTTAGTCAATATAAATTGCGGAACTCATTACTAAACCTCGCTTGGAAATCTTACTAATTAGTAATTGCACTGGTGAGTAGTACTTAGCAATCATCTCGTAATTAAAGCATAGTATCGAGAACTTACTTCACGGAAAAGGAAGGACAAAAATTCGATGTCTCTGTTCCGTGATACATAGAATTCAAAAATGATGAGACACAATATCAATACTATGAACACCTTATACTCTAGTGTCTTAGCATTGTTAAATTTACACACCATTTTATTCCAAAAGCAGCAAAAAAATTCGATTTTTAAACTTCCAAGCATCATAAAATTCACCAAATTTACCAAAAACTGAATTTGTAGGGAACCAATCAGGTAAATACATGATTAATTCAGTACCTATAGAAATATTTTAACGCCGTTTTGTGATTAAGACATTTATTTTTCAAAATAAAGATGTTATTCAGGAGTTAAAACCGATAAATCTAATTGAAATCGATCCAGTACCTAAAGATTAAGTAAACAAGAGTGACCAAGGCCGGTTAAAAAGGAATCCAATATTCTTTGAAAAGCAATGGCAATTCTAACATCAGAAACATTACCTAGTCTTGTTCACAATCTAACGGGCTAATAAACTAACTGAGTTACATGCACCACGTCAGTTTGGTAAAGTCCAGAAAATTGGCAAAGTTGTTTTAATTTAGTTACGTTTCTTTATTTGTCTGGACCCTTGTTCGATACACTGGATGTTGGATATTTCAAAATGGCTTTGTTGTTCAAATAGTCTAGTCACATACAAGCCACGTCTTCAACAACAACAGAACTAAGTCTTAACGATGTAATATAGATAAAATAAGTTGCACAGAAGTTTTTCCAAGTACTCTATAATTGTCTATGCAAGCTTTTATGCATTTAAAGTAACTCTTTAATGGTTTTTGCAGTCCGAATGGACAACTTCATTTGATAACGGGCATTAGGCTCGTATCGTATATCGGGCGTAATGCTCGAAAATGGAAAATATTGAAAGATTGGTACATTTTTTGTAATAATTATGAAGTGTCTGTTCTACATGTCAATACTAAAGAAATACATACATATATTATAATTATGGTTTTAGCAACAGTAATATTCTATAGTCTTGCCATAAATATTGAAACAAGACTTTTTTTAATTGCATAAAACATTTTTATTGAAACGTGTGTTAGTTTATACATTAGTATAATAACATTAAAAATATATGAAGCTCATTCAAAATTGATCTCCATTGGCTTTAATACAGTCCTTTAAACGTCGATGTCAGTTATCAATAGAAACACGCACTCTTTCCAAGGCAAAATTCTTTACTGCCAATCTTATGGATTTTTTTAGGGACTCTAAATTATCATGGCGTTTAGAGCATGCCATATTCTCTAAAACTGACCATAAATCATTATCCAGCGAATTAAGATTGGGACTAGATGACAGCCAATCTTCAGGTCTGATAAAGTCCGAAATGTTCGTTTCCAACCACGCTTGGGTGGATAAAGCGTTATGATCCGGTGCTGAGTCTTGCTGAAAGGACCATTCTTGGTTATGGAATATGGTGTTGTTAAAAGGCTTAACCACCTTCTCAAGAATCGTATCTTGATAAACGAACTGAACTTGTGCCGATATTTTGCCACCTTTTTCACAAAAATATGTGCTCAGTCACAGTCACAGTCAGTCCTTGATAGCTAACACCACACCAAACCATCACTGAAGTCGGATAATGTTCAAGTTGTGCTGACTAATTGGGAAGCTTGTTAAAATATTGCTCAATAGTAAAAATTATCAGTTAAATAATAACCAGTGCGTTTCTTATAGGCTGCAAGTCCAAAGTCATCTTTTAAAATACGCGACATGGTTCTAGGTGCTATATTTATTTCCCGAGATAAAATCTTTTGCTTTCGGACAGGATTTCTTCGAACACAATCTTCTTACAAACAAAGGAGGTTTCATTGTACCTATCAATAGCCCGGTACTTAAACATCCAACTAATACCAAGCGGATAGAGAGTTTCAAAAATTGCATTTGGCTCGATAGCTACTTTGTGTAATGCTAGTGATAGCATTACACAAAGTTGCATTATACAGAGAACCAAATTGCTGTGAAGCAATTTGGTTCTATTCATTACCCCACTCCATTATAATATCACAAAAATATTTAACACAAATTGGCGCGAAACTGAGAAAACACAGTGAATATTCATATAAGAATGACAGATTCCAAATTCAAATGTTACATTATGTTTTTTTAATTGTAAAAGTATTTATGGCCAGACTAAGTATTACGCTGAAAGGCAAAATCTATATGTCCGTCAATAGTTATTGTCAGCAAAATTTTCGAACTCGGGTAATGTAACAGTAATTAGTTGATACTTAGCATACAGCTAGATATCTGCGAGATCACTATATATTGGCGTCAGCCATATCTAAATCTGCAGCATTTATAGTTTGTTATAGGCTATTTAAAAATACCAATGGAATTATGCTACAGCACAGTTGACCATTTATTTTTTAATTAAAATGTATTTATTTTACATTTACACGATTACAGCATGGCTGGCATTTTATTTATCACATAATAAGCAATTTTCAAGCGTGACAATTTATGTTTCGACCAAACTTCGTTGCCCGCACTTGTTTGATAATAGTGCTCGTTAGATTCCTATAAGCTCGTCTTCTTTTACTTAAAATAATAACATATCTGATGAAATGTAGGTTTAACTTTTCTTGTTGATTATTGATTCAGCAAATACGTACATATTAAATTAAAAACGAAGCTAAACAAACAATCGTTACCTCAAATGTAGGAGTTCAAAACAAAACAGTGGTTGTGTAGAGTCTGCGCAAACTGCCCATACAAATATATTGTTGGCAGTAAAAATCCTCAGTGGTCCGTTTTCGAGGATTAAAAGATCCAAACAGAGCTGTTTTATTAGTTAGAAGCCAAGTTCTCGACAAGCCGGCTGTTAAAACACAGATCCTCGAGTACTAAAAGCCATTATTCCAGCAACAACTTGGCCGAGGCTTATTATACAATGGATTTGAATTTCCTCGGATTGCTCCAGTGTAGGAATGATAGACCGCACTTGAATTTGACGGTGTTATAAGATTATAATATTATGAAGAATTCACCATCACATGGTGTTGGTTAAGATTAAGATTTCATAAGACGAAAGCCTAAGGGTTTATACTTTAAGGTTTGCCAAAATATTAAGCCAATTATTATTAAATACAAAAGCAGAGGCGCTTCAATATATTATAATTACGAATGATGTTTATAAATTGTTAAATCTATGAATATTATAATAATTTAAATTCAAACCCGTCCTCGTTTTACCAGCTACGATATTTAAGCCCCAGCGACGGAGATTAACATTTTCCCAGTATATAAGCATTTAAGGCGATGCTTATATTTTAACTAATATTATAAATGCGAATGTGAGTTTGTTTGTTACGCTTTTACGCCTTAACTACTCGACCGACCATCATGAAATTTCGCATACACATAGCACGTTACATGCAAAAACAAGACTGTTATAACCTAACCTAACATTATGTGGGATACACATTTGTGCAAATGAAGTCGTGTAAATACTAGCGTCGGTAATGCTCTTAAATACAATACAATATAATGTCGTTTTACTCAATTTATTTATTATCGGCAATACTTGTTACATAGGAGTAATAGCAGTAACTTCTAAAAATAAAACTAACTAATCTCAGTTAAAAAAAAATCTTTGACATTGGTTAAAATCTAAGATATAACTCAAATCGACATAACTATAAACATACAAAAGAAGACCAATTCTACTTATAAAATATGGTCAAAATAGAGTTCGGATCTAATCACGGTATCTACCACCAATAATACTTTAAAACTTTATCTGCCACGTCTAAAAATACCAGACATAACAAAATTATTTTTATATCTGGCCACCTGTGTTTCGCTGCGACTCAATAAGTTAATAATATATGTAAGGTGTTGAACTGCATTCTTGTCCTATTTACTAGGGTGATTTTACTGCACACGAATGATTGCCCCAATTGACACCAATGATTAAATTATGTTCGGGTACTTTGAAATAACGACACTGGAACATTGAGACAACTACCATCTTAGTCTCCCCGTGACTATGGCTCCTGCAAACCAACCGAAACGTCGGGGAAAGTGTAAACTTAAATATAAATAGTTTTAATAGCTTTAATAAATTAATTAGCTTAAAAATTAGTAAAATTTAATAGCATCTAGTAGTAGTGTGACATCTTCAAAATTTTGTAATAAAGTGTAAAATAAATAATGCGGTAAAATCCGTATATAGTAGTTTAACTTCAATTAATAACATTCGCGTAAACAGAAGACAATATAACAAATTTTTTTTTTATATCTGGCCACCTGTGTGCCGCTGCGACGCAATAAGTTAATAAATAAGGTGTTGAACTGCATTCTTGTCCTATTTACTAGGGTGATTTTACTGCACACGAATCATTAGAAAAATAAACCCTAAACACATTATTGCATGACTGTTATAAAAATGTAGCGCGGTGCCGTTCGATACACACAGTACAAGCAGCATAAATCTTTTTAACAAGGTCACACCGATGACATGACGAGCGAAAAAGTCTTCTTAAAACAGTTATACCACTCAATAAATGTGTAAACTTTGAGTAGTAAGCCCCATCAATTTGCAAGTAACAACAGAGAAACTTGCCGCTTTAAAATAAACGTGCAGTGAAAAAGAATTTATCGTACCTACTCGTGCCTACTTATATAGATCGTGGAATTTATCCGGTGCTTGCTCGGTTCCCTTTCCTGTCTTTACACATTCCGAGAAAAGAAACTTTTCCTTTTAGAGATGTTTAAAACTGCTTACATTATGCTCGCAGATGCTTTTCTCAATTAGTTAAGCAAACTGGTGGTTAATTTAAACTGTTAGATAATCATATATATTGTTAATCTTGTTAAAACTTTGTCCTGTTAAGCTGTGAAATATGCATTGGATTATCTCGAATGCTTTGATTGCTTGGCATAGAACATAATACTTCAAATATCTGTATTTTAATTATCTTCTGTGCTTATTTGTATAAATATTTTAATGAATGACATCATCTATTGAAAAAAAAGTTCTATCATCAATCTGGCTGTCTGTCTTTGAAAATATTTTTAAGTAGAAGGACTAAAGACATTCCGCATGGTGGTAAATCAACGGTCTCATGACTCTGTAGAAAATCAATCATTATTATCGAATTGATATTTAATTTCAAGTTAGTATTTCATACACTTTATTTATCGTATTATCAAACTTACAACTTACTTGGGTGACGAGAAATTAGTTTTCCATTCTTAATCTTGCTATTATAATCGTACCTTTTACATATTTGTGGTTCTTGTAACTATATTTACGTGGATGGTTGTTCGCTGTTATGTGTATAATTATGTTGGTATCCGTAACCTTAAAGACCCCAGATTTTCTACATTTTGTTGGTAGTCAAAGGCGTAGAAATTTTCCGTTGCCTAACTTCGCAAGCCAAACAAATACAACACGGATATTGGTGTACCTACTGGCGGTGCAGTCTGCGCACGCCGCTGTTTGTTACCGCCACGAATATTATATTACTTTCGCCTCTACTAGACGCATAGTGCATCGTAAACTTAGTCTTTTCGCTGCGTCTGTCTCTGTAGTTACGTTGGACAGTTTAACATTACTAGCGGTCGCCGAGCTCTAAATTCAACCAAAATTTGCCTGTAAGATATTGCTGATATATGTCATTATATATTGATGTATTGAACCATAGAAACACGCTTCGACCATAGCTTTCACTGCGTGTGTCAAATGTATGGTTATGTGCGTGTAGTATTTTTCCATTTAATTAATGTATTTGTAATGCATATTTTTTTTATAAACATTAGGATTCGCCCCTCCTTCTCCATATTAACTTTAACTGTGCCAAATTTCATACTCCTCCGTCCACGCAATTTTCGTAAAGGTTTTTGCTTCACGTATTAATATATAGTTGTTCTACAGTGTAATAGTGCTATTTATTGATAAATCATGTAGTCTCTCAAGGCTATTTACAGTTTACTGGAAAACACATATTTTAAAAGTATAGTAATCGATTATTTATATCATATTAATTCTAACTAATATTATAAATGTGAATGTGAGTTTGTTTGTTACGCTTTCACGCCCTAACTACTCAACCGACCATCATGACATTTAGCATACACGTTGTCAGGGAAACAGAAATGGACATAGGGTACCTTTTATCCAGAAAAAAATCTGTTACTAACATAACGTTACCTTACCTATATTTACGCGACCGAAGCCGCATGCTACGCCAATATATTAAAAAAAATTGTAAATCAATTCAAACCTATATCGGTACAAAGTAGTCCGGACCTTTAAAAAGTAAAAAGAGTCGCCATGACTATCTTGCAGATTTCTTCTCATAGGCTCTACCCTTTGCCTGAACCTAGCAACTAACCTAAATGTAGCTTCAGTAACTTAGTAAAATCACTAACCTATATATTTTGTCGTTCATAAGTGTTACTTTGTGACCTAAATGAATAAATGATTTTTGACTTTGACTTTGACCGCTTACTTTCTTACATCACATAACTTGCCTTTTTATTTTATTGGATCCTATGGATGTAACCTCTACCCACTCTCGTCTGACATTATATGTATATCAATACGTATACTCTCTATTCGACACCACAATACATTTTCAAACTTTTTGATTTATGACCATACTACTAGTAGTAAACAACGAGATTTTCACGATGTTTGTTAAGATCGTTATGAATAAACATTTATGGATTATTCAGGCATACTAAGCTTATTGGAATATTAACGAGAATGGATCGCCGCCACATTATAGCGGGTACGTGAATAACTAGCGTCAGTCTGATAGTTTGCTGGCTTAAGCCCCATTGTATAGGTACAAATTAATAATATAAATTAAGTTGAATAATCTTAAACCTGGCTGTGGAAATGAATGTAAACTCTAAGTAGTTGAGTTTATATACTGAAATCTTTTCTACAAGTTTTTGACCGGTGGTGAAAGTATTGAATGGGCAAAGTGTATTCCGCTGTGTGACGTCGCCGCTTATTCCTTAAAACCATACATTGCTTTGAATTTTAAATACTATGATAATTACCTACAAATTAATCGAAAATATCGTAAATAGCTTAGGTTTATGTCGCTGTGAGCTGTTCTCGTACAAGTCAAAATAAATATTAATTTTAAAAATCCTCATATTCTATAATCAGAATTTATAATGTTTATTTTCATAAGTCTTACTTCGATGTGGCGCAGTTAGGTACATGTAGCGAGATTCATTTCAAATAAGTTACTTAAAATATTTAAACTTACAGTATAAAATATTATTAACGTTTATTTAAAAGGTATTCTACTCAAGTGTTGAGCTTGAAATTTAGAAATTGTGAAAATTGGCGACGTTCTCGCGATGAAATTCCAAAGAGTACTTCGCGGGCTCGAAAGACGAGAGCAAGTTAAGTTGCGAACTCAATTAACTTTATGTATCGTTGTAGGCAGTTGTAGGCGTCGTGAAGAGAATACTAAGCGGGCTGTCTCTGAATGTGTCGCGTGGCTTAACCCCACGCCTCATTCAACAACGGACAAACTTTCAAGTGTTTTTGTTATTATTAGTATTTCGTTTGGTCCTTAATTCTAAAAATACATTTATCTAAGAAATAAATTTTCTAAACCTGTGTTATTAATAGTCTTAATTTATTCAACAATGTACATATATAAACTATTAGTAGTATTTACAAAACAAGTCTGCTGTGTGAACAGATGCAACAGCGGACCAATCACTACCTGAGATTTGATAAACTACAGACACTCGCTAAATATCACCGATTCCTACCAAGGATGCTTCGCGAAGCTATTGAAATCAAAAAAACATCCTAATTTCAATAGAGAAGATTTTTAGAATGTACAATCAACTCGGGATCCAGTAATTCAAATAGCCATAAAAACCTTAGAAGAACAAAAGCAAAACACAGCTAGACTTCGAGATCATTCTGCGTAAATAGAAACACCAATGATTAAATTATGTTCGGGAACTTTAAAATAACTAAAGCTCAAAGCATTGAGGCAACTACCATCTTAGTCTCCCCGCGATCTGTCTCCCCGTGAACATGGCTGCTGAAAAGCAACTGAAACGTCGGGAAAGTGTAAACGTAAATATAAATAGCTTTAGTAAAGTAACTAGCTTAAAAATTTGTAAAGTTTAATAGTAGTCGTAGTGTAACAATTTCTAAATTATGTTGTAAACATGCGATAAAATCCGTATAACAATAAATTAATTTTAATAACGTTCGCGTATATATTTTGTGTCACACCACAAACTAAATGTCAAGAATGACGATAAATGCATTTTCATATGATTTATGTTGTAGCATGACAAATGGCGTATACTGCTCCAAATATTAAATAGATACGTACATTTGATTAATGATATATTTTTACACAAGCCATATCATATTATTTGATACTAGAATTCTCTCGCGTTGACGGTAGTCTGGTAAGACTGCGTACCACATACTCGACCTTGCTGAGCGGAAATAAACGAAAATGTTACCAACAAATAATTTGTGGTTAAACCGCAAACCACCAAACTGTGAAACCGCATCAAAATTGGATCAGCTAATCCGTGATGTAGAAAAACAAGCAAACTTAAATTTTAATAGGCCACTGATGTTATTTTTTTAAATAATTATATTTCGTCAGTAACAAATAGATTTAAAAAAGCCATGCACAGACACAACCTTGTTATAGTTTTACGATTGTATGATGGTGGATATGATGTGGCGTATAAATCTCTAGGCAGCTCAAAATAGGGTAAATGTAAATTTTTATTATTGTTTATTTAGTGCAACCTTGACGTTCATAAGTGTTACTTTGTGACCGTAACCAATAGAGATATTCTGATTTTAATCTATATGGTTCATACTTGGAAAGCCAAAAAAATTTCTAATCTAAATATATTTATATTTCCCTTCCTCCTTATAATTCTATCTCAGTCTTAGTATAATTCTATAATTAGTTTAGAATATATGATTTTCGAGTCCACTGGTCGTATTCTAAGCGTTTAATATACATGTAACAAGTTGACGTAAGAAATTAAAATGTCCAATGCAATAGAAAGAGTAACGATTATATAAGTAAAAGAGCAATGGCAGCTAAAGTGCTTCGCCATGTGAAGCCACTGCAGTTTGTCCGATGTCTTGACTGTCAACTAGGGAACGGATTCCAATTTAACAGTATTGCCTCGGGGTTTGCTGCGATCGCACACGCTCGATACACCGACGATACCTCTTCGTAATTGACTATCGACTACCCACACTCTTGGCGGTTCTTTTATATAATTTATAACTGTTCTTAAGATCATGTGATTATAAATTAATCCTATTCCTAACCATCCTAACTAATATTATAAATGCGAAAGTGAGTTTGTTTGTTATGCTTTCACGCCTTAACTACTCGACTGATCCTCAAGAAATTTAGATTACACGTTGTCAGGGGTTCAGAAATAGACTTAGTGTAACTTTAATCCAAAAAAAAATACTGTGTCTGAGTGATGGAAATTCATTGACAATATCAACATTAATGCAAAGGAGCCCGTGGGCAAAATATAGTGTAACTATAATAATAACAACAGACAACAAACGTCAAAGGAAATCGTCGTAGTTCCTTACTACTATTAATGCCACTTAGTTCTGCCAACATCATAAAAATAATACTTTATCGTCAGCTTATAAGTACACGGTTGGTACTAAAGCTTCACTTTAGGATGCAATTTAACAGAAGCGGGCGTACGGAGCGGAGATTAAATGTGCTCTAATAGACTGTTTTGATAGTATGAAATCTACTAGATGTGGCAATGTCTATTAGCTTCACAACACAAAAGTGGAATAAAGAGATCGACGTCCAAAGCAAATATTCTCATCTCCGATCTCCGAACATACCTCCTCTTGCTCTCTGTTTTTGTTTGCATTTTTAACAATATACGCTTCATAGGAAACATGCCATTATACTGCTTCTTCTTCTTTTCTTTTCGTGTGGTTAGTGGCCAACCTGTTGTCAAAAGTTGTTCAAGCCGCGCGTAGGCCTCTGACATGGCTTACTGACTTACTGACTTTGACGACTGTTGTCATTTTGAAAACAACCGGGACCGACTTTTTACGTGCCCTCCGAAGCACGGAGACGCTCAGATGAAATACCACTAAGCGATCACCCATCTATAGACTGACCGCACCCAACATTGCTTAACCTCGCTAATCGTTTACCGATCAGTGAGTGCAACTGACTATGAGCTATTATTCCGCTATAATACACCTAAGCAATCGTTTACTAAGCTTCTAATATCATTGGTGCTTTGAAAATGTGAAGTATTTCGCTGCTATTCATCACTTTGATTCGTTAGTGATACAATCAGCAGGAAATATGAAAAGCCCTCGAGAGCGAACTACTTTTCAAATATTATTTTACTATTGCGTTATAATCAGTAGCTATCTTCTGCAGGACGAGGGCCTCGCAGGCACGCTAAGAAGCCCGATCATTGGCTATATTTTGCATATACTGCTAGCCACTTTTCGTATATGGTCACGCCATCCAGACAGTGGTTATCATACGCCTTATTTGTCAAGCCACGGGTTTCAAGAATTTCTATACTCCAACTCTCAAGATCCCATCAGTTTGCTAGTCCTATGTAAATTCAGAGTTAATTTAAACGTGGCCTTCTTCTTAGCTCAATAAATTTAAATTGTTCGATTGTATCGTGTCCTGATCGCGTTACCAGACTAGTTGAAGTTGTACTGCCTACAAATAACCTCGACGATACTGACGAAACTGACGAAATGAAGTTGTACCCAGGTTAGCTGTGTTCCTCTACGAACTTTACTTTCAAAGTTGGTTTAACAGATAATAAGATTTGTTTAAGGTAAACATACTCGATAAAAACTTTAGGAGACACTCTGTTAACGGCTGCTGGAACTAAATTTTTATAGAACATCACCTTGGATTTGTTCAAAGATCATTCGGATACCTAATTATAGAAAAGAATCAGCTAAATCATGCATTTTTTGGAAGTTCTGTTTACTTGTGGCCGGTGATGTTATCTGCAAATATGTACATCACATAATTAAAATTAGTATAAACGCAAAAAAAAATTAACTATTTCATTTTTAGAACACAAGTTATTTATGCTGAGTAACGGTGCCAACTAGACTATATTGAAAATTAATGAGATAACCAACAGCTCGAAGCCGCTTTATAAATCATCTCTCATAACTTGTAAAGTAGCAGCTTTATAATTCATATTACCAATAATTCCCAATTCAACAACTCTGAAGAATTCATTTCCTGTCGAAAAGTAAGAAGAATTTTTCAGAATAAGATAATGAATATCTGAATTATTCATGCACTAACACCACCGAAGGAACGAGATACGTTTGCCTTGAATTTTGGCACAAGTAATGCGCCTATTTAGATTAATTATCTAGCAAGATCACGTCACCTCTAGCTCATTAACACCCTATTGTTGAATATAGCCACTCTCCTCCCTCACTCAGAGCCTAGTAATTTCCGTATAAGCGAACGGCCGGATCTCTGTAACGTCTTCGTTTAGTTACCGGGAGCCCCAAATCTTTTACGTCTCTATTTTACCACCCGCTACGTCATATTTTATCAATATATCCTCCGAAGTGATTCTCCTAAGCTCCTCGGTTGTCATATTAAAGTTCAGCAAACATTACTTTGCAGTTGTCGGCAAGTGGGTTATCGTAACTAACTTTAATAAAATAGGTAGGATCGCAATAGTTGTCATGTTCGCCGGTGGCAAAATAAACTTTGTGGAACAGTTGCAGTGTAAAATTTATAGCTCCGACCCTTCCTTATGGCCTTAAGGAACAAGCTTCTCGTTTCTGTGATTTCACGTTAAGAAACTGTATTTTCAGTGACTTAGTCTTAAGAAGCAACTCTTAACATTCATACTATTTTGCAATCAGTTTCAATTCGCTTTTTTTCAATTCGCCCACTCTGTGGAGGAAAATTGGCAAAATTAAATAAATGTCAAAATCTCAACCAAGAGATTAAAATTTAAATTAAGTTTGTATAAAGTAGAATTAGAGTCAAGTCAAATAAGACTCGTTATTGTAATTCCAGTATGTATAGTCTAATAAAATATTGTATTCAGATCACATCTTAATGTGCCATTGTTAAAATTCACCATATCGATATTTATTAAAAACAAGAAAAATATTCTTACTTCCATAGTACACACGGCTACACATCAAGTTAGACACCCTCTATATGCATAACTACGCTACATACAAAATAGAGAATTGTCGGAAAGGGACAGTGCATAGTGGAGTCGATGTAATGGTAAGGATAGAGCGTAACAAAAATATAACGCACTCTCTCGCACGATCCGCAGTGTTCAACTTCTAATAGTTCAAACTCCAAACGGTCTAGATTGATGTGTTGCTGTGTGTACAATAGTCCTCAAGACTGTATTATATTTTCTAACTAAAGATTATAGGACAATAGTATTGCAACAGTAATAGTCATTTTTAAAGATTTTCACAATATCATTGCAGGATAATGATCTACATATTTACAGATTCTAAAAAATGCTACGTAGTTATTTTATAAACATTATAAATAAAGCCTTACTTTCAGTAGATATCTTTTTAAGATCCTTTTCTATTAAAAAACGACTCCCAATAGGTGGTTATCCCTGTTGAAATTAAACTGCTATATACAGATTTTATCGCATTGTTTATTTGACACTTTATTACAAAATTTTGAAATTTTTTACACTACTGCTACTATTAAACTTTACTAATTTTTAAGCTAATTAAATTCATGATACTTTGAGCTCATTCTGCGTAAATAGAAACACCAATGATTAAATTATGTTCGGGTACTTTGAAATAGCTACACTGGAACATTGAGACAACTGCCATCTTAGTCTCCCCGTGACCATGGCTGCTGAAAAGCAACCGAAACGTCGGGAAAAGTGTAAAAATGTAAAAATAAATTAAATCTAAATAGTTTTAATAATAATTTAATTAGCTTAAAAATTAGTAAAGTTTAATAGTAGTAGTAGTGTAACAATATTCAAAATTTTGTAATAAAGTGTCAAATAAACAACGCGATAAAATCCGTATATAGCAGTTTAATTTCAATGAATAATATTCGCGTAAATAGAAGACAATATTATGGTTATCCCTATGTCGAGGGACCTTCGCAAATATTAATACAACTGTCTCAAGAATACCCAGCCTCAGTACGATTATTTGTGGATCACAATTATTATTGCCGACCACCTCGGCGCACTGACAGTGATGCAGTGACCACCAAAACCACTGCATCATCTATGCACTCAAATTGTGTATTTACTTGTGTACTTTTATTAGTGACTTTACATTTCGTGCCAGATTAAATATAAGAGAACATTTAAAACTGTACAAGGAACGTATGTATTTAAGTACAGTTAACGGGTTGAAACCGAGATTTCCTTCGGGAAATTTATAAAGGCATCCGCGCTCGCTCCGTTTCGACACCAGGGCTATTATTATAGTTCTTTAAAAAATCTGATCAATATTTGCTTTTCCTACAATGACGATAATGGACAATAAAGGTTCGGCTTATAAGCAACGATATATATCATAGCTTGCTTAAGAGCAAAATATTTTGCTGTTATTAAACCTTTTTGGATTATTCAGATTTGTTGGCGAGAATTATAAAGGGCTATTCAATTAAGATGTCGCAATCTTATACCATCATAAATGGTTATTGTAACGATGTTAAAATGTAAGTACGTTTTGCTTAACCCTTTAGGGATTTCGTTAATAAATATAACAGCCAAGTTGTAACATTATCTGAATTCCTTTCCATTAACGACGCCGAAGTAAATCCAATTTCAATCATTTTAAAAGCTTATAATTCTTTGTGGAAATAATTTACATTTAGAGCGGAGATGAATGAGCCGGGACAAGTAAACATTACAGATCGCTCGCGACGCCGACCGCCATTATTTAGATTTCCCACGAGTCTTAGCATTTCCGTAAAATTTAACATAAGAACACCTGGATAACGTAACATTATTCAAGGTAAAATATCACGATATATACATATTTTTGTACAATGTATTGCTGAATATATACGGTGAGTATTAGCTATGTGGCTTTTGGTAGACAGTTATTTAATATTACCGATTCTATTGTAACCCACACGTTTTATTTGAAAGTATTTATATTTATGCCTAGGTGTCTCGCTGTAAGGCATATATGTATGTATTTGTTGTGCGTCAGCTTAAGCCTGTTTCTCGTGTAGCTGCTAAGCGGATCTCTCAATCGCCGCTTCTACCTGCCGCTGTGTAGTTTCTGGGATTTAGTTTGTAGGTACTCATTTTACCAGAGAGCTCTCTCAGCAAACGTTAAGCTAAGTTCAAATAAGATTTATGTTTTTTTGAGTGAACCAGTCATTCATGTTTATAGGGATAATATTGTAATCTTGATCCGGATTGTAAAACAAACCGCTAGTTCACAAAGACCTTTGCCTCGCTGGCAAACCTTGAGCCTGAACTTATGCTAACCAGCCAAATTCTATACACAAGAAGGTTTGTGTACAATAGGTACATAATCAGACCATTGAATATTTACACAAGGTCACGCTTTTGGCATAAGCAAAAGTCTCCTTCAATTAAATCATTAACCAACCAGTCACGTCTCTAAGCGTCTTTGATGTCTCAAATACTAGATTACTTGCCTGACACTTTCTACATTCACTACATATCAATATTTCTTTAGACATTTATGTAGAAAACTACACGTATCGTATCTTGATTTTGGAGCTATAAGGCATTATTTATACTACTAATGTACGTATATTAAGACTGACTTCTTCAGCCCAGCTCGGTGGCGGAATTCCCGGGGTCTTTATCCATAGGCATTCTCCGTACCACTATGAAGTCTAGAACTGTGATCCGTAATAAGCTTGCATGGTATAACTAGGAACCTTAAACTGTAACTGACTAAATGTGTACTTAACATACCTCCGACTTCCCTTATAAATTAATTTTCAAAAATATAGACGTAAGCTTATGTATCTTAATCAAACATGAATCATAATTTTAGCCTTAAGTAATAAAAGGACAATAAATTTACTAAACTGTCAAATTAGTCAAATTCCTTGTCGCTATCGCAAATTGAATCATCATTGTTATTGTTCCTCCTCTGTCTTTTTGCCAACAACAAGAAATTAAAATAATGCCATGATAACTTAGTGATATTAAAAAGCTACGAATGCACAACGATCGATCGTCGAATGGCATTAATCCTATTTATTATTATACCTAAATATTTTGTTCGCTTAAATATTACAATCATTAATACAAAACTGTCCTCATTTCATTAACTTACAGTTGGTATTTTTAGATCGAGTATCTTTACCTTGACGTAACACAGTCATTTGACTAGCACGGAAGGTAAAGAATTTTTATCGGGTAACGTCCAATAAAAAAAAATAATGCGAATATGACTTATTTTGTTACGCTTCCACGCCTTAACTACTCGCCCGATCGTTATGAAATTCCATAAACACGTTGTATGGGAAACAAAGGACAAAGGACATAGATTACTTTAATTCTGAAAAAAGTTACTAAGCGAGCACAGCTATTTTGCTCGTGAGATTACAGAAATGCTATCCCATATGGATATAAACTCCGCATCAATTCGATCATTCGTAATAGTAACTTGTGTTCTTGACATTAACTGTGCGGTTTGTGCACTGACTAACTGCGAACGTTCTAACCACCAGCTGCCATTATAGTAGCTAGTAGACATCCCTAGTCTCTATCTAGCCACACTAAAACAGGCATAAGGAAATATATGTATTAGATTTCGTTGGCTTCGTTTTTATGCAATTCTAATGGTAATGACTTTTCTTTGATGATATTTTTATTTAATCAAAATTATGTATTGATTTTGCATGCTGCTATGACAGCAGAATATATTGACACTTAAATAAATGTTGTAAGAACTTTTACCTACTCATACGCCGCAAAAATAAAGATTTGATTTGATTTGAATTGATTTGATTTGATTCGCTGGCGTAAGTGTAGGTTAGGTTAGATTAGTAACAGTACTTTTTTCTGGCTGAAAGGTAGTCTGTGTCCTTTTCTGTTTCCCTGGCAAAGTGCATGCAAATTTCATGATGATCGGTCGAGTAGTTCAAGCGTGAAAGCGTAATAAACAAACTCACATTTGCATTTTATCATATTAGTTAGGATTTTTGTCATTATGCAATTCATACACTTAACGTTGTATTTAATTATAGTTTGCAGGCAAAAGGCATGTAATAAGCCCAATTTGAATTATTTGGAACATACCGCAAGTATAAATAATAAATATTTTGCGTTAGTATAAAATTATTTGTTACTAGCGTTTGTCGACGACTCCACCCACGTGAACATAAAATTCGCCCTCGATATTATTGGCATGGATCATATTATACGCCATACTTTTAGTTCGTCTGAATCGAATTCGATGGCACTAAGCTTAAATTTTAGTAAACTGCAAACTACAAAATTGTTGAAACAGTCTTAAAATCTGTTTAGTGGTTTTTCCATGATACCCTAAAATAATCAGAGGTACGGACAAAAAATTATATGGCTTTGACGCCACCGAATAGTCAATTACAATTTATTTTCAAAAATTCAATATGCTTTCTTTAACTAGCCGACCTGCGCAACTTCGTTTGCGTCACATAAGACAATATTCCTCGTTATTGCAAATTTTAATTGATGCTCCGCTCCTATTAGTCGTTGCGTGACGTTATATAGCCTATAGCCTTTCTCGATAAATGGGCTATCCAACACTAACATATCGTTTTTAATTCGAACCTGTTCCCGAGATTAGCGGTTCAACCAAACAAACTGTTCACCTTTTTAATATTAGTATAGATTTACAGTAGGAACTTGTTGCAGTTTTATAAAAGTGTAGGTACATTCTACCTTCTAAATATCAAATTTTAAGTGACCGTGTTTTGGACCTCTAATAAGTTATATATATCAGAGTTAAATAACCGCATTTAGTATATTTTTAACGATTAGAGGAATTTAGTGATTTTATAATTAGAGACAAGGGATAGATTATCATTGAGGTTAGTGAGTCTCCAAATAAAGAATATACATACCCTTCGTATAATATTTAAGGCAAACCTGAGAAATAGTTCTATTTAAACACTAGTAAAGGTATGCCTTGTATCAATCATGGAATTAATAAGTATATAGCTATAATAATGATAGCAACGCTGTATTAAACTGTCCCACTGCTGAGCACGGGCCTCTTCACAGTGTGAGAAGGGTTAGGCCATAGTCCACCACGCTGGCCCAGCACCGGTTGGCAGACTTCGCATATCTTCAATAACATTATCGAGAACTCTCAAACATGCAGGTTTTCTCACGATGTTTTCCTTCACCATTAAAGCGAGCGATAATGAATTATTTAATACATAACTTCGAAAAGTCAGAGATCGCGCCTTGGGATCGAACTTGAGACCTCTGCGTGGTAGTTCAACGGTATCTTGCTATGCTAACGTATATGTAATAAATAATCGTTAACAGATTAATATGCCATTTTAAAATGTTGTTTATTAAGGATCACGTGTCACATTGTAGACACAAAACTATTAAAACTATGAATTGCACTTAATATAAAACTAGTCTTCCAGTCGGCGCAAAATAAATCCCACATTATAAAAACGAATCCATTCCCCGTGACCATGGCTGCTGAAAAGCAACCGAAACGTCGGGGAAAGAGTAAAAATAAAAATAAATTAAATCTAAATAATAATTTAATTAGCTTAAAAATTAGTAAAGTGTAATAGTAGTAGCAGTGCAACAATTTTCAAAATTTTGTAATAAAGCGTCAAATAAACAACGCGATAAAATCCGTATATAGCAGTTTAATTTCAACGAATCCATTCCTTAAAAATGTTCTGAAAGATTTACGAGCAGGCATTTTCCAATTCATTGATTTTCCAGGTCTAACAACGCATTCACTAAAGAGAAGAACACCTATAAAGCATTTCATTTCATTGAATACGTCATAAACGACTTAATTTGTTGAAAAGCATATAAGTTTGTGTAAGTGACTGAAATATTTATGACACCGTCACCAAATGTAGAATCAAGAAAGTATATATTAATTCTTACTAGCGGTCGCCGAGTGCTCGAAATTCGACCAAAGTTTGCCTGTAAGATATTGCTGATATATGTCATTATATATTGATGTATGTAACGCGCATCAACTGCGTATGTCAAATGCATGGTTGTGTGCGTGTAGTATTTTTTCATTAATTTAATGTATTTCTAATATATATTTTAATATAAATATTAAGATTCACCCCTCCTTCTCCGTATAAACTTTAACTGTGCCAAATTTCATACTCCTCCGTCCGCGCAATTTTCGTAAAAAGGCTACAAAGTTTTTGCTTCACGTATTAATATATAGATTTTTGATAGATAAATCTTATTCTTCTTTGACGTCTAGTATATCACCTCAATGGAAATTAAGATTTATCTAGTCAAGGTACAGTTGGGTAAAGGTGAGTGACCTTCATCCTCGCTATAACTATTATAACGCTGAAGTACCATTGTAACGAAGGCGGAATAACGATATTCTTAAAAGTAATCAATGGAAACACTTTCGAATAATACGTCATTTCTTCACTCGTGTCGTCAGCGGTAAAATCAGCGTTACAACTGCGACACTGAACTCCAATGCTTATAAGTGAATAAGTTTTGGTTAGTATCTGATTTAAACATTGTCGATAGTAGGGAATATTTTTCATTATGCATTATAAGTCGAAATCATGTAGCACCAAAAGAAAGCTTTATAATATGCAAGAAAATTTGCCTTTTATACATGCAATGGGGAAATAGGATATATATCATATATCAAATAGGATATATGTGACCTAGTAATTCTACTTGATTTATTTTGGTACCCATTTTGGGTATCTACAATGAATAAGATACATATTTCGTATATATGTAAGTATTATTTATTAGTTTACCAAGTATAAAATTACTGGCGATCAAAGCAACAGACAGACAAAGTCTTTGGTTCGAAAACCTAATATCATTGTTTTTTTTTTTTTTTTTTTTTTATTTTATTTGGAAAACAAACAACTATACATATATCTTAACCTAATTATATAAAAATAACATATAGTTTTATGTACAGTCCACAGCGTTTTCACGAATTACGATTTAAAGTACAGTGATTCAAACTACATAGTCAAATGTAGTGTTCGTTTTAGTTAACAAGATTACTAGAGACTAGTTAACGGAAAGTAAACAATTTGGTAACAAAATTATTTAGCAACTTACAAACAACAAATATAACATTAATCACAATATACAATCTTGAACAATTAGCAGGTGGTCATAGCACTGCTAAATTAATTGGTTTAATTGCAATATGTTAATGACTTCTTTTCTGAAGTTCAAACGACTCACAGCGAAAATATCTACTTGTTGAAAGTACTTGTTATATGAGTTAACAATTCTATGGAGAGGCGCCCGCTCGCCTGCGTTCGTGCGACTCGTGTTTGTGGCAAAAAGAGGATAAGTGCGTGCCCGACGTTGGATGACAGTTCGCGGTACAATATAAAATATATTACTAATCAGTTCCGGGCAATTAACCTCGTTGTGGATAAGTCTATAGAGTAACATGGCTTGCAACAAAAGACGCCTAGATTTTAAAGTAAGTAAATTGAATTTTTGTAGCGATTCGTTATAGGAGGATTTATGTATACGACATTTGTAAAACATACTTTTTAGATATCGACGTCGACGTCGATATCTAAAAAGTGCATAAAACATCAAATCGCGTTGTTGCTTCATTTATCAAACGCTTGAAGGTTTAAGCATATTGATTTTGTTGTGCGGTTAACGTTTACCACAGTCAGTTAATGAGGCACAAACTGCAAATATGCACGCTTTAGACATAAACAAGAAATAAACCTACAGCATGTATAAAATATAATATCAGCCCTGTATCAAACTGTCCCACTACTGGGCAAGGACCTCTTCTCAGTGTGAGAAGGGTTAGGCCATAGTCCACCACGCTGGCCTAGTGCGGGTTAGCAGATTTCACATATCTCTGAGAACATTATGGAGAACTCTTATATATGTAGGTTTCCTCACGATGTTTTTCTGCACCGTTAAAGCGAGCGATAAATAACTATTTAATAAACACATAACTTCGAAAAATCAGAAATGCGTGCCTTGAGATCGAACTCAAGAGCACTAGAGGCACTAGGCTATCGGTGTTTTTCATGTAACCTCTGCTAATTCAAAGTAAACAAAAAACAAAAACAACTCGACTCAAATGGGTCATAACTTGAATTTTAAGTGTGTAAATGTAATCGTTTTACATACCTACATGTGTGTAATTAAACACATGTATGCAAAACGATTAGTAATACTCATATTTGCATTCGAATGATATTCAAGTAGAGCCGTTAATAGATTGGATATTATTCAAAAGCAATTGTGAACATCGCTAATATAGATTAAAAGATTTTGCCCGCGGCATCGCCCGCGTAAATGTTATGTTAAGGTAAGGTTATCTCAATTTTCTATCCCGCTTTCTTTCTTTTCGTGTGGTTAGTGGCCAACCTGTTGTCAAGAGTTGTTCAAGCCGCCCGTAGGCCTCTCACATGGCTTAACGACTGATGTAAACTTGACAACAACCGGGACCGACTTTTAACGTGCCCTCCAAAGCACAGAGATGCTCAGATGAAATACCACTAAACGGTCACCCATCTATAGACTGACCGCACCCAACGTTGCTTAGCCCCGCTAATCGTTTACCGATCAGTGAGTGCAACTGGCTATGAACGCCTCAGTGCAACTAGCTATCCCTCAAAAACAATACATTTTCTGATCGAAAGGCACACTACGTCCTTTTCTGTACCCCTGACAATGTGTAAGCGGAATTTCATGATGACTCGTCAATTAGTTATGGCGTGAAATGTAACAAACAACGAACATTTTCATTCATAATATTAGTTAGAATATCGTAGTGCGACCTTTAAATATACTCACCCGATATATAACTAAATGTACATTATTTTCCAAGACGACAAAAGGAAATATTCCAATAGCAGAGCATACACATGCCGCGTTATTTCACACTGTGTAAACCAGCCATAAATTATATGCAGTGTCTGTATTGAACGTAGTAAGTGAGCCGCAATACGTGTGTGCTGCCCCGCCAGCAAATTACGCCCTCGCATCGCGAGAACATTACTCTCGTTTTATCTAGCTGTAAAAACGTCTGTTTTCCATGAGTTGTTGTGGTTGCGCATTTATTTACGAAATGGATTTTTTTTTTCTGGAAATACAAGGAGGTCTTATTTTATTGTAGTTTTTACATAAATAAGCGCGGTTTTCTTTAAGTCGTAACGAGGATTGTTTTTTGATGTGAGAATTAGCAAAAATATAGAATGATGTAAGTGACTAAAATATTATTTAGGCACTATTTGTAAATACTATTAGGTTTAGTACCTAAATAGGTACTATATGATAAATGAGGTTTCACCACTCAGTAGCTTAAGGTTAAACTTAAAATTAGATGGTTATCTTAATCACGTGCCATCTAATTTACTTTATTCATTCCGAGCCGAATCCCACATGATAATGTGACCCACGTAAACTATGGAGAACTAATGTGAATTTTAGGCGATAGAAAAAATCCAGTGTTGAAATAATCCTAACTAATATTATAAAAGCGAATATGAGTTTGTTTGTTTATTTGTTACGCTTTACGCCTTAACTACCCTATCGTTTGTTTATAATATCTGAAAACATCCATTTTAAGCGTTAAGCTTAGTAAAATAAGGTTTAAATCGACGTGCACTTGGTGGCTCGTATTCGAGCCGCTGGTAAATACAGGTACACAATGTAGCGGCTCATGTGCGAGCCGCTGTCAAAAGACAGGTCAACTGATCATCATGAAATGTTGCATATACATTTTCAGGGGTACAGAAAGGTATATAGGGTGCATTTTATTCAGAAAAAAGTACTGTTCCCGAGATATAGAAATTATAGACTAAATCTAGATTGACGTGAGCGAAGGGACGCTCAAAATGTACTTCTAATATAAAAATGTCTATTATATCCTTCATTTCAGAAGTCATGACAAGATTTATCATTATTCATAAGATAACTGGGTTTACTGGACTATTATCAGCCATATATTTCAGACCCTGTATTTATAATTTGAAATTTCTTCTTCTTTAAGCGAAACTCAATTGTGAAAAATTCATGACAAACTCCTGTTTTAGAAACTTTTTAAAACTGAATTCAATGGAATCGTAAAACGGGATTTACATTTTTATTGAAAGCCTTCTCCTACGCTTTTAAGGTATTAAGTTCACTCACTTTTTTGATTACATTTTAATTTATTGAAATTAAAATGCTATATACGGATTTTATCGCGTTGTTTATTTGACACTTTATTACAAAATTTTGAAAATTGTTACACTACTACTACTATTAAACTTTACTAATTTTTAAGCTAATTAAATTATTATTAAACTATTTAGATTTCATTTATTTTTACACTTTCCCCGACGTTTCGGTTGCTTTTCAGCAGCCATGGTCACGGGGAGTCTCCCCGTGACCCTGTGACGTGAAAAAAAAATTAGTAAAGTTTAATAGTAGTAGTAGTGTAACAATTTTCAAAATTTTGTAATAAAGTGTCAAATAAACAACGCGATAAAATCCGTATATAGCAGTTTAATTTCAATGAATAATATTCGCGTAAATAGAAGACAACATTTTAATTTACATAAAAACGCAACGTTGTGTCGAAGGCCTTCATAAAAAGGTATTTTTTATGAAGGCCATTATTATAGATATATAGATAGATATTATTATAGATCAACAAAGGGTGCGACAATTAACTTTTTGAGGCAGATGTGACATCTCATTCCTTCCTAAATGCTTAAATTAATTTAATAAAAAAGCGACGGCAGTGTAATGATTAAGGTGATACTTTATACGTTAACAACCTCTCGGATTTTAATCCGTTACCATTAACTCACTCATACAACAAACAGACAGACATAGCCAAGCTAGCTGACGAGATTAACAAAATATGGAATGTCATGTATAAAACTTAAGTCATTTGTATTCCGATTGATAAACTTTTATAAACAATTCACAAGATAAATTCTATCGCTTATTAGATCAATCACCATTCGACGCAACACATACTGCTCCTAAATTCCCTTTCACGTTTTAAATGTAACATGGCATGACAAGGGCTACAATTTGTCACTGACTGACCGCACATTTTATTAATTGAAGCTAGAATAAGTGGGATTTTCTGTTTGACGCCCTCTGACGAAAGCCTCACCTAAATCCGGTCGGGAATCATACCAGACAATTTCAGCTCATACTTACAATGTCGATTAAAATATAAAACAATTTAGCAATTGATATTTTAGCATAGGCTGCCCACTTTTTGTATGACAATCACAAATTATAAAATGTTATACGTTTAAAAAAGCCAATAATCATTTAAGTTCTAACCGTCTGTTTACTTGCATATCTGTATTCTATGTATTTGTCTTCTTCTCCTTAGCCTTTATTATTCCCAAGTCACTTGGGGTCGGCTTTTCTAGTCTAACCGGATTTGACTGGATATCAGTTTTTACACGGAGCGGCTGCCACCTGACCGCCGCAACCCGAAGGCTAACGATACCCTAAGGCTAGACCAGTGTCAGGATATTAGAGGGTACTGACTTTCCCAATAACGACTGCCATAGATGTTCATGGCAGCCGGGACCGACGGCTTAACGTGCTCTCCGAGGCACGGAGCAGGCGATAATTGTCAATCAATACGCACATAATTTCGAAAAGTCATATAACTTCCGAAAGTCAGAGGTGCGCGACGTGGGTTCGAACCCGAGACCCTCTGCATTGCAGTCTGTTGGCCTCCCCACTGAGCTATCGCTGCTACTTTATTCTATGTATTTGTCTAATAAAGGTAAATGTTTTAGGTTCAGAGCTAACCGAGACAATAAAATATAATATTCTATGTGATAAGATATAATTTGTACCCAACACCGAGTCAAAATGAAAACTTTTGGAATACATTTCGTTCATTTAATATTTTACTTTATATATGATGTATCGTACAAAATTAATGCCGTAGGACTAAATGAGACTTGGTGTGGGCACCACAATTTGACAAACCTAAGGTAGTACACCTCCCGCGATAGACTATTGATCTAATAACGGTGATGTTTGTATATTTCATACAAAATATTGTGTGTGTGTGTGTGTGTGTGTGTGTGTGTGTGCGTGCGTGCGTGCGTGCGTGCGTGCGTGCGTGCGTGCGTGCGTGCGTGCGCGCGTGCGCGTGCGTGTGTGTGTGTGTGTGTGTGTGTTATATTGTAAAGTAAGTTGATTATAGTGTGATATTACTGATTTATTAGAACACAGTAATTGTACTACTATTACTGTAACCCTTATAATTGAAGATATCCCTACCACAGGACTAGAGCGAAATAACCCGCATGAACCCGCTTTGGTCCGTTCCGTAGGTCAACGAGGGACGACTAGGTTCACTTAATAAGGTTTACTTAATCTCATTGTAAATAAGTGTATATCCTGTTCTATATTTGAGCAGACTTACAGTGGGAAGTATTCTGAAATTAAACGTACTTTGTTTGATAACAAAATAAGGAGATACTAAAGTAAAATACTCGTAATAAGAATACCTTAACTTACTTTCTTCTAACCTTCGCGAGGCTATTGAAATTCAAAACATAAACCTAATTTCAACAGAGAAGATGGTTTGAATGTACCACCAGCATTTAGTAATACAAAAAGTCAAACCCAAGAAGAAGCTAAATTTTATTAGCTTAAAAAATATTAAACTTCAATAGTGGTAGTATAACAGTTCCCAATTTTTTTTAATAAAGTGTCAAGTAAACAACGCTGTAAAATCCGAATATAGTAGTTTAATTTCAATACCTAAACAAATTTTGATGGCGACAATATCATTTAATTGACCGTAAATTCCTTCTAATAAACAGCCATTATTTTCCATGTGTATTCTACATCTAGTCTACTTACATTCAGTAAGTAGACTCGATGTAGATGTGAGCAGCGATAGCTCAGTGGGAGACCAACAGACTGCAATGCAGAGGGTCTCGGGTTCCAACACACGTCGCGCACCTCTGACTTTCTGAAGTTATATGACTTTTTCGTGCGTATTGATTGACAATTATCGCCTACTCCGTTCCTCGGAGAGCACGTTAAGCCGTCGGTCCCGGCTGCCATGAACATCTATGGCAGTCGTTATTGGGAGAGTGTCGACACAAAAGATCCCACTGGGTCAAAGTGTCGGCCCCCACATAAGATACATACATACATACATTCAGTAAGTGTAAATTGACCATCAGTAGACCTATTGATACATTCCTTCATTCTATGTCAAAGACCTTCATACACCACTATGACTTTAAAAATAAATTGTGCCAATTGCTTATAGAAAATTGTTATTAGGTACCCTATTGCTAAATTTTTCTCGACTTTAATTTTTCAAATATTTTGTCTGCTTGACTATAGCTTATTGTTGTTGATTGTCTTGTGTCCTGTCATGACTAATAGTAATAATAGAATTTATATTTATAATATCAAATCATTAAAATTTTAAAATCATATGTTTATTATACGTTTTATTTAATAATTTGTATGCTCAAGTGGCTGATCATGGAATGAACATTATTAAGTATATAATTAAGTAATGAACACTATATGTGTTCATTACTTAATTATATACTTACATTACATTACATTATTTGTGATACATGAGTATTTGTGATACTCATGTATCACAAATAAACGATTTGTTTTGATTTGATAAACGATTTGACTTACATGACATGACAGTCTAACAGATTTTTTTTAAACTACCTTTTGTTATCAGATAAAAACTAGCCGGATATTTTCACCAGGTATTAAAAAGAAATCCAAAAACAGTATCGCTAAGTTCGACTCGAGTCACTAAACTAATGAAAATATACACTACAAGCACAAAGCGCATTGCTTTGTGTTGGAATATTGGAAAGCAAAGCAATACTTTTCAATAATGTCACCATCTGGAAGCTATAATAGATAATAATTTAGGTGCAGAACACCTAAATTATTATCTATTCACTGAACACACTGGTTACAGCTAGATACTCAGTACATATGTGCTATTTTTAGGGTCCCGTACTCAACGCGTGCCTGCAGGACCCTATTGCTAAGCTTACACCGTCTGTCTGTCTTATCTATCTTTATTAACAAACTAGATGACCCGGAGTACTTCGTGTCACCTATCCTAACGACATTAAAACTCTGCCTACGTTAAATAAAAACAACAATCATCATCATCATTTGTAATCATCCGTTTAGGTTTTTACTATCTTTTTCGCAATTTTTCCATTTTTTCTCACTGTTTAAACCTTCCCTGGACTACGACAAACATTTCCTAACTAAAATCAGCTAAATCGGCCCAGCCGTTCTCGAGTTTTGAACAAACACAAACGAACAGCAATTGATTTTTATATATATATAGATAAACAAATCCTTTGAACTGTATTAATTAGTTGCCTGAAATTTATATTCAGAAAATGGATGATTATGGCGGAATGCCTAACAAATAAGCATACATTTTCCATGTACGTTACCGTACTCGAAACATGTTTTATTCAAGTTCTTATTTCTGCTTTAGCAAAAATAACTTGCAAGATTGTAATGTAAGTCGTGTTTCCAGTAAACATACCGCAATTGCAGGCAAAATATTACAAAATAATTGACTTAGTAATTATAGAATCATAAATAATTATACAGTACCACTTAAAACTACAGCAAAATTTTCACAATATCGTGTTCGTATGAGCACATAATAATGAACATTATAGATACGTGGTTCTAGTCTAAAAAGTTAAAACTACGTTAGTCAATAAACGTAAGTGGTGATGATTTATTCCTATCGTGTGGTGGGTCAACGAAAACGCTTGGAAATCGACGTTAGGATCGAAATATGCTTACTTTCCTCGCTCGTTGTGTACCAAGGTTTTGAATAAACAATAAATGATAATTGATGTTGCAGGATTGATTAAGATGTTTTACAGCTCTATATGTGTTTTATACTCAAAAACTGTACCTAATGTTTTCTAAATTGATAATTAGCTGTTGTGACTTGAGTATAATGTGCTAAACGCAAATATATTTTTCCAGTTACTTTGCTTCATCATATTTCCATTTTATCCGAAACCAATAGAAGCTAGTACTTCATCAAACTAAAAAAGGTTATTTCGAAGTAAAATATATATTTTGCTTTCACCGCTACACCACATAATATTACAACAATATAATTACCAAAAACAAAAAGGTTTAACGGGATATATTTCGGTTAAACCATGAACAATATACATAACCAAACACGAGTTAATCTCTATTTTGTGACTGCATGAAAAAAATAATTGATCCGTACATTGTACGATAAAATAAATATTCCATTGTCAAGCAAATGAAACGGGTTGACTCAGCTTTTCGTAAAAAAATATTTGTTCGATTTTTGATTTCCTTAATGTAATTTTTACAATGTTAGACGAATACCATTAGCTTCTTAGTAGTAACTCAGCATATTGTTATGATGAGTGATAGTTAAGGTAAACTTAATACTTCCAATCTTGACGATTATTCTACTATAACAAAGAGAAAGGAGCTATTTTAGAAAATCTTATTGGCATTGACCATTTAACGGTGTTTTGACCTAAACAAGAGTATTTATAATGTATGTCTGTTTCTGCCGTTATCACATAAAACCGACGTTTCCACAGTTTATATGTAGCTAGAATTTCAAATTTAATCCAAATTTAATCTAAATCCGTTGAATAAAATCAGTGATATCGCGGTCGTACAGTACCCTACGCGGACAAAGGCTAGTCTACAATTCAGATTAAAATGCCAATCGTACCTAGAACTACATATAAACGTGTATTTGTGAGGAGCAAATTGACGACGTAAATCTGTTATGTTCCCGATTATGTGATATGTCATGTTTGCGAATACGCGTGAAGGTTTTTTATATTTTTAATAAAACAGCTCCTGCTCAAGGAATAAAACCTACGTCGCGGGGGACTTTACAAACATTCAAACAATGGACACAAAGAATACCCAGACTCGGCACAACTACATATTTGTGGATCACACAAGTTTTATCCGTGTGGGATTCGAACCCACAACACTCGGCGCAATGACAGTGGCGAGGCAACCACTTAAACCACTAAGCCATCCGTGCAGATTGCCATCTTGCAATAGACTAGAGCGTGGTGAAATCTGGCCTAACGCTTTTTATAGTGAGAGGAGGCTCGCGCCCAGCAGTGGGATATGTTATACAGTGTTACTGGTTAAACATTGTACACTTAACGACATGATAATTTACGGTCAAACGTAAGGTATAAAAAAAACTGTGTAACCTGCAAAGAAAACCTTTATAAAAATTTGTATGAAATATCCATTAAATGTAGACACTGCGCGCGTCGCACACAGTTGTCGGAGGCTAATGACCTTCCATAAGAAATAGATGGGTGGAGGTGCAAATTCGGGAGAGTGCAGGGTGCGGTAGCGGGGACGCAGGTTTTGTTTAGCTTTGGTATATGCGCAAGAGTGTCCGCACATTAGGTTTTTATTGGATAACCAGGTCAAATTTTAAATATCTATTTTTTTAGATAATAGGGTCCAGAATCGAGTACTGAATATCCTTCTTCAATATGTCTAGTCTTTTACCAATCAGCCTGTGTAAAGTAAAAGACAGCTAAGGCTGGGATCAAAATTTGCCGATGTCGTGCTATTGCTATGTCATGTGCATTCTGATTCAGACTATTTTAGTTAATTTTGATTACCGATCATCTATAGTAACCACTAGTTCATAATGGGATTAAATATAATGACCACCAAAAATACTAATTACACAGCAAAATATGCTTACTAAAATATATCATATCGAGCACCAATACGCCTCAAATCACTGCATTCTGTCTCGAAAGGGTTAGGTTATGTTAGGTTCCTTCTTAAACCTACCCAAAAATAGGAGCCCCGCGGATCGGGGCTCCGTCGACTTAGATTGATCTCTTTAAAATATTTTAGTAAGCATATTTTGGTGTGCAATTAGTATTTTTGGTGGAACAAAGGCAAAAAATTGAGGAACAGTTAAATACTACCAGTTTACAATTACGATAGTATGTTGAATACATGCATATTTTAGGTTTGCAGTAAAAGCGTGGCCAGAATTGTTTATCTTCCATAAATTTCACATATCTACGCTGACTGGACCCGGAAATATATTACCATTATCAACATCCACTTGGCCGGAGAATTGCTGAAATAGAACATGACCAAGATAAATAAAATGGCGCTGATCATTATCTTCATATAAATTCCTGTTGACCTCTGACGTCACGCATGGAACAGCTCAGATATGACAGATTCAATAACATATTTATTCGTAATTAATGTTATAAAAAGAAGACTCTATTTATTTGTTGGTTTGTCTTTCTTTCCCTCAATAATGAAAAACGAATTTACATATTTATTGCATAGAGATAGGTAAAAGCTAGCAAGTCATATAGGGTTGCTTTTTATCCCGGAAAATACATGGTTCCTTTTTCCACTTATTCCTCCTTAAGACGAATGGAGTAAGGCCGAGTAAATTATTATATAATCGTCGGTGGATCCTCTAACATTTCAACGAACTGACCAATCGGGGTCATATTTACAAGACTTTATTACATATGTTTTATTGCAGTCAATTTAGCAATAGTTATTAACAAGTTCGTATTAATGGACTTAATTCATATTTAAAATACCTGTATAGTTTGGCGTGGCGTTGTGGTTGTGTTAAATCAAAATTATCACATCTCCTGACTGCTAGGGCAGAACAATGTCTGCTGAACCAGCTTGTTATTAGTAAGCACGACGGTAAAAATACCGTCTATCTAAATTAGATTGCAAATCTACTTACGGTCCTCAAAAATCGCTCACAAACTATATTTGAAAGTACATTCAGCATCGAATGAATATCGATGACTTGCAAAAAGCTCGCAGGATTATTGAATTATTCATAGACTCTCGTTTGCATTCTGATCGCAAACGTCCCCTATAAGTCGGCACTAACACGGCTGACGGGAACTCATCGCAAGTCCTTGAAACTTGTAAACAGATAGTATCGAAGACACAGAACTCCTGTGCACTGTATATTGAATTATAACTCCTCAAATTATCTGAATCGATGTCAATTATATGTACAGATTATATGTTCACAATATCTTACTATTAGATTTTGCTTGCAACTCCGCTTGCTTAAATGTCGGTTACATTAATAACAATACTATTTCTGGATGAAAGTTACCCATATCCTTTTCTGTTCTCCTGACAACGTGTATGCGAAATTTCATGATGATCGGTCGAGTAGTTAAGGTGTGAAAGCGTAATAAACAAACAAACTCTCATTCGCATTTATAATATGGAGTTAGGATTCATGTGCAGGCATGTATTTTAGAAGCACCTAAAGAGCAAGATCTCCAGTCTACATTTAGACAGACTTGTGGTAGAAATTAACTATACGCGTAGAGCACGCCGCAACTTAAACTGGTTTTTGTTTTTATACATAGCCTTTGTAGATAGGCTATTCATATAAATTATAATATGTAGGTAGTACATATGAAGTTATGACCTAATATAATATGATTTAATGCCTACGCTCAATAACAGTTCGCGTACAAAGAATTTGTATCAGGCATTTTTGTTATTGGCGTCATTCCGGAATTACAAATAACAGATTCAAAGAACACAGAGGCGCGTCAAAGATTTTTTTGATTCACATGGGTGTTTGTCTCGTGTTAACTCGAACCCACTCTGTTATAATAAATGTAAATGCAAAAGAGTTTGTTTGTTGATTTGACGCTCTTTCAGGCAGCGATGGATTTGCGTGATTTAACGAAGAGAAAATTAAAGGGGCGGCGAATACAATAACAGCTTTTTATTCCGGCAAAATGTCTGTGGAATATATACATAATTATTTTCCGTAAAAGCACGGTCGCAGTTAACAGCTACTGTGGTACAAGTACCTATATAAAATAAATAGATTTTACCCGCGACTTCTTCTTCTCCCTAGCCGTTATTATTCCCAAGTCACTTGAGGTCGGCTTTTCTAGTCTAACCGGATTTGACTGGATATCAGTTTTTACACGGAGCAGCTGCCACCTGACCTCCGCAACCCGAAGGCTAACGATACCCTAAGGCTAGACCAGTGTCAGGATATTAGAGAGTACTGACTTTCCCAATAATGACTGCCATAGATGTTCATGGCAGCCGGGACCGACGGCTTAACGTGCTCTCCGAGGCACGGAGCAGGCGATAATTATCAATCAATACGCACATAATTTCGAAAAGTTATATAACTTCCGAAAATCAGAGGTGCGCGACGTGGGTTCGAACCCGAGACCTTCTGCATTGCAGTCTGTTGGACTCCCCACTGAGCTATTGCTGCTATTTTACCCGCGGCTTCTCTTGCATAAATATAGGTTAGGTTATGTTAGTAATAGCACTGTTTTTAATACTCTATGTCCTTTTCTATATGCCTGACACCGCATGCAAAATTTCACGATGATCGGTCGAGAAGGCGTGAAAGCGTAACAAAAAAAACATACTCAAATTCGCATTTATAATATTAGTTAGGATATCGCGACATCACACCTTTCTATTCAAGTAGGTTTAGTGGCAGACGTATAAAAAGAACAGCCTTAAATAGAAGAATAAAGGGATACTTTGTCTTTATCCTAACTAAAAGATGAACGAGACAGTAAATACAAATCTAATTTACTACTAAAAACCAACTTATTTACAAACCAAGTGCGTAAACTAGTTCGTTATGTAAAATATTTAACATGATAATTTCGGTATCTCTTGTCCCGTTTATAACGTGAAATAAATTACTCGCTTCATATTTTCAGCGTTCCAGTGAAAATGTTTGCAGTGAGTAATGGCACGGTAACATGACACTATTAGATGAATTCACGCGCGCGCTTCTACACCCAACGACACGACTGCGACTCGCGAATTTATTACATGACAAGTTTGGTCACAAATATAATAAGCACTGTGTAATTTGAACAGTATTTATAAATACGTTATGAAATACAGAGTACAATAAATGTAATGTTTTTAAAACGGGCTTGAACAACGGACACAAAGAACTTCGACACTGGAAGTCACTAGCTATATCTAGACCGCACCATGTTGGGATCGAACCCAACTCAAATAACAAATTAACAATCGGTGCCGTGATCGTAATAGTTGCATGGTGACCCAATATGTGTTCAGCTGGGTTCGAAATTTGTAGTAAATTGAACAGCTAAAAGACCTTGCTGGTAGGTTGATCCGCCAAGATGAATACAATTCTCACTGTTATGCTTACAGGTGGGTGAACATTTATAAAACTCACTCCAGGTGCAATTCATAAAAATCTGTCAGTCATTATGAGATATATTTAGAAAGCCGAACCGAATATATATGCATATAACAATAATAAAACTAGGATGATTATCGTTGTAATAATATCAGCCCAGCATTACACGGTCGTACTGCTGGGCACGGGCCTTTTTTCAGTGTGAGAAGGGTCAGGCCATAATTCACCACGCTGTGCTGCTGGCCCAGTTCGGGTCGGCAGACTTCAGATATCTTCGAGAACATTATGGAGCATTCTTAGACATGCAGATTTCCTCACGATGTTTTCCTTTACCGTTCAAGCGAGTGTTACGTATATGACATGTAATAATTATATGACATCCAAAAAATCGTTGAATATAAGTAACTACCTCTACATATGAATAATTATGACATCCAAAAAATCGTTGATTATAAGTAACTACCTTTAGGACCTTGCTTAACCTCACCCTTTTATGTAATGAAGGCCGATCCACATCATGCGAACGCACCTAATTAGTCATCGTTATAAACCCCTACCCACAATCCTACTTCAATGTCAAGGTCTTGGTGACACGCACCTGGATAAGTTATGATGTACGATCACGTCTCGAAAAATTTGATTCTTCATTCGGTTTAAATCGAGATGGAAAGGATCAATTAATATCGAGAATCGAAGTAGTTCTTAGAACATCTTGAGCGACAGGGATCCCAGTTATGTTTGACATACTAGCCACTGACAGGTTTATCATATCTTATCAGGGAGCGATACAAGAGAGAAAGGAAAGCGAATTGTATGTGCTAAAAACAGTCATGATGTCACAAAATTCTCGCGTGATTATCTTTTTATACCTAACTTGATTCAATTTGAGCTTGACATTCAGTATTGGTGCACTCAGTTTCGATTGACGTAAAACATTCGACACTACTAAATTTGTTTCTCTAAAATCTTTCCCTTAACAACACGAAGAGTGAAGCGGTTCAAGTAGAAAGTTCTTTCAGGACAAAATTTATTCCGAGTTTAAGTGAAGTTTCATTCAATATAATTAAGTTAAGCCTAATGCCAGATTTAAGCGGTATAAACTAACGTGACAAGTAAATGCTATTGACGAGGTCTTGGTTTCGATGCCCGGCCAGTTGTTACTGAGATTTACCTACAGCCAAAAAAATTCAGTAACGACACGGAGTTTGGAATTGTGCCCAGTATACAGCAATGGAGTCGCCCTCTGGTACAAAGGAACTAAAAGTACACAGTTGGCGACATATAGGAATAATACACCTCTAATTATCCATAGAAAATCTCTTATGCCCGTTTCACCAACAGATAAGTATCCCTTAGCAGCTTTTAGGGAACCCCTAATAACTGATCTGCAGAGCCTGTGGTGAGCGGGACGAGTCCATATTACACCTACTGTGTGAATGTGACGCGTTGGCTGGACTAAGGATGGGTCTGATGGGGTTGGCATATCCGAGCCCTGAGGACTTCAGGCTTCTCCCTCTGAAGTGTACGCTGCGATTGATGCAGTACATTCATAGGGAGATAGCTAAGGTATAGATCTCGGGGCCGACACAAAAGATCCCACTGGGTCGAAGTGTCGCCGGTCTGCACTGACTGGCCCCCGTAACAAGATAAGATAAGATAAGATAGGGAACCCCTAACAAAAAATTCGTTTTCACCAACGTTTAGGTGTCACTTAAGTCTCTAAAGCAGCTCTTATATTTAAGGGCCCAATTGTTAGCTCCTTAAACTACTCTTATGCTTAGGAACAGAATATTGTTTATTCATACGCGACATACGAGTGTTTCCTATCATGGAAAATGATTTAGGACACTTAATAGAGAGTTTAGAAGATATTGAGACTCTAGAGAACATTCAGCAAATTGTAAAAAGACCACGCATTGACCGTGAAAGAGTCAACCACTTCGATAAATACGACGATGTCGACTTTTCCATAAGATATAGGTTATCTAAACAGTGTTCTATATTTATTAGAAAAATTGAGCATCTTTTAGAATTCAAAGATAACAAAAGATGTAAGCTTTAATAAACACGAATCGGAGTTCCAAATAATCACACGACGACGTATGTTAAGAAATGACATAAGGTTTCTCATTAATTTGACAAAAAAAGCAAAGGAACACGGGTCTTACAGCCTATACGCATGCACCGAAATATTATATTTAATTTTTATTTTTAAATGAAACTGAATAGAGTTCAAAATATGTACAGAAAATATTGTTTTTAATATATTAATAATACTACTGTTAATACCGTTCATTTGAAAAGAAATATATAAATTTTCATCTTATCGATAAAACATCGATGTCAGAAGAGTGACTTTAGAAAAAGTTAACTGTCACTTACTTAGGGAATTCCTTCGTAGGTGATACCTAGCACGGTGAAATTGAATTTAGGTAAGTTTTCGATTAAGGGATGCCCCTAGCTTAAAAGACACCTACTTAGGTGGAGGTTAGGGGCCTGTTGGTGAAAACGAGCATTATACGTTTATGTATGCATCTCATATCCATCAATATTCAATTTTAATTTTAATCTCATTGCTTTATTGCTCTCCATATGCTGTTACAAAAAATAATATAAAATACCAAATATGGACCCTGTCGGGCACGGCAAAATAGATAAAAGAGAAGAAAAGAGGAAGTCACTGGTATATATTTTTAAATATTGCAACAATAAATAACTGAACGAAAATAAGTAATCAAAAATTTAAGTAGGTACCTAAATTCTATTTACTAACTTGTTTATCTTTTATTTATATTTATGTAATGTTAATATGAATATATTTAAAAAATATGATTTAAATTATTGTAGGTATATTAAATTAGTTCGTAATTAAAGTTGGTTGTTGAGGAGAAATTATCTTAGTTTATTAATTAAGCAGTTGTATTTATTTTCGTTTCTTATGGTACCTGGTAATTTATTATATATTTTTACAGACATTACAAATGCACTAGTCGAGTGCATGCATAGTCGTGAACTAGGCAGGTTAAGTCTGGTTCTGTGCCTTAGTGTAATTACCGTTTGTATGTCTTCCCTTTTAGTATAAAAATCTGGGCATTTGCGGACAAATTTACATATTTCAAATACATACAAGCTAGGCAAAGTAAAGGTTTTTAGTGTTTGAAAGTAAGGCTTACAACTATCTGTTTCATCGATGTTTACAATTATTCTTATTAGATTTTTCTGAAGTGTAAATAATGTATGAATTTGTACTATTTCCCCATAAGATGATCGCATGTTTTAACCAAGCATAGGCATCCAAGCGTAGTATGTGGCTAACGCAATTTTTAGATCTGTTGTCTTTTTTATCTCACGAAGAGCGTATGAAAATTTAGACAGTCTGGCTCTTATCCTTTTAATATGCGACTTCCAGTTGATGTGTGAGTCTATGTCTAATCCTAATAGGGGAACATTTTTAACGACTTCTAATTTGTGTCCATTGCAAGAAAAGTCTACATTTATCGGTGTTTTTTGGCGGGAGTGAAATGTTATTATTTTAGTTTTATTGAAATTTATTTCAAGATTATTTGCTGTCATCCAATTTGACGTAGAGTTTAGTATGGTATTTAATTTTTCGTTTCTAGATTGTTGTTAGTATTAATTACAGGAAGTAAGTATGGAAATATCGTCCGCGAATAGAACACATGGTTCGTTGATGTTATTTGGAAGGTCATTGATGTATATAATGATTAGAAGACATCCTATGACGCTTTCTTGCGGAATTGAGGCATTGATCGCTTTGCTACCAGACCGTATTAGTTCTATACCTTTTGTGTTATGGTTGTGATGTTCTATTTCTACCAACTGTTCCCTGTTTTGTAAATAGGATACAAACCAGTATGACATTTGCCGCGAATTCCTACGTTGTGCAGTTTGTCTAGTAATATTTCGAACTGTACTTTGTCGTACGCTTTGGTCATATCTATTAGGAAACCAATTGCGTACTTTTTTTTAGTTGATAATATTTAGGGCTTCTTGAATGTATTTGTAAACTGCCAATATAGTAGAAGGGTTTTGTCGGAATCCATTTTGACAATCATTGAGAAAGTTGTACTTTTCACAAAACTCGTACACGCGGTTTCACATAGCTTTCTCAAACATTTTTGATGCAGTAGGTCAAAGGGCAATGAGGCGATCATTATTGGGGTTGGCTTTCACATTTTTAATGGATTATTTTTATAAGTGATTTTTTTAACAGGTCAGGCAACAGCCTTTTTCAATAAATTGGTTTAATAAATTATAAAATGGTAGAGTTTGTTTGTCGGCACATTTTCGCAGTAAAATGGGAGGAAGTTCGTCAATACCATGGCTATTATTGATTTTTAAATTTTTTATGTTTATATTTATATCATAGGGCTCTACTGGACTAAGATAAATCAAGTTTTTTGTCTTGGATATTACAGGTGATGGTTTGTTACGAAGTGGGGTCTTACAAGCTTGGCCTCACTACATATTATAAAACAAAGTCCCCCGCCGCGTCTGCCTGTCTGTTCGCGATAAACTCAAAAACTACTGAACGAATTTACATGTGGTTTTCACCAATAAACAGAGTGATTTATGAGAAAGGTTTAGATGTATAATTTCTTACGATCTTGTATTATTCCTGCGAAGCTAAGGCGGGTCGTTAATACTTAGATAGATTACTAAACTAAAAAAAAATACCAAAACAACGTTATCACTACAGTAACGGTCAAATTTTTTTTGGCTATAATAGCCGTAGATTAACCTCAACCTACTTTAACTGCCATCCTTGCTACTTACATATTCCCTATATATATTAATACAAATGTGTGTGAATACCTAAGCAAAAGGAGCTCAGACCACGCGAACTGTACGAAACAAATTCGCTGAAAACCTTAAAAGTATTCCATACGGTATACATGGCAATATGTAAAGTCGACGTATTCCCAATGTGAATTCAATGACGTCAACAGATTCGTCCCGTTAGATACGATACATACGACATACGTTTATCTGCTATACACATTTCTACATGCGTTACATATAAACTTTTATTTTTCTGAAGGTACGGATACACGTTACAAGACTTAATCTGCGCGTTTTTAAAAGTCAAAGTCAAAAATTATTTAATCATTTAGGTCACAAAGTAACACTTATGAAAGACAAAGCGGTTAGCGAGTTAACTAAATTTACTGAATTTTATATATAATAATATGTTAGTTGTGTCACGTGTTACTTTTTAGCACGTGGTCGTCCTGGGAAGTATAAATTGCGGAGATAAATTAAATACTGATAATAATTAAATTCACAATTAAACGTTCTTTAATTCAAAAAAAGACGGATGTTAATACAATTAGAATCTCAAGGCGTGATTCTAAAAAAAGGCTTCGGTGCGAGGTCCGGCTGGAGCACAGATGAGACACTTAACTGATGAGCGTCGGCAGGCGAAAGAAACGCGATCCAGGGCGTGGGCGTGTTTTTATTTGCCAGGTGAGAGGCGAGCCCACGCCGCCGCAAGCGCGGCTGCCGAGGCACGCCTGGTCTGCGTGACAGTTGCTAGGTCCAGGCAAAAGGTTGAGCCCATAAGATACAACTGCCGCAATATAATCCAGTGTCGCGGCAGATTTCTACAGATATTTAAACAACGGACACAAAGACTACCCATACTCGATACAACTATTTGTGGATCGCACAACTTTCCCATCCTGTGTGAGGATCGAACCCACAACACGTAGCACAGTGACAGTTGCGAAGCGACCATTTAAACCATTACACTATCCATGCAACTGCGCTTATAACATGCATGGAGAATTTGGTATGAGTAATTTTGCATTTACAATCATACTACATTTATTTAAATGTTTTCATACACTTATATACTGAAGCCAGCATATATCCGCGGTTTCTGTCCCGTTTTCCAATATAAAAAGTAGCCTACGTCAATCTCATCTCTGCAGAAATCATATCGACCTATTTCTTTATTTATTTGTCTCACCAACAGTTATATACAAAAATTCATTTACACAGTATAATACAATTTATAGGTTTAAAACTAATTGCATAACTAATAATACGTGAATACAGCATGCATTTCAATTTTTATTAAAAACTATAATATATTTATTAGTAATCAATCAGAATTATAAATTAAACATAAGTAAGTTGAAATAGAATATTTAAATAATCACAAAATTTAAATAATCATACATAAATCTAATGATAATAACCTATCCATCCGTTACCACATGAAGGAACAACAAACCAGAAAAACAATTACTACTACATTTATAATATCGGTGTAGATGAATATACAATTAATTCTAAAACACGAGAAAATCCCTTCCGTGCGTTGAATCGAATGACCGTATAAGCCAACAAAGAGCTGGAATTAATTAAATACCAAAAAAATATTACTCTTTTCAAACAAGGGATGAACATATCCTGGTATCTACATGTTCTATGACAAAGCAGCGTGTAATGTAGATGGCTGCAATTAGTGATTTCCGTCCGTCAATATTGAGAACCTACGGACGTCTATAAAAAAATAGCTCACGTTTTATATGGTCAAATCCAGATACATAATTTTAAATACTGTATGAAGTTTTAAATATTTTAGGAAATAAATGTTTTTATCCGTAGTTGCGTATGCTTTTATTAACATAGACTCGAGCCTGTATGCCTCTCAAGCACTTGGCAGAGGTGAACATTACAAATTATTTTATGTTCCATATAATAAAGGACATGCCTAAATAGGTTAATATTGATATATTAACCTATTTAGGCAATAATAAGATATCAACAGAAACACCTTATTACACTGCTCGACACAGTTATCGAACCTGAGACCTCACGATCACATGCAAACTTATGTCAGCGAGTCATCACTGCTTTTTCTATCCTAAATGCATCCTCGACATAATACAAAACTTTATTGAAATGATTATGATCATGTAAAAATTCTTAGCCTGAACTTTTCTTAACCATCCAAAAGTGTCTGACGAACCGTACCGAAACACATTATTATAAATTATTTATAGATAAGTACAGATGGCACTAACAACAATTTAACATGTCCTTCGAAACTTGGTATTCAGGTGTGTCGATAGCGACATGACGTCACGGGTAGATAGTCAGTAGCGCTGCGGTACTAATTAGACAAACGCGTGATACGGTCGGTGTAACTGGGAGGGGTGCTTACAGACAAACCTTTCAAACGCGGCTCATACATGTAACCTTTTTTTTGTAATAATTTTTCTGTGAGACTATTGTCACAGTACTGTTACGTAGGTATTTCAAATTTCGAATTCAGCATCCCGCAATCATTAGTCTTGTTTGCTTCTATATTAGCTTTTAGGTAGTAATCGTTGATAGGTACTTAGTATTACACAGAATAATTACGCAGTCAAACCACTCCACTACTCGTTACTGAAATGAAACTAGTTCAACTAGTAAAACATTAGTGCTCAGCCAAACTTATAAATAAAAAGCACCTCGGATAATAAAAAAGAGAAAACTGGAATCCAAACCAAAAATAAATAAGTATAATAATGTACACCTTAAGGCCTGAAATGAGTGACGTTGCAATAATAATAATAATAAAACGTTTATTTCGGAAACTTGCTCCATATTTTGTTAGTGATACAACTTACGTAACTATGTTAGTACTTACTTATAATTAAAAACAAACAAAATAAAACTTACAATACAATACAATTTAATTCATGTATTTTCCTGCAGTATCAGACCCGTAGCTGTGCATACGGGTCCAATACTCCAGGAAAACGCCGTCCAGCCTATCCCCGATCACCTTCAGTATGCCGTTGGCGCTCCCACGAATCCTGCGTAACAATGATGCCGTTCTTTTCCTCATGATTGCTGAAAAACTATCTGTAGTAGTTTCAGCAAACATGGCTGACGCGCTACAGAATCGCGGTAACCCCAACAGCACCCGGAAGGCGTTGTTGTACTGGACCCGAAGAGCGCTGTAGGCCCTCTGCGTATGCCTGACCCACAGGCTGCATGTATAAAAAGACTGACAATAAGCCTTGAAAAGGGTGATCTTGACCGGTCTCGAACATCTTGCAAACCTACGGGCCAACATATTGCATCGGACCGACAACGCTCTCCGTTCCCGTTCTATGTCCTGGTCATCATTTAGATACTCGACTAGTTTGTGTCCAAGGTATTTAAAACAAGGCACTCTGTTTAGAGCAACACCATATAAGTACACTGGCGGCACTGCCCTGTGACCCTTAGCAGCAACCCCAAACACCATGAACACACTCTTTTTTACGTTGTACAGGAGGCCGTGAGTCAAGGCGTATCTCTCACAAACCTCAAGCAATCGTCTGAGCGCCTCAATCGAGGGACTCAGCAGCACCATGTCGTCCGCGTAAGATATGCTATTTATGATTTTACCATCTACCGAACATCCAACCCCTGTGCTGCTGAGTTCCCCGATCAACTGATCGACATACAAGCTGAACAGCGCTGGGGAGGTCAGACCACCCTGCCTTACACCACATTCCAGACCATACGTCTCAGACAAAACACCCGACCATCTGACCTGGTTAATCTGGTGATTATACCAATACCTGAGAAGCTCAACTATCTCCTCTGGTTGTTCCCGGTCACGCAACTTTGTCCATAGGACGTTATAATTAACCAGGTCAAACGCTTTCGAAAGGTCTAAAAATACAGCATACACAGGTGTGTTCCTGCAGGTGTAGTAACTGACCGTGTGCTTGAGCGCCAAAATAGCTGTTTCTGTAGACAGCCCAGCTCTAAAACCGAACTGTGCGTCATGTAAATTGAGCTGTCCAGACATCCTACGCCCGAGCACACTGTCAAGCACCTTAGCAGTTATAGTAGCCAATGAGATTGGTCGATAGTTCTCCTTGTCCGAGACGTCGCCTGTCTTATTTTTCACTATAGGTACAACAATCGTACTCATCAACTCAGCAGGCAGGTATGAGTGCCTAATACAAAAGTTAAATAACATAGATAAGACCCTAGGAAGATGCGGACCGGCATGTTGGAAATGTTCTATACTAAGGTTATCATGACCAGGAGACTTACCCCTAGTCATGGTTTTTATAACCTGCCCTATCTCCTTCGACGAGATGTAAATCGGGCTAGACGACCCACGTCTCTCCCCACCGCACCCCTCCTGCCTATTGACTTGCAACCGTGGTGTCACAGAGAAATGCACTCTAAACATGTCCGCTATCCCCACTGGTTCAGACACGCCATTAACGCTCAAAGGTACAGCAGGTCTGGTGTTTAACTTCTGAGTTGACTTCCAAAATTTATTGAACTGCTTTTTCTTATGTTCTGAAGCTATAATATCCAACTTAATGCAATGCAATGCGGAACATCAGTGGTCTAACATTTGTAGATAACTTGACGGCAAATTATTTAACATGCGCCCGCAATAAAAAAAATATAATCAACAATGGACTGGGTTGTAAATCTCTTTTATTTCATAATTATATATTTGCCTATGGATATATTATATCGGTATATTATCTACTAGTATTTGCGTGACAATAGACGATGAAATTTAAAAAAATGTGGTGTGTTTACCGATAAAATAAATTATTATGTCTTCTTCTTCTCTCTTAGCCTTTATTGTTACCAAGTCACTTGGGGTCGGCTTTTCTGGTCTAACCGGATTTGACTGGATATCAGTTTTTACACGGAGCGGCTGCCACCTGACCGCCGCAACCCGAAGGCTAACGATACCCTAAGGCTAGACCAGTGTCAGGATATTAGAGAGTACTGACTTTCCCAATAACGACTGCCACAGATGTTCATGGCAGCCGGGACCGACGGCTTAACGTGCTCTCCGAGGCACGGAGCAGGCGATAATTGTCAATAAATACGCACATCATTTCGAAAAGTCTTATAGGTAACTGCCGAAAGTCAGAGGTGCGCGACGTGGGTTCGAACCCGAGACCCTCTGCATTGCAGTCTGTTGGTCTCCCCACTGAGCTATCGCTGCTCGCAAAATAAATTATTATGTAAAGGTATGTTATAATTTATTCTGTCTTTCTTCCATAACTCAAAGCGATGATTAAACATATCCTTCTTTTTAATTTTCAAAGATAGGTACTATTCTGACATAATATAAACAATAAGTACAAAGATTGAATTGATTAAAATTTTATCTTGGGAACGTTCCTGAAGAACTAAATATAAGCAGTTCTTTGTTTTGCGTCGTCTGTCCCCACATATTTTAGATTGACATCATTTACATTATTGATTTACACTATATCAACATAAATATTTTTGTAACACATATTTATCGTAGCAGCGATAGCCTAGTCGGAGACCGTTGGATTGCCACGCAGAGGTCTCGAGTTCGATCCCAAAGCGCGCATCTCTGACTTTTCGAAGTTATATGTGTATTAAATGATTAATTATCGCTCGCTTTAACGGTGAAGGAAAACATCGCGAGGAAACCTGCATGTCTGAAAGTTCTCCATAATGTTCTTAAAGATATGTGAAGTCTGCCAACCCGCACTGGGCCAGCGTGGTGGACTATGGCCTAACCCTTGTCACACTGATAAGAGGCCCGTGCCCACCAGTGGGACAGTTTAATACAGGGCTGGTATTATTATTATATTATTATACATATTCATCCCTACGTCATTCCAAGCTTACAACGCAAAAGTAATAAATAAAATCAGATCAAATTAAAATGCGCGCCGCGTATTCCTTTTTCTATTTTCAAGACTTTTTGTCTTTTGCCATAGACAATAAGAAATCGGAGAACGGAAGCGGTACTAGCCAGTAGCAATTGGAGTATTTTTACCACAGATTAAATATCGCAGTCTTAATAAAACAGCGACTTATCTCTAAATTTGGAAGTAAGGCAATTTGAACTCTATTTGTGTATGTTAAATTCTAATATTATATTTGTGTTAAATTATTGCAATAAGTAGAGTTTAAATTTGTTTAAACCAAAGTACCTACTGAGATAAGTCTCTGTTTTATTAAGAGTACGATATGTCAATAGCAAATTAGGATTCTTAATTTATTATATAGATAATAAAATAAGCAATTAGAAAAATAAATGACAATCGCATAAACACATCTGGAGCAAGCTTTAAAAAAACGGCGGCATTTTTTCGTCTGCCATGCTCAATTAGTACCTACAACAACTACAGAGATCCGAACAGCTAGCTGGCGTAGCGACGAGTATTCCGTACCTACTCTATAAGTACAACATATTTTAAAGGCAACCAAAATAGGATAATTAGCACAATCCGACACAACAAACATTATATTTTATTTCAAATACCTAGAATGTTTAATCGCATTGGCTAATAAAATCTAATGATGTTCATGAGTGTTACTTTGTGACCTGTGGCGACTCCACACAGACGAAGAAGTTCCGCCTACATCTAACAGATGGCGCTAAATACGGTCAAATGACGTCACAATCCTGCATCGCGCAAACGGAGTTTACACAGTGACTAACTATATATACCGACATCAACCGTCGGGCCGCGGCCCGCCAGGCACGATCAACCAGCCTGGTCGGAGGATTCTCTCTTTGTGTTGGAGGGACATCACACCCTGTTCCTCCACAGACCTATAGGTACAAAATAAATAATTTTGACATGGACTTGGAATTAATGGGCATGTCCATACATTCATGGGTAAAAATAACAATAATAGGTCAGTACCTACTGCTGCTGCTTTTAAATCTAATACTATTATAATTATATTTGTATAGGCAAACAACTAGTTTCTACATAAGGTTTTAAATACCAGGAAATAAAAACATATAAAACATAAATTTTAAGAAATCATCGTCATCATTTAATGAAGAACTTAAATATAAACAGGTTTTAACAGGTTAACGGTTTTGCGCTTGATTTAACAACTAACATCTTCAGAAACTTCTTCGAATCCCATACGGGACCAAAATTTGTGTGATCTATAAATGGTTGCCGAGATTTGGTGTTCTTTGTGTCCGTTGTTTGCATGATCGTACCTGCGTCACAGGACTAACACATAGAGTGGGATTGTCTTACAAAAAAAAAACATTATTTTATTTGTGGTATATTTACATAGTAAGCTCCTAAGAAGTTACCACTCAAGAGTATACTGTAAATGATAATTTACAATATAGTCTAATTTAGTGACGACAGTTCTGATTATAATAGACACTGGAGCATGAGTTACGTTGGGTAGTAAACACAAGCTAGTGCGAGTGCCAAACTACTAAGTAAGCCTACTTGTACACCATAATGTCAATGTGTTTACACCGCAAGAAATACTGCTACGGAATATAAATATAGCCTGCTAACACTGCTGATGAAATTCAGAATAAACCGACATAAAAAAAACACAAAAGGCACTAAAGAGAGAAAAATAACTAAATACCAATTAATCAACCTATCTACATATTATGTTTTATTTATACAATTCCAATATGACAATTCTGTTATAAAACTATTACTTATTAATTTAAATAAAATACCATTTATTATGTGGTACTTACTGATCTGATTGAAGTTAATTTTCAAAATTGGTCTGCGTTTGACGGAGAAATCGGGGAACATACATAAAAAAAAAAGATTCTGACGAATTGAGAACCTCCTTCTTTTTTTGAAGTCGGTTAAAAACGCTATACACAAAATTATACAGTATTAGATTCTATTTATTTTTGACTTCGTATTAATAAAGTATTAATAATAATGTTTAAGCGTCACATGTACAATGTGAAACCGCGACAAATAAATGCATATACATATGTACATAATAAATGCATTTTCTTTTGTATGGTAAAGTAATGAAATCTTATATATAAAATTCTCGTGTCACAATGTTAGTTACCAAACTCCTCCGAAACAGCTTAACCGATTTTTATGAAATTTTATATGCATATTTAGTAGGTCTGAGAATCGGCTACTATCTATTTTTCATACTCGTTAGTGATAAAGTAAACAAAAAAAAAAGAAAAATTACTTTTGACAGAACGAAGTCTGTCCGGGCAACTAGTTTTATTATAAATATTTAAATCCTGAAGAACATGCATCTCAAAAGTATAAGGCTTATTGTATGCCAAGAATAATTACTTAACTATGAGTTAAATAATACGACACTGAATATTTAAAAAAATCAAGTGCCTTGCCGTAAAATTACAAATAGTGCCATTTTTCTTTTACCAATCTCTTCTCTTACTATATTACTGATTTAATATGATATCAATCTTAAATAGACTTTTTTTTTCTCAGGTAATTGTCATCTCTTCTCTATTGCATTTTCCTACGAAGGCATTTAACTAGTCTTTGGTGAGTTTTTTTTTTATCAAAACGATTAACATCGTAATAAACCTTATTGAAAATAAAGTTCTTATCTAGTCTTAGTGTCATAAATAATAAATAATTATGACAATGAGATATTTTTTGGGTTTTCTCAGTAGGCTTTAAATTTATATTACTAAATTTAAATAAACGCCTAGTGAGAAAACATATAAGTATTACTATTTAGTATTTAGTAGACTAGTTTGGAACTATATTGTTAACACACAAGAATTGACAAACAAATATGACAATTAGAATTCATAATTATTATATTTATGGCAGGTGTTTTTGGAAACCTATTAGGTACATTTATATTGAATATTTTAATGACTCCAAAATTTCACGTTTGGATTCGCGTAATCAAAAAGGTACATAGTTACTTACAAAATTTTAAAGATACATCTAATATGTATATGATTTTATATAATAACATTATAACCGTGACATCAAAACTACAATCAAAGAAATATATTGTCATTCATACGAGACTTGTAGCCCAAAATTTATTTTAGTTATATATTTTTTCTTAATATTTTTAGCCTCCTCTTCTCTCTTAGCCTTTATTATTCCCAACTCACTTGGGGTCGGCTTTTCTAGTCTAACCGGATTTGACTGGATATCAGTTTTTACACGGAGCAGCTGCCACCTGACCTCCGCAACCCAAAGGCTAACGATACCCTAAGGCTAGACCAGTGTCAGGATATTAGAGGGTACTGACTTTCCCAATAACGACTGCCATAGATGTTCATGGCAGCCGGGACCGACGGTTTAACGTGCTCTCCGAGGCACGGAGCAGGCGATAATTGTCAATCAATACGCACATAATTTCCAAAAGTCATATAACTTTCGAATGTCAGAGGTGCGCGACGTGGGTTCGAACCCGAGACCCTCTGCATTGCAGTCTGTTAGTCTCCCCACTGAACTATCGCTGCTTATTTTTAACCCTTGCTTGATATAATTCCTGTGTCGCGGGGGACGTTACAAACATTCAAACAACGGATAGAAAGAATACCCAGACGCGGAACAACTATTTGTGGATCACACATATTTATGTCTTGGTGACGTAGCAGCAGTGGCAAGATAAGCACTAAAACCATGGCGAAGTGGAGTTTAGTTTATTGTGCAGTCAAAAACCAAAAATTATCCAATAGTAAATCTCAAGCATGCATGTCACATAAACTGTCGCTCTTTTAAATACAACTCTATTATAAGACAATGGACAAAAAGTGTTGCATTCTGACCAGATTCGAAATATTCTGGAGAATGGCCAAGTTTAGAGTACCCTAAACCGACAAGCATGCATGAAAATGCACAAGGATAAAAAAGGCATAAGCTAACTTAGGGGAAATCTGTAGAGTATAGCTATCCCTCCGGGATAAAGGTGTGACTCCTCAACCTCAAACAATATTCCTAATATTCTTAGACGAGGATATGTACATAGCTATCAACTATGTACGTAACAGTTAGTCTGTAAGTGTCTTGTAAATCTGTAGCACAATAAACAACACACAACATAAGTACATGTTCGGTTATAAATGTGTATTAATAAATTCTCCATTTCCTGAACAGAGTACAAAGCAATTAGGTGAAGGCGAACTGTTGTAAATTAGTTCCAGAGCCAATCCTAGTGCTGAAAGTAAGCTCTGTCGCACACTGAACAAGATGACTAATGATCGCTCTCGTGACGTTGATTACTTGCTACACAACAATGTTTTAGAGCGCGCGCGACATTACAAATGGGTTTTATGCTTCCAAGTAGCAGACATATTACACATGTATGTGTATAATATATATTTGGTGCTATAGGGCTTGTATTTGTAATATCAATCTTATAAAGTAACAAGCTCAAAATGGGTTGTTGTAAATTCGTCACAAAGTAAATTCGTCACGAAAAAAAGTATGTGTAAATTCGTCACATCTCTAATTTATGCAATAAATTTCCAATATATTAATTTTGTTTATTGTAAATTCGTCACAAGGTTTCTACCCGCACCGATAGCAAAAAAATTAAAGAACTAGTAGAATAAAAAGTTGTATGTTTTTCATAATAACAGTAAGTTGAATAATTTACTTTCATTGATATATAAAAATACTAGATACACAATCCCATACAAAACTTACACTTAAAACTGTCCTCAGTTGCTTATAAATATATTAACTATATAAACCTTCATTAATGCAAATTAAACCTTACCGTCTTAACTTTAAGTTGAATATACAAGGTTATCTAAAAAAAAGTAATAACATTTTACGAGCAGCGTTGGCCGATAGAATAAAGAATGAATGGAGTCGAATATTGTTTTTACAAATTTTAATGTAAGTTAATATTCTTACGTAATTATGTAGAGTTTATAAAATGCATGTGAATGTGTGTTATAAACACATATTTGCTTTTAGTTTTACCAGTAGGTATTTTACCAAGGCTGTGTCCTATGATGTTCAATAAAATGAAACTAATGTACTGCCATTATAATTTATATATGGCAGCTCTTTAACAGATGGTAAATTTTTTTTTATTATTTTACCAGATATAACACTAGTACTTATTTAACAAAATAGACAAGATAAGTAAAACATTTGTAAAATAGCATGTTTTTAATGTATAACAGTAATAGATAATTGATAAGCACGTAAATTATATAACGAATATGTTTCATTGCTGTTCATATACTTGGCTGCCCGACTTTGAAATTGTACGTGTTTGAACATTACGTGACTGATTGTACTTACAAATTAAAGTAACATAAAACAATAAAATGAGAGAAAAAAGGAAGATTTCTCAAACCTGAAAAGATACGACATAATAAGATTTTTAATATCCTTAAAATAAATTGAGGTTATTGTATAATCTTCTAAATCTCTCTCATAAATCCGTCAAGGATTTTAATTTTTTCCGTATCTTTCTTTGTTATATAATGTAATCTTATCTTGATATATCTCTCGATAATAGATTTAATAGTATTACTTTCATGATTATTATTTGTTAATAAGGCACTTTGAAGAATATAAGCCGTGTTGTTGTTGCTGTGCTTGCTTGTGATCGTTGCTGTGCTATGACGGATATCCATTTTGCACATCTTACGGGATCTCGAAGAAAGCTGAAATCCAACATAAGTATGTAGATACATTTTATAAATATTCTACTATAAGGATACTGCAAAGACCATTACAAAAAAAAATTAAACGGCTACGATTATGGTTTGTAATAAAACAAGTCTAGTCATAAATAATATATACAATCGCATTATCATTTTAAACCAAATAAAATATATATATTTTTGAAAAGTAACAGCGTCTCCATTCATTTTAAAACAGAATCAACATGTAACCCGGACTAATCAAGTGGAAATACAATAGTATGATTAACGCGTTTAGTAAGTGTTCATTTAAATGAGCCGTGTTATATGGTCGCTCTCTGTTACGAAATAAGCAAAAAAATATACTTTACGTTGATTCCTTGACGCAATAATCAGTATTATAATATAATTATAATAATAACATTATTACTTACTGAAAATATGAAACATCGTCCTTTTTTAGTGTCCTGAAAGTGTGATTTTACAATTTTTAAACGAGCACGAGTCGTGTTTACTCTCGGAGTGATCGAACGGTACCAAATCAAATGAGCACCCAAAACGTTCAAGTGGGTGCTCCCGCGCAACTTCGTCTGCTTCACATAAGAATGTGAAGCGGACGATGTTGCGCGGCTAGTCAGCTAATATATACGTATATATAAAATGTTAAAAGAAAGCACACGTGACAAACAAAAGTTTATATTTTACATTATAATGTAAAATATAAATAGTATAATGTAAAATATAAACTTTTTATATACATATATACTATATCTTAGAGATAAGTTAATCAGTTAGATTAAACTACGGACTACAATCACGCCTTGTCTTGATTATTAATGTACATGTAAGTGTATGCTCCTATTTACCATACTGCTGCTTTAGAGGCTACCATCAAATTTTATTCAATGCTTGAGTATGTTCAGTAATAGTTCATGGAGAAATGGTTGCAGCACCTTACAGCTCTTATAATATGTAAACAAAAACTTGGCGATTATAAAGAGTGACCATGAGTTACTTGCCCGTTCTTCTCATGAGCCCTACACCCTTGCTTTGCTGAAGGTAGCAGTAAATGTAAATTCGCAGAAAAAAATTGTGTAACTTTGACATTTATAAGTGTTACCTTGTAACCTAATCTGAATAAATTTATTTTGAATTTGAATAAACACACTTTAATTTTACACTCTGTAGCGTGTAGCATTAACGTGTTATCTCTAAAAATCGTGTAAGCCCGTGACTAAGAAATAAATTTTGTATAAAACATAGTAAAATCGGCGACTTGCACATAAAAAAACATCTCACTAATTCATTTCTTGATCTTTATAATATTGTCTTACGTTCACGCGAAAGCTATACATTGAAATTAAACTGCTTTATACCAATTTGATTCTTGGATTCTTGGTCTTTAAATTTTGTTGATAATGCTAATTCTTTTAAGTCTTAGTCTTTATTATTCCCAAGTCACTTGGGGTCGGCTTTTCTGGTCTAACCGAATTTGACTGGATATCAGTTTTTACACGGAGCGGCTGCCACCTGACCTCCGCAACCCGAAGGCTAACGATACCCTAAGGCTAGACCAGTGTCAGGATATTATACGCCACTGACTTCCCAATAACAACTGCCATAGTTGTTCATGGCAGCCAAGACCGACGGTTTAACGTGCTCTCCGAGGCACGGAGCAGGCAATAATTGTCAATCAATACGCACATAATTTCGAAAAGTCATATAACTTTCGAAAGTCTGAGGTGCGCGACGTGGGTTCGAATCCGAGACCCTCTGCATTGCAGTCTGTTGGTCTGTTGGTCTCCTTCTTTTAAGCAATAAACATAATTAATTATTAATAAAGATCGAAAGTGTCGATGGTACTTAGGTATATACTAATACGTACTTGACATATTGATGAAATACATTTTAGTCAAAAGTTACATTTGGAATTATGGTGCTATGTTAGAAACTTAGGATTTATCAATAATCATGTAAATATACGAACTTTTAACGAATATAAAAATGTAAAGGCAATAAATAATTATTATGAGCTCGTTACTCCCGCTCAATATGACTACACTTTGATTCTACAAGCTATATACAGACAGCAGAAGTTAAAAGAGTACCTACAAAGAAGTACATGTGTGACGTATATGCGCAATATTAAAACCTAACTTTAACCTCGCTAGCTCTACAACGCTATTAATAAAACATTTTAGTTATCTGATAAACTATACAACACATAATTATACCCAGCCAATTTCATAAAAATATCGCCGAATATATTGAGGAAAATACGTTCAAAATCACCCTATTTGAAAACTTCCTCCGCTTTATGTCGCCGGTCAAGTTTCAATATTTTCACGTTACATATAATTTTTAATTATTTCTATTTGTTATAATAAAAATACATATTTGTTAGTCTTTGTCCTAACTAATATTTGAATGCTAATGTGAGTATGTTAGTTTGTTTGTTACGTTTTCACACCTTAACTACTCGTCCGATAATCATGAAACATGGCATACACGTCATCAGGGGTACAAAATATGACTAATCATCCAGTAAAAAACCTGTTCCCGAGGAATAGAAATTTAAAACCTAGTTGGGAAATATATTTGTTTGTTGTATATCGAGTTCTAAGATGCTATATTTCCTTATACATGAATAGAATGCCAGCGGCAAAACACCGTGACGCTCGCTTTGTGAAGTGAAACTGGGGGCTAGATTAAAAGTCACGTCATACGTTTATATAATATAACCAGTAAGCACAACGGTTGTTGTTATTTACACTTTTAGTTCTAGATCAGACCACGTGTCTATTGTAAAAGAACTACTTAGTAGGGTAGCGTTGTAAGAGGTTTGATTCCGGGTTGGGTAAGATGATATTGAGTTATATGTCAAGAAATTACTATTAAGAGCACGTAGCCGAATATTTTTCGGTAGACGTCAATAGAGTTACCCTCTACAACCTGGGAATAAAAATAATGGCTGGTGAATTGTGGGGTTGTTCCGGCGTCATCCTATGACGTTTCATCCTACACTGTTTTTTTTCCTTACTCAACCGACAGCAATTATTTCATTTTTAATTCTTTATTCATCCTGTAAGTATTCCTAGCTTAACCAATTACGAAATTACTCAAAAGCTTTAAGGTTTGGGTGACGGTCTGAACAAAAATTACTGTTTTCGTAATCTATATCTATATTAATATTATAAACACAAAAGACTTGCTCAACCGATTTTAAATAAATTCTCCATTTGAAATCTTTATTATCACCGAGTACCTAGCATAGGCTATGTATTTTTTTTAAAGTAGTGTTACTAACCTAACCGAAACTACTTTTACGAAGCCAAGGGTTGTTTTGCTACCCATAATTTTTTCGGTAATATTTGCCACGGGTAGAGTAAGGAACGCATTTCGGTTGAATAAAGAAACTTTATTAAAATAATGTAATCGGATCAGTTAGGCATACTAGTTTAGGATGAGTAAAGAAATTTATTTATTTATTCATTTATTAAGCAATACAAAACTTACAGTGGAGTCACCAAATCGTTTGCATGCATATGTTTATATTATGTATACTAATAAATATTAATAGGATGAGACGTCATAGGATGAATACGGAACAACCCGAATTGTGGGTGTACTGCGTTTTCGTAGACCTCTTCTATACCTACTTATAGTAATACTATTATAAAACTTTAAAGAAGTTGTACTCAATGCAGGTACAATACAAAAAATACAAAATAACTCAGGTCAGCTAATTAAGGGATTGAGGATCCGTAACTATGTGTTTATGTTTGTATGCTCGAGCTTCACGAAAATAACACAACAGATTTTAATGCGATTTTATTGTGGTAACGGTTGGTTTGATGTTTAACTTAAAATATTAGTATGTCCAGTAGAACTAGAGATAATAAATATAATAATGTCCTCCAGACCGAATTTCGGCCACGGCGGCCAGTCTTAACGGAGTCTGGCCAACTACGCAGGAGATATTATAGTGCACAAGTGTGTGCGCAAACACAAGTGCACTTTCTGTTCCCTAACTCTCATGATCCGATGGGACAGATAATCCGACACGACCAGAGAGAGATCAGGCGCAGGCTAACGGCTTTACATGCTTTCCGAGGCACGGGGGCGTCTAACACCGCAAACTTCCTAACTCCGGGTTACTATTGGGATTTCTTAACAGAAAAACCCAATAACTTTTTGTTGGCCCGACCCGGGATTCGAACCTGAGACCTCATGCACAGCAGTCGCATTCACTACCGCTGCGCCACGGAGGCAGTCAATATAGCGTAAATTTAGCGTAATTAATGTAAATCACTTTACAAGCAGAATGTCATTCAAATGAATATTTTTATTTGAATACACATTCAAATTAATAAATCAAAGTGCGTGCTTAAATTATAGAAATAGTAAATTAGTCCATGTTGCTTATGACAATGAGTAACATATTTCATAAAAGCCATAAACAACAAAAATATGTTTATTTATCAGCTACATAAACGAACAATTCTAGGTAAGGTATCAATAGGTACCAAAAATATGTACATATGCTCCATATCAGTTAACCCTGATAGCAATTGAATCGCAAACTAACGCACATTATACGGTCTGGGCTCAGATAAGACCGACCTTTGAGTCCATAAGAAGGGTCCACTGTAGTGAATGACATCCATTAACATGGCTGTCGAAGCGTCACTAATTGCTAGCAGTTGGGCGAGATCCAACTCGACTTGGAATGGTCATCTTCGAGCTCCTACTTACAGGAAACGAACTAAAATTACACTCCAGTTGATACGGCCCGTTTTCTACGTAAAGTCACGATCGCGTTCAAGCGTGCAATGCCCCTATTTTATTTTCGTTTTGTTATTATAAGCGTAGGTACATTTAAACAAAACAAATTAAATTTCTGTTTTTTTTATTATTGCAGTGCCTTGACTAGCGCCTGTAATACATCCATAGGGATATGCAAAGCATTGCATACAGCGATGTTTATACGTTTCATGTTCTAGGGGGCGCCTAGTGCTTTTCACTAGGTGCATTTTCACTGAATGTTGTTACTGAGAAGTACCTATCCAAAAACCTAATAGCTTTTTATCCGACCTAGAAGTAGAATCCAAAACTGACACGATTGTACGTGAATATAAACCCAATCTTATGCTATCGTGTATCATAAGTGTATAAATTAGTAAAATATATACGTAACGTAAAAGTTGATTTAAAAAAATTTGTAACTCAAACAAAAATTAATCTATAATAATAAATAAAATATTGTGTTTGACTGATTTGCCTCGTTGCCCACCCAATCTTATGATACACGATAGCAAAATCAACTTTTACGTTACATATATATTTCACTAATTTATACACTTATGACTTTATATATACAGGTGTCCATTACTGTTTCTAAAATTAAGTGACTAAAAGCCATCTAATATATACATATATCTAAATGCAGGAAAAATAAAAACATTTTGTTTATATATGTTAGATTAGTTGTCTGCCTTTATTTCATAATAGATATCTATTTAGATACTGGGAAGTATTTACAAGTAATTAAGTAAATAATTTAAATTACACAACATTTAATCGCTACAAGGTTGGTAAAATCATAACAATATATATGTAGGTAAGTTGGAGAATTGCTCCAAACAGTTTCAATTCAACATTTTGGTTACGACGCTCGTTTTAGACATTAAAATACTAATTTTATTGACAATATAGCTTACTTAGTATTACTAAACATTAATTACAGGACATCAATCGAATATAATCGAGATATCATAACTTGAAGTCAATTATTCGAGGGAACAATAATTAATTAATCATAACAACTTCGATGTGTCAGTTATCTTTTACGGCGGTGGGTACCAAAGAGTTATTTGGTTGGCAGTAATCAATATTCTATCACATACACACAACACCATCTAACCCAAACTAAATAGAGCTTGTACTATGGGTACTAGACAATGAATAAACATACATACACATATACTTTTTTTTGTAAATACGTACATAATATATATACCTTGTTGCTACAATGTTTAAAATTTTCCTTCTCAATTTCCCAATATCCGTTTCCGCACCTTTTGATATTGTATATCGTTGGCTTTCCCCCGATCAAATGCCCAAAACCCCAAAGTAACCAGGGAACAGGAAAACAGATACACAAACAATCTTAACGACTTTTATACTGTAATAATAACTTTTTGTGGGATGGGCTCAAATTATATAGTCATTTTGGGAGTATTATAAATGTAATAACAGCTACCTAGGGACCGCAATGTATTTAAATATTGTAATAGAAAGATTCACGAGTTTGCTTATTTTTCTACTGAATATGACACAGAACATATCTATACTAATATTATAAAGAGGAAAGATAAGAATTTTTGTTTGTTTATTTGTTTGTAAGGATTCAAAAACTACTCAACTAATATTAAAATCTTTCACCATTAGAAACCTATATTATTATCAAGTAATTTATTTTCAAAAATGTACTGTTACTAACATAACCTAATCAAATTTTTCGCAAACGAAGCCGGAGCCAAAAGCTGGTATCTAATAAAACTGAACAAAGTCAAAAATGTAGTCAATACTTAATATTTTATTGCATTCCACAATGTTATATAAAATGGACTTATAAAACAAATTAGTTCATTATGGACCCTGTCGGGCACAGCAAAATTATAAGAGAGGAAAAGGGCTACATAATGTATGTTGTATAATTAGAAAGCAGCGATAGCTCAGTGGGGAGACCAACGGACTGCAATGCAGAGGGTCTCGGGTTCGAACCCACGTCGCGCACCTCTGACTTTCGGAAGTTATATGACTTTTCGAAATTATGTGCGTATTGATTGACAATTATCGCCTGCTCCGTGCCTCGGAGAGCACGTTAAGCCGTCGGTCCCGGCTGCCATGAACATCTATGGCAGTCGTTATTGGGAGAGTGTCGACACAAAAGATCCCACTGGGTCGAAGTGTCGCCGATCTGCACTGACTGGCCTCCACATAAGATACATACATACATAATTAGAAAAGTACGTAATTGCTATGTATGTGATCTAGGATTATTCCATTAAATTCTACGTTATAGATGCAAAGAACATAGACTTAAATTTTCTCGTGTGTCTATTTGTTTGTCTGTATCTATGTTCAAGCTTCAAACAAAAACTACTGGAATATCTGGTAACTTTTTAGACGCATTCACATGACCGGCCCAACAATTAGACTATAATAATAATAACAATGGCAGGTAGACACCGTTAAAATCATCCCTATTATCATATTTACAACCGGCGTAGTCCCTAAGACACTTCTACATAGCCTGAGCATACTTGACATGCCGAAATCTACAATCACACTCATACAAAAAGCCGTTCTTCTTAACACATGTCGCCTCACACGTAAATTTCTTGCATCATCTACTTCTTAACTTTGTCCCCTCTGGCACACTTGGTTAAGGCCCGTGTGTCAGGTTTTTACCCCTTTGAAATAAAAGGGAGACGAAATATAAAACAAATATAATAATAATAATAATAATATTCTACCACATACACACAACACCATCTAGCCCAAACTAAGCAGAGCTTGTACTATGGGTACTAGACAATGGATAGACATACATATATACTTTTTTTTGTAAATACGTACATATTATACATAGAAACACCCAGACCATGACAAACATCCATGTTCATGAACACAAATGTTTGACTTGTGCGGGAATCGAACCCGCGACCTCAGTCGTGGCAGTCGGTTACACTAACCACTACGCCATCGAGGCCGACTTATTTGGCATACAAACTATAAATTATAAAATAATTTGGCATACCAGCAATACATACCAAATACCGAAATGTGCAGCCGAAATTGTGGATTTAACTAGTCTACAATATATATCGCACCCTTAATAAAACAGAGACTTATCTCAGTATTTTGGATTAAACAAATTTGAACTCTATTGCAAAGATTTAACACAAATATAATAGTAGAATTTAACATATACAATTAGAGTTCAAATTGCCTTACTTTCAAATTTCGAGTTAAGTCGCTGTTTTATTAAGAATGCGAATTATGGTCAAATCATCATACATAATACTTATTTTAAAACATTACAACACGATGAAGCTAACTAAATAGTTTAGCCAAAACGATGTTAACTTGAGTGGCACTGGCAAGGGCCCGCCGCATCGGGTAGAGACAATTGCTTTTCAATTATGCCTGGCGTTCCAGTTATTGACAAGTTAAAAGCAATATACACAAATATAGTCAAAATAAAGCCTTATTAAGCTGCCCCACTTCTAAGCACGGACCTCTTCTCAGTGTGAGAAAGGGTTATGCCATAGTCCATCACGATGGCCCAATGTGGGTAAGCAGACTTCACATGTCTTCGATTACATTATCGAGAACTCTTAGACAGGTTTCTCTCACGATGTTTTCTTTCACCGTTAAAGCAAGCGATAATTAGGTATTTAAAACGCAAATAACTTCGTAAAGTCAGCAATGCGCGCCTTGGGATGACTCTGTCTATTGGTGAAAACCGCATGCAAATCTGTTCAGTAGTAGTTGAGCTTATCGCGAACAGACAGACGCGGCGAGGGACTTCGTTTTATAATATGTAGTGATACCGTCTGCTTATATAATGCGGTGACTGTAGGTTCATTATCCAAAAGCCGCAATCCCTCGCTAATTGGCTTTCCATACGCGTGACAAGCTACCACGTTAAATGAATCCGATTTTAAATAAAGTCGAATATATAATTCATTACTGTCATCCGGTGGTAACAGTCGCATGATTAATTGAGAATTCAGTTTAATATGTGATCATTTATTTACAATATTTGATCATCCATTTATACTCATTATTATAAAGAGCAGCGATAGCTCAGTGGGGAGACCAACAGACTGCAATGCAGAGGGTCTCGAGTTCGAACCCACGTCGCGCACCTCTGACTTTCGGAAGTTATATGACTTTTCGAAATTATGTGCGTATTGATTGACAATTATCGCCTGCTCCGTGCCTCGGCGAGCACGTTAAGCTGTCGGTCCCGGCTGCCATGAACATCTAGTGCAGTCGTTATTGGGAGAGTATCGACACAAAAGATCCCACTGGGTCAAAGTGTCGCCGGTCTGCACTGACTGGCCTCCACATAAGATAAGATATACTCATTATTGATTACGAAAGCATTGCAATCCAAAACGATCGGGAGTCCGATCCGAGTTGGATTGTATACTACATTACTTAAGAGTAATAAAGGCACTAAATTCCACAACTCAAGCTGGCTAACACCTGTTTATAATACACATTATAGATGTTAGACTTAATGCGACTGAATAACCTATTGCAGTGGTCGGCAACCTTGTCAACCAAAAAAGCCAAATATAGATAGGTAATACTCAATGAAAACCTATCCAAGTGCCATTTTTAAATTTCAGCTTTTCTTTAACAGAATATATGATTACGGAAATAATTAGAATTAAAAGAACACTCTAGAGCTTACCTTTGTCTAATAAGTCTTAGTTTAACTCTTCTTCTCTCTTAGCCTTTATTATTCCCAAGTCACTTAGGGTCGGCTTTTCTGGTCTAACCGGATTTGACTGGATATCAGTTTTTACACGAAGCGGCTGCCACCTGACCTCCGCAACCCGAAGGCTAACGATACCCTAAAGCTAGTATATTAGAGGGTACTGACGTTCCCAATAACGACTGCCATAGATGTTCATGGCAGCCGGGACCAACGGCTTAACGTGCTCTCCGAGGCACGGAGCAGGCGATAATTGTCAATCAATACGCACATAATTTTGAAAAGTCATATAACTTCCTAAAGTCAGAGGTGCGCAACGTGGGTTCGAAACCGAGACCCTCTGCATTGCAGTATTTTGGTCTCCCCACTGAGCTATCACTGCTATAAGTCTTAGTTTAACTAACAGAAAATTAAATTCAATTTAGTATCATACTTATAAAGCAAGTTCCGTGCCTGCACTAAACATTTCGTGGAAGAGCCGCAGCCGAGGAGTCAAAGAGCCGCATGCGACTCGCGAGCTGTGGGTTGCCGTCCACTGGCCTATTGATTGGTAGCGGAACACCAGCGGCCAGACACAAACGGTTTCAATTATCATCCCAACAATTGACAATGACATGTTAAGTCAAATACGAGTGAAAAATTGACTTGCGTTTAAATACATATACATTATAATAATAATAATAATAATTATAATTATAATATTCTATGACATACACACGACACCATCTAGACCAAACTAAGCAGAGCTTGTACTATGGGTACTAGACAATGGATAAACATACATATATACAGTATTTTTTTGTAAATACATACATATTATATACATAGAAACACCCAGACCAAGACAAACATCCATGTTCATGCACACAAATGTTTGACTTGTGCGGGAATCGAACCCGCGACCTCAGGCGTGGCAGTCGGTTACACTAACCACTACGTCACGTTGTCACGGGAACAGAAAAGGACATGGACCCCAAAGTACTTTTTTCTGGATGACTGGTTGAACCTACCTTTCATCTAATCATCTAACGTAACATACATTTACGCGATTATAATTACAACAACAATAACGATATCAAATCCCTACAGTTTTGACTCTATGCATTTTATGCTAACAGATTGGCAGGTAACAAATCAATGCTGAAATAAACCTCCCGGCCACTAACGAGAGCGTTGTACAAGCCACCAGGGACCCGGTACTCAAATGTACGTAATTAATTTTATCTAGATCATGTACTGATGTACTTAGTCGGTTCAGAATAAACCTTATCCTGTAGCATTAAGTTAAAATGTACGTTCTAGATACAACAACTCAATATACACCGTGTAACAGAAAGGTGTGATCATATTTAATTTTTTTTATTACAAGTCTTATACTAATTGAGAGGACCCCAAGTAATTAGGCATTCGGGTATGCGTGTTTGCGTTTTTAGAGTTCGCAAAATCTCTTATACAACAGCTTTGTCCGTCCGTCCGTCCGTCTGTCTGTTATACAACTTTCAACTCAAGAACCGTAAGAGCTAGAGACTCGCGGTCAACGCCATTCGACTCAGTATAGTCGATATACCCCCGAAATGACTATGATCTTTGACCTATGACCGCAAGGTCACGTGATACCCTCTTTCAACTCTAGAACCGTAAGAGCTGGAGACTCGCGGTCAACGCCATTCGACTCAGCATAGTCGATATACCCCGAAATGATTATGACCTTTGACCTCTAATCTCAATGTCACGTGATACCATTTTTTCGAACTCTAAGATTACGGCAATTCATGGCCGTTTCTGACTTGTTTTATCAGCAAACATTTTTTATTACAAGTCTTGTACTAATTGAGAGGACTCCAGGTAAGTAATTAAGAATTCGGGTATGCGCGTTTACGTTTTTATATAGATACCTACGTATTACTAGATTTCGCGTCCGGCTTCGCTCTCGTAAATGTAGGTTAGTTTAGGTTAGTAACAGTGTTTTTTTATGGATGAAAGGTACGCTATGACCTGTTTGTACCCCTGACAACCTGTTTGCGAAATTTCATGATAATCGGTCGAGTAGTTAAAGCGCGAAAGCGTAACAAACAAACTTATATTTGCATTTATAATATAAGTTAGAATGCGAGTACAATCTCGTATTAAGCTGTCAATTCTTGGAATGCCAGACATAATTGGAAACCTATTGTGTTGTTTATCTAAGGATACACGATATTCTCATTTACACAAGGTATTCTGCAATCTTAAAATATGACCACACCATGTACATAGAAACTATCAAATAAGTGTTGAAACTAAATCAGGAATCAGCGTAGGGCACCCCAAAAAGCAGTGATGGCGAACCTTTATCAGTTAATATGCCATTATTTATGAAATAAATAAAAATGTGCCGTGCAAAGTGTTTCCTTAAAAACAGGTATCGTTTTTCAATAAAGTTTTACATTGATTCGTCAATTTCTTAGTAATATGTAATCAAATACTGGCGTGCCCATATTATTTTGTCGCAATGCTGGCAGCATTGGCGCGTGCCATTGGTTCACCATCCCTGCCATACAGTACAGCATGGAACTTGCGCGCCATTTCTATGCGCCGCCCGAGTGTGATTTGTTACCCTTCTCTGTGAGTTATCCATCTACGAATGCCGATGCGAAGTGCCGGAAAAATCAAACATGATTATCTCCCATGTCACTAATATGAACAAGCAGAGCTGACACGCGTAGACAAGGACTAACACCATTTTTATTATGTTTGAAGTTTGTCTGCTTGAATCTGTACTGCCATTGTACTTTATTTGTACGGGCAATAGTCAGTGCAACGTTTAATCGACGTCTTACTAATATCGCCGCTAGTGAATGCATATTCGAACTACTTAATCAAAATCTATGGATGTATGCCCACGATAGTCTGCAATCAAATGTGTCGAACTGTGACATGAGATATGGTGTAGTGTCAAATTATGAATTACTAGATTTTGCCTGCGGCTTTGCTTACGTAAATGAAGATTATGTTAGGTAAGGTTAACAGCAGTCCTTTTTCTGGATGAAAGGTACCCTATGTCCTTTTCTGTACCCCTGACAACGTGTATGCGAAATTTTATGATGATCGGCCGAATAATTAAGTCGTAGTAAAGAAAAATCAAACGAACTCACGTTTACATTTATAATAATACTAGCTGTCCCGACAGACGTCGTCCTGTACACACGAGAAAAAAAAAACCCAAATCTAAACCATCCTCGAATCCACATGAACACACACAATTCATTTATCAAAATCAGTCCAGCCGTTTAGGAGGAGTTAAGTGACATACACACATACAGTAGAAATATATATATAAAGATTAGTTAATATTATGGCAACTTCCTAATTATTTTATAAATCATTAAGATATATTAAGAATTTACTAAATTAAAAATTATAACATTCGAACATATTTTAACTTTGTATTTTCTCATTCATAAGTTCATGGCCAGATGGCCAACATTACAGATAATGGCCTTCATTGTGATCATGTATTTACATGACAACACACAACTTACTGATCGATTTACACAACAATATAATTATGTAGTTGCGATAGATTGGTGCGCTTGTATACAGTGAATACAGATTCTAACAGTGTGTATACAACAACTAATTTGTAGAAAACCACGAAAACGCATTACGCTAATCCCGACCACGTCTTCAGTTACAAACATCAAAACAACTTTACTGACATACACATAAATAATAATAGTCATATAATGGTCCATTCAGCTTTGCAGAATAACGATGTGTGTTGCCTTTTCCAATCCAATTCACATCCAAAAGAAAACAAGACGAGACAAGACAAGACAAGACATATTGGAAATTGTAACGCAACACTTCTTTGACAGATGACTACGTATATTGGGACACAAAAATATCTCCGCTTAATGCGACCGAAAAGGTCCCTTGTGGTTGTTTTAAGCATACGAACGTGCTCTGAAATGAAAATAGACGATGAGAAAGCTTTCACAGTTACATTATGAAACTTTAACGGAACTTACATCTTCCGAGCAGTTTTGTGCGCTCTCACACACATATCACATATTTACTTTATCCATTTTATAGTTTTATATAGACGTCAACTACGAGGACTGAATAAAAGCTATGAAGAGTTTCATATTGTTTGTGTTGTTTGAGTTACCTTTACATTTTATACGTTGATCCAACAGCATAAGTTTATTCTCACGTATAGTGCCGAACATGAGATCTGAGATTTGATTCATAACTCATCCAAATTGCAGTGGGTACCACAGTCTAAAACATTACTTGATAAATAAAATTAAGTTTAAACTCAGTTGGCGTAAGATAGAGAAAAGGTTTTCAGTTCCAGCAACCCACCCACCATTCAAGGTAGCGTGCTAGGACACTGTGGTAGGTTTAGTCGTAGGACTAGGAGTTTCTATCTACCCGAGCCCGATATACCCTCTCCGCTCCCTTTTTCCTACGGGGTGGGATGCGAAAATGGCAAACTCTATGTTAAAAAAAATTGAAGTTCAGTTTGCGCGTATGTTTGCAATCGATTATAATGTCTTGGACCTAACACAAGGACAGACAAGGTGTTATTGGGTTTTCTTTTTCTTTTTAGTAGTAGCACTGAGTATGGAACTCTGCCAGGTAACCAACACCGTTATTTGAATGTAATACATCTCTGCCTAACTCTCCGGGAATATACAATCTATGCAACAGCAGCGCGCCTTGTATCTAGTGCCCTCCTTATACTTTAATATCCCTTGTACGTCGCGGACGAAGATATGCTAGCGCTACATTGAATATGATAAGTTATTACACTACAGAAAACCTTTTGAGCTTCGCTTCAGCTTTATTACTACAGAAATTTGTCTCGCATCTGTTCTTAAAATGTATAGCAAAGATAAATAATAATATCACCCCTCTGTTTCAAGTGTCGCACTGCTAGGCACACACGGGCTCCTCTTCAGTGTGAGATGGTCAGTCTACCAGGCTGACCATCTCAGTGTGAGATAGTCAGTCTACCAAGCTGAACCAACGCAGGTTAACAGACTTCAAATAGCTTTAACAACTTTATGACGAACTCACGGGCTTGCACATTTCCTCATTATGTTTTCTTTCATAATTAAAACTGTTCAATACACATATATCTATTAAAAAAATATATAACTTCGAAAGGTCAGAGGTGCTTGTCTGCGATCGAGCTAGAGACCCCTGCGAGTCAGACCATGTTATAAAGATAAAAAAAATTAATACTCTAACTATGAAGAGTTATGCGTAGTTATCCTTAAGATATACTGAGCTACCTAGTCTTTATTAGAGTGGTCCATGTTGACTGGTTGTCATGTAAATGAGGACGGCTACGACAAGTTTACACAAAGCAATGTAATTAATTTCCCACCCATACTCTCTACATAAAGGCCTTTTAGTGCCTCAACTACTGCGTACTAATCATTGTTTTCCATGAGTGTCATGGCACCCTTGAATATCTTTCAAAGGAAAGTTAACTGTCTGTGCAAAAGTGAGCTGTGAGTTTCTAATATACAATTACATACACAGCTAAACCTTTAAACGGTTTTTAATTAAATTTGGTGTGAAGAAACGTTACTTAATTCTAAGCAAATTAGATTATACTAGATTTTCGCTCGATTGGTTTCGCTCGCGTTAATATAGATTTATGTTAAGATAGGTTTTTAGTAGCCTATGTGTCACTCTGATGTATACAATAATATCATAAAGTTGCATCAAAATCCGTTCAGTGCTTTTGGTGTGAAAAGGTTACAATCATCCATTCATCCTTCCATCCTCACAAACTTTCACATTTATATTATTAGTAGGATTAGACTTCCTGTGACATGAGATAAAAAGATACTAGAATTTCTGAATCTTATCACGATTAAAAAATGTGCGGCTTAAAATAAATTCAAATATATATTGACGACTCGATGGCGTAGTGGTTAGTGTAACCGACTGCCACGCCTAAGGTCGCGGGTTCGATTCCCGCACAAGTCAAACATTTGTGTGCGCGAACATGAATGTTTGTCTTGGTCTGGGTGTTTCTATGTATAATATGTATGTATTTACAAAAAAAAAAAGTATATAAGTATGTTTATCCATTGTCTAGTAGCCATAGTACAAGCTCTGCTTAGTTTGGGCTAGATGGTGTTGTGTGTATGTGGTAGAATATTATTATTATTATTATATATTTTATGATGTACAAATAAAACCACCAAATAGTCTTTTTGGCAATCAAACAATCCAACCTATTGCTGTAACTGGGAAATAGGCCTCTCGCATTACATCATATCTTTCTGCTTCCACATTCAGTCTAACCTAAACATACACTTTACAATACTTTATCAGGTCATCACCCCACAAAACTGAGAGGCAACCGGCGTTTATTGGCGGTCGCTCACTCCAAGCCTCGTTTGCTCCGACGGTCATCGATCCTTCGGCGAAAATAGCAACCCATTGTCGCTTGAACTTGTTTAATCTGCGAGCTATATCGGTAACTTTCGTTCTTTGGCGGATAACCTCGTCTTTTAATTTGTTCCTCCAAGTTTGCAGTGTCTACTCCAAGCCTATCTTGTACTATATTTAGCTACGCGTCTTGCAATACGGACTCGAATTGTCGACGTTCGATCACCGTAGGTCATAATAGGCAGGACGAAAAATTTAAATATATAGAGCCATTTTATTTTAGAGACATCTCTCGCTCTTGAAATAAATTCTCTGTCGCGAGAGTCTTTACCAACGTTGACACAACGGACACAAAGAAGACTCAGACTCGGAAAAACCTTTTATAGGTCACACAAATGTTTGTCCCATGTAGCGATCGCACACACAAGAGCCAGAGCAGTGAAACTAGTGAGGCGACAACTGAATCCGCTACGACATTCGAATACTATCATTATCTATGAGCGCTGATACTGCATACTACAATAAAATGATATGTTTGGAACGTTATTCGAGGTCCGATCCCCCACGAGTGCTGCTCGCTATCTGTCCTATTTATTCACAGCCACTGCCCTGTGGCACCTGTTCACTAACGTATCCCTTATCTGGACGGTGTTTCCTTAAATGACAAAATGTGTTCACGCTGATATTCGACATTATTGTTCTGTAGTTCGTAATACTTCATTATGCCAAAATTAAACCATAAATACATTGCTTAAAAACTGAGCGATCTCGTTTAAGTTGTTAAACATGCACTTGACTAGTACATTAGTAATGTCTATAAAAATATATAATAAATTACCAGACACCATAAGAAACGAAAATAAATACAACAGTTTCAAAATAAATTAAGAAAATGTATCTTCAACATAAGCCATTATAATATAAATGAATACCTAAATGACAAATTATAACCTTCTTCTCTCTTAGCCTTTATTATTCCCAAGTCACTTGGGGTCGGCTTTTCTGGTCTAACCTGATTTGACTGGATATCAGTTTTTACACGGAGCGGCTGCGACCTGACCTCCGCAACCCGAAGGCTAACGATACCCTAAGGCTAGACCAGTGTCAGGATATTAGAGGGTACTGACTTTCCCAATAACGACTGCCAGAGATGTTCATGGCAGCCGGGACCGACGGCTTAACGTGCTCTCCGAGGCACGGAGCAGGCGATAATTGTCAATCAATACGCACATAATTCCGAAAAGTCATATAACTTCCGAAAGTCAGAGGTGCGCGACGTGGGTTCGACCCCGAGACCCTCTGCATTGCAGTCTGTTGGTCTCCGCACTGAGCTATCGCTGCTTTTAACTAATTTTTTTTTGCTTTTTGCTAATTATTACCACAAACTAATTTAATATACCTGTAATAATTTAAAAAGCTTTCAAATAAATTAATATTTTACTACTTACTTCAGAATTATTGATTGCTTATTTACGTATAATTGATAATTATTGCAATATTATAAAAAAATTACCAGTGGCTTCCTCCTTTCTTCTCTACTATCTATTTTGCCCGACAGGATCCATATTTGGTATTTTATTCTTTGTAACGACATGCTATACATATGGAGAGCAATAAAGCATTGAAATTGAAAATTGAAATTGAAGTTCAAAGTATGATTAGATTAGATTATATTTATAGTACTATTTTCGGGATGAGTGGTACCCTATGTCCTATTCTGTTTTCCTGACAACGTGTATGCGATGATGATGATCGGTTAAGCTGTTAAGGCGTGAAAGTGTAACAAACAAACAAAGAAATAAACAAATTCACATTCGCATTTATAATAATACGTTAGGATTCTGATAATTTATTACACACATATAACACCCACAGCGATATATGTTATAAATTATTACGAATGGTTTAATTTCAATAGATAATATCGGTGTGTAAATGCAATGCATATTTCTACTGCAGTGTTAATACTGCAGACTGTTTAGTTACTTCCCACGTAAGGGTGACGAGTACCTACATACTCTGCAGTGATTACACCTTAGCCCTTTAGACTTGCGATCATGGGAATCCCACGAATTTGATTATCAACTTGACTCTATTCCTAACACAAGCGTATTAGCATAGCTGCAGCATTTTCCAACAATAACATAACTTCGGATAACAGTATCCACGGAAGCAGCACTAAGTGCATACCACAGATACGTACCATCCACGCTTGCATATGGTCTTTTGCTATGGGGAAATTCGGTCGAATTTGAAAAAGTGTTTCGCATACAAAAAAAGTTTGTAAGAGCAATAACTGGAGCATGGTTTATGGAGAGCTGTACACCTATTTAAAAAAAAAATGTATTCTACCCCTAACCTGTATGTACATAAAGGAGGTCTGTGTTTTCATTAAACAACATTCTGATTACTTCGAACTTCAATCTGAAGTAACGAAACGTAATGTATAATATAATACCTAGGAATAAACATAAACCCCATCAACCTCAATGTAAATCTGTCTTTTTTAAAAGAAATTCATATGTCAATGCAATTATGGTCTATAATAAGTTGCCCAATATATTTAAGGATTTGCCCTTAACAATATTTAAAAACAACTTGAGCAAATGGCTCGTAGAAAAGTGTTTTTATAGTTTAAATGATTACATGTCGTATGAGGAATAATAAATTTAACTAATAGTGGAATAATTGTGTTACATTTAACCAACACGGACATTAGAATTATATTTAATATGACATCTCACTTATATACTTATCTACTGAAATTTGTAAATTTGACATCAATTCATTCATCTTTCTTAGCGTTTATTATTCCCAAGTCACTTGGGGTCGGCTTTTCTGGTCTAACTGGATTTGACTGGATATCAGTTTTTATACGGAGCGGCTGCGACCTGACCTCCGCAACCCGAAGGCTAACGATACCCTAAGGCTAGACCAGTGTCAGGATATTAGAGGGTACTGACTTTCCCAATAACGACTGCCATAGATGTTCATGGCAGCCGGGACCGACGGCTTAACGTGCTCTCCGAGGCACGGAGCAGGCGATAATTGTCAATCAATACGCACATAATTTCGAGAGTCCGCAGTCACAATCTAGGGGTCTATAAAATAGATTGTGACTGCGGACTCTCATACATTGGTTAAACCAAGAGAAGCATAGGCACCCGCATAAAAGAACACATAGCTGATGTAAAACACCAACGCTCGTTGAAGTCTGCTGTGTGTGAACATGTGCAACAGGGGACCAACCACTACCTGAGATTTGACAAACCACAGATTCTCGCTAAAGAACACCGATTCCTACCAAGGATGCTTCGCGAGGCTATTGAAATCAAAAAACATCCTAATTTTAATAGAGAAGATGGTTGGAATGTACCACCAGCTTAGGATCCAGTAATAAAAATAGTCAAACCCAAGAAGAAGCAAACCACAGCTAGACTTCATGATACTTTGAGCTCATTCTGCGTAAATAGAAACACCAATGATTAAATTATGTTCGGGTACTTTGAAATAACTACACTGGAACATTGAGACAACTGCCATCTTAGTCTCCCCGTGACCATGGCTGCTGTAAAGCAATCGAAACGTCGGGGAAAGTGTAAAAATAAATTAAGTCTAAATAGTTTAATAATAATTTAATTAGCTTAAAAATTAGTAAAGTTTAATAATAGTAGTAGTGTAACAATTTTCAAAATTTTGTAGTAAAGTGTCAAATAAACAACGCGATAAAATCCGTATATAGCAGTTTAATTTCAATGAATATTTATTTTATATTTATTTTATTTTTGTTTTTGCTGTACCTAATATCAAAATTTAATTCCTACTTATTATATTATAATAGTAGCATGCCATCATGACATGACAACAAAAACATATATTTGCACACCGTATGTAATGGTAGAATGTGTATGGGACATTATAATTTAAGATCATACTTTGTAAACCTACATTATAGCAAATAAATAAATTTGAATTTGAATTTGAATTTGAATAGTATTATTGGAAAATCCTGCAGCTATCCTGCTAATACGCCGTTTGTAACCCAAATTATTAGTAAACTTAGAATTTGGCAATTCCTGATGACCTAAAATAAATAAGTATGGTTAACATAATTATAACAAACTGAGTATCACGAAGAGCGAAAGCGAAAAATGACTGTTATTTCTTAGAACAATCCGAACGGCAGCTATTCGCATTCCCACTTGAATTTTTCACTAGCCGACACACATATATTATGTTAATCCACTGCATAATTCATTAGCGCTATTACACAAACAAACTAGGTTGTGCACAGAAGGACTGCATGGTCCGACTGAAATATATTCTATTCTTTTACAAAAAGCCTTTCTTGGCATGCGCACACTTACTATAGCATTTGAATATTACAGTATAAGATACGTTACAAACAAACAACTTCTTCTTATATATGGTACACTAGCGCGGGTCACCGCGCAACTTCGCCTACTTCACATAACAGAATTTTTCCGTTTTGCAACATTTTTAATGATGGTCCGTGATTTTATATAGCCTATAGTCTTCCTCGATATATGAGCTATCAACACTAAAATATTTTTTTAATTCGAACCAGTAGTTCCTGAGATAGCGCGTTCAACCAAACAAACAAACTTTTCTGCTTTATAATGTTAGTATAGATAAAACACTATAATAAAATATACATTAATATTAGTCATGTACGTACTGAAAATGGCTAGGCCATAGTCCACCACGCTGGCCCAGAGCGGGTTGGTAGACTTCACAATCTTTGAAAACATTGAAAAGAGCTTAACAAATATAAAAAAATCTAACATAAGTACAGAATTATTTTAGTAATTCTTAAATGCCTTCGCTATACAACATACATACAAATATTTAGAAGCTGTATTCTTGAAATCACAATTACTTGAATTGTTCGACAACTGACACAAAGCTACAAATATTTCTACGACTCGAAAACAAATTTAATACCTAATGGAGCTTTCAACGCCGAATATTGCTTAAAACTGGCATTATTTTACTATAAATTTGTCTCCAATCTACTTTTTTAAGGTCCAATCCTTGGCCCAAATTAAGCCAGCTAGATATCAATATGTTTTCACCTCGAAGTAACAATAATAATATTGCTTTATTTCGGACCAATGAATCCATAGACTGTTAGTAATAATACAATTTAACTTATTTCCTAGTGTTAGTATAAATTAACCTAGAGACAAACTTTTTTAAAAGTGGAGAATGGAAATTCTCAGCAACAGTTCTCAGGATTCTGTTAGGACTGTCTCTCACTCTCCTCAGTAGCGAGGCTGTTTTTTTGCGCACAATTGCGTAAAAGCCATCCGTTCGTGCTTGCGCGAACATTTCCGACGCACTGCAGTAACGAGACAATCCCAGCAACATCCTGAAACCATTATTATATTGGATGCGTAGGGCGTCCAGCGATCTCTTAGTACAATTGACCCATAGATTACTCGTGTACAGACTCTGGCAGTAAGCCTGAAAGAGTGTAATTTTAACTAGGCCTGTACACCAGGCAAATCTACGAGCCAATATATTACTCCGCACCGCTAGAGCTCTAGGTTCCCTCTCAATGTCTACATCGTCCTTAAGGTCGTCGGCAAGGAAATGCCCTAGATATTTAAATGTAGACACTCTTTTATAATTACCTAAAGTATTTAAGCCATTTCAAACTGAAAGTAGGTGTTTGTTTCTTAACTCATTTCATAGAATAAATGGCTTAAGCGTATACAAAATTTACTAAATAAATTTTTGGTCAGTTTTCTATGTTTAGTAAGTGTTCTATTCTTAATAGACCGGACCGCCTTTTCGTTAATATTCCGAACAACTCGCAATGCCGTTTAGACTATGTGTAAAGTGATGTATAAATCTTTATACAGCCTGATCTCTCTCCGGTCGTGTCGGATTATCCGTTCCATCGGATGATTAGGGTTAGGGAATAGATAGTGCACTTCTGTTTGCACACATACTTTTGCACTATAATATCTCCTGCACAGACGGCCAGTCTCCGTTAAGATTGGCGATTGACCGAAATTCGGTCTGGAGGGCATTATTATTATTCGGAGTGTGAAAGTGTCACTTACATATCACTGTCAAGTCGACAGGATGTTATTTATTTCCTACTAGATTTTTGCCTGCGACTTCGCTTGCGTAAATGTAAGTTATGTTTTCTTTCCCTCAGGAACAGTACTTTTTCTGGATAAAAGGTACCCTATGCCCTTTTCGGTACCCTGGCAACTTGTATGCGAAATTTCATGATGATCGGTCGAATAGTTAAAGCATGAAAGTGTAACAAACAAACAATCAATCTCGTATTTACAATATTAAGTTAGGATTATTCGGTGTGTCAGTTCCATGTCATTGTTAAGCCGATAGTATTTTATTTATTCTACAAATCTTTGCATGGTGTCAACTGTGTTTTATATATATTATTGTGAACCTTTGTGAAGAGAGAAATAATAGAAATTATTATTATTTATTTCCTATTCCAATTCGAAATCTTATAAATCTTACTCGCTCCTTTTTATATATTTTTTTTATACCGTCATATGCTTGCGTTTCACCGCGATCTCACCTGATCTTAAGTGAAAATGCAGTCAACGATGGAACACGCTTGCCTAAGATACCTATTCACTCGCGCCTTGAAGACACCCAGATTGTACTCATCGGGAAACACAAGACTTAGGTAGCGAATTCCACCCCTTACCGGTACGCATTATAAAAGTGGAAGCTAAGCGCTTCGAGTGTAAATGTGATATATCCACCATGTACCTGTGTCGCTGGTTTGATTGTCTCGTCGTCCGATGGTAGAATGGGGAAGGAGGAATCAAATTATGCAGTTCCTCTGCACACTCTCCGAAATGTATCCAATAGGAAACCGAGAGACTGGCAACCTTACAACGATGCTCCAAGCTTTGGAGTCGTGTGTTGATCAGTTGATCAACGCCGATAAGTTTCTAGCCCTTTCGCTCAATTGATTCCAAAGCCTCCAGCTAATATTTTGCAGAGCTATCCCAGAGGTGAGAATAGTACTCCATGCAGGATCGAACTTGTGTTTGGTACAAATTAAGCAAATGTTCTGGCATGAAATACTGCCTCAACTTACTGAGGATGCCCAGCTTTTCAGCGGCTAGTTGGGCTTTTGCCTCAATATAGGAGCCAAAGTTAAGGGTTAGAGTCAATGACATACCCAGAAGCTCAAGGCGATTAGTTATCGGCACGGATACATCTTGGAAAGTTGGAGCCAGTTGGAATGAGCTCTTTTTTGCGGAAAACAGACACGCCTGGGTCTTAGAGGCATTGAACTTAACCATGTTGGCATCACCCTAATCGGAGACTGCCTATAAGGATAAGTTCATACGCTCGATCATAGCTTCCCTGAGCAACTGCATCTGTGTTCCACTGGCCCTAGCACTGGAGACGTAACTCTCTACAAGCGTACTGTCCTCTGCATACACAAACGTACCGGGTTTCAGCAGATCGTTAATATGCAGAAAAAAGAGAGTTGCAGAGAGTACTGATCCCTGTGGAACCCCGGAATTATTTATTCAACAATAATCGGTACTATTCTCGACCGAGGTCGATAAAGCCCGCTTACGAGGTAGCGAGATGAGATAAGACGCTATCCCCCGATAACATACAACACCTACACCTTTATCGCAGCCTTCACAGGGATTTATCTGTCTCTAGAGTTCCTGTAGCTCGCAAATGACTAACATTACACCAAAATGGCTTTGTTAACCGAGTATTTTGGCCTACGTTTGTTATGTACAGGTAACGTAATATACAGAAAGCGCGCAGCATTTCGTGATGTAGGGAATTACGAAGACGGTAGACTGCATACAACCACATGAAGTAATAGTTTGGTGAAAAACTTAGAGCTTGCAACAATTTCTTATTTATAACCTAATATTATAAACAAAACATAAATATCTATATACAAATTCTGGTAATATATAAATTGTGTCGAATACGTCAATATTAAAATTTTTATTTATGATTAACTGCTTACCGGACTTACTGTGTTAACCACCGCATGTAGGATGCCATTTACATACATATAAACTACTTATTATATATATATATATGTATGTATGTATGCAATCATAAAAAAGTATGTATAAAAACTAAGCAAAATCACAAACATTTATTTGCATGAACATGGGTTGTACATTAGATCTACGTATTATGAAAGTTATGAATATTCATTACTAAAGCTGAATCGAGTAACTTACTTGGCGCCAATCCATTATAAATATAAGTGCTGAAACTTTTTCTATTGCAATACTTTTGGTAGGTAATATGTATCCTCGTATTGCCTACCCAAGCTATTGCAATTTAGTCGCAATTAACTGCTCATGGGATCCAATCACTATGAGTCAGGCAAAAAATAAGCTCATTCATTGTCTAGCAATCCTCAGGATTTCCCAAGGAAAGACAAGATATTTGTGTTAATAGAAATAAAATACGATATGTAATACAAGCACATTCATGAAGTGGCTGTCCACCATCAGAGGAGTACAGTATTGTCAACATTTTTCAATTGAAATAATTACGCACGATGGGTTTCTCTTCCCCTAATAACTTTTTTAATAAATATCTAACAAAATAAAATTAAATCCGCAACATTCAAGGTCGATGGCGACGTTGTCACGTGACATTGGGTTCCTATCCCGCCCGTAACGCTGGTGTCCCTCATTAGGGAGCATGAAACAACGACAAAACATGCAAAACACTCATTTTGCCTGAAATTCAGTATAAATATTTTTCATGTGCCTCTTCCTATTATCCATTTATATTACACGCAACTTTTAAGTTTGGTATTAATAGGCAAAGATTTTTATTATCTATCCTACTCATATTATAAATGTTAAGTTGGTAAAGCAGGTTGTTATTGGCTGTTTGGTTACTCAATCACGGAAAAGCCTGTGTTGGTTTTTGATAAAACTTAGCAAACAGCTAGACAATGTTCTGAATGAATGAAATGACATAGAATATTTTTATCCCAATATGCCTGCCTTCCCATAAGTTTCACTAGTGAGAAGTCGCGGGCAGAGCAGTAGTATATAATAAAACATATTACAGATGAAAATAAATACATTATAGGTATCTTATGTAGTTCGTGTTTTTTTTTATATCTCTAGGGTGGCAAACAACCTCGTATGGCCCACGTAATGGTAAGGGGTCACCGTGGCCTATTGACGCCTGCAACACCATAGGCATCACTTGCGCGTTCCCGACCCTTTAGGAATAAAAGGAAGTGGGAAGGAGAAGGAGCGGGAAGGGAGAAAGAGGGTGGTTGGGCCTCCGGACTCTTACTCACCGAACGAAACACAACAGTAGGAATACTGCTATTTTACGTCGATATTCTGTGAGAGGGTAGTCCTTCCCCGGTCGAGCCAGCCCATTCATGCTGAAATCAGCGAGGCTCTACTACACTAAAAACAAAACGTGTACAAAATCTTTGCTTTTCGTGCGTACTAATAAAAAACTACTATGACCTAACACTCTTCACACTTAAAAGAGGCTTGTACCCAGCAGTTGGACACTTTAATACTGGGCTGATATTATCATATTTAATATAACGAAAAATATTTAAAATTATAGAGCAGTTTCTCATCCCATCTCCATTGTAATGCTTTTAACATATTGCCTGCGGGTGTTTTTTAGACAGGCAATGACGCTGATATTGTATGCGGAGAAATTGTGAGTGTTTTAAATAATTTCCCCTGGCGTTTAAGTAGGCAATTTGTCAACGTCGCGCAGCCGAGCCCCACTTCATGTGATGCAAAGCAAATTTGGCTGCCGGCGTCTCACCACGAATTGCTCTCGTGCTTATTGAGTAAACAGCCCCTATACCATCTCCTTCCATCTCATCAACATTCTCATACGTATTAGCCAATTGCCTGTTTATTTTCTACATAAGATTTCCAAAATAATTCAACAAGGCCTACGGTATCCCTCGCTTTGATCCAAATATTGGTTCGAAAGCACTTCACAGGATTTTCCTCTTAAAACAATAATACAGTTGAAGATTTTCCAAGGATCTTAGAAGGACCACTCACTTGTGTTATTTTGCACGAAGTATTGAGAAAACAAATTATATTTAAAGTACAACATACCTTTCATGATAAACGAAATATATTATTGATGTCATTAATATACTCATTTTCAAATACATACTAATAGACTTGTACAACTGTGTTGTTAATTCAACCGTCTATTAAAGCCTCCTGTGAATGCGACAGTTGATTGCAGTGATATCCTGGGCCGCAAAAAGATGACTGAGTATTTCTAATAAAAAATCAATCTTTTAATTTAAAAGCCACATATCTAGAATGGTGAGTTATTGAAAGATTAGATTAATTATCTTACTACCGACCAAACGGGACAAACATTCGGATTCACGAATAGCTGTTATAATAAAAATATTTTATTACAGACTAAGATCCATTGTGTTAGTATTACATAAACCTTAGAAACTAATGTTAATAATTATTAAGAAAATTGTTATGAGTCTATTCTTTTTGCGGCTCACTTAATACTTTTTTAACTATAAATTTTAATTTTTGGTATCGACCTTGATGCTAATATTATTTCTAGACTATATTGCGAGGGTTGTCTCTTAAAAGAAAATAAAATCACTCCTTCCAACGTGAAAATGCTCGTGAAACTGTTTTATTGGAATTTCTTATTCGTTCAGAAGATTATTTTCTAAAATATTTTCTACGCTTCTCTAAGCCCTTTTGATGCAAAAGAGATCTTCAATCTGACGCTTTTTAATAGACACCTAACCTTATATCAACATACAAAACTTCTTACATGAAGAGATCGCAAAGAATATCTACCTACACTGGCTGTAGGTAACATTACACGTAACTTTGTCTCGTAAATAACTTTGTAAGAATACTTAGTCCTTGTCTCAGGTTCGATCGCTGTTGTACGAACTTGCTTTGAATTACCTAACTCCGCACATAATATCACGCGCAGCAGACTTGAAAACATCGATTCGAGTTAGAAGTTCGCCGTGACTTTTAATAACTTCGTCATCCTCGTGTCTAAGTTCGATAACTTTAGATTTCATCAACTGTGTCTTTGATTTTATTAAAAAGTTTAATTTCTTTCAGTTGCAATTTATAACTCCGCTGAAGTTTTTAAATTAAGAATCAACGTTGAAAATAGAAATTTTGTGAAATATGTATCAATATTTCAACTTGATTAAATTTCTAACTGAATGTCTTATTAATAATAATAATAATATACTACCATATACCCACAACACCATCTAGCCCAAACTAAGCAGAGCTTGTACTATGGGTGCTAGACAATGGATAAACATACATATTATATATACCTTTCCTTTTTTTTTTGAATACCTACATATTATACATATAAACACCCAGACCTCGACAAACATCCATGTTCATGCACACAAATATTTGACTTGTGCGGGAATCGAACCCGCGACCTCAGGCGTGGCAGTCGGTTACACAAACCACTACGCCATCGAAGCCGACAAATTGTATACATAATGTATAAGGATTATCAAAACCTTGTCAATAAATACATTTCAGATAATAAATATTAATAGATACTGATAGAACTTTAAAACACCGTATATATCTATGCAGTGTCGCCATCATATAAAGCCTTATGTCGTGCACTCTTTAATCTGGATAAGTAAAAACTTTATTGTGTCATTTGCCTTATTCACTACGGCAATTTTAAGTGAGATCATGTGATAACATTGAATATAGTATGCCATAATAACTTTAATACTTTCCCGTTGTATAATATACAAGTACCTATATAATATACAGAGCAGCGATAGCTCAGTGGGGAGACCAACAAACTGCAATGCAAAGGGTCTCGGGCTCGAACCCACGTCACGCACCTCTGACTTTCGAAGTGATATGACTTTTCCAAATTATGTGCGTATTGATTGACAATTATCGCCTGCTCCGTGCCTCGGAGAGCACGTTAAGCCGTCGGTCCCGGCTGCCATGAACATCTATGGAAGTCGTTAATGGGAGAGTGTCGACACAAAAGATCCCACTGGGTCGAAGTGTCGCCGGTCTGCACTGACTGGCCCCCACATAAGATGAAGAGATAAGATAAGATCCTTCAGTGATACCGCCACCGCTATGTAACTATATACGAGCTTGACTTTACGTTGTCGCTAACGAGTCGCCCTAGTCGTGCCAGTCTTAACATTAATGATACATTAAGCCCAACACCGCACTGGCACAGTGAATAGATTGTAATACAATTTTTGTTTTTTATAATATTCTACCACATATCCACAACGTCATCTAGCCCAAACTAAGCAGAGCTTGTACTATGGGTACTAGACAATGGATAAACATACATATATACTTTTTTTGTAAATACATACATATTATACATAGAAACACCCAGACCAAGACAAACATCCATGTTCAAGCACACAAATGTTTGACTTGTGCGGGAATCGAACCCGTGACCTCAGGCGTGGCAGTCGGTTACACTAACCACTACGCCATCGAGGCCGATGAATGACTAATGACATCTAGACCATTTTCTTGAACTTTCCAGGCAGAAAGTACTATTTTAATTAGTTGAATTTAGCCTTGATCTACTCAGACTCGCTTCATACAATAAACTTCTGTCCGCTGGTTTACCCGCGTTTATCTCACGAGAAAATATATTTGGATAAAAGTATCTTATACTTAACACATAAGATACTTTATAGCCAGCTCATGATTAACATGTACGAAGCTTCGCCATTCCATTTAACGGTTTACGAGCGTGTAAGAAACTTTCACATTTATAATATTAGTAGATGACCTAACAATCGTTGTCTTGTCAATCTATACAAAAATACATTGCGCGTAATTAAATCCAATACCAAAACGACAATTGATTTTTCACATTAAATGACCATTAAATTTTCTACATTTCCCGCGGCTTTTTCGCAAATTCTGCCAATTTCAATCCTGCCAGGACAATATTTATATGATCGAAAATTTACACAAACACAACAAAAAAAAAAACAGCCGAATTGGCGAAGCGGTTCTTAAGTGATGCATACATGTGGCAATTGATTTTTATTTATATAGATTACTACGATTCAACAAAATACAGAAAACTCTTCCACAATCAATTTCTAACATTTCGGCCTCTTATAGTGTTGATGAATACAACCTCGGTGATCCTCCTTCTTCCACGTCCAATTTGGCCAATGAATACATACATACAATGTATTAAATACACCTCTCTAAGTACACTTACTTAGAGAGGTGTAGGCGCATTACGCGCTAATTGGTGAAGAAAACCCACTGGTTTTCTTCACCAATTAGCGCGTAATGTATTAAACCATTATCGGTAATAATACGTTTGTATTTGAATAGAATATAGGTACCGAAAAGAAGCTCTTCTCAAAATTTCAGTTTATCCGTGTTAAAAAAGTACTAGCAAAAGAATAATAATATAAATTATATCTTACTATGAGGCTACGAATACAACTTTAAAAAAATAGAAGATGAAAGAAATCCATTCTTGATAGAAGGGAATTTTTTGTTATGTCTGTGGCGACTCCACACAGACGAAGAAGTAAGTTCCGCCTACATCTAACAGATGGCGCTAAATACGATCGAATGACGTCACAATCCTCCATCGCGCAAGCGGAGTTTACACAGCGACTAACTATATATACAAGCTTCCGACATGAACAGTTGGGCCGCGGCCCGCCAGGCACGATCAACCAGCCTGGTCGGAGGATCCTCCCTTTGTGTTGGAGGGACATCAAACACTGTTCCTCCAACATGTCTTAAGGTTTTAGGTGTATAATTTGTTGGTTGAACTATCCGTGCGAAGCCGGGGCGGATCGCTAGTATATGTACCAGATTGTTTCATTAAATATTTTACCTGACTGCCATTAAAATTATTCATTAGCAAACATATTTCTTTTCAAAGTTAATGCCGAAAAAAATATTGAAGTATTATGTAAATAAAAAGGATATGTGAACAATAAAACCCATAAAAGCATAATCCAAAAATGCATATGAAGAATAAACAATTTATTTAATTGTTCCCTTAACTACGTCGCCGTAAAGTCCATAATACTGCATTTGCAGTTAACGCCACAGCGCTCGCGCTAATGACTGCGTAATTCAACATTTTATTTTAGCTGCCACCCTGAATTCGTGCACGTATTTTAAAATCAGCGATGGTCTTACGCAGACCTATATGCCTGAAACAATTTTAAAGTTGGATGTGGATACCAGATATCATTAATTAGTTGTGACAACTTAGTATATAACTACAGTTCATTTATATATAATGATTAAGCAATAATATGTATACAATGTATTCCACTGATAAATGACCGGGCGAAAAAATATAAAAATATATGTAAAATTATAAAGTGGGGTCTTTTTAATCGAACTTTACATTTTTTTTTAATTCTCTCCTTATGATTTTATTTAATAGCTACGTACTCTAATTAACAAACCTGAAGCAATTTAGAAGTAATTTGCATCCAATGACTAAAATAAAGTAAGTATAACCCAAAAGTATACAACCTAGACCTCCCCTTTTAGAGTTTTTCCTCGATAATTTTATGTATTTTTTTTTTCGACCTCTCATTTATCGGTGGAATACATTGTATAAACTGCCGCGGTGATAAAGCAATAGTGAAGGCGTCTGTATTTTAGTTTTAGTATTTTCAGTAGCAGCGCGGCGGCTGAAATAGTGCTTTGTAGACCACAAATGGCTTGTCCACTATTACGTTTACATAATAATAAATAAGGTACCTTAAACCATACCTGGCGAAATGTGTAATACTTACACCATTACCTACTCTTTGGGGCATGAAATCATAAGACTATGTAATATGTATGTATACAAACATCTATATGTTTACTAATTTTTGGATGCAATTAAACTCGTGATAAACTTATTTGCTCTTTACACATTAAAAAATATCTCGTTATTTCCTCCCCATTATAAAAACGATAATACAAACAAACAGTACTATCACTATAAAACCGAGTTAAGATACAAAATACCTTATTCTCCTCATGCCGAACAAATCCACGACATTTACATATTTTTAACATTCACATCTGTACTTATTATTATTAGATACTAGCTGACCCGCGCAACTTCGTCTGCTTCATATAAGAGAATTTCCCCCGTTTTTGCAACATTTTTCATTGCTACTCCGCTCTTATTAGTCGTAGCGTGATGTTATATAGCTTTGCTCAATAAATAGGCTATCCAACAGTCAAAGAATTTTTCAATTCGAACCAGTAGTTCCTGAGATTAGCAAGTTCAAACAAACAAACAAACTCTTCAGCTTTATAATATTAGTATAGATAATGGTGTCAATTTCCGATAGCAAAACGAGCCCAAAAGCATCTCATCAACATCAGCAATGACTTCTGTTAACTAAGACAATATCTTCAAATAGTTTGTAAATACACATACAATATCTTTTTATTCGATGATACCCATCGAATAAAAATATATTGTTTGAGTTCGACTAGAATGTAGTATGCTTCGAATATAAAGCAAATTCAAATGGTTAAATATAATCTATACTAATATTATAAAGCTGAAGAGTTTGTTTGTTTGTTTGTTTGTTTGAACGCGCTAATCTCAGAAACTACTGGTCCGAATTGAAAAATATTTTTAGTGTTGGGTAGCCCATTTATCGAGGAAGGCATATATAACATCACGCTACGACCAATAGGAGCGGAGCAGCAATGAAAAATGTTGCAAAAACGGGGAAAATTCTCTTATGTGAAGCAGACAAAGTTGCGCGGTTCAGCTAGTGTTATATATTCTCATAACCGTCTTATTTATAGTCAAAGAGACTATACCCAACTTCGCCTCTATAAACTTCAAAAGTGATAATGTACAGAAAAGGTCCGCGAGGGTTCTTAAACAAGCATTGCTACGGCCATGTGGTTTGAATGTACGTTGCGAACTCAATTAACTGAGCTCTCTAACCACAGCCTGTAACTATTTGAGGTTAAATAAGCGTACAAATTACAATGATACACATGTGAACTCATTAAAGACCCTACATTCAATAAATATTAACCGTTTATAGACTTAGTATCGGTTTTTGTTTGCGGTTATATTCTTCGGAATTTGTTACGGAATGCAAGGAACGTTGGCTTAAGGCGTTTGTTTATTTTTATAGAATGGAAGAGGATATTGTGTGTGGTTGAAAATATCGGTAGAGTGGCGTGTGTTCGTCCGCCAACGCCTCTTCAATCATGCAAGTATCCGCGGCATGTATGGAGGAATTTTTCGATTAAGCCGCCATCCCTGTGGCAAGAACTTCCCGTCATTGTATTAAACATGACTCGACAACACTAGCTTTACTGCTACTTTTTCTCCACTGAAATTCACTTCAGTAATTCACTTTTTGCGCTGCCATCTGGAAAGACAAACTTTTAAATTTGATTATACGTCCGAAGTAACAATGGAACCCATTTTTTGTACGATCGTGGTGTCGGAACTATAGTTACTTAGTGAAGAGCGAGGCATATATTAAATTCCATGAAGGTGAGAACAATTATTTTACTTAAAGAGATTCAATGCGATGATAATATCACTAAGATAAGAACCTTGACCCCTCTCTTCAACAAATGCTATATAAAAGAAAGACATGTAAAAGAAAGAATGAAAACTTTTCAGTGGCTGCGAAAGTTCATCGGAATTGCGGTTGAAATTCCCTTAGCTCTAGTTGGACACGCGCCAAATGAAAATTCGCCGCAAATTAAATACCCTAACAGAAGAATTCGCTTCTATAATTATATTACGTGAGAATGAGCTTGATATATAATGCCTAACTACGAGGTTGTTAATGGTTACAGCTCCAGTCCAATTATCCGCGACCTCTAACTTTCTGTCATGCTGTTGCCATCACCTTCTTCACGCTAGTGTCGTCACATAGCAGTGAAAGTTCACAGGCCGCTGGAGTATGGCCGATAAAATACTGATTGACAGTTTGAAGTCTCAGGATTTTATATCTTCTTACAATAGGAAGAATTTATAAACCTTCAAATCGTGCCTTGCTACACAGAACTTTGTATCGTTGCAAGACACTATCTGAAAATTCAGTTTGTTACAGTACCATGTACCGAAAATGGTGTGCCGCTGCGACGCAAAATGTTAAAACATAAACAAAAACAAATAAAGATTATTATTAAACAACCAAAGTCTCTTAATACTTTGCATAATAAAACTCTATGCTATTGAAATTAAATAATTTTGCGAATGTGACCGCGATTTATTTTACTTTTATTATACTACTAAATTCTGTCCACGACTTCATTCGCTGAAATGTAGTTTATGTGAATTTTCATTCCTTTGGGAACAGTAATTTCTTTCTGGTTGAAAGATAGCCTGTCTCCATTTCTGTACCCCTCATAACAAACAAATAAACAAACCAAGAAACAAACTCACATTCGCATTTATAATATTAGTTAGGATTGAACTGAGCTTCATCATGAGTAAAAAAGAACATCAATAATTAAATTAGCATTACATTTACTTCGTCCGCGTGGACTTTAATTTATTACTCAATACCTGATAATAATTTGTTATCTAATTTTAATATATAAAACTACAACTAAAGAAATTAATAAGTCAAATATATTCAAAAAATACATATGGTATCCCGGACTTATTTGTAGATATTGATACGTTCTATAATACTGTAGAACATTTATTTGTTCTATCATCAATAGTTTCCGCAGCGCACGCGATGACAGATTTTTTATGACTAATTTTTCACACCTTGGGTTATATTATTGCATTTTTATTAAGGATCCCTATTTTTTTTGAAAATGTAATATAGCCTATGTCACTCACTGAAGATGCAGCTTTCTAATGGTGAAAGAATTTTTGAAATCGGTCCCGTAGTTTTTGTGTGAAAACATTACAAACATACATACAAAAACACAAATGTTTCCTCTTTATAATATTAGTTTAGATAATGAGATCAGTATAAATGTAAATTTATATTGAACTTATTATGCTGTATCTACTTTGTAATAACTAGATTTCAGGACATTGTGACGCACCACCCTTTTAGTCTCCCCGTGACCATGACTGCTGAAAAATAACCGAAGCTTCAGAGAAAATGGACATTTAAATATTAATAATAATAATAATAATCTACTACATACACACGACACCATCTAGCCCAAACTAAGCAGAGCTTGTACTATGGGTTCTATACAATGGATAAACATACATAATATATACTTTATTTTTGTAAATAGTTGTGCTTAAAATAACTTACACATATCTGTAATTTTATTATCCCTCATTTTGCTGACAATATTTTAGGGTCCGGCAGGACGCAAGGTAATAGGTCTGTGGTAGAACGCGAGTGTAATAATAATAATAATAATAATAATTTTATTGACACAAATTAAGCTACAGTAATTTAGAATTCTCTGACCCCTGCACTAGTAAAAACTGTGTTGCAGGAGCCAGTGTCTTCCCCCTATTACAAGTTACAAATATTTTATGTCATTAAATTAACACATCATAAAAAGGAATATTTTCTAGTTTCACAAAAAATAAAACAATAAAACGGATTAGTAATTAAGTTACACTTCATTTCAGTGCTATTAAACTAGTAAGCGATTGCTTATCTATGTACATGTGTGTGTGTGTGTGTGTGTGTGTGTGTGTATTTGTATGTGTGTGTGTGGATGTGGGTGGGTGTGTGTGTGTGTGTGTGTGTGTGTGTGTGTGTGTGTGTGTGTGTGTGTGATGATTGGCCCTACGACAGTGTCTTGGGATTGAAATTTTGGCAGTCCATCAATCAATTGCACACCAATGTTAAGTTATAAACGTTAATAGATTCTCAATAGGTTTATTACGCTCGAAGTAGAAGTAGGAAGTGGTGACTGCATACTCCTTCGGATAAATTGGCGTAAGACTATTATTATACAAAAATTACTTATTACTTTATTTCAAATATATTCTTAACATAACATAGCATTTATTATTCAATTATTGTACATAGTTAATTCGATTTCTTAATTTCTCTAATTTCTCATTAAACCTTTAAGTTACAAAATAAACATACGTATATTTCATAACATTATTAATTACCAGTTCAGACAGTACTTTATTTATTTAATTTAAATCTTAGTTCCCTAAGAAAGGTGGCAATGCTAGGGTAAGTTGTGGTTGTTTAGAAATAGAACCATTACATGACCTTAATTGAAAGATGGGATCTTAATTGATAAAGGATATTAAGATTGACAGTTGCCGCTCTCTCACAAAATATCGACGTAAAGTTTCATTCGGTGAGTGAGATCGCCGATGCTACAAACACCCTAACGGTCCGTTCCTTACCTTAATACTTCTTCCCCTTTCCCCGTTCCCCCATATAGGTAACTGCTTACCTTCGAGCAACGCAATGCACGACCTCCAGCCACCCTGAGATTTGACCTGGGGGTGGTGGGCTGCGGGGGCCTGCTCGCCACCCGATCCGCACCAGGCCCGAGAAGCGGTGTGCGAGTTCCTACGCGTGCCTCTGAGTCATGTTTTTGTCCCCCTCACAAGGGGACAGTAGAGGAAGTGTGTTATGTAGTGGCCTGCCGTATCACACGGCGGGCCGAAACCTCGGCGGGGTCGCGATTGCATGTGAAAGCGATTCGCGTGGCCCCGCCGTCTATGGTTATATCGAGGAACACCATGGTAGATATCGTCGGTATTACCGGGGTATCTTTCCCCCGGCGAACCCGACATAACCTCTCCGTCGCCTCGCGGAGAGGTATGCGTCAAAGTATAAACCGACGTAAAAAAAATGCAGGTTGGATTAGTAACAGTATTTTTTCAGGATGGAAGGTACCCTATGTCCTTTTCTATAGTAACAACTTTTATGCGAAATTGCATGATGAATGATGATCGATCAAGTAGTTTAGGCGTGAAAGCGTAACAAACAAACAAACTCACATTAACATTTATAATACTAGATTTTGCCCGCGGCTTCACTTACTTTAATATCGATTTAAGTTAAGATAGATTTTTAGAAGTCTATATGTTATTTTGATGTATAAACAATAATACTGTGAAGTTTCAAAATCTGCTTAGCAGTTTTTGCCTGAAAGAGTAACAAACATCCATCCGTCTATCCATCCATCCTCACTCACACAAACTTTTACATTTATAATATTAATAGTATTAGTTAGGATTACCAACAGACTGCAATGCAGAGGGTTTCGGGTTCGAACCCACGTCACGCACCTCTGACTTTCGGAAGTTATATGACTTTTCGAAATTATGTGCGTATTGATGGACAATTATCGCCTGCTCCGTGCCTCGGTAAGCACGTTAAGCCGTCGGTCCCGGCTGCCATGAACATCTATGGCAGTCGTTATTGGGAGAGTGTCGACTAAAGATCCCACTGGGTCGAAGTGTCGCCGGTCTGTACTGACTGGCCCCCACATAAGATACAGATACATAGGATTAGGATCAGGTTTCTGATAATATTTTAGGAACGAAGAAATATATGTAAAGTTATATATATATATATGCGTATGAACACATGTTAAATGCGCAATGTGATTAATACGAGTCGCATGAAGTTTCCGCTCCGCTCCCCGTCCCATAAGTCAAGGGGTCCTTCTGTCAACCGCACAGACACTTCTCGTTTGATATCGACTCAAACAAATCGACTACTTTAATTCCTGTGCTGTCTCCGTGGCCGTTTCATAAGACGCCATTTTCCACGCGGCGTGGCACTTTGAATTGGAAAATATCTCTGAACCAGGGATGTTGCGAATATTCGCAACCGCATCCGCAATTGCGGAGCTTCCACATCGATTTAGACATCTGCATCCGCATCCGCAATACCCAACGCGGATGTAAATGCGGAGCCAGATATAGCGTAGGTTACGGTAAGAAAGAAATAAGTTGTGCACTTTTTGTTGTTCTTTTGTATGTTAATGTGTTTAATTACAAAAAAACAGGTTTGAACCCGCAAAGATATTAGATACTTTTATTAAATAAGATGAACAATTTGCATCAACATCCGCATCCGCAATTGCGGAGCTTCCGCGTCGATTTGGACATCCGCATACGCGGATGTGAGTCTTCAAATATACGTATCCGCATCCGCGGATGTAAAAAAATCTACATGCGCAACCTCCCTGCTCTGAGCCATGTGGTGCGCTTGAAATTTATGTAGACATTATGTGCATAAGTTATATACAATTACGTAGACTGAGCGCAGAGAGCAGTAGACGTACAAGGAATATGGTGACACTTGAATGGAACTTCTTTCGCTCCAATTATTCGGATTTGTAAGCATTGTAGAATAAATCAACTATCGCACAAAGACATTTGCCCCACAAGGTGACCCAAACGTATCATCACGTGATCGTATCGTATATATATATATAAAATTAAAGTTTATGTATATGAAAGTATATCTGGTAATTATATTAAAAAAAATAAATTTAAAATGTTTGTCTGTCCGTCTACTTGTTACGGCTAATCTCTGAAACAACTGGACCGATTTACGGGACTTTCACTGGCGGATAGCTGATGTGAGAAAGAGTAACTTAGTTTACTTTTTTTTTGTTAAATTCTATGCGGAAGAAATCCAGTGTAACAGCTTTTTTAAATATATGGAATAACCACGTCTTCATTCACCAATAAAATACGCACAATTAATTATTATATGAAAGCCGCCGAAGAGCTATAAAACGTGAGGGTCTTTATAATGTGATATATTGCGTGGTAATTAGGCAAGAAATGGGACAATTTTGGCTCGCAGATATGGCAATGTGGAAGCAAGGAATGAATATTAATTATTATGCTTTATTAGCTCTAGTCAATACGAAAGTGTTTATGGTTAAGCATATATGCAAACCACTTTATGCTACTTACATAAATGTAGTTCTTACTAAAAAACATTGCGAAAGAACGATGGCAGGTCTCCATACTAAAAAATTGTCTGGGATTAAATGGCAGCGTCCTGTCATGAAAAATATGTCAAAAGATTTGGCGTTAGTTCCAGACTCTATAAGTGAAACTATTTTCACTTGGGAAAGCCGAGAAAATTAGATATTGTGGTTACGAACTGTGTACGAATATAACAATTGTCGTAATAATCAAACAAACATTTTTTACCATCAGTTTAATCAAAAATAGAAGAATTACAATGCATATTAATAAAGATTCAAACAAAGTCGATTAATCCATATCGATCATTCGTTTAATTTTATCGATACAGATAAGTATAGAATACTACATGTACACCCCTATTTGTATGGTTGACATTTTGAAGGTAATTCGTAATTAGTACATACGTCATTTAAAATACTTTTATTAACATAAATAATCTTTATTATTATCTTTTAGAAAAATTAATGAATATTTGATAAATCTTAGAATATAAATTAATTTTATTAATTTAATTTCTTTGCTATAAATGAAATCTACGGACGTCAAAAAAACACTATACAAAATTCTGCCATTGTTCTTTATTATCATCCTTACTAATATAAACGCGTATGTGAGTTTGTTTGTTACGCTTTCACGGCTTAACTACTCGACCAATCAACATGAAATTTCGTATACACGTTGTCGGGGTTACAGAATAGGACATCGGGTACTTTTTATCCAGAAAAAAGTACTGTTACAAACCTAATCTAGCCTACTTTTACTAGAGCAAAGCCAGAAGTCTAGTAAGAAATAATGACAGGTTTAACCTGTCGTCAATGTAAGATAATATCCAAATTACCTTTATCGAAGACGACAACCCATAAAAATGAAGAACATAATCTAATCGGCAATCTATAAAATGGCAATCTGATTTCCATAATCCTGGTAATAAACGTTTACTTTATAATTTTCCTTGGGGATTGTGAGCGATATTTTATTCGGCTTTGATGAAAATGTTTTAAAGGAAAGATCTAGCTTCGTGAATAGATTTACTTTGGTGGATTTAAGCTGTTCATTATATTCCGTATCTATAGATATGCAGTTAAAAGGCGAAGTTATATTTGCCCGTTTATTTTGCTAGACTTTGATTTAAAAAATGCTCGTATTTTGTCGTGCTTGCTTTTAGAGAGTAACTTTAACATTTTCCAATCTTTCTAATTATTTTTTTAAATGCTGGAATGTGTTCTGTGAGATAAATGGTATAATAGTTGCAGCTTGTTAAAGATATAATATTATTTGTAGAAAAGCTGCCTTAAAATTGGCGATTATAAAGATTGGCTGTGAGTTTCTTGCTCGTTCTTCTCATTCGTTCTACACTCTTGCTTTGTTGAACGTGTATAGTTTCATAAGTGTAATCTTGACGTTCAGAAATGTTACTTTGTGACCAATATGATAAAGGTACTTAGATATTTTTTATTTTGTTTTTGAAGGTCTGCCTGTTTATTCTTATGCTGCTTAGACGGAAAACAAGCATACGTACTCCTTGATAGTAAGGGGTTATCGTAGCCTACTAGTGCATAAAAAGAATTACGCGCGCGTGTCACTTTGCAGAATATCCACTTTGTTTCCAGCGCACAGGACAAAAATTATCTCTCAGCTGGTGCCGTAACGATTCTTCAGGAGCGCTGGAAACTTAACTTATCTCTGTGACACAATACAAGTTTATGTGGGCGCACTCTTCTTTAATAAAACGGCAGGCTTGAGCGAAAATGTCAACGAGTTTCTCTTAATTATGAGAAGGAGGTACACAGCTACAATAATTTTTCCTTACTAGAATCTATTTATATTTTTATATAAGGTCAAATAGATCTTAGATTGAAAGGGCAAAACTATTCTAAAGACCTACTTAATTATAATAAAACTAGACCTCATTTTTAAATTGAACAGAAGAATCTACATAGTCGCAAATTTCTTTTTCAGGTAGTTAATTGTAAGTAAGTTTCTCCTCCATATGTTTAATTACCAACCTAAAATCAGAGTTTGTTGGGACCGCCCGCATCTTTCGGTTCAACACAGGCTACTAAATTACAACACTAGTTCTGCGACAAAGGCATTGGTTAACCAGCTTTATCTGTATATGTTTGATTACATACAAAATGAAGTGATGACACCAGAACTAGTTATATTAACTAATATTATAAATGCGAATGTGAGTGTGTTTGTTTCTTACGCTTTAACGTCCTAATTACTCGGCCGATCATCATGAAATCCCGCATACACGTTGTCTGTGGTACAGAAAAGGGCATAAGGTACCTTTCATCCAGGAAAAAGTACTGTTCCCAAGGGATATAAAATTTACATAACCTACATTGGACACATTGAACAGCAAGGGCTCCATGTATAAATGTGTATTCGATATTATATATAATAATATATTAAGTAATAGTATATGTAATTAATTAACGTAATATAATGTAGTAATACATATAGATATATAATAATGTACTTATATAAGTTTTATTTTTATTATTATCAATTTATAAATACATTTATTACTGTTACACACAAATTTAACATTATAATAGTTTTGATTGTGTGTTGCAATGCTTCATTAAAATAAAATATTTCTTTCTTTCTTTCTTTCTTTCATTCTTTACATTTACACGAGCGGAGCCACGGAAAAAATATGTATGGTAGTTTATAATTTTTTACGTATTCTCACTTATTCGAGACATTTTCTCTTTTCCTTTGATATTATTAATTACGTAGGTACTTTTAGTATCAGTAGATACTAGATATGGCTAAACACAAAATATAACAACCAAAAAAATTTGTAAAAATTACAATATATAAAAATGTAGATTTCTAGCAAAAGGCCAATCACAAAAGAAAAGGCGAGTTACGATTATGAGCAGCGATAGCTCGGTGGGGCGACCAACAGACTGCAATGCAGAGGGTCTCGGGCTCGAACCCACGTCGCGCAACTCTAACTTTTGGAAGTTATATGATTTTTCGAAATTATGTGCGTATTGATTGATAATTATCGCCTGCTCCGTGCCTCGGAGAGCACGTTAAGCCGTCGGTCCCGGCTGCCATGAACATCTATGGCAGTCGTTATTGGGAGAGTGTCGACACAAAAGATCCCGCCGCTGGGTCGTAGTGTCGCCGGTCTGCACTGACTGGCCCCCACATAAGATACATACATACGATTATGAGACTATTAGTATCTTCGTATCAAGAATACAGCAAATAGGTTTTATGGCTTCATCATCGTTTATAATAATTGCCTTAATAGATAACATTATATTTATGGGACTACCCATTATGGGATTACATTACCTATATTATTTGTTATTAATTGCCTAGTTTTCGGCTGATAATATCAAGCCTAACAGTAATATTTCGTGCATAAATTGCGTAGGTAATCCATTAAGAGTATTTCCTACTGTGTAATAATCATAACTAATTTGTAAAACGATAACCAGTATAACTGTGTAAATCTGTTTAAAAAAAAATACTGTATATTGCAAAACCAAGTTCTCCGCCGCGTCTGTCTGTTCGCGATAGACACAAAAAGTACTAAACGGATTTTCAAAATCTGTTTAGTACTTCAGACAGAGAGATTCATGAGAAAGGTATTGGTGTATAATTTGTTAAGGTTTTCAACTACCCTTGCGGAGCCGAGGCGGGTCGCTAATAAAATAGAAAGCAAAAATAATTATTGTACTAAAAAACAACTGCATAGAACTTGCGTCACGGAAGACTCTACAAACAATGAAACAATAAGTCAAACGTCATCCAACTTTTAAATTATTTTTTTTGATTAAACGAAGTATTGCACTATTAATTGAAAGACAATACTCAGCACACTGGCAATATTGAGCCGGCCATTTCAACCACTTGCACATCTATGCAGCCATGAAATTATTTAAGACTTCGTCCTTTCGAAGACTTTTTAATATAGTGATTTTTTGCGACTACTGAACAGATTAAAACCTAATCATTAATACTTTATTGCCATATATGCCAATCCATAGATTCGAGCACAAAATATATGCATCTATTCTCTACGTGTCATTATCGGCAACATGTATTGCATGTAAATACATGTTGTTTAATAAACAGCATGTATTTATTACCTATAATACAAATGTTGCTAAAATAACACAATTGGTTTTAAATAAGATATGATCATTCAGTGCAGTTTAACGCTCTAAGAGGCCTAAGAGCGTGAAACGAAATCGCATTCGTGAATAATCAACGCATAGAGTTGCGTTGCGCACATTTGTAAGGTCTACGGTACGCATACTTTCGATGTCTGTCTCCCCCCTATCCAACACTTAGACCCCACACGGGCCCACACCTTTGTAATAATGTAACATTAACTTACAAACTGTGGTCGGTTTCGGTTCGGTATCCGGTGTAATTTCAGTTCTATTTTAAGGCTTGTATGCCGTATAATGCACAATTTAGCAAGTGGAAGACACAACACACTTTCCATGTAGCGTTACACATTATTTAAATTCTTTAACCCGTATTTTTGTAAGTTCATGTGTATTATAAACATAAGTTGAAAAAGGAACATGCATCCCTACGCATAAAATGTTGTGTATTTTCACAAAGCGAGCCTCCACATGTATTCGTACTTATTTAGGTACCTAATATAGCCTTACGTTTACGCGAATGTTATTGAAATTAAACAACTTTATAATATGGATTTTATCGCGTTGTTTTGTTTTTATAAAACACTTTTATTACATAATTTTGAAATTATAAACTACTGTTGTTCAACTTTTATTTAAGCTATTTAAATTATAAAAACTATTTAGATTTAATTTTGCTCTGTCACCGACATCCCCGTTGCTTCTCAGCAGCCATTTTACGGGGAAACTAAGATGTTCACCGACAACTTTATCTCCCCGTAAACATGTAGTTTGAAGTTTCATAATTATGTAATAATAGTGTTTTATAAAAAAGCAACGCGATAAAATCCGTATAAAATTGATTAATTGCAATTATTTGGGTACTACTGTACCCTGTGTAATGTACAAAATGTAAATCACTTACAAATTTCTCAGGTGAATACGGCTTCTAGTAATGATCTCCTCGGGGATGAGATTTCAGCGAATGAAGCCGTGGCGGGAGAAATTTGATTAGTATACCGAAGGATGTTGACCGTCGAATAATTACGGTATCCGAACATTGCCTACTTTTGACTTCTAATTGGCAGCTATTAATTACCAAGTTCGGTCGATTGCACATTTATTAAAGAGAGATTTTGTTAACTACTGACCACTCCCGACACTTCATACTAGTTAACTGATTTAAGTACCTGGATACCTTACTGCTACGAAAACACTAGGCTATCTATCGGCACTCTTCGAAGGTCAGGTTGGAATAAGTCAATGATAATATAATTGTTTTTAATCTATACTATATTATAAAGCTGAAGAGTTTGTTTGTTTGTTTAGTTGAACGCGTTAATCTCAGAAACTACTGGTTCGAATTGGAAAATTCTTTCAGTGTTGGATAGCCCATTAATCGAGAAAGGCTATATGCTATATAACATCACGCTACGACCAGAAGGAGCAGAGCAGCAATACAAAATGTTACAAAAACGGGGAAAATTCTCTTACGTGAAGCAGACCAAGTTGCGCGGCTCAGCTAGTTAGTTATAAATAAAGCACTATTAAAAGCAACAATCAAGGAAAAAGGCTGTATAACAATACTGTCTTCAAACCTTACGGCATCAGCGAAAATACGAAAAACGTATTTTCTAAACATGTAGACACAGAACAATAACAATCCATAATGTTTTAAAATTACTAGCGACCGGCACAGGCTTTGCACGGGTGGTACAAAACCTTAAAAAAATTATACATCTAAATTCTAAACCATCCTCATGAATCTGTCTATTGGTGAAAACCGCATGAAAATCATTTCAGTCGTTTTTGAATTTATCGCGACCAGACAGACAGACAGACGCGGCCGGGGACTTTGTTTTATAATATGTAGTGATAGTGATAACTGTCTAATAATGCCAAACATCGTAATATCATAAATCATATTCACGAACGATGACAACCGAATTTCACGGCCCTGCAATACTAGCAGTCATACTGCTACGTTGCGTGGAGGGTTGAGGATAAGGCCACTGATTCTCACTTCTGTGCGTTGTAATAGCTATAATTTATTGGCAATACTATAATTGTTTCCCTACTTTTCAATTCGGGGTAATTACGTAAAACCATGCATTCCATGCGATTCTACAGTTGCAAATCTTTAACAATCTAGAAAGCGCTACTCTCGTAAGTCAGACTAATGTTTTACTGCGATTTGCCGACAAGATTGGGTTTGTCATTGTCCCTGACACTTAGTCTGAGATACATATGAACGTTATAACCAGCGACACACGAACAACGAGCGATAAAGATCGCATTAGTTCGTGCAAACGGTGAACAGTAACATATTGGTGTCATGATGCTTAAGAGGAAACGCCGCCATCGTTTAGCCCATATAAACGTATTCCCATGTTTACTTCTTAATAATGAGAATAGAGAATAATTATATGATATATCTACATATTAATACGTGAAGCAAAAACTTTGTACCCGTTTTTACGAAAATTGCGGCGACGGAGGAGTATGAAATTTGGCATAGTTAAAGTGTATGTGGATAAGGAGGGGCGAATCCTAATATTTTTATAAAATATGAATTAGAAGTACATTAAATTAATGAAAAAACACTACACGCACACAACTATGCATTAGACACACGCAGTTGAATCGCGTCCGTAGTATTTCGACATTGTTCGTCAGACGTCGTACAATTCTTTGTAACTATGGTTACCTATAGCTTATTTATATGTAATAGAGAAAAACAGAAAACAAAGTAGCAAGCTTAGGAATTTTGGTCGAATTTTGACCACTGGGCGACTGCTAGTACCTATATACATATTTTCTAACGGGTATTAACGCGATCATGCCATAATGATTGTGACCACAGCCGGTGTAACCTGGTCGAAATATCAAGCTTCAATAAGATAAACATTATGCATGATCACGCGATCGTGAATTGTAGGTACTTATACTATATTACGCCCGCGGCTTCGCTCGCATAAATCTAGGTTAAATTATTAACAGTATTTTTTTCTGGATAAAAGGTACCCTATGTCCTTTTCTCTGTTCCCCTGGCAATGTGTATGCGAAGTTGCATGATGGTCAGTTGAATAGGTAAGGCGTGAAAACCCAAGAAGTAATCACATTCGCATTTATAATATAAGTTAGGATCATGCAACGGCAAAATTGAAATGTTATTAAAAACGATAATTTAATCTCTATATTTCTATTTATTAATTTAATCAAACTTATACTATCTTTACAGGAAAAACCTAATGCGACAGTACAGCCAACAAAAACAATATTACATAAAGCTTAGTAATTTTACAGTACACTTTTTTAAATTTAATTACAATAGCAAATAACCGGTAGTGCTGCTCTGTTAAATTCACGCAAAGTACACATGAATAGGTCTCACTCATCTAATACTGCTATGTTTTTATGTTTTGCTATTTTTATTTATTTTTCAACATCTCGAGACTCGTTGCAGTGTTGCAAAACAGTTAGATGAAAAAATGGAAGCAGCGATTGCGTGTGAGACCTTTGGACTGCCACGCAGAGGTCTCAAATTCGATCCCAAGGCACGCATCTCTGACTTTTCAAAGTTATGTGCATATTAAACAGTTAATTATCGCTTGCTTTAACGGTGAAGGAAAACATCGTGAGGACACCTACATGACTGAGAGGTCTATATAATGTTCTCGAAGATATGTGAAGTCTACCAACCCGCACTGGGCCAGCGTGGTGGACTATGGCCTAACCGTTCTTACACTGAGAAGAGGCCCGTGCCCAGCAGTGGGATAGTTTAATACAGGGCTGATATTATATAGATGAAATAGTCAAACATTTCGTGTAACCGTAGAGTAGAATAATACATACGATTAAAATTATTTAACTATTGTGGCTTGCGTAGAGATGGCTTCTTCTTCTTCTTCTTCTCTTCTGTTCGTGTGGTTAGTGGCCAACCTGTTGTCAAGAGTTGTTCAAGCCACCCGTAGGCCTCTGACATGGCTTAACGACTGCTGTCAATTTGACAACAACCGGGACCGACTTTTTACGTGCCCTCCGAAGCACGGAGACGCTCAGATGAAATACCACTAAGCGGTTACCCATCTATAGACTGACTGCACCCAACGTTGCTTAACCTCGCTAATCGATTACCGATCAGTGAGTGCAACTGGCTATGAGCGCCCCATCATCATAGAGATGGCGTAGTAATTTAAGTGATTGCCTCGCTCCTGAGACTGCAGCGAATGTTGTCGAGTCGATTCTTACACAAAACACACATTAGTGTGATGCACAAATAGTTGTTGCACCCGGTTCCTGAAGAGCTTATCAACAACATATCAAAAACAAAGTCATTTAAGGGATTTGATGGTCTGTTGCTAATTAGGTGAAACATTCCCAGAAAATAATATTCTTTGAGCGTTAGAGAGTCTATCAATATTTTGTATTGACCTTTTAGAATTAGGTGTGTTCTCTAAATCCGTTGTGTTGTTGGTACACCTCTCCGTAGTGCTTGAAATATAGTCATACTAGACTTTGCCTGCGTCTCCGCTCGCGTAAATATACATTATGTAAATTTTTATCCTCCATTAACTGTACTTTTTCTAAATGAAATGTACTCTATGTCCTTTTCTGTACGCTTGCAGCGTTTATACGTTTCATGATGATCAGTCGAGTAGTTAAGGCGTGCAAGCGTAACAAACAAACAAACTAACATTCGGATTACTAGCTGCGCCTCCCGGTTTCACCCGCGTAAGTCCCGATGCCGTGGGAATATCGGGATAAAAAGTAGCCTATTTGTTAACACAGTTATCTACACACCAAGTTTCATCGCAATCGGTCCAGTAGTTTTTGCGTGCAAGAGTATCGAACATCGATCCATCCATCCTCACAAACTTTCACATTTATAATATTAGTAGAATTACTTCCTCCGTGTTCTTATTCAGAACAAACGACAGAAAAAACAATAGAACTTTGCTCAACCCGAGAATCAACCTACAGAACTCTTGCATAGCAGTCACATTCACAACCGCTGCGCCACTAAAATAATCCGTATCTTACATAACGTTCAGTAAAATAGCAAAATAAAATGTTCCAACTATAATGTTTACAACACAGTTTATTCTCCTCAATCGCACTACACATTAATGTGTATTTAAAGGCCTAATATCTACCCCGATATAGCTGAGGACACTATAGTCACTCTTCTTCTTCTCTCTTAGCCTTTATTATTCCCAAGTCACTTGGGGTCGGCATTTCTGGTCTAACCGGATTTGACTGGATATCAGTTTTTACACGGAGCGGCTGCCACCTGACCTCCGCAACCCAAAGGCTAACGATACCGTAAGGCTAGACCAGTGTCAGGATATTAGAGGGTACTGACTTTCCCAATAACGACTGCTATAGGTGTTCATGGAAGCTGGGACCAACGGCTTAACGTGCTCTCCGAGGCACGGAGCAGGCGATAATTGTCAATCAATACGCACATAATTTCGAAAAGTCATATAACTTCCGAAAATCAGAGGTGTGCGACGTGGGTTCGAACCCAAGACCCTCTGCATTGCAGTCTGTTGGTCTCCCCACTGAGCTATCGCTGGACACTAGTCACTAAAGGCAATATAGCACACGACACAACCAACTAAACACTAGCAATACTGCACAGGCTATACCTAGCATTACCAGTAATATATCGTCAGTTATAGAGAGGGTATCGCTACGTATGCCCCATAGATAATGGTACCTAGAACTGTCTACTACTACATTATATAATACCAAAACACTAGAACGACCTGATTTATGTAACGGCTCTTTTACTTATGAAATTGCTGTTTTATGCGAAGGAAATTGGTAGAGTTGTGTTTAGTTGTCAAAACTATTTTATTAATATTCTTTTGATAGACATCCGAATTATTTTATATGTATAGTTGCTTGATGTTAGGTCAACTATGGTCTGCAGACCTCCAGCCACCCTATGGGGCGGCCTGCGGGCGGTGGACTTGGGCAGTCTGCCGCCCGAGGAGCACAGGCCCGAGAGAGGGGCATAGGCGTTCCGCGCGCCCCCCTCAGTGGAGGGGAGGGTTGTACTATCTGGTCCTCGCCCAAACAGCTGGGGCCCGCCTAGTCACGTGGCGGGCCAAGACCAGTCGGTGTCGCGGTGAATGCTAGCGCGAATCCCGTGGCACCGACACTAGGTACCGGAGAAACGTCGTCAGGGGTTTAGTGGGTATGGGGCCGGCTTCTCTGGTTCGAGTGCCACACACCCGCGCCCTGCCCGGGCGAGGACGATGCGTAAAAGCATTCCCAGACGTTAAAAAGAAAAAAAAAACTGTGGTCTATTTTAATTGATCAAAAGCAATAATCATCGTGTAATTATGGTGTATTAAATAGCGAAATGAGGAAAACGCAAATAATTCCAAATTTAAACACAATTTGTGTAAAAATTAATTGATAAAGTCTATGCTTTCAGAAAATTTATTGAAAATGATTTCTAACAGTTACCGTTGTATTTTGTTAAACGCCAAAATTAGATAAAAGAAAAAACTGCAAATTCGTAGGTAAAGACAAGGTCGATCGCGCCTATATTTTTCTGATTGAATTCGTTACGGGTTTAAATACAGTTTAACTTTTCTCGGAGCTTCACTAGGGTAAAAATTGGATGGTTTTTCTCATGGCCACCGATGCCGGACCTGGCTACACAGGTATACTACACAGCGGGAAAGTGCAGGCAGAGTCCCATAAATAAAATACCTATTGTTTATTCTCTGAATTGATTGCCTGGTACGTGACACATACTGAGTATACAGCGTGAGCTTAAAAACAGTTCCCTTTAAAAGGTTTTCCCATAAATATTAATAATCTTAATATCGTGCCCACATTTCTCTTCTAAATTGCAATCGGTTTCTGTCTTGGTCGAAGACTTCATCTGAAACTACCAGGTACTCGCACAAATCCAATTGTTTTTTTTACATTTGGGAATGCATTGTCGCGTTCCCCGCCGCGGGGGCGGGCGGAAGGGTTATGTCGGACTCGCCGGGGTAAAAGAGAAAGATGGAATAAGAATAATGTATCTCCCAGAATACCAACTAAAGCTACCACGGTGTTCCTCAAAAAACCGCTATCGACGGGGCCACGCGAATCACTTGCGCATGCGTTCGCGACCCCGCCGAGGCTTCGGCCCGCCTTATGAAACGGCAGGCCACTACACGAAAGACGCACCTTTTGGGCGAAACTCAATTTAAAGCCCTACTGTTCCCTCTACAGGGGAGACGAAAACGACACAGAGGCGCGCGTGGGAACACGCACGCCGCCTCTTGGACCTGGTGCTGAACGGATGGCGAGCAGGCCCACAAAGCCCACCACCCCCAGGTCAAACCTCAGGGTGGCTGGAGGTCATCTCGCGCCCTCCGGTGCCCGGCTCTGCGGTTAGGAGAGGGTTTAAGCGCTCCCTCTCCCGCTCCACCGTCTCCTTGAATGCAATCGCGACCCGCCGAGACTGTTACTAAACTAGCCTAACCTACATTTATGTGGACGAAGCCGCGGGCAAAATCTAGTATAACAATAAATATCTGCTAAATAAACTTTGTATATACACATACTGTTTCTTCGAGTTGTTTTGATCTAGAGAATCCGCATAATACATTCCATATTAGGGTTTATTCAGGTTGTCACTTCGGAAACTGGTTCGCGGTTCACCAGCCTCAGTGAGCATTTATAGGCTGTTCGTCATAATTCGGAAATATTAAATAGGTATTTTAAACAATGAATCTGAAACCGAGTTTGTAAGCACACAGCTACAGGCAAACAATCAAAGTAGAATAACAAGGGCCCGCGCTCACCACGATAATATCACCTCAACACCATTTTTACAACAAAAGATAAAAGAATTGCTCCTTTATTTTGTAATACACAGTGAAATGCTGTGAGTTTTGTTATAGCCTGTGTGAAAAGAGAAATATAAGAATGATAAAATCTGCTACAATTAAAAATGACAATAGATACCTACGCTTGGTAAAATACGCCAAGAATTTCTTTAAAAAAATGCCCTTATTTGTTTCTGTATAAAAATAAAATGGCTTTACAACATTCCGTAATGTCGTTTTATGTACAATGTACAGTCACCTGTAATAGTGCATGGATACCTTAAGACTGCGCCGAGCGAAATGTGCCAAAACAGGCGGTCACAGTTAAGTGAATAAAATCAACACTTTATGTTTAATACAAATATAAAATATACATTTACCATAACAATGAATGTGTTTACAATACCTCCGTGTTGAAAACTTAAAATAATAATATTTTGGTCTACAAAATTAAGTGAATTTGCGTGTTACGTGATTTTTAAATTATAGTATTAGAAGTGATTTTTAGATTATAGCAGTAGAAATCTATCCTATTGTACAGCTTAAACGAAACATAAATAGTTATATTACAATTTGTCCATCCCAAATATTTAAGTTATTGGTTGACAATAAAGATACCTATTTATATACATAGAAATGTATCTTTAGAAGCACTTCAAATCGTCCGTACAAGACCTTGAGGTCAAAGGTCAAAGGTCATAGTCATTTCGGAGTATATCGACTATGCTAACTCGAATAGCGTTGACTGCGAGTCTCTAGCTCTTACGGTTCTTGAGTTGAAAGTTGTATAACAGACAGACGGACGGACAAAGCTGTTGTATAAGAGATTTTACAAACTCTAAAAACACACCCGCTTTCTAAAAGCTCATAATTTAATAGTCTCTCTGAGATTATTTTATTTATTTTAATCAATGGACACGCCCTAACGCATAGACGAATATCAAGTACCGGGAGTGTTTGATTTAATTAGCAACAGGCCATCAAATCCCTTAAAATGACTTTTCTTACGGTTCTTGAGTTGTAAGTTGTATAGGTAACAGGCAGACGGACGGACGGACGGACAAAGCTGTTGTATAAGAGGTTTTTCGAACTCTAAAAAACAAAGATAAAACACTTTACACTTAGCACTATTATAAGTATTTATGTAATATTGTCTTCTATTTACGCGAATATTATTCATTGAAATTAAACTGCTATATACGGATTTTATCGCGTTGTTTATTTGACACTTTATTACAAAATTTTTAAAAATTGTTACACTACTAGACTAAAAATAAATGAAATCTAAATAGTTTAATAATAATTTAATTAGCTTAAAAATTAGTAAAGTTTAATAGTAGTAGTAGTGTAACAATTTTCAAAATGTTGTAATAAAGTGTCAAATAAACAACGCGATAAAATCCGTATATAGCAGTTTAATTTCAATAAGTATTTATGTGTTCCTTTTTGTAATGTTACACCTCTGTATCTTTTTGCAGTAATAAATCATTCTTAATTTTTTACTGTACTTTTTTTTAAACATTTTCTCTTTTTCTGTATCTAGTTACTAAAGAGCTGTAGTGTTATCAAACCGAAAAAATATTGGAAATCGCAATATATTTTTTTACATACATACATACATAGATTCACGCCTGTTTCCCAGAGGGGTAGGCAGAGACTACGGATTTCCATTTGCTACGATCCTGACACACTTCTCTGGCTTCATCCACTTTCGTCACATTCCTCATACACGCCCGTCGGTTCAAGGTGCTCTTAACCTGGCCTTTGTCCAGAACGCCTCCGATCTGATCAAGAAACGTTCGCCTAGGTCTTCCTCTTGCGACTGTTCCATTCACACTAGCCTTATAAACTTTCTTAGTCAGTCTTTCCTCGTCCATTCTTTCTTATATTTTTTTTATTTAAGATATTTTCTAAATGTTTATGGTCGAATTTCGAGTACTGGGCAAACACTAGATAAAATAATGACGCCACATAAAAACGGACTGGAATAAATATATTATATATACTTGCTTTAACACTTAGCATATTAAAGTACGCCAATAAACATTTAACATAGTAATTGAAATAGTTACTTCCTAAAATGAGAAGCAGCTCAACGATACCGCAAATCGACTGATATCCGATAACCGCAAGCCACGGTCAAATCCAGAGTACGACTGAGATTTCATTCATTGATTCGGAAGCTCCCAATTTATGTACATTCGCTATCGACACACAGAATTGCACGGAATGCTGTGTATATGTACGTACGGGATTGTATTCAAGCTTCCGTATATAATTTTCGATAATAACGAACTAATGAAACCACTATGAACCTGCCAGCATCTAGCTACAGTATACTTTATAGATTCCTCTATCATCCTAAGTAATATTTCGGCATGAATGGGCCGGCTCGACCGGAGTAATACCACGGCCTCACAGAACACCGGCTTGAAATAGCGCGTGCGTTGTGTTTCGTCGAGGTGGTGGGCAAATTTAAAAGGCTGACAACGTATTTGTGAATCCTCTGATGTTGCGGGTGTCCATGGGCGGCGGTAATTGCTTACTATCAGGCGATCCGTCTGCTCGTATGCCCACAAAAATGTATCAAGCATTTAAATTATAAAGTTAAATTAGTAAATAAATCATACGAGGAATCGTGCGAGTATCACAATATTATGACTCTGAAAGAGATACAAGTCACAGATATGTTGTTTTTGTATGATGTACTTCACTGTAAATTTGATTGTCCGGAACTGCTACAAAGAATCGGCTTTAACGTTCCTTCTAAGCGCACCAGACAAGCGCAACTGTTCTCGATTCCAACTGCTTCAACTAAGTATTTTAAAACGTCGCTATTCAACGCATTTCTAGCAATAATAATAAAAACTTCTCTTCTTTTTTCTTCTTCACAACTTTTATAAAAATAAAATATTAAATACTCTGTCTAACAACAGTGACTCATAAAGTCATAAGTGTCATAACAAAACCAAACAAAAAAAAAACAAGCGGGGCAGTCTTTGGGACTGCCGATAGAAGTGAAAACTAAGTAACTTGTGAAGTGTAACGTCGAGCTATTAGATTATTATTTTTGAAATTTGAATGCGTTCGGTGACGATGACGCGAGTTCCATGATTTTTGTTCACCCAAAAAGTGCTCAAGGCGGCGAAAGAAGTTATCACTTAAAAAAAATGCATGCTGCTTAACACCTTCATTCACCCATACACAACACCACAACAACATTATGATAGGTATAATATGGGCCCTGCAGGATAAATGCGCGAATGATCCTTGCGCCTCGGCCATAGATTGTGAGAAGGAACACCGTGGTAGGTTTAGTCGGTATTACCGGGATATCTCCATCTTTTCCCGGGTGAGTCCAACATAACGCCGCCGCCCGCCCTCGCGGAGGGATAAGCGCCAATGCATTCCCCCACGTTATAAAAAAAAGGTATTATATTGGCCAACGGAATAACCGTTTAAAATGACATATAGATTTACATGTTTACTCTTGCTTGTAATAATTAGTTTTTTATTGTGTTCTTCATAATTGGCGTACTGTCTTATTTATAATGTTTATTAATATTAATTGTCAGCGTCAGTGAAGAACCTAAGTGAAATAAATAAATTAAATGCGAACGACAGTTTCATTCTTACGTGATTGCCTCGCCACTGCGACCGGCAAAAATTTGTGTGACCGGCAAAAATACATGGTTGTTCCGAGTTTCGGTATTCTTTGTGTCTGTTGTATGAATTATTGTAAAGTCCCCCGCGACACAGGTATTATTCCAAATGCGGGAGTTGTCTTTTTTAACAAACTTAGAACGTGAATTGCTGGCATCTAGCTGCAGTATATTTTAGACAGATTCCACTATCCTAACTTATATAAGTTATATGAGTTTGTTCGTTTTATACGCTATCACGTATGTATACATGTTTAACTACTCGACCGATCATCATAAAATTTCGCATACACATACGTTGTCAGGGGTACAAAAAAGAACAAAAGGGCCCTTACATTAAAAAAAAAAACATGTTACCGAACAAAGCACCGGGCCGTCAGGTAAGTGGAATATATATGTATGTTATCTCTACCTATTGGTTCAGATAACATACATAAATTATTATATACCTCTAAACCATTGTATGTAATACACAAACAATATGATAAATTGTTTCGATGAAACATTTTATAGGTTTACCCTAGTTAGACCATTCATATCTATCATAGATATATTACCCGTAAAATACAGGCACTCGTCTAGGGAGCGGTATCAGTACATATTAGTAAAATACAACTACAATGTTTTGATTCAAATTGTAATATGTTAGATATTTGTATTGTTACGCCCAGTGACATCTCTCGGCATTGTGGGAAAGACTCGGCAGTTCCGTCTAATAATTTACACCGCCATCTATTGACATCTTACGGAACTACGTAGTAGGTATGCTTACGAGAATCGTAGAGAAGATGCTGGTACTTTCTCGAATCATCGTACTGTTTGCATACCGGGAGCGGCGTTGCTAGAAAGCTCTAGAAGCGCTTTACCCTCGTATAAATAGGGCGCACGCGCACCGCCAAGTCAGTTTACAATCGTAAGCGATCAAGTGTTCATCGAAGCGAACGGAAGCGGAAATACTACGGAGTTTGAAGCAGTACAGTGAAAAAGAGTGGTAAAGTGTTTGTTGTGTTTATAATTTAATTGTGTGTTTGAATAAAACGTGTTTTAGTCGGTAATATTGTTTATATTCTTATCCGTCGAACATAGCACGTAACAGTATTATATTCAATGGGCTATATAACATACATAAATATACTAACGCTAGTTTCACCGAGGTATAGGCAGAGTATGGCCAACTGTGACGATCCTGAGACGTCTCTCTTACTGTGTTAAATTCTTATTATTCATACGCACTTAACGTAGGTTTAAAAAAATCGAACAAGACTTTCTAACTTTCTTCAGTTTGTCTTAGAACTATTCAAAGAAATCGTCGTTCGCCTAAATCTTATCCTTGGGACAATCTTATTTACATTTCTTTATACTTTCTTATACTACCTACACTAATTATAAACAATACACAAATTAAACTCTTATTTAAAAACCCAATAACTTACTTTAATCCTCAGTAACTAACCTCACTATAGACTAGCTAATGACAAAGATTAATGGCTAGATAACTTTTGAATTTATATGAAAGCGATATACTCGGTACATCGCTTTCGTAAAATATACTGCCGCTATACGATATAGCTATATATCAAAGATATACGGATATGACCGTTATTCTTTGTTAAACGTATAAAACTTCAACAAGGAATAATGACTGCGAGCTTATTCAATTATTCGAAGATGAAAATATTCTGCTCCTAACCTTTTCAGTTATATAAGTACCTAATTATGCACATATACAGCGTATTCTTACCGCACGTTGCCGAATAAAAGAAACTGGAATAATACTATTAGTTAAGAAAATCGTATAGTAGTTTTTACTTAAATGGTAAAATGAAAATAATAATTCTCTAGCAAAGTTGGTCATAATATTATCTTACGTATACGCAAAAGTTATACATCGAAATTAAATTACTTGATACTACTACTTTTACTGTTGAAGTGTTTCTAAGTATGAAGTGTAGAGATCTTACTATCCACTACAATTCAGTGGTGAATTCGAGCGCGATAGTCCTCATTAAAAAAGTAATAACATAATAATACATAATATAAAACATACACAACGTACACTGTACAACGTACAAACACATCACACACACAGGTATACACAATAAGGGGCGAGTATTCTTCTATAACCATGTACACTTCAAGACTCAGTGCTAATAATGGTAATTTGCAAAAAAAACTCTATTAAGATTACCTGACCTAGCAAACAACTAAATCTACATCACAAGATTGCGTACAAATCTACCTAAGCGCTAACCTATGAGTTAAAATAAATATCAATGAATAAATGAGCCTTTCGCAGCTCACTACCAGACAAAGACTTCTCTTAATTTGCGCCACAACGCCAAATCCGTCGCATGCAGTCTATCCTAAGCATGTCCAGATCAATAGTCCACCTCGTCAGGGGATGCCCTACCTTACGTTTATCAAGTCATGGTTCACACTAGGGATATTGCGAATGCAAATATTCGCATTCGCTTACGCGGATGTGAGGCTTCAAATATCCGTATACGCATCCGCATCCGAGGATGTCAATAAATCTGCATCCGCAACATCCCTGGTCCACACTCTACTACTCCAATGGCCATCGGACAGTCAGCAGATAGAGCCAGCCAATAAACATTTATTTTTCTTTACTATGGTAACTTAGATCTATTACAGTTTTATACTTACCAAACGTAATTGATTAACGGCGGATTTTCATGCCCCAAATAAAATAGACAAGGCAAATATAACACCAGATACATCAATGTGAATGTCAAGGAGTTATTTTAAGAAGATGATATTTCCAAACCACAGTAGATTTTCTCCTATCATTCATGAATGAGAGATGTTGTCATGTAAAAAAGGCAATGAGAACGACATGTTTTAATTTGCTTATGGCAGTCTCTTTGACAGAAGCGAACACTAACTTAGCCTGCCTGAGTGAGCATAACTGCATTAGGTAATGAAACTGTACGTCATTAGATTATTAAAGCAATATCACAGACTACGTCGCCAGGCCCCAAGCATTGGCCAAACGAATTGGTCATATTTATCATCCAAATAAGCAACGATAGTGGGAAACCGTTGGACTGCCACGAAGAGATCTCGAGTTCGATCCCAAGGCGCGCATCTCTGACTTTTCGAAGTTATATACGTATAAAATAGTTAATTATCGCTCGCTTTAACGGTTAAGGAAAACATTGTGAGGAAATCTGCACGTCTAAGAGTCCTCTATGATGTTTTGAAGACATAAGAACTCTGCCAACCCGCACTGGGCCAGCGCGGTGAATTATGGCCTAACCCTTTTCACACTGAGAAGAGGCCAATGCCGAGTCGTGGGACAGTTTAATACAGGCTGGTATTATATAGATGAAATAGTCAAACATTTCGTGTAACCGTAGAGTAGAATAATACATACGATTAAAATTATTTAACTATTGTGGCTTGCGTAGAGATGGCTTCTTCTTCTTCTTCTTCTCTTCTGTTCGTGTGGTTAGTGGCCAACCTGTTGTCAAGAGTTGTTCAAGCCGCCCGTAGGCCTCTGACATGGCTTAACGACTGCTGTCAATTTGACAACAACCGGGACCGACTTTTTACGTGCCCTCCGAAGCACGGAGACGCTCAGATGAAATACCACTAAGCGGTTACCCATCTATAGACTGACTGCACCCAACGTTGCTTAACCTCGCTAATCGATTACCGATCAGTGAGTGCAACTGGCTATGAGCGCCCCATCATCATAGAGATGGCGTAGTAATTTAAGTGATTGCCTCGCTCCTGAGACTGCAGCGAATGTTGTCGAGTCGATTCTTACACAAAACACACATTAGTGTGATGCACAAATAGTTGTTGCACCCGGTTCCTGAAGAGCTTATCAACAACATATCAAAAACAAAGTCATTTAAGGGATTTGATGGTCTGTTGCTAATTATATCTTATTATATCATCCAAATTTTAAATACATTACGTAACATAAAATGTTAATTGTATTTGATTCAGTGGCTACGCGCGCAGGTCAGCCGACAGCACAAATCTCCCAACACCGGAAGGCCCTCGGCTTAGCTCTCCGGTTCTTCTAAACACGGACCCTTTTTGATATATTCAGGGGTGCCTTAAAAATGCAAGCTAAAATGCTCCTTAGCGTAGGTACAGCTTTGCAACATGAAAACTCTCTCAAAAGGTCGAGCTTTTAATGAGATGAATACACTTTATCCGGATAAGCATTTCAGACTACTACAGCGTCGAAGGCTTTGCCTCTTATTCTAGACAAGACATCCTTTGTCGCTATTTCTAGAATTTTTACTTATTATTACTATTCCTTTACTTCAAACGTGAACCATTTTAAACTGTAACGTTGCTATTTAAATACCAAATATTATCTGGCAAATAAAAATATTTAGTATTTTTATTTCGGTTATATATGTATAATTGGATAAAATAATATAAATATGCTTGTATGCGGTTCCGAAACTTTATAATACACAACTTACTAAGTAATTAAACATCTATAAGGATTACTTAGTCGCCCAACTGAATCATAGCATCATCCATTTACACGTCTTCATCAATTTTCGTCGACCCTAACAATCTATAATGAGTTGGCGATTAAAGCTCTTTATTCGTGTTTCTATTTCTTTCAAACTCGATCTTGGACAAGTGATAACTTTTCTTTTAGCAAAATGGAATACTTAAAAAATAATATTTCTTAAAAAGTTTCATTTTCCGAGCTTCTCCTTGATTCTTCTCGTCATTAAAATTTTGTAGGAAAAGTATAATGGAACGTTTTCGGTAACATAATATAATCTAACACTTTGTACCTAATTCTTGTTACCTGCAATATTTGTTGAGGTAAGAGATAGTGGTTGAGACAAGTACGCCTCAGTTTTCCATCAAGGAGGCGGCGGAGCGGGAGAGGGAGCGCTTAAACCCTCTCCCCAACCGCAGAACCGGGCGCCGGAGAGCGCAAGATGACCTCCTGCTACCTTGGAAGTTTGACCTGGGGGTGGTGGGCTGCGTGGGCCTGCTCGCCACCCGATCAGCACCAGGTCCGAGAGGCGGCGTGCGTGTTCCCACGTGCGCCTCTGTATCGTGTCTTTGTCCCCCGTGGTCGCGATTGCATGTGAAAGCGATTCGCGCGGCCTCGCCGTCTACGGTTATGGCGAGGAACACCGTGGTAGGTTTAGTCGGTATTACCGGGGTATCTTTTCCCCGGTGAGCCCGACATAACCTCTCCGTCGCCCCGCGGAGAAGTATGCGTCAAAGCATTCTCCTACGTAAAAAAAAAGTACGCCTCAGTAGTTACTAATACAGCGGGATGTAGCCTTTCATACCGAATAACTTGTTCTTTAGAAGTAAAAAGGTGCCTAATGAAACGGAGAATTACTTTCGGATATATTAGTAGCGATAGCCTAGTGGGAAACCGTTGGACTGCCACGCAGAGGTCTCGAGTTCGATCCCAAGACGCGCATGTCTTACATTTCGAAGTTAAGTGCGTATTAAATAGTTAATTATCGCCTGCTTTAACGGTGAAGGTAAACATCGTGAGGAAACCTTCATGTCTAAGATTTCTCAATATATGTTCTCAAAGATATGTGAAGTCTGCTAACCCGCACTGGGCCAGCGTGGTGGACTACGGCCTAACCATTCTCACACTGAGAAGAGGCCCCTGCCCAGCAGTGGGACAGTTTAATACAGGGCTGATATTATTATTATATAATATATATATTATACTAATGTTTAATCGTGTAACTTTTGAGCGAATTGACCGTTTGAGGTCATTTGTCACCATATATTTGTGTGGTCATGTTACAAATGAACATTATAAATTACTAATTAACAACACAAAATATATCTTAACTTAATGCCAAAAAAGAAAAACACAATATAGATCCTACAGTTAACGCTGTAGTTCAGAGGTTCCCAGACCTTTTTTTCTTATAGACCATTTCAAAATTTAGCAGGTTCCGGTGGACCCCCTGCAGCTACATATTGGTATCGTGTTTACATTAGTGAAGAATCAAAAAGGTTCAGGCAATTAAGAAATTTGAAGAAATCTCAAATTGTTTTATTAGAAATTCGCTTCCGACATATCCGTAGGTTCGAGACCACTGGTACTGAAGTACTGAATATGGAATATTCAAGGTTTTACAAGTAACAGTCGCTGAGCTTCTTAAAATATTATCTGCCTACATTGATAGGTGTAGTCAAACCAACATTTTAGTTCTTCACTATCGAAAGCAAATAAATTTTCGTGGACCCCGCTTACGAAATATGGATCCCAGTTTTTTGTCACGCCAACGTAGACCCCCGTCGAGTCTCCCGTAGACCCCTGGACTCCTTTGGGAACTAATGATGTAGTGCATTATAGTATCCTAATATAATATCGTAACTAATATTATAAATGCGAATGTGAGTTCGTTGTTTGTCCGTCGAGTCTCCCGTGGACCTCTGGGGGTCCACCTGGACCACTTTGGGAAGTAATGCTGTAGTTCAATTATCCGACTAGGGGAGCAGATCCACTTTTACCAAGCCAACTAGTACTTTATAAAATACTAGCTGTTACTCGCGACTTCGTCCGCATGGTAAAATCTTTCGCGGAGGCCTATTATCTAAAATAAAAGCAGCTTAAGTTACTTCTTATAACATCAGCTATCTGCCAATAAATGTTCCCTCAAAATCGGCGCAGCCGTTTCAGAAATTACCCGGAACAGACAGATAGACAAAAAATTTAAAATTGATTTTTGATATAATTACCTTATATACATTCATATGCATTTAGTAAAAAGCTGTTATTTTGACATTACAAACAGACATTTTATTTATTTGTATAGAAGGTTTTATATCACTGGCTTGTACCTTAACTAGACAATCAAAGCTACACGCTCTATATAAATTCACCAAAACTATGCATGGGACTTCTCAAAGACCAACCTAAATCAGTTAACTACTTGAAAACTTACAACATTAATTATGACGTCTGACCGTACGTAATTACAGTGCCGTGACTAGCGTTGTTCACACAAACACTTGTTTTGTTAAGAAAGCTCTCGGTAGACTTTCCAGGAATCTATGAGAGCATTAGGAAAACGCTTTAATTAATTGAAATTTAGACTTTGTAGCTCCACTGTTAGCTGCGTCATAATATTAAGATTTTGTAAATAAATTACCCACTATTAGCAATACATAGCAGGGATACTGCAAATATTCGCATCCGAATCCGTAATTGCGGACCTTTCCATCGATTTGGACATCCGCATCCGCATCCGCAATAATCAACGCGGATATTAAACTGCTATATACGGATTTTATCGCGTTGTTTATTTGACACTTTATTACAAAATTTTGAAAATTGTTACTTACTACTACTATTAAACTTTACTAATTTTTAAGCTAATTAAATTATTATTAAACTATTTAGATTTAATTTATTTTTATTTTACACTTTCCCCGACGTTTCGGTTGCTTTTCAGCAGCCATGGTCACGGGGAGACTAAGATGGCAGTTGTCTCTTTTGACTTGCCTGTTTTAAGATCTTAGCGCTTCCTCGTATGTCTTTCTTGGCTGATATCTTGACACACGTAGGAATGAGACTGTGATCACGACATCTCTTCAAGAAATTTAAAGATGTTACATATCTTGCGCGCTTAGTTTGTAGATCTTCTAACCGGCGTATTTTTGTTGCTGTTTCCAGTCCGTACTGATTTACATAATATTGTCTTCTATTTACGCGAATATTATTCATTGAAATTAAACTGCTATATACGGATTTTATCGCGTTGTTTATTTGACACTTTATTACAAAATTTTTAAAATTGTTACACTACTACTACTATTAAACTTTACTAATTTTTAAGCTAATTAAATTATTATTAAACTATTTAGATTACACGGGGATTACATTGGTCTATTAAGCGCTCCGGGTATTACTGCCGTCAGTCTATGAATGTTGCTCTACCATTTACATTCTTATCCAACTTTAAATGTTTATGTTATATATTTAAAATACTTGATTTAATTAATTCTTATCTTCTTTAACCTCTTAACCAATCCAGTTATCAAAATTACGAAAATATAAGAAAGCTAAGCGAAACAAAAGAAGATTATCATAACAAAATTTACGTTTTAAATAGTCTCGTTGAGCTCGGATGCCGGCGTCCTAGAGTTGGTTGAGAGGTTAACTTGTAAAATCTCTAAAATCCAACTACATTACGGTAGAAGCTGGTACTTAATTGATTACATAACTGGAACTCCGATGAACCACATATTTTAAGTGGCCCATGAAATGAACGTAAAATCCTTGTTACAACAGTCACATAGCAGTAATAACTTGTACGTAATTTGCATAAATTAATTTTATTTCGAAGAAAATTACATCTAAAATCCTAAACCCTCTGAAGTTTGGCGTTGCTACTTACTTTGTTTTATATGTCACAGTAGAATTTAGAATTTATATTGGAACATTAAAATTGACATAAACGGAATAAGTTGTTCAATTGATTATACGAATGGTAATTACCTACCACCGTTTTACAGTAAATCGTCATAAATGTAACCACGTAGTATCAGGGTTTCTGGGTTTCGCCTGGAAAGTAAGAGTGCTATTCACATACATACACTTACATTACTCTTTCATCCCATTCTTTCATACCATCTGTAATTTTTTTTCCCTAGGCTGGCATTGCAAGAGATCACAAACTTCGGTTGCTTCCAGATCATTACAATGAAATCTAGTGAAACTTAGTCGTTAGCAAAATATTTCACTAATCCTAACGAAGGAGACAATGCGACGTGTAATGAAGGTTCAATCTCCACATGATACATAGCTTGATGTAATAGATAAAGTATGTAATGTTTATGATAATTATATCCTAAACATCACAGCCTTTCAATACCCTCAAACATTGTGACATCTAGTGCTACCTTCAAATATCGCTATCCTTAATGAGATGTTTGTATAACAATTGTTCCGTAAATAAACAGATTTTAACAGTATTTGCTTAATTTAAAATATCCTCTTTCAATGAAGATATCTTACCATTGCTCCATTTACTTACTCAGCATTATTAAGCAACAACAACTAAGAAGTTTGGCCCAGACCGTTCATTACGGCACTGTGACGTCATCGACCTCCGTCACGGACCGTATGCGGCTAGCAAGGCTCGTGGCCAACTTTAAAGTGCACTTGGTAGCAAATGTTACGCTTCTTGTAAAACTTTCAACTGTCCGCGATATACTTGCCTCGCAAACCACGTAGTAACTTCAACACTAAACAAATTATAAGTACATCTCGAAGTTTCACACTAATTGACGCCCGCTCTATTTGCAGTCAATTTATTCCAGTATTTTATTGTTGATGTTCAGCTACTTTTAGTTTAAAGTAGAAACTAGTGAAGTTTGTAACTAAGTAGGTTGGTTGTAATTTGCAAACTGAGAAGAGACCACTATTTGATCAACCATGTTAACACCGCAACGGAACGGTAGTGTAGGCGATTGTTGTGCATGAGGTGTCGGATTCAATTCTCTGGACGGGCTATGTTATTGGCTTTTTCGGTACAGAAATTCTTTGCAGCCTGACGGAGAGGATGGAAATGTGCTCCATAAAATCCAAGTGCAGTCATATTAGGGGTTTCATCTCGGAATAAGAGATATTAAGCTGTAAACTTGTATACACCTTCATTTTGGTGTTCTAAAAGTTGTCTCAAAAGACGCATTATCTCTCATTCCAAGATTGACACCTTTTTCTGCTTAAGTGACTGCACTAACTAGGCTCGCCCCTTGTTATTTGGGACCTAAAGGATACTTGTTAAAAAGTCGGTATATTTCACCTTTGCTACCCCTAGTACTCACGGGCTAGGCGTGAGCCAATGTATTTAACATCTATATTAAATTATAATCTCATATAGCAAGAGATACGTAAACAAAGAGAGTTCCTCGCACAAAAGCGGGTCAGAGCTAACCACGCGCTAATAGTTGAGATACTTACGTCCAGAAAAGTGCTATACGCTCGACAACTCACACCAAAGGCATGCTAGAGGTACGTACATTAAATATACTAATCACTCGCTGTTGCACGTGGTTTAAAAAATAAAAATATAGGCTATGTTACTCGTTGATAATACAGCTATATAATGGTGAAATAATTATTAAAATCGTTTTGTTTGTTTTTGAGTTAAATCGCTACAAACAAATAAAGAAGAAATCAAATATTTCCTCTATAATATATTATAATATTAGTATAGATAAGAAGTACCAAGAGTTGCCGAATAAAGAAACCACGATATCGGGTTTTTAATCCTAGCTCATATTATAAATGCGAATGTGTGTTTTTTTGTTTGTCTGGTACGCTTTCACGTCTTGACTACTCGACAAATTATCATAAAATGTCTCATACACGTTGTCAGGGATACAGAAAAAGACATAGGGTACCTTTCATCCAGGAAAAAGTAGCATCTCCGAAGGATTGAAAATTAACATGACCTTACCTTAACATATTATTTACACAAACAAAGCCGCGGGCAAAATCTAGTAATGAATAAAGTAATGATCCCTTTCCACACTCTTCAATGCAATTAATTTATTTTGTGAAACATTCATAGCTTAAGACATGGCAACAAAATAAGGTCCCGCCGGCAGGCGTACAAAACATTTCATACGAAAACAGGACATCATTACACAGACACGACAAAATTATACATGTCAAAAATTCTTTAATGTCCAAAGGGAACTGTCCATTATTGGCTTAGCGTGAACAGAATTCATACATAAAAACAATTAACGACGATTCTACGGTCGACGGACAGTAGGTTGCTGTGCCAATATAATGACAATTATTTGGTTTTTGAGTTGAGCAAGATATCAAAATAATTTAAATCCACCAGCCCAGTTCCTAGATAACATTTTAGTAACATAAAAATCAGAAAAATAATAAAAGAATAACATAGAAGCAATGATTTTTTATTTCAAATACTGTTATATAAACCACCACAACAAACTAATTAGGAACACCTGGACACAAAACTTTGTTATTTTTCTAATTCCTTCTGGTTAATACTTCTAAATTAATATATAATTATTATTCTCAGTGACTGTCCATTGCAAGCCAAAACCTCCATACAAAGTGGACAGTTCCCTTTGCAAAAGTATTTTTGGAATAGGTCATTGACATAACTGTTTACGGAAAACATAAAATGCTTTACTCTTTGTTGTTAAATAAATTAAAACGGTTACATTTAAATTAATTATTGTTTGTCGTAAGTAGCGGTTTCGAATCCTACCAATTGGTCGACCTCGATGGCGTAGTGGTTAGTGTAACCGACTGCCACGCCTGAGGTCGCGGGTTCGATTCCCGCACAAGTCAAACATTTGTGTGCATGAACATGGATGTTTGTCTTGGTCTGGGTGTTTCTATGTATAATATGTACGTATTTACAAAAAAAAGTATATATGTATGTTTATCCATTGTCTAGTACCCATAGAACAAGCTCTGCTTAGTTTGGGCTAGATGGTGTTGTGTGTATGTGATAGAATATTATTATTATTATTAATTGTATCGATGTGAATCCATTTATAATACAAACATCCTAGTTTAGCTGGAGAGTTTTTTAAAAATATCTACTAATAAATTTAATTAAAACATTAAAAATTGAATATTGCCATTATTTTAATATTTTTATGTATCTACGTTATTTTTATTGTTTTCGATAATTGCGAAGTGTGTTGATTTTGATGAACAACAATATTGATTGAATATCACATATACATGTTTGACTGGCTTTTACCCGCGTCTTTAATCAAAATGTACCATTATAAAAAGGAGGGGAACAGTCTCTTCGTATTTTCTGTAAATAAAGTTTTTGTCTTTGATTGTAATGATTGGTATTTGGGTGGTTACGATATTATCAAAAGACACGTTTATAAAATAAGAAGCAGTGTAATAAAATACTAATGTCCGCCATTACCGATTCCCGCCATTTTTATTGTTATCTGTCAAAGAAAATAAGGCGTCCTGTTAAAAAAAAACTGGGTGCATTTTAAAAGTTTCCTAAAATGTAAACCATGCAGCACAAGTTACGAATTTGTAACCTTCATGGAGCCAATGCAGTTTCAATGACAGTAGCACAAAATTGCTTCAAGCTTTTTCAATCAGGAAATGATGTTATAGATGCAGTTCGGTCACGTCGCCCGGTTACAAACGAGTCCATACCATTTGTGAAAAAGCGAAGGAAGATCGGCATTTTAGTAGTTACGACACACAAAAAAGCTCAAAGTTCGATATAGAGGTGCAATACGAGCTCATTGAACGAAAGCTCGTAAACCGCATTCTCATTTACGAGTGTCTATCGAAAAGAGTGATCATGGGTGATGATAATTAAATTACATTTACTACAAAAACGTGCGAAATAGATAATGGTCAATGTACAAGCTCCACAAACAGTGTATGGTAGGATTAGAAATGCGTTCATTATGAGCTTCAACGCCGCGTAAACAAAACTGTCAATTTAGATGAGATAAGATAAATTCATAGATCCCTACTGGTAATCATTGATTAGTTTAAAGCAAGAAATTGAGTAAAATAGGAATTTGAAAAATACAGAACGGAAACAGAATGGGTGTAGTTTTATCATAATAATGCAAAATCACGCTCATATTCACTCTTTCGATATTTTAAGAGATCGATGCATTCACACTCCCAGACAAGCCCTGGAAATGTACATAAACAATATAGGCTTTACCTTGCACCCTCAGATTTCCTCATGTTCCGGTCTCTCAGGAACTCTTTAGGTAGGTGTAAGGTTAATATCAAGAGGTCTACTCATGATATTAACTAAAATAAATTATAGAACAAGATGGCACATATATATTTAAGATAATTAAACTTTGCACTTGACTGTGACACAAAGAAACCTTTGCTCCAACTTTATTCAGTATAGGTATGGAGAACATACAATAATATTAAATGTATTCAGCGCTATCTTTTATACCAACTAATGTTTTTTTTTTTGTAATAAGCTCTGTATACGAAAACCGTATGAAAAGCAGTAGCATAGTTTAGAAGAACTAAGAGGACAAACAAACAGAGATGCAGTAAGCGACTATATTTAATACTATTTAGATATTGTCTTTCTATCATATTGAAAAGTATATATGCTATTTACGACTTTAAAAAACAAACTCAGTTACGCTAAACAACATCGTAAGGAAGTGCCATTCAAAGTTATAATTATAATTGCTTTCGGTTCGGCTAACTGAATGTTGTTGTTGTAAGTGCCAGTGTTCAGATGTTTCTGGATTAATCAAGGGTTTAATAATAATTGTAAACATAGTTTTAGCTTGAAGAGACAACAGTAAATAAGCTCATCATGCACTCTTAATTGCATACAATAGTAAGTATACATACATGTTTGTAACAGTACAATAAATAAATGTACTATGTATACTTATATACAAATAAAAAGCTTGCACACATATCTTCAGCTTTTATTTATTTATTATACTGTTGGTTGCGGAATACGACGTAAACAAGTAACGTCACGAATCGTCCGATCGAGCGGGTTATAAAAGCGTGCTCAGCGCGCAATGACTCACTTTGACATCGAGCGGAGGACGCAACGGACGTGCTGTGTGATCGTTGTTGGGTGATATCAATTATCTCTTACTTTTCATTTACTTCTTTAATGCATTTCTTGAATAGTTCAATGATTATTTAAAGGTGAAAGTGCATCTGCAATTTTTTAAGCTGTTTCACTCCTGATTCCTAACAATACATAATTTAACACCTGTTTTCCCTGAAGGATAGACAGTGGTAAATTACATCGACATTTCACCAAGTGTTGTTTTAGCTCTGGTGTAGTAGCTGGCGAGTTTATTGCCGTCCCACGGACACAGTTCCAGACGCCACGCTGCAACTGAAGATAACCTAACAGAAAAATAAAAATACTGCCTAAACCGAGAACTGGACCAGAGACTTCGTGATCTGGCAATAGCATAAATGAAAACTAATACTACAGGACCAACTAGATATATCTAATCGTTTAAAAAGATATAATTGGGTCTCAAGCAACAAGATGTTCTGTTTATAATAAAGTGAATCGCTCGAAAGTTCACAACTAATTACTTCATTACGAATTAAGTACAGTTGCTTTAACTCTCCTACATTGTATGTCCCTGATCACCGTGAGCGTTAACTTTACGACTCAGTAATAGTGTACAGAATACGACTCAGTAAAAGCGTACAGAATTAGAGTTGTGTAGAAGCGTCACCAGATGGCACACTTGCGATAAGTTTCCTGTCCGTACCGATGTACAGATGCGATACGTAAATATAAGTAGCGCAAATACAAATATTATTAGATGCCCAATATAGATAGGTATTATTAACCCCTTGTGTACATATACATAACACATACCCAAACTGGAAAAACTGGCTTATCTTATTAATAATCCCTTTAGTGACATGCAAGTGAAGTTAACTTTAAAGAGAGGCTAAAATGGATTTTTGATGGACATTTACAAACATAAATTGCTTTTCTTTATTTTTAAACTCCAAGCATGCCACTAGTGATAAAGAGTGTTTCACCCATTCATGTCGTGTTGGTATCCAATATATTGTTAAGCACACGCAGAATGTGTCGTGCATGATAACCATGGAACTTCTCGAACAATAGAGAAGCTAATTGCCAGTATCGACTAATATCGATCAAGCTAAATGAAATTTGACATGACGGCATTTGATTTGAGATGCTACTGACATCACGAAGAGACGCTTCTTTACAATTTTTATACTTTTCTACTGAACATATTGTTCAAGTCATCTGGAGAAAACTGCTACTACGAGGTTCCTTATTGCGGGTAGATATATAAAACAACGCACTATATTTCCTGGAGCATTCTGTTTTCTCTGAATATGATTGACGAAACATCATTTTATCAACGTAAAGTAAAAGAATTTTGAAGAGTTATAGTTTTCCATAGTCAATTATACTTAACGTTCATAATGATTATGAACAGTGTTTAGTCTAACCGTGTGATAGTTGAGGAGCAGTAAAAAAAATTTGTCGTACAACTAGGATTTTATGTGAACCCACACCCTGACACGTGACTGTATTTAAAATGAAAATTAAAATACTACCTGTAAGCTTTTAGATTCACCTTAATTGCTTGCAAACAAGCAACGCCCGGGCCTTTTTGATTCACAGTGGGATATTATACAAAAGGAAGAGAATACAGAAATCATTCAAAGTCATTGCGGGTGCTGATGATACTGGTTTTAAAAAAAATGACAGTAATAGCTGAATAGAAAGTGTAACCACGGCTGTTTCGATAATCGGTTAGGTCTGGAGTATATAATCGTATGTTGTTATTTGAATGTCTTTAAAATAAGTTAGCGCAAATAAAAACATCGTTTATCGAGTAATGAGTACGCGTGATACGTACGCCTATGAGTTAAATGACCAATTATGATTCATGATTAACTCATTCATCACAAATCATAATTGGCACACGGAAAATGAATGGGATGTTTGCTTGCGCATTCAGTAGTGCTTGAATGGTTTCATATTTCCAAATGTATACAGAAAATAGCATTAAAATAAACCATTCAGTGAAAATACCATCAACATTATTAGTGACGAAATGAGTACTATTCAGGATTTTAATTTGAGTGAGAGTAAAAGCCGAGGATTAGTGGGCCATCTTGCTATCTCCCTTGCACGCCTGCATTTAAATTGCTGTTGAATAAAATTTTATTATAAAGTAAATTTCATTAAAATTATTTCAAAAAGAAGAGGTCCCATCTAGAGGTATACCATAAAAGAGACCGATGAACGGGTTCCTGGAAAGATTGCATGTCGTTCGTCATTTGATAATGACAGCAGCTGTCGGTCACAAATCATTTCCTACAACCCGCACCGAGACTTACTAGAAATTCTGACTGAAGTTCTTATAATTCGCCAACGCACTGACATATTTCTGATAGCCTCCAAATTATGCATAACCTGTACTTTAAAACTATTTAGTTTGTACGTACAGACTATTGCTGAGAGTAACACACTTCATACTCTGTACATAGAAATCGAATAGTTTAGCAAACAAAAGTGATGGAGAGCGGTTCATGCCCCGTTGTGCAAACAGAACCATGCTGCAATGAAACTAGAAACACCGATGCACTAGTCTAGTAGACAAATCTATCCTACAAATAACATAGTGATTCAATATTTAGACCCTATACAGAGGGTCAGATTCAAGTGTATTCGAATTAAATTTTAAGGTTCGTATTCGTCCCGTAAATCACATAAAATCCAGAAAAATAATATAGAAATGGAAATTTTGCTGTTACCGGTATTTGCAAAAGGCATAAATTTTGATTTTGTTTTTAATGGGACAGTACGAGCGGTATCGATAGTACGAGAAGCAGGATATCTCTGACTCCGAAAAATATATGTCGTAAGAAAGGTGTAAATATCTTATCTTTGCCGAGGACCGGATTTTGGTACTGAGGTAGATTTTCGCAGCCATACACGTGGTTACGAACTATTATCAGGATTATTGCAAAAAGTCAACTTATTGTGGGTAGACCGCAAATGAATCAAAGGTTTTAGTGTATTTAATCTGTCAATTGCTGCAATGTCAGACATAATTAAAAACAATTATGATTGACCGTGTGCCCGTGGGCCACTACAGCGTAAGACGGTAAGCTATACATACATATGTACATACTTACAATAAAATTGTTACTAGTCGATGTCTTTACGTCGCGCAGCTTGCACAAAATTTAATACGATTTTCACAGTTGTAATGGTGGAGGTCTTACTTAAAATCTGGTAAATATTTCATCTTAACACGCTACCTAGAAATCAAATATTATTTGTGTAGTATGATATGAATCGTTATTTTCGTCAAATGAAACGACGTGACATTTGATTTGTGCCACTCTTTCTATGCAGCATATTGAAACAAGATGTTGTGAGTACATCGTAGATTAATTTTAAGACTATATGTAATATTAAATACGGCTGAAGCATAATTGTGTTATGATAGAAATTCCTTGAGCCACAATACAATTTACAGAAATTGATTTAAAATCAAGATTAATATCCGCATAACAAGCTTTCAAAACAATGACCTAATTAAACTTAATTAGGTCAAATATGAGCAGTTTTTAAAATCTGCTCATATTTATTTTAAATACAAACATTGCTTTAAATTACATGCCTTAATTAATTAATTACTACAAAATGATTTAATAACATTAATTAATAACCTCAAAAGCACAGTATTAGTGAATGTGACTTCTGTGGTTGAAGCTGTGACCTCATATCTCGGGTTCGATACCTGGGTTGGCAAAGTGCTGCTGAAGTTTTCTGGCAAGAAATTCTCATTAGTGGCACGGAGACTTTAACGTGCCTGATAGACGAGCAATATGCTCGCCTCGTATAACTTGGCATCTAAAAAGATATCTGACGAAACATGAAAATTCATTACAGATATCAGCAGCCTCGACGGTGTAGTGGTTAGTGTAACCGACTGCCACGACTGAGGTCGCGGGTTCCATTCCCGCACTATTCAAACACTTGTGTGCATGAACATGGATGTTTGTCTTGGTCTAGGTGTTTCTATGTATATTATGTATGTATTTACTGCCTTCGTGGCGCAGCGGTAGTGAATGCGACTGCTGTGCATGAGGTCTCGGGTTCGAATCCTGGGTCGGGCCAACAAAATGGTATTGGGTTTTTCTGTTAAGAAATCTCAATATGAGCCCGGAGTTAGGAAGTTGGCGGTGTTAGAGACCCCCGTGCCTCGGAAAGCACGTAAAGCCGTTAGTCCTGCGCCTGATCTCTCTCCGGTCGTGACGGATTATCCGTCCCATTGGATCATGAGGTTTAGGGAACAGAGAGTGCACTTTGCACACGCTGGCCCAGTTTGGTATTGGCAGACTTTATATATCTTCGAGCATATCCTGCGTGGTAGATTATGGCGTAATCCTTCTTACATTGCGAAGAGGCCTGTGTCCAGCAGTGGGACAGTTAATAAACAAGGCTGATATAAAGTCGGGCGAATCTCTAAATAGTATTCGCTAACAACGACATCACTATCGTTTACTTTGTGAGCACTCTATTGTTCTTGTAGATGGATATAATAGGTGTAGGTTCAAATCGGCCGATACTGCAATGAATCGAATACGAAACTCACGACATCACGGTCACAAACCTTGCCTCCTATTAATTAGTAGTAGGATATCGTGCAATTATTCTATTAATTAGTCTTCTTAGCCTCTTCTCTTAGCCTTTATTATTCCCAAGTCACTTGGGGTCGGCTTTTTCTGGTCTAACCGGATTTGACTGGATATCAGTTTTTACACAGAGCGGCTGCCACCTGACCTCCGCAACCCAAAGGCTAACGATACCCTAAGGCTAGACCAGTGTCAGGATATTAGAGGGTACTGACTTTCCCAATAACGACTGCCATAGATGTTCATGGCAGCCGGGACCGACGGCTTAACGTGCTCTCCGAGGCACGGAGCAGGCGATAATTGTCAATCAATACGCACATAATTTCGAAAAGTCATATAACTTCCGAAAGTCAGAGGTGCGCGACGTGGGTTCGAACCCGAGACCCTCTGCATTGCAGTCTGTTGGTCTCCCCACTGAGCTATCGCTGGTATTCTATTAATTAGTATGCAGTTATATTTATCACGTAACAGAAAGGAAAGTGATCCACAGTCTTCGAAATATAGGCTTTATATGATATTATATATAATCTTAAATTTAATCTACGATGTACTCACATCTTGTTTCAATATGCTGCATAGAAAGAGTCGCACAAATCAAATGTCACGTCGTTTCATTTGACGAAAATAACGATTCATATCATACTATACAAATAATATTTGATTTCTAGGTAGCGTGTTAAGATGAAATATTTACCAGATTTTAAGTAACACCTCCACCGACCGCGACGTAAAGACATCGACCAGTGACCTCATATATATCCCTATATACACATGCAGGATTCCTCACGATATTTTCCTTCACCATTAAAGCGAGCGATAATTAACTAATTAACACGCATATATGTAACTATCGAAAAGTCAGAGGTGCGTGCCTTGGGGTTGAACCTACTACCCCTGCGTGGCAGTCCAATGTCTCCTACTAGGCTATCCCCGACTATAGTAGACTTGAAAACTAATGCTTACTAATATTATAAACGCGAATGTGAGTTTGTTGGTTTGTTACGCTTTCAAGCCTTAACTACTCAACCGATCATCATGAAATTTCGCATACATGTTGTCTGGGGAACAGAAAAGGACATCAGATTCATACATAAGAAAGTACTTTTACTGGCCTAACCGAACCTAACCGTCATTTACGCAAGTGAAGCCGCAGACAAAATCTAATATAGTAGTAGTATTCAATAAAGCTCTCAACACACGTTTGAGCGAATGGAGGCTTAAAAGTTAAATGTACAATTTAAGCCTCGTTGTTTATAGTTTGTCGTAACAGGTGGCCAACGCTTTTCCCGCTTATGGATATCTACTGAAACAAAATTTTTGTAAAAACTAAGACGAGTGCTCCTTGCCAAACTAATTTAAATAACAATGCATAAAGCTTAACTCTTCTACACTGCCCGTGTCGTGTTTAAGACAGCGCCGAGCGTAAGACAGATATTGACGGAGCTCGTGCGGCGCATATTCAAATCGGCGCGCGGCCGCCATAGTAAAATTGTATGGCGGATTTGAAGTGCTTTTTTGATAAATATGTATTTTTATTGTCAACCAATAACTTAAATATTTGGGACGGACAAATTGTAATATAACTATTTATGTTTCGTTTAAGTGGTAAAATAGGATAGAATTCTACTGTTATAATCTAAAAATTACGTAACACGAGCTAACGATTTTGCATTTTTTTTTGTAGGCGAAAATATTATTTATTTTAAGTTTTTTACACGGAGTAATTGTAAACACATTTATTGTTATGGTAAATGTATATTTTATATTTGGATTAAACAAAAAGTGTTGATTTTATTCACTTAACTGTGGCCGCCTGTTTTGGCACATTTTACTCGGCGCAGTCTTAATTACTAGCTTATTTATGCAATACTAGCAACCCGCCCCGGCTACGTACGGGTAACCTTAAAAAATTATACACTTAAACCTTCCTCATGAATCACTCTGTCTAATGATGAAAACCGCATGAAAATCCGTTCTGTAGTTTTTAAATTTATCGCGAACAGATAGACAGACGCGGTGGGGGATTTGACTCCACATATTTTATATTTTATAATATTTAGTGATGTATGCAACAAATATAAAACCACTCCATAATTTATGTATGTACATATACATATTTAACCTTTCTTATCGTATTATATATCACCTGTCCGGAGCGGTTTCACCCAGGTTATACAATTACTGGTCCTCTCCTCTAGCTCGTAACATGATGTTACATAGCCTATGTATCTTGTATCTTATGTGGGGGCCGGTCAGTGCAGACCGGCGACACTTTGACCCAGTGGGATCTTTTGTGTCGATACTCTCCCAATAACGACTGCCATAGATGTTCATGGCAGCCGGGACCGACGGCTTAACGTGCTCTCCGAGACACGGAGCAGGCGATAATTGTCAATCAATACCCACATAATTTCGAAAAGACATATAACTTCCGAAAGTTAAAGGTGCGCGACGTGGGTTCGAACCCTCTGCATTGTAGTCTGTTTGTCTCCCCACTGAGCTATCGCTGCTCAGTGCCTATGTAAGTACTGCTTATACAAGCTTCCTAATGATGAAACAAAATACAGGCAAATCCGGGCAAAATTATTTTTGCCTTTACTTCTATATGAGCTGTTTTATGTGATGCTATTCATATTACGACATCGGCAGACATCGCTAACTGAAAAGTCTATTAAAAGTTTCTAATAAGGATAGGATAATAGATACAGTAAAAAAAATTGTATACCTCTCCTGTTTTTACATAAAAGTCCACTTAAATACTTTTTATATAGAGTATTTAATAAACATTCTAACCATATGTCACACTTATACATTTGCATAGATAATAATCAAAATATGACTGTGTATACTGGTGGAATTCTGTGCTACATAATCGACATTATTTTGAGCGTCAACGTGCAAGAAAAATTTTATTAAAAAAAAGCGAAATAATTTATTTTAAATACTATATAATTTGTATTAGACATTCAGTCAGATATGTGCATTAACAAAATATTCAATATCGAACATCCCCAAAACCTATTTTTGAGACGGCATGCGGCAGGCGCGGTTCTGTCCCATAGTGCGCGCCGGTGTGCAGCTGCGACTCAATAGCTTAATAACGTAAACTAATATCATGTTACTTACCCGTTAAAATCAGACCGACCATGCCTTTCAATATCATCAATTGGGATTGTAGCCTGCTAGATTCCACTGCCTACTTATCGTCAGCCAGCGTGAAGTCAATTTAAAAAGTATCATAACATTAATCAATGAATTTGATAAATTATTAGTCATCACCCAAATGACAGCTTGAAATTGTGTTGAGATTCATTAATCACTAAATACTTTAGCATTTTTGACGACTCGATGACGTAGTAGTTAGTGTCACCGACTGCCACGCCTGAGGTTGCGGGTTCGATTCCCGCACAAATCAAACATTTGTGTACATGAATATGGGTGTTTGTCTTGGTCTGGGTGTTTCTATGTATAATATGTACGTATTTAAAAATAAAAGTATATATATGTATGTTTATCCATTGTCTAGTACCCATAGTACAAGCTCTGATTAGTTTGGGCTAGATGGTGTTGTGTGTATGTGTATATTATTATTATTATTCTAGGGCACTTAGTTCTTTACATAATTGTAATATGTAGGTTATTAGATTCTACGCACGTAACTTCTACGTTGATCGGGTGGCAAAAGCACGCGGCTGAGGAAGAGGCAAACAAAAATGCATTGCCTTTTGCTGGCAAGAAATTTTCCTCAGCACGCAGCATTTAAGAAGTTGACGGTGTTTCATCCCCGAGTTTCGATAGCACGCAAAACCGTTGGGCCCTGCCTCTGATCTCTCTCCGGTCATATCGTATTGTCAGACTATAAGAGTCAGAAAATAGAAAGTGTGTTTGTGTATGGCTTTATCTACATAAGTATATCCTGCGCAGATATAGCTACCTGCGCAGAATAGAGAGTCACTGTTAAAATTGACCGCCGTGTAGTCAAATTTCGGTCTGGAGAATCATCATCAATGCACGTAAACTTTAATCCAAACTTTAAAGAAACCTCTGCTGCTACTTACTCGTTCACTTGAACTATATAAATATAAACTATAAAAATAGTTCATTCAATATTTCCTATCAATGAATATAATATGTAAGTTATAATTATGAAGTATGTACTATCGACTTACGACGGCTGACCATTTCAGAAAAATTTTCGCTTGCACATGTTGACTTTAAGTGACTCCGCCCTCCGCCCGACCAAGTGTTGGCCTGCTATGCGATTTTAACCTTAGGAGTGGTAATCAGTCTCAAGTCGATAGTACATACTTCGTAAGCCCATAACATAATTTTATAAATTATAAATTAATCATTTATAATTTATAAAATTACTTACTAACCCTCGGGATCAGTACTTTTTCTGGATGAAATATACTTTTCTGTACCCCTGACAACGTGTATGTGAAATTTCATGATGACCGGTTGAGTAGTTACGGAGCGTAAGCATAACAAACAAACAACCTCACAAGCGCATTTACCTATAATATTAGTTAGGAAGTTAGGATTGCAGGATGAAAATAAATATAAGCTAATGTCAAGGCACAACATCAAAAGTTTAGTCTAGTCTTATATCCTAATTAATATTATAAGTGAGTGAGTTTGTTTGTTTATTCGTTACGCTTACACGCCTTAACTACTCGACCAATCATCATGCAATTTCGCACACACGTTGTCAGGGAATCAGAAAAGGACATAGAGTATCTTTTACAGAATAAAATACTGTTACAAATCTAACCTAAACTAACCTAGATTTACGCGAACAAAGCCGCGGGAGTTTCTAGTAAATCAAAAAGCAATCAACGTTAACCCTTTTATAGCCCCAATATTTCTGCTATTCGCGCACCTACTGAAAATGTTGATGCATAAATCGCCAATTTTACAGCATGGCTAGTCAAAGCAAGGCTATTATTGCAACGCAAAAGCGGGCTACTTTCATGGCGTACTTACGTTATTTTCAGCCGATTCTGAAACCACTCCCGATACAGTACTAACGTTACACAAATTACTAAGAACACCTATTACTGTTTCCAAGTTATTAAACCATTTATTTTCGTTACACATATTATGTACAAAAATTACATATTTATAGAATTAAGACAGCATTTTCATTTTATAAACTGGCATAAGTACATGCATAACAAAGGGCTCTAGCTCAGTATTTGCTGCGCACATGCACAGCACTGGTTTTCAGCTGGGCCCTGACTATTGAATTAATATTAATAGCACATAAATGTACACAAAGAAGACAAAAGGTTACAAAACATCAAAGCATAAGTTAAAAGGACCCTAAAACATTTAAAAACAAAAAAAGAAAAAGCATTATATTATACATAAACATAATTATAGATAATATATGTATATATCATATATACATAATATAAGTATGTTCAGTAATAGTTCATGGAGAAATGGTTGCAGCACCTTACAGCTTTTATGATTTGTAAACAAAAACTTGGCGATTAAAAAGAGTGACCATGAGTTTCTTGCCCGTTCTTCTCATGAGCCCTACACCCTTGCTTTGCTGAACGTGGCAGTAAATGTAAATTCGCAGAAAAAAAATGTGTAACTTTGACATTCATAAGTGTCACCTTGTAACCTAATCTGAATAAATATATTTTGAATTTGAATTTTGAATTATATACATATATATATATATATATATATATATATATATATATATATATATATATATATATATATATATATATATATATATATATATATATATATATATATATATATATATATATATATATATATATATATATATATATATATATAAATATGGCTGGCACAACATATACGACTCGACACACAATAACAAGTGTACCTAATGGTTACTATTCTGCTATCATATTAAATCCTTTTTTGTAGATTCAATAATTCTCTGCGCAAGTGCGCTTTTAAAGTGTGTTGGGACAAGTCGTTCCTTTTTATAGATTTTATTCAATACGTTCCTCTTGAAAATGTTTTGTGAACCACATATAGTTGTTTTGAATCTATATTCGGTACAACTAATTGTGGTTCACACATTGTTTTGTTCCGTGTGGAGTTCGAACCCCCAAAACTCTGCGTAATGGTTATCGTGAGGCGACGAAAACACTAAGTACAATCTAACTGATAGCAACTAAAAGTAAACAGGCAAAACAAATTATTTTTATAACCATAGTTATAATCATTTATATTATCTTTATGAACTTACACTTTACAGATTAGCAGAATAATAATTGTATTAAATCAAAATTTCGTCGCTAAATTTCGTCGCTATGAATTTGAGTTAACTTGCCAAACTGCGTGCTGTAGCTAAGAATGTCCTAACGGAGACTTTACGCCTAATCGGGTATCCAATTCGGGACTTCGCAGTTGCACCCAACCATAAGTGAACTTATCCCACGAGGCTAATGAGACCATTCAATGGATAGATCAACTTATTAGAGATGATTATGGCCGTTTTAGGTTTACTAATTAATCTGTTTACTTAGTGTGATCGATATAGCCATATTATCTTATAATTTTCTGCGACTTCTGCGGACTTTTAATTAGCAAAGGATATCTTTTATAATTACGAACATCTTTTATCGGTTAATCGCCAATTATGCTATATAGTTTTTACATAAATGTTCTATACCTTATCTCTGGTAAAGTATTTTTATTGATAGGCAACTTGCCATCTACATTCCATATTTGATTAAAGACATTCGCATTTACAATATTAAGTTAGGATCAACGGGTATTATTTACCAATACCGAGAATCCTAAATTATGCCTCAATTCAAACAGAGTTTAGGTAGGTATTACCATATATGTACCTACATTATACCTACACCTGGATAATTTACAAGTAACCTATATGGAAGCCGGCTTTGATGTTCATAGATAACTTAAATCACGGCGTACAGATGGCCAAGAAAGTGATCTACCAGTTCTGACAAAACTTTCTGTGAGATCTAATTACCGCTAAGGTTGACTTTTTTAACGGAGGTGAGTAAAGGAGGTCAGTTGTTGTTAGCTGTGATAAATCAATCTTAAAACATGACACGACGTAAATATAATACATGTTAAAGACAGCAATTGTCACAGTCATAATATTATTGCAAGGAGAATTAATCGACCTTGTTCTTTCATGACGTTCAAATGAACCTCAACCGTAGGGTGGTAGACCACATTTTTGGCCGACTGTACTAGCTAGCTATTTTACATAACGGGGTAGTTCGTACAAATAGCCCAAAGCTGATATAAATTCAAACAGATCTACTGGCAGTTTGAACATAGCTAAATTCTCAGATTTATTCTTGAGACGTCTTTTTCAACGACCATTGAGAATTCTCGTGACCGGTGACCGTACCGAGTGGAGTAAAAGTACACAGAATAAGATAGGGCAAAGATTCACCCAAGCCGTACGATGTTATTCCAAGAACCACAACTAAATAAAATTCCCTTAGCGGTGATTTACGAGCTGTTAACAGTAAACCTTCTTGTAGGTACCTACTCGTTTAAAATTCACACAAAGGTCCGAGTTTAATTAGTTTTCTTTTATATAATAAATACCGCGGAAAGTGGGCTCTTGGTAGCCTTAATATTTATTGTTTTTATTCATAAAGAACCAACGCTGTTTATCTATTATAAATTTTTTTTTAAATCTTATTTTTGTCCCAATTTTGGTCGACAATCTCTTGCTTACAAAATTCGGTTAGCCCTTACATACTTCTGCCGGTTGTACAAAATAGATACTTATCGCATATTAGGACTCACGTCTGAATTTATTCGAAGGTGTAGTCAGAAATGTATAATGCCCTCATATCTAAAGTTATATTACATCACATGTAATACAAAAATTAAGATGCACCGATCTGGTGACCGTGAGCGATGGTAATCGGATATCACACATTAGTAGTAGGTGCCTATGTAATTTCGCGCCAATTTGTCTCTCACGCCATTTTGTGATTCACTTGTAATGAACGAATGAATATAAATATGCATCGTTAGGTAGTTGGCTAGCAAAATGGAATATTACATGACGTTTGTTCAATTGTTTAAATAGCGGCCATAAAACATTCTGAATGCGTGAAATGTTTCATGTAAGCAGGTTTTAAAGTGGGCGAGTTTAATGGACCGTTTTGGCAAAAATGCCCACATTTGGCAAACGAGCAAAACTACATTTCGCCACGCTTGTGTTTATGTAAACTTGTTTTGTTTCCAGTCACTATTGAAATATGTTTTGAATATAGCACCAAGATCGTTTCTATCCAAGAATTACGTAGAACTGTAAAAGGCTTTGTCACTTTTTAAAATCTCGTTCGATTGTTAAGCACGTGCCTACTCTCTGAAATAAGTGCACAAACTACAAGCGAATATGCTAGTAAAGGGTGATTTGAAAGACATTGCATAAAGATGAAGTTATACTGATGTTGTATTTAAGCAGATTTACTACATTTTACATTTAAATCTAAAGAACCCTATCACTTTAATTTTAACTTAAAATACTATAGTTTGCATTGACATACATACAGACCCACTCATGTATACCACATAGGCAGCAGGTCCACGTTAAAGATAAGTACCTCCAACTCCGTGCTACAACTAAGAATTTCTTGGCAGACCATACAATACTACTCGGCACGATCCGGGTATTGAATCCGAAATCTCATGCACAGAAGTTGCATTTAATATTGCTGCGCCAACGAGGCACTTGACTTACAAATGAAGGTAGACCTCATGAAGATGTTATCACGAATAGTTTAAACTTATTGTGCCAGTATTTTAATCTACGAGATACCTAGACATATGTTTCATAATATCTGGCATTTAAACTCAAGGATATTTTAAATGAGGAATTTCTACTAAAACTTCAGTAAGAAAGCAAAGATCTCTAGAGATAAACTTGATTTCATTTGTTTTTGTATGAGTACCTATGCACACACAGGTATACCAGGTTGAAGCGATTAAATAATAGATCAGTTGTATTTTGCAGTTTGAGCATATAAATTTTAAATATATAAATTACGCAAATAAAATTTATTTATTTATACTTCCATAATCAACTTTGAACACTCACAGACATCATTATAATCGGCGCCTGATTGAGTACCTTATAATACCTACGTGTAAAGCAGCCATAAGAATTGAATCATGAAATTTGATATACTTAACATGTAAGCAGGTCTTATTAAACATGGAAATTTCAAGTCGGTATGTAGGTAGAGTAAGCGTATTAGTTTTTTAGTTATCAGGGGTGAAAGTAAGCTCGAAATGGTTGGTGTAATATACGCACTGCTGAGGTTTGACCTGGGGGTGGTGAGCTGCATGGGCCTGCCCGCCACCCGATCAGCACCAGGTCCGAAAGGCGGCGTGCGTGTTCCCACGCGCGCCTCTGAGTCGTGTTTTTGTCCCCCTACAAGGGGACAGTAGAGGGTCTTTTTATGTAGTGGCCTGCCGTTTCACACGGCGGGCCGAAACCTCGGCGGGGTCGCGATTGCATGTGAAAGCGATTCGCGCGGCCCCGCCGTCTATGGTTATGTCGAGGAACACCGTGGTAGGTTTAGTCGGTATTACCGGGGTATCTCTCCCCTGGTGAGCCCAACATAACCTCTCCGTCGCCCCGCGGAGAGGTATGCGTCAAAGCATTCCTCCACGTAAAAAAAAGAGTATATACGCACTGACTGAACAGACAGAACATGACGGACATACTATATATATTTTTAATTACTGTTTATAAATAATTTTATTTGATTAGGTTAAGTACTGTGGGTAAAAATATAATATGCTTGTACTGGGGTAAACCTGGCCACAAGCTTTAAGGGTGCTTACAATATAATGAACTAAATTATATATTCATAGCAATACTATTTAAATATACATGTTCATAAAAAAATCCCAAATACAATAAAGGTAACTTGAGACTTCTTATTACTCACAAGGTTTTGCGCGCTGCTTCGCTCTAGAACAGGTGTGTTTTTTCCTAAATGAAAGCTTGTTATTTTCTGTAACTCTAATAACATATTATGTAAAATTTTTACGATGATCGAGTAGTTCAGACGTGAATGTGTAACAAACAAATAAACAGTTTACTCACATTCGCATTGATACTATTAGTTAGGATTTAAGGACAATCAACAAATCTTCAGTCTGCTCATAATTTAACGCTTAAAAAAATTATAATTCCATTCGAATTTATGGTTGTAAAAAAATATATATATTTCATAGCTTAATTTAGATCGTATATGGTAGTATATCTTTAGGTATACAATGTTGCTATGCTCCATGGACATTAAAATGGACAGAGTATTCCATAAGGGCTCAGTGTTAATTCGAAACGGTTAAAAACTCGATAAAGATAAAAATAGAAAATCACTTTTTCAAACAAATTAAATCAATTTAATACGCTAACACCATATTTTATAAACATCTGTTGTCTTTCATTGTTTCATTGTTGTTTTTCTTTCATTGTTTCATTCTTGTCAAGGGTTTATTTATTGCTTTCTTGTTTGTGTTACAAATTGGTTCCAAACTAATAGTGTAAACTAGTGCTGATAACACAAGCATAACATATGCTTGTGTTTTAGTTCTTATTACGCTAAGATTAAGACTCACTTTGGCGATACTATTGGCTACTGTAATAATGTATACTAAGTATCAGAGCGGCAACGTCTCCTACATTTTTGTCGTTTTAAGGTGCATGACCTTAGATACCTATGCTTAGACTCTCGGTCGGCTGTTAGGGCAGATACAACCCGTTGCAAATTAAAAATCTATCCTGTAGCTAAACTACTGCTCCTATTGAACTGAAATTTGGTGTAGAGCTTGTATGTGGTACATACTATATGTAGATAGAAATAAAGCCTCACTGTTTAATCAACCTTGTATACACGACATAGTTAGCACGTTGTTTGAGCAGAAGTTAGTACGTACTTATGAGTCACGGGAGCCCGCATCCAGTTACGAATAAACAAGTTCTTCTCATTTTAATCGACTCTGCCTTACCTCCGAGTTAAGCACAGCTTTCAATTGATTTTAACTTCAACGTATGCTTTCAGCTTTTGTCCGTCGTAAGTACTTAAAATCTACAGATTAGGAACCTAGAGTAGTATACCTATATTATATCTGGCTATGTAGGTTTCGTTTAAAGTGCTATGCTCTTTATCTTCAAGATTAATTTAAATTGCTTTCTTACTGATGGTTTTTTCTCTTTTACTCTGGATTATTGTCTATATATAATTATAATAATATATATAATTAATTATTTAATTTAATTAATTTAATTAAAAATAATATTATATAATTACCAAATATATAAATATTTGGTAATTATATAATATTATTATATTATATATTGGTATTATTGGTTTGGTAATAATAAGAAATATTTGTATATTTGTAATAAATGAACTGAAAAACTACTGGATCAATTCTTATATATTCATATAGGCTATATAACTATATTATCAGGTCATATAACTACATAACATAAATACATAACATCCCGCTACGGGCCACGGAAGCAAAGCGGGAATCATAAACGTGGGGAAAACCGCGGGTGACAGCTGGTAAAACATATTATGTATATTGAAAGTATTGCTTATATGTGCAACCACACAAAATTAATAATATTATGCATAAATTTTTTTTATGTAAGCGACTGTCTATATACCTCAAACTACGGTACTTATCAATCTAAGAGTTGATGATGTTGACTATATAGTATTATAAGTCTCACATTTCAATCAGTGAATCTTTGTCTGTCTACGTATCGCCTCGGCTACGATTGTAAGTTAAAGACTTCACAAGCAACATTTATGAAAGCTCCTGCTTCATCATCATCATCATCATCTCAGCCGAAAGACATCCACTGCTGGACATAGGCCTCCCCCAAGGTTTTCCAAGCTCCTGCTTAAAACGTTAATAAATAGCGTAGCAAATTACTTTCTGTTTGTCTAGCCCTGCATTCGGAATTGCACATTTTACCTACTGGGAAATGTTTTCTTTGAAGACAAATTAATAAGTAGTTGGCAATTCTAAATAATATCGTAAATGCAAAAGTGTGTTTCTTTATTTTTCTTTACTTTCTTTGCATTAGGAAGGAGCGACGAGACTCTGTGGTTTTTTACATAGTTAATTGTACTGCTCGGGATGTTTTATTATTAGCAAGGGAAGTCTAAAACCATCATTAACAATATAAACAACGATTTATCACCATGTTTTGGTTGTCAAATATCAATGTTTGTCTTAATTGTCTGGTTGGTAGTATATTTATAATTTTAGAAAAGCATTTTCGTGAATGACGTTTGCAAGGAAAAGAATATGTAAGTATGTAAGTATGTAAATTAAAACAAATTCAATAAATACATTAATATTTATGGCAATTGGCAAGATATTGATTTAAATAGTAGATATATAGAATAAAAAAATAAAATAAAATAAAATATAGGAGTAGATATTGTCAGTGTGTAAGGAATATTGTGAAAAGTTAGTACCTATGATAGTTGCGTTCTTATCTAATTAATATAAGCGGCCTGCGGCCGTTCTAATTAAGTAAATAAATAAATAAGTAAGTAAATAAGTAGCTGTGTGTGTGTGTGTGTGTGTGTGACTAAAAGCATATCAAGCCGTAGAAGTCTAGCACCGAATAGTATTCCGTGGAGTTAAGTGCCAAAGCTTTTAGTTAATTACACGAATTCAATGTATCCCTTGTGTAGGTTGATGTATTAGATGTGAATTCTTTGTCGTCGTACATCGTAGGTATATTCTTCATACAAATAGACTCACCTCTATGCCTTCGCTTGTAAGGTGAGCAGAGGTGCAGAACTCTGTAGAAGTGGCATTAGAGTATGACGTGGTAGTACTATCACCCAGAGCATCAGCCATGACGGATATAAATAAGACAGTACTGCAACTACTGCACTTAATTGCAAACTAATACGTCTTAAATGTGTGTATACATAATTTTAATTTTAAGTAAATGTTTGCCAAGAAAGTGTTACAGAGTTTGGCGAAATTATGTAAAAATGTAAATGAAGCACATTTTTGTTTTAAATAAATAAAAAAACAAGTATTGATTTATCCGTAGCATTCGAATGCAAAAAAGATAAGCTGAGGTAAGTGGTCTTCATATTTATGGGCATGACAAAATTTTGTATCATGCCATAGACGTGCAGAACTTGAAGGCTGAAGCATTATCGGACAGAACGCAGGCAATATTAAATTGCAAGGGTTTAATACTAAGTACCTATTTACAGCATTTTAACCACTGCACCACTCTGGCACACAGTAATTGCTAGATGTAACCGACCACCCAATTTGCCTTTAATACATGAGACATACGTATGATGGCAAGGAGTATATGCAATTTTTTTTTTTAAATCGTACTTTTTGTTTTTTTTTAATGTCTCAACTCATTAGTCATCATTTATCAAAATCAAATGAATATATTCTGAAACTTGGAGTCTTTTTCGAGTTCCTTCAAATCTCCATTATCGACAACGTTTAAAAGTTTAAGTAAATGTCTGACTTTTCTTTTTATTGCCCTGTATTTATGCCCCATCGAGAAAATCGTAGAACATTTCTAGAAAAACTATTTGTTTAACTGCATGATAAATGTTTAGGTGCTATCCGAACAGATACCTGCACCCTGTCAGTTACATCTTTCCTTTGTTTTTTGCTGCAAGAAAAAGCCAGTATATTTTGTCCAACACGAACTCCCAACGGCAATTCCAATGTAAACTATTTCACCACCGGATCAAAGAAGCATTCAGTAATATTTGTTACTAGATGTGCCCGCGGTTTCACCCGCGTTTATAGTTACTGCGCCGCTCCCGTGAGTCGTAGCGTGATGTAATATAGCCTATAGCCTTCCTTGATAAATGGGCTTTCGAACACTAAAAGAATTTTTCAATTCGAACGAGTAGTTTCTGAGATTAGCGCGTGCAAACAAACAAACAAACTCTTCAGCTTTGTAATATTAGTATAGATTAACTTAAACTTTCTTAGAGTATCAAAAAGCTATTATGAGTACCTACTGACATAATCGAAAACCACGCTATTAAAAATGATATTATTAGTAGATAATATTTATTTAGATATGACGTTTATTAGATACACATATTGAATTACCTTTTAATTAAGTTATTATTAAGGTTGCACTTGTAAATGATTGCATGAAATTTATATAGTTATTCGCCTACCTATTCTTTATCACGTTAAACGTCGCACAGCAAAGTAAGTTCAAAAATTTATCGCCCACGTAAAAATGTCGTCGCCAACAATTTTATTATTGTTTCTATAGATTTTGTAATAGCGCCTCTAGCGGATATTTTAATTAACTAATCAAATATATGAATTATGGCAGCGCTCAACGTATGAACGAGACCAATGAAACCTCGTAACGCCCGCAGGGTGGCGCTCAACGACTAAACTTGTTTTTGAATCAATTTCATGCCTAACACAATATATTTCTAAGAGTGAGTTGAAATCGTTTAGATTAAAAAAAATGCCTTTCTTTATTTTCTTAATGTAATACTTAAATAAGTCCCTGTGCTTGCCATTCTTCGAATTGTTAGATGTGCGGCCAAATCTAAGAGCAAAATCTTGTAACAGCGCCCTCTCATGGCAACTTAGAGCAACTGTCAATAACATGCCAAGTTCTTTCTTACTAATCTACTTTATCATTGGCACAGTCACTAGCACTGCGGCAATACTGAGCTTCTATTGGTTAATAAAATGCACATCCGCATTGTACCCAATAACAAGTTTTTATAATACATTGCCACGTAAACGAGAACATGATGTAACGGAAAACAAATTCTTAGTAACCTGTCAAACAGATGACTGTTCAATCGGTGTATCCGCCTTGAAATAATAATTTTATAGTGTAACAAGTAAGTAGAAATATTAATAAATTGCAAAACAAGTTGATTAGGTAACAATACTAATGTAATTGAAACAATCAGTCCTGTACCTAGTTAGTATTTCTTGTAAACAGTACTTCGTACACGCTCTCCAAATTGACGTCATTCGATTGATTTTCATCTAAACCCTTCAAGATTTTACATTATTATACTTTTTTGCAATAATATCTATTTAAACTTAGATTTATAATAATTTCTAGCCTCTTTTATCAAGGCGCTTTTCTTTGTTCAAATCGTTTTATCTCTAGTAAAAATATTCTAGCAAAAATACATATTATCATTGTAATGTTATTGTGTTATAATACAATAGAGAGCTACTAAGATCTGTGTCAGTCTACTCAGTCTAGCTTTCTTTAAAAACGCTATAGAGTAATGTGTACAGCTTCAACATCAAACAATTAGGATTCAACTATGCTTAATTAGGGGCTATTAGGAATATGTGTCAGCGCCTTGTTCTGTGTGTCGCCCTAAATCGTGCAAGCGAGTGTTCATAAAAATAAAGAGCAGCATATTCACAGTTAACATATTTATCACACTATGCACACTCCCAACTTCTATAGATAACAATGATAAGATAGTGTGTTGTTAGTACTGTTTCAATCCAAGCTAGTATATCTTTATCCACAAAGGCTTAATATACTTAATAATATCTGAAATTGTTTTAGGTAAGGGGTCACAAAATGACGTCCCAAGTACAAGCTCTGTATGACTTCTCGGGAGAGCCCAACACTACTGAGATGTCAATAACCTGTGGCGAAGTACTGACACTAATCAACACAGAGATCGGAGAGGGTTGGTGGGAAGGAAGGAATTCAAAAGGAGAAACAGGCTTATTCCCAGCTGCTTATGTTAGGAAACTGACACCTGAAGAATCAGTTCAAACCAAAACAGCACCTGCCGCACCAGCTCCACCCAGGTATGACCAAGCAACCGACGATTGGGGTGACCAACAATTTAGTGCAGGAGACAGTAACTTCCAGAGAGGCACCTCACACGAAGATGGTTGGGACGATGACTGGGATGATGACACTTACTCTGAAATTGGGCCAGTCCAACAACAAAATAAAGCTCATTATAATCAACAGCTGACACCACTACCAGGCATGCCCATCAATGATTACAATGCACATGCTGAAGAAACTGCATCTAATTATGGATCATCAGTGGGTACAGTCCGAAAGAACAAGTTTGCCCCATCATCTAAAATTAGCGGAGAAAGCTATTTACTTGCCACTCTTAATGTAGAAGTACCAGATGCAGAAAAAGTTTACATAGTTCAAGAGGAAGACAGATATGAGTGGTGGGCTATAACACATCCATACACTGTCACTGTGGCCTCTCCCAAGAAAGAGTCTAAATTCAAGGGTATCAAGAGCTTCATAGCTTATCAACTTACACCATCATTTAATAACATACAGGTGTCCAGAAGATACAAGCACTTTGATTGGCTTCATGAGAGGTTACAAGAAAAATTCACTCTCATACCAATCCCACCTTTGCCTGATAAACAAATTTCCGGTAGATATGATGAACAGCTAATAGAGCGTCGCCGAGTACAGCTTCAGGAATTTGTAGACTGGATGTGCAGACACCCAGTACTATCAAAGTGTGAAGTATGGCAACACTTTCTGACATGTACAGATGAAAAGAGATGGAAAGCAGGCAAAAGACAGGCAGAAAGGGATGCCTTACTAGGTCTAAATTATTGCATATCAATAGTTGTACCTGAAAAAGCTTTATTACAATCCCAAGTGGATCATATAACTGACCAATGTCATTTGTTTATAAACAGCATGGACACATCTGTGAAGTTGGTCTCAAGCATGTGTAATGCACAAACTAAGCGGTTTCAGGGTCCCTACAAGGCTGACTGCCAGAAAGTAGGTGAAGCATTCTGCAGTTTAGCTGCTTCTCTAAGCTTAGATGAGGGCTCATTAGCTTCAACATCAAAACTGACGACTGCTGTTAAAATGACTGGCAGCGCTTACATAGATATTGGGAGAATGTATGATGATCAACCTAAATACGATTGGGACCCTCTGGGCGATAAATTCCATTTGTACAAAGGAGTTGTTGGAGGTTTTCCTGATACGTTAAATACTCATAAAAGTGCTGTACAGAAAAAGAAGGAATGTGAGCGACTGACAGCTGAAAATAAAATGGAAATTGCTCAACTAAATGAAGTACTACGAAGAACTGATGTAATATCTTATGCACTTCTTGCCGAAATTAACCATTTCAAATCTGAACGAACTAAAGATTTAAATGCAACAATGCAAAAGTTTTTAAGGCAACAAGTAAATTTCTACAAGAAAATTGTTGAAAAATTAGAAACAACTCTAAAATATTATGACGAATGAGGAATTATTGGGCAAAGGATTTGATATTAAAACAATAGCTAGTAATTAGGTCCATCACAGAACATTTTATTTTAAGTTGATTTTATCGTTTAGTAAGTAGTATGTGGTGCCAAGGAAGCATCTTATGTTTTGACAATGAACTGTTTGGGAACTACTTGTCACTTATAATAATAGTAATAATAATAATATGCCAACTATCCAGAATATACAGTACCAACGACATGTATAAGAATTAAGTGCATTTAATTTATTTGTTAATTTGATATCTGAAATTAGAAATAATTATTATAAAATTTCTTAGTAATCAACTAAAATGTATTTGAACATAATAATATTTTACTTGTCTTATCAAAATAATTAGTATTTATTTATAATTATTCATTCTATATTAGTATAATCCAAAGGATTAAAAAGGCAGTATTGACATAAGGTTGCATAGGATGAATTTACATTGTGATGAAAATCAAGGACTGAAAGTAAACTACAAGTATAATAATGGTAGGTACATCATTATTGCTTAAACAAATACTGTATATATTTTTGCACTCTTATAAAGTCTTGATGATACAATGTTTTATTATGTACACATAGTTTTATTTTATTAAATCTACTAATTGTGGATCTTTTTTTTGAGACATTTGTTGTATAATTTAGCATAAGTGTTGTACTATATTCCACTTTTACAAGCTATTTTAGACATAATTAAATAAACAATGTAATTTGTTATTATGACTTTCAATTTCCCTTGGATCTGTGTTACATTATACTGAGTCCTGTAAGTACTTATATAGTTATGTTAAATATATCAACAAATTTTAACAGTGAGCTAATATTGTTTAAATTATTTTCAGGTGATGAACATGAGCATAGGTGAGCAAGTGTGCAGTCATTGAATACCGATCGTGCGTGGTTAGAAGATGGCAGAAGAGAAGAAGGACGGCAATGCTCTGCTGGCCAAGAAGAAGAAAGTGAAGCCGCGCAAGTCCAGAGACGCAGACTGCTGTAGCGTCAACTTCCTCAAGTGTGTTCTACATATTTTCAATGTTGTGTTCTTGGTAAGTCAATATACTTATTACTAAATTTGCTCATAAGTAATATATATATGTATATGTACATACCTCCGTATACATACAAAACTTTACACGAAATTTACCTTGTTATTCAAAAATTATGTTATAAGCCTGTTTTAAAATAAACAACGCTATAAAATCCGTATAAGTAGTATAATTTCAATGTGCAATATTCGCGTAAATGTAATATAAGACAATATTAAATGTGTACATACAAAAATAGACTTAATGTGGAAACTCGAAATGCATAATACAGAAGCAGCACAGAGTTTAATAATGACCCTGTTTGTCAGCAATAGGCTGTTCCACCATTTTGCGTAACTTAAAACTTAACTCACAATATGTGTACCTATTACACCACTGTAATAGGTACACATATTGTGAGTTAAGTATGTACTTACACCCTTCTAGTAATATTTTTTGCTTTTACTTACACAGATTTAAACTTATAGCGAAACTTACAATCCTATGAGTGCTTACGAAATAAAAGGAATATATTTATGAAAAAATCCTTTTTCTAAATCACTATTAATATATAAATTATTAGACTCAAAATAGGTTATTTAAATTTATATGATGCATAATCACCAATTTTATTGTATAATTAATTTTCTTTCTTCTAATTACTTACACGTTCCACTACAACCCCCTATACAGAAATTGTGTATAAAACAGCTAGTACTTACATATTATGCGTATAAGTTTGGCTTAGTACTACATGACATCTTGTTTCTTTTTACAAGAACTGCCTATTATATTTTCTCTCTCCTGAACTGTGTAACTAAATAATATATTGCATGCATAGCATCTCGATAGCACGATAACCTACTGCAGTGGTCGGCAACCCGCGGCTCGCGAGCCGCATGCGTCTCTTTGACTCCTCGGCTGCGGCTCTTTCACAAAATGTATAGTGCAGGCACAGAATATTACTTATTACCTTGCCTTATAAGTATGATACCAATATTTAATTTACTGTATGTTTTACTAAGACTTATTTGACAAAGGCAAGCTCGAGAGTGTACTTTCAATCCTAATTGTTCTGTAATAATATCCCCTGCTAATGCAAAGCTTAAAAAAAATAGCTCTTTGACTAGACTTCACTTGTGGGTTGTCTATATTTGGCTCTTTTAGACGACAAGGTTGCCGACCACTGGGCCCTAGTAGGAAACCGTTGGACACAGAGGTCTCGAGTTCGATCGCAATGCACGCCTCTCTGACTTATAGAAGCTATGTGCG